>ML675616.1:50448232-50533207 GCA_007922155.1 Mesoclemmys tuberculata
CCTCGGCCAGGGGTAGCTCCTCCAAGTCGCAGGGCCCGGGGGTCTCCTGGGGATGGTCGGGTTCTGGCCACGCTGAAGAGGGGTTGTCGGCGTCCGGCAGTTCCTCAAGGTCGGGGCCGGCCTCCGGGGCCCCCTCGCTCTCCCGGGGCCACGGGTCCGGTGTCCACCCGCGGGGGCGGGGAGGGCTGCCCCCCTCCAGGGGCCGGGGGGGCCCCCTCGGCCTGCCTCGGCCCGGTGACCCTAGTGGGTCCTGGGGCTCGGTCCGCTCCCCCCAGTCATCTAGGTCCCGCGGGTCGGATCTCTCCCACCCGGGTCCGTCGGTCGGGGTTCGGCCTGGCCTGTCCGCTGGCTCGGAGTCAGGCCCAGGCTGCTGCCTCCGGCGAGGCACGTCTGACTCCGTCGGCAGCTTCCTCCTCTCTGAGCTGCCTGGCTGAGCTTTTATACTTCCCCCCAGGCTCCTGGCCCCGCCCTTCTGCTTCCGGGTGGCCTGGCTTGCAGGGCCAGGGTTTCTCCACCGGGGCCCCGGGGAGCGCTCCTCCCTCTCCGGCTCGGGCCCAGGCTCTAGTGCCTTGCTACACTCATTAATTTCAAACTCTTAAAAATAAAAACACTTTAAAATAACCTCAGATTTTCTCTGAAAATTAAAAATATTAAGAAATATATTAAAAGTTACTGATACTGCCTAGACATCTGACAGCCTAAGTGAAATGTATTAGGCAAATTCCTAGTGGAGAGGTTTCCATATTGCTCTTCACAATAATAGGAATGCTTTTTGGTGCTTTCAAAGAAGCCAAAAAGACTATGTAGGAATAGACAATGAATTCACCAAGATTTAATTGAGGCATATTGCCAGGGCAGGCTGAGGAAGCTAATATTGCTGTCCTCATGCCACGTGTGTTCTGTAGACAGGTAGTTTAAAATCTTCAGTTCTGTCAATCCTAGACTTTTAAAAACCACTGAAATTAACCAAAAAATGAATTTCTCCAAAGAGGCAACCGTGACATATCAATGGGTAGAACTGATCCCCTCATTATTTAAATGCCTCATGAAAACTAACTTCAGCACAGTCCACCTATGTTAACCCATTTCAACTTAGGGGAACTCATCTGGTGTGAAAAATCAACTGCAAAGAATCTTAGACTTCATTCTGGATCTTCCATTATGTCTAACAAAAGGCCACACTGTATTTTGGTAACAACATGATAACTACTTCAAGTAGCTCCACTGGAAATAGTGGCAACTAACTGCCCATAAATTTGCACCACAGGGTCTAGATCACATTTTGTCTTTATTATTTATTTGTAATATAGTAGCACCTGGAAACCTCATGTGAAGTCAGGGCCTCATTGTATAAGGTGTTGTACATATAAGTAGCAAGAGTCAGTCCCTGCCCCAAAGATCTTACAATTTCAGCAAACAATGTTGACAAAGGAAAAAATATTATCATTTTTATAGATTGGAAACAGGCCAGATTGAATGACTTGCCTAAGGAGAAGCAGAGAGTAATTGAGGTGAGCTCTCCAAAATCCCTGTTCAGTGCCTTAACCACAAGACTGACTTTCCTCTCAGCTTCCCCCCATTTCTTAACTTGCTTTACTACTCTATATAAATCATTCCTGTTTCTTAATATTGGAGAACTAATATAAGCAGCTGCAGAAACACATCTTACTGCAGGTGAAGCTGATGAAAATAATTCCAAAGAAAAAGCTGGACAATTAAAATATATTTACAGGCTGCTGTCTGGAAGTGTTGTGCCAAGGCAAGGAAGGAGTAGGAAGGTCATTGCTTTAGTGAGTTGTCAAGTAGTCCTGAGGTCAGAGATTGGCAAATGTACATTCTGAAGTTGGAGGAGAGAATGGATGGGGCAATACAAAATTAAAACGAGTCTCAATTTTGTTCATGATTGGTTATGCTGTCCTACTTACGTAACCTGCTTAATCCTATCTGTCATCTGTGTGAATCACATCCAATAGTCCAGAATGTATGATCAAGATGAAAAGCAAATCTCATTACAGATCACTGGTGGAAGTGATACACAACAGAAAGTAGGGAAAATTGTAACTAAAAAGCTCTGGTTCAACTGTGTGTTTTCAATTTTATAGGGAATTATTTCTCAGAGCAAAAATAAAGATAATAAGTCTTTATAATAATGGAGGGAAGAAGGGAGAACTGAAAGACAGAGGTTTGTTCATGTGCAGGAAGACTGGTTTTGTGACTGGGCGTCATGGGACAGGCTCTGTGTGACCTTACAGCCAGATTTTCAAGAGTATTAAGCCCCTGTGTAAGCTCCAAAAATAAGTGGCTAGAATTTCTGAAGAGTTCGCTACACTGGGCACTGAGATCTCTCAACAATCTGACCGTCACTGTCACAGCTGGCTTTTCTGGATGTTGAGCACCTTTGATAATCCAGCCCTTATCTGGGTGTTTAATCAGGAGCTGAGCTCTTCTGAAAATCACCCTGTTGTAGGTGCTGCACACAGGAAAATCTGGCCTGAGAGCCTTCACTCTGCATTCAGTGGGTGCAGCAGTGGGGTCTTTCTATGTTTTTGATTCTTCATCTGTAAAATGAGGTTAGTAAAACATGGTTACTTACCAATAACTGTTGTTCTTCGAGATGTGATGCTCATATCCATTCCACTTAGGTGTGTGCGCGCCCCCGTGCATGGCTCTCAGAGAACTTTTTCCCTAGCAGCCCCCTGTAGGGGCCGGCTCCAGCGCCCCCTGGAGTGCTGCCCTCATGCGGCGGTACATATAGCGCGACCGGCCCCTCCCCTCCTCAGTCCCTTCTTTCTGCCGACTCCGACAGCGGGGACGGAGGGTGGGTGTGGAATGGACATGAGCAACACATCTCGAAGAACAACAGTTACTGGTAAGTAACTACGTTTTCTCCTTCGAGTGGTTGCTCAGATGCATTCCACTTAGGTGATTAGCGAGCCATACCTTGGAGGCGGGTAGGAGTCAACGGCGAGCTGCCCTCAGCACGGCTCTGCCGACTCGCGCGTCGTCCCTTGACTGCTGGACGACAGCGTAGTGCGCAGCAAAGGTGTGCACCGAAGACCAGGTGGCAGCCCTGCAGATGTCATCCAGGGGGACCCTTTCCAGGAAGGCTGCCGACGCGGCCTGGGCCCTCGTCGAGTGAGCCGTCACCACTCCTGGGAGCCGGACGCCTGCACGCTCGTAGCAGAGCCGGATGCAGGCGGTGATCCACTTGGCAATGCACTGGGAGGAGACCGGGGAGCCTCTCATCCTCTCTGCCACCGCGATGAAGAGCTGCGTGGTCTTTCGGAGTGGCCTCGTCCTGTCTAGGTAGAATGCCAGCACCCTCCTCACATCGAGGGTGTGCAGTCTCCTCTCGTCCTCGGACCCGTGCGGTTTAGGGAAAAACACGGGGAGGAAAATATCTTGGTTACAATGGAACCAGGAGACTACCTTAGGCAGGAACGCTGGGTGAGGCCTCAGCTGTACCTTATCCTGGAAGAACACGGTATAGGGGGGCTCCGAGGTCAAAGCTCTTAGCTCAGAGACCCTCCTAGCCAAGGTAATGGCCACGAGGAAGGCCACCTTCCAGGACACGATCAGCAAAGGACAGGTGGCCAAGAGCTCAAAGAGGGGCCCCGTCAGTCTATCGAGGACCAGGTTCAGATCCCACGGAGGCACCGGGTCACGGACCTGCGGGTAGAGCCTCTCGACCCCCCTGAGGAACCTCACCGACATGGGGTGGGAGAACAGGGACCGCCCCCCCATTGGCTGATGGAAAGCCGAGATGGCCGCTAGGTGCCCTGAGAGAGGCTAGCGCTAGCCCCTGCAGCCTAAGCTGCAGCAGGTAATCGAGGACCGCCTGCATGGGGGACGTACCAGGGGTTACACCCCGTGACTCCGCCCAGCAGGTGAATCTCCTCCACTTGGCCCTGTAGGTGATATGTGTGGAGGGTTTCCTGCTTCCCAGCAGCACGCGCTGGACCTGCTCCAAGCAGGTTCTCTCCTCCTCCGTCAGCCAGAGAGCCTCCAGGCCATCAGGTGCAGGGAGTCCAGGCTGGGATGCAGCAGGCGACCGTGGTCCTGGGAGAGCAGGTCTGGTCTCCTTGGGAGCTCGATCAGCGGGGTGACAGAGAGGTCCTGCAGCAGGCTGTACCAGTACTGCCTCGGCCACGCTGGGGCGATCAGTATCACGTCCACTCTGTCCCTCTTGATCTTCAAGAGGACCCTGGGCAGGAGCGGGAGGGGGGGGGGATGTGTACATGAGGGTCCCCGTCCATTCAATAAGGAACGCGTCGGAAAGGGAGCCCGGCTCGCAACCCCGGAGCGAGCAAAACCTCGGGCACTTCATGTTCCAAGATGACGCGAACAGGTCCAGTTGGGGAACACCCCACTCGCGGAAAATCCTGGCCGCTACCTCTGGATGCAACGACCAGTCGTGTTGGGGTAGAAACAATCTGCTGAGGCGGTCCGCCTCATCGTTCCTGGCCCCGGGGAAGTGAGAAGAGGTTAAACAGAAATTGTACCTCACCGCCAAGTCCCAAAGATGAAGCGCCTCCTGACACAGAGCCAAGGAGCGCGCTCCCCCCTGTTTGTTGATGTAGAACATCGCTGCGGTATTGTCCGTCAACACCTGTACCATTTTCCCCAATAAAGCGTGGTGAAATACTTTGCAAGCCAGTCTGACTGCCCTCAGTTCCTTGACATTGATGTGGAGGGCAGTCTCTCCCTGGGACCAACGCCCCTGTGTGGTCAGACCACCGGTGATGTGAGCTCCCCACCCCAAGTCTGATGCGTCCGTGATCAGAGTGACCGAGGGGGTGAGGGGCGTGAAGGGAACCCCTTCCAACACTGTCCCAGGACCAGCCACCAGCTCAGTGACCCCAACACTGCGGGGGGCACCGTAACCACCCTGTTCAGAGAGTGCCTGCTGGGCACATATACCTTGGCCAGCCAACCTTGGAGGGGCCTCAGCCTGAGGCGGGCCAGCCTCACCACATAGGTGCACGAGGTCATGTGGCCTAACAGCTGCAGGCACTGCCTGGCTGTCGTCGTGGGGCACCTCCGAAGCTGTGATATGATCGCTGCCATGGCCTTGAACCTCGAGCGTGGGAGGGAGGCTCTGGCCCGCACTGAGTTTAGGGATGCCCCTATAAAATCTATGCGCTGTACCAGGGACAGCGTCGATTTCTGCTCGTTGATGAGCAGCCCCAGAGCATGGCAAGTGGCCTGGACGAAGGAGACCGCCTCGCGCACCTGTGACTTGGTCTTGCCCCTTATCAACCAGTCGTCCAGGTAGGGAAATATCTGGACCCCCCTGCGCCTCAGGAAGGCCGCCACCACAGCCATACATTTGGTAAACACTCTGGGGGAGGAAGACAGGCCAAAGGGCAAGGCCATAAATTGGTAGTGGGCACCAGCTACCATAAACCTTAGGTACCGCCTGTGGGTGGGAAGGATGGAGACGTGAAAGTACGCATCCTTCAGATCGAGGGCGGCAAACCAATCCCCTGGGTTCAATACGGGAATGATGGACGCTAGGGACACCATGCGAAAATTTTGCTTCCTTATGAACCTGTTCAACCTGCGCAGGTCCAGTGTAGGCCTGAGGCCTCCCTTGGCTTTGGGGACGAGGAAGTACCTCGAGTAAAAGCCCTTCCCCACCTCGAGCGGTGGAACCGCTTCTATGGCACCCTTGAGTACGAGGGAGCGAACCTCCTGAAGGAGTAAATGCTCATGAGAGGGGTCCCTGAAGAGGGACAGGGAGGGGTAAGTGGGGGGGGAT
Source organism: Mesoclemmys tuberculata (assembly GCA_007922155.1). NCBI lineage: Eukaryota > Metazoa > Chordata > Testudines > Chelidae > Mesoclemmys > Mesoclemmys tuberculata. The sequence continues at coordinate 50,453,994 of ML675616.1, forward strand.
GCCACCAGCTGTAGGGCGTAACCCCAGCACATGGTTCTGAGGACCCAGTGGTCCGACGTGATAGCCTGCCACAGGCCGAGGTAGGGTCTTAGCCTGTCCTGGAAAGGCGGGGGAGAACCCAGGGAACGGAAGATGGAGACATCCTCGGGCGCACCGTCAAAAGGTACGCTTCCCTTTGGAGCCCTGAGAGGGTTCTTTTTGGGAGGAATTGGACGACGCCGTGAGGTCGCGCCATCCAGAGCCCCTGTTCCTATCCCTGCCCCTCGTGGGGGGGAAAGGCCTAGGCGGTGGCCTAGGTTGCTGCCGCTGCCACTGTGGCAGCTGCTGCAGCTGCTGGCAAGCTTGTAATCGAGCCACCTGAGGGGTATAAAGGCCCAAGGAGCGCAGCGTTGCCCTTGAGTCCCTCAGAGCATGCAGCTTCTCATCCGTCCTCTCGGAGAAGAGGGTGGTCCCATCAAAGGGCAAGTCCCGGATAGAATGCTGCACTTCCTGGGACAGGTCCGTGGATTGCAGCCACGCTGCGCACCGCATGGCGACGGCGGAGGCCATCACCCTACTGGCCGTGTCCGCAGCGTCAGAGGCAGTCTGAAGGGCTGCACTGGCTACAGTCAATCCTTCCTCCAGGACCATGGCGAAGTCCGCAGCCTGGTCCTGGGGCAGGGACTCTGCGAACCTTCGCATCGAGTCCCACAAGTTCAGATTATACCTGCCCAGGAGGGCCTGATGGTTGGTCACCCTGAATTGGAGGGCCCCCGTGGAGTAGACCTTCCTTCCATAAAGGTCTAGTCTCCTACCCTCCTTGTTTTTAGGGGAGGCGCTCTGAGTCCCCTGCCTGTTCTTTTGGTTGGCAGTGTCCACAACCAGAGTACCTGCGGCAGGGTGTGTATACAAGTATTCGTGCCCCTCGGCTGGCACGTAATACTTCTTCTCGGTGCCCTTAGACATGGGGGCAACCGAGGAAGGGGTCTGCCAAACGGCCTTAGCCAGGTGCAGGACCCTCTCGTGGATGGGGAGGGCTACCCTGGACAGTCCGTTAGTCCCCACACGCCCGAAGAGGGGGTCCACCTCTTCTTCCAGAACCTTGACCTCCAGGCCAAGGTTCAAGGCCACCCGCTTCAGGAGCTCCTGTTGAGCCCTGAAGTCAATAAGAGGGGCCCCCTGGTCCCTGACGGCCGCCTCGTCCAGCAACGAAGAATAGGACGGGTGGTGGGGTCCAGTGGAGGGGCCCTCCCCAGGGTCCTCCTCCTCTGAGGAGTGGTCACCCCCCTGCACCGACGGTGCCTGTTGGAGAGGTAACTGGGTGACAAAGGCAAGGGCTGACATAGTTCCCTGCCCCATCTGGGATGCCCACGGACCCCAAAATGGCCACTGCCAAGGGGCTTGGGGCCAGCTCGTGGGCGGCACCGGTGCCGAGGGCAATGCCAGTGCCGGTGTAGGTGCCAAAGCCGGTGCCGGCTGCGGTGCCGGTGCTGGCTGCGGTGCCGGAAGGGGTACCTGCTCCTGGCTCCGGGTCCAGGATCCCAAGCCAGGAGATCGGTGCCGGCGATGACGCCGGGAAGAGCCGCTCCGGGACCCGCCACGCAACGATCCCGAACGGCGTCGTCATCTGCAGTGCCGAAGGGGCAACGCTAACGACGACAATGAAGATGACCGGTACCGGGAGAGCGACGACTTGCGACACCTCTTCCTGGGGACTGGGGAGCGGTGCTGAGAACGGTGTCGAGCTGGAGCTCGAGGTCAAGGAGTGGTGCCGTGACCTGGAGCGGTGCCGCGATGCCTCATCCAATGACGAAGAAGGAGAGGAGCCTCCAAGTTCGACTCTCCAGCGTCGGGTGGTGGGTGGCCGATCCTCCGGTGCCGGGGACACCCACCCTTCAGGGACACCCAGCGTGGGTTTGCCCCGGGACACAGGCCCTGACTCTCTCAGCCGAGAGAGGGCCAAAGGCGTGGGCAAGGCCAACAAGGCTCGAGCTGCCTCGAACGCCTCCGGCATAGAAGGGTCCTGTACAGGGGGTCCCCCACTCCCAGGAGTTGGGGGAACCTCCCTGATCAGTGCCGGTGCCGGTGCTGGTGCCAGAGCAGGCGGCACATCAGAGAGCCGAAGCACCTCCGGGCTCGACCCCGGCCGCTCCTGCGGTGCGGGGGAGCGTTGTAAGCGCGGACGGCGCTTCTTCCTCTTCGGCACCAAGGCCTGCGGTGCCAGCGGTGCACTCTGCACCGAGGACACACTCGGTGCCGAGGGAGTCCGCGACGGCTCGGATGCCGGATGTAACGCGGACTCCATGAGGATCGCCTTCAGCCTCACGTCCCTCTCTCTCTGAGTCCGAGGCTTGAAGGCCTTGCAGATACAGCACCGGTGTTTACAGTGCTGTTCCCCCAAGCACCTCAAACAACGGTCATGGGGGTCGCTGACGGGAAAAACCTTCCCGCAGCCAGCACAGGGTTTAAACCTGGGCGAGCCCGGCATAGCCGGGTTGCCTAGAGCCTGAAGGCTCTCCTACACTAACTAAATACCTTACTATACTATAAACTAACTAAGTTCAGGGCGAACTGCTAACTAACTACTCACGTTTACCAGGAAAAAACCTGCGAGGAGCAAGGGTTGTTCTCAACCGGCCATCACGGGCGGAAAGAAGGGACTGAGGAGGGGAGGGGCCGGCAGTGCCCTATGTACCGCCGCATGAGGGCAGCACTTCAGGAGGTGCTGGAGCCGCCCCCACAGGGGGCTGCTAGGGAAAAAGTTCTCCTAGAGCCGTGCACGAGGGCATGCACACACCTAAGTGGAATGGGTATGAGCAATCACTCGAAGGAGAACATTCACATCTCAGGGATGTTGAGAGGCTTAATTCCATCAACTGTCAGGTGTGGAGTGGGCAGTTACAGGAAGAAGGCTGAGCTCAGTTTGGGGCTGAAAGCCTGGTTTCCACCAACATCTGGAGATAGCTTGTTACTTGGACAAACCTGCCAGGGGATGGGGTGACTGGGCCCAGAAACACTGACTAAAGAGACTGGCTGCACGAGGACAAGCTGTGCAAGGGTCCTGCCAAAAACTGCTCAAACAACCCTGTTTTAAGTTAAACATTTTTCTTTGTTTTTGGACTTTAATACCTGAGAAGGGGTGGGTCTCCAGTGTGCACTTGACCCATAAGTGGTGGCAACTGACTGTCAGAGACCCCTCAACAAGGAGTGTATTGCCCCTTTGGGCCAGAGGGGGACACCCTGGATTCAGACCCTGTCACAGTGACATAAAGCCACCTTCTCTTACCTCTTCTTTTACCAAGTAACGTTCTTTATCAATGACCTGTACCAAGCACATCTCAGACACAGCCAAGGAGTGGGCCCATTGTTCCAGTTTGAAACTAGTTAATGGAGAAAATGCCCTCAAGATGCTTGCAACCCAAACTCTTCTTAGCAGCATTGATCATACACTCTGTTTTTCAGCAGCAGCAAAGTGAGTGCAGTTAGGAAGGCCACATGAAATCAATTACTGTTTAATTATTCATTGTACATCGCTATGCTATAGTGAGGAAATAATTTAAAATCCTACAATACTCGACCACTTTTAGCTGTTTTCTGAAGGTGTACTTTCCCACTCCATGTCAATAGCTTATAAATAGTTGTATATTTACAGTAGCAACCTCACAACAGGCCATATGGTCCCTATTTTGACTAAAAATTCACAGGAGGAACTGAAAAAAAATCTGTGAAAGAGAGGCATAGTAAATTGATACATACCATACCATCTGCTTCCATGCGAAAATGATGTTATAACAAACTACAGGAGGCATGGCTAAAAAACCCATTGTAAAGAGCCAAACTCCATTACGCTGTTTGGAGATTTTTTGCCAATCTTCTGCATGGTACCGATTTTCTATTGTATTTTTCTGTGGCAATATACCAAGCAGGATATATTGGACAGCTTCTGGGGCTTTTAAGACTGGATATTTGTAACAACAAGCAATTATTTTCTCTTTGTATTACAGTTCAGTGCATACTTCAGTATTTGATTCCAGGTGCTCTGATCTTTGCTAAACTTATGAATCATTCTTTCAAAAAAAATTTTTAAAAAGGCTGGCCAGCCTAAAGTTGAAATGCCATTGACACCATTCCTCCTGTAGAAGAAGTAAAACAGTGAGAAACTGTTGCAGAACTTGTTCTCATTAGCTAAAATATTGAGAAGATATTTGATTGGTACTTATCTTAGTTCTTGGCAGAGAAGAGAAGGTATTAAATAACCAATTAAAATAGCCACCACACCTGTGTTTTATTAATTTTAATATTAAACCATTGCAAGTACATGTATAATGCAGTTTGGCTTATTTATGAATAGGAAATGCCACACTACCTATTTTGTTTGGGTTGCAGCTGTATTACACTAATCCTTCAAAAGTACAAAGGAAACGACTGAAAAATTCCTTTTAAAAGCCCACTTTTATTGAGACAAAGTCTACACTGGGGGTTGGGTTGGCTTAACTATGTTGCTCAGGGGTGTGGCTTTTTCACACCCCGAGCGAAGTCGACCCTTTTAGCATAAACCAAGCCTTAGTTATTGGTACTGATTTTATGTGGAAGATGCTCAGGTAATATAGTAATAGAAAGAAGTATAAAACCCTAACATTAATAGATAGCAGCTCGTTAATAAAAACAAAAGCGCAACTCATCAAAGGGTTCATATTTTAATATAGGTAGCTTTATGATCTTCCTTCAGTCTTTATACCAGCTAATATTAGTGTTATCTCTGCTAGATCTGTTTCTCTTTGGCCTACTTTTGTGCAAACAATGAGAGATGCTAAATGGATTATTGCAGGCTGAGCTCACTTTATTACTGGAAATGACAAATGGTTTTCCATTTATCATTAGCAGCTTACGGTGTGAAGTAACACGTAAGTATCTAACTGAGCAGATGTAAAATTATACCTAAGGAGGAAATGTTAGCGTGACCTAGTTTTACAGAGCCAGGTGCAGACCTACATTCTATAGCATGGAGTATTTGACTGCAACTCCTCCTGTGAATCTGTGTGGCTTGGCTTAGTGCAAAAACTCTGGCGCCTCTGACAAAAGCCCCATGTTGACATGTTTGAATTGCTCTTTCATCTCAGGAAGGACAGTTAATTTGTGTCAGGGATTAGATGTACAACAACCATGGAAGAGAAAGTCACATGGAGGGTTTTGTTGTTATTTTTGCTTGACAGATCAAAGAGAAGAAAGAAGACAACAAAAACGGCACCTAGGAGCGTGGGATATGCTTGAGATAATGTTAAATAAAGACCATAAAAACTTATGGGGCCCAATCTTGTAATTGGGCATTTTGCTTAACAGGGTACAGCATAGGTAGCTATAGTAAAGCTATCCCTTCACATTTCTACCAATACTGATCTGAGGAGCTTTATGCTCAGTCATTTCCTGGCCTCTCTTCTGAGACTGCTAGAATGAGTGCTAGCTATGATGGAGTTCTTGTAGTGCAGACACATCAAATTAAACTAAGATCACTAGCCTTTTTCACACTAGCCCCTAAATAGCCATCACTAGCTACGTGTTACTACTTACCTGGTCTTGACTTTAATTTTATTTTTCTCCAGTTTTAGCTTTCCTAGAAAATAGAATAAACAACCCAGAACTATTGTGGACATTTTTTCTTTGCTAGTACCACAAGGCAATACAGTTTTCTTTCCTTACATGTTTTCCTTAATAGAGTAATTTTGTCCTTCATTGCTGTTTATGTCCCTGCTTGCTTGTTGATTCTGCATGTCTGTTGCAAAGGCAGCTTAGTTAATTTTTCATTTCTTCCAAACATTTGCACCAATGAAGTACAAATTCTCTAGTAATGATAAAATGGAGTCTGAAAGCTTCCAGATATTGCCTTCAGAATAATTCAGAAAGGAAATCACGGGTAGGTTTGCTGTTTCATTTTAAACACTCTAGGACAGATCCTCAGGTAGTGCGAATAAAACTCTTCAATAGAACTATGCCAGTTTGCACCAGCTGAGGATCTGGCCTTTCACTTCAGTGTTACCATTCCTGCGTTAGAAAATTTGGGGTGTTGGATAGTGCTTTTCCCCTAATTCTTTGGTGGCTTGAAGAGTTTGGAGGCCTGCTAACTGGTACTAGCATTTTACCTCTGATTCACTAGTTTAACTCTGGTGTTGGCCAGTAAGGACTGAAAGTTCTAACGAACTGATGGATGTTTAAAGTCCTGTGTGAAATAAGAGAGTTGTCCCATCCAAGTCCTTACTGGATAATTTTCCACACTTAAAAAAATCCAATTCCCCAACTGGCACCCTCGTTAGCTGTGGGTTAGTCCATGTGTCTTCAAAATACAGCATATTTTTACACAATATTTTTACACCTGCTGAGCTGATCTGGTTTACAGTTACAGGGCTAGATTCTTGGAAAGTTTGTGCTGCTGGACAAGATTCTCATAGAAGGCCTCCAAGACAGAAAATTTATTGGCAGGGGAGGTTTCAGTGCCATAAAGCCTTTGAAATCTTTGCACCTGGGAGCAAAAGAGGGGCAAGTGCATCCCCCAAAAGCATGATTCTGACCAGGAAAAGCACGAAGAATGGCTGAGGAGGGCCTTGTTTCAGTGTCTCCCACACATGGAACTCCAATGGAGCTCTGAGGAGAGTCACAACTGCTGCCCTCAGGGGGAACTCCAAGGAGGGGCGGTGGTGGAATCACTGTACAGCCCTCCCCTGGGTAAATGTTCCTGTCCTGCATGGAGCTTCACTGGCACAGGGTGGCATATTGTTCACTTCTCTGTGGCCTGGTCTACCCTCGCTGCGGATTTCGGTGGCAGTCGACAAGAGATACACAAGCTACGCTGAGCAACTTGCGTATCTCTCGTCTACTTCCTCACATCTACTTACCGTGGTGTCTCCACAGTGCTGCACTGATGGAAAATGCCCTCCCGCCGATGCAGCGCTACGCTACTTGCTGGGTTGGATTTACAGAGTCGACTTCCAGGTTCGGTTGAATAAGTCTTTACTGCGCTCAATTGAACCTGCAAAATCGATCCTGCATTGCTGGTGGTGCTGGCGGCATAGCAGACGTAGCGTCTGGCAGCTTCAGTGTACATTGTTGGATGCACTGACTACAGTGTATTCACAGCTGTTGGTAAAGTATAAATAAAAATGTTATGGTCAAAACTGTTTTCTAGTTAGGTTTATGTTATGAACAATTTTATTTGCTAGGTCTGAACTACTTCTGAAGATATCTATAGTCAAGAATCTTCCATTTTTAGATAATTGTCCTGAGTCTAACTGGTGTCCAGATTCCTTGAAAGGATTATTTCTACCTGTGGTAAGCAGGACAGACTCTCTGTGTCCCATACAGAGAGCACTGAATCAACACACGGGGGTGTACCTATTTGAAGAGGTTTAATGTTTTGCATTGGATGATTACAAAATCCACAGAGTAGTCAAAGTCTTCCTGTTCTATACTGATCCAGTGTTTGTTTGGTTCATTTTAGTCTCCCACAGCTAGTACTGTATTTTTGTTGGCCAACGCTTTGGGATGCTTCCTTCAGAGTGCATGCTAAGTCTGGTTGAGTAGAAGTGAGACGGAGAGATGGCTCTAAGCTACCTTTTGGCTCACTGCTCCTGCAGCTGGTAATAGGACATTAGATCGTCTTAGCTATGTCAGTCAAAGCTGTGAAAAATCCACCCCCTGAGCAGCATAATTAATCCAGCCTAAATTCCCTGAGTAGAATTCTTCCATCAACCTGGCTACCACCTGGTGGGGAGGTGGATTACCGTTGCTGATGGGAGAACCCCTCCCTTCGGCTTTAGTAATGCCTACACTGAAGTGCTACAGCAGTGTAGATATAATCTTAGAGTACACAAAGTTAGGGTGGAGCACTGTGCAAAAGAAAGATGAACAGGTGGCATAGAGCCCTCTGTGTCAGCTTCAAGCTGTCCAAGGATTCCTCTACATCCGGGATATGCTTCACTGTCTCTGTAGGGCAGCTTTCAAGCTGTTTTGTGCTGCTTGGCATTGATGAGAATTTGTTCCCCTGTCTACAACAAACAGATTTTTAAAAGGTTTTAAAATATTATTCTAGGTTATTGGCTCCCCACATGAATGTGATAACTCTGTCCGCTGAATAATAGCAATGCTGCAGTGAATCCAAAAACTGAAACAGACTCAATTGCCAAAGTTTTTCCAGGAACAAAGTTTGATTGTTATAGTAACAAGAAGGCTGTAATAAAGCAAATAATGTTTGCCTCTCGCGGTCAATATTCCTGAACCTTGTTGCATCAACTGTGATGATTGTGGATTCTGATTAAAATAATCTGCCTGTGTGAAGTGGAGAATGTGACCCTTTTCTAGTCATATCGGAAGGATGCCAGTTAACTCTCCACTGCAGTCAAAATTTAACAAAGGTGAATGTTCCTGTGCTTGTTGCTCACAAGATTGTTTATCAATTTACATCAGGGCCACATTGCCTTTTGAAAGTGCTGTTGGAAGGCTGCCAGGAGTAATAAAAAGGAACAGCTCCCATTGTCTAGATGCCACTGAATACAAGAATGACAAACTGATGCTTGTTTTCCTTTTATTTTACGATGGTCTAATTGCAAGAGATATATAATTCCTCATTATTCCTGTGAAGCCATTTCCTCAGCATCTGGTACTTTTCAGATTATCTATACACAGTACTGGAGAATTAATAGGAGCTCCAGTCTTAGTGTGAAAATGCTACAGGGAACCATAGCATACAGGGATCTACAAAAGACTTGGTGCTCTGCAAGAGCCAGTTCTGTCAGTGAACATATAATTTCCTTACATCACAATAAATTACGAGCTTTGGTTATGGTTTCAAAAAATGTGTTCTACAGGTATACTGACATCTGTATTCTGCTGCTTGTATTGTGGTTCGTGTGTAGGTCATTAATCTGATCTCACATTGTAAAATCTCTCCATTGTCTTTATAAGTTTCTTTGTTATTGCAACCCTTTGCAGTACCTTGGCTCCTGCTTGCATCACACTCCTTTCTAAATGACCTAGACAAAACAACAACTTTGTGCTCTTTAACATTCTTGGCTCTCTCATAGGGTGTTACAGATGCCCTGTTCATGCCATGTCTGTGGTAAATTGAACAGCCAGGAACACAACTGGGAATCTTAGGCCCCGGTCTACATTTACCTTCTGGATTCAGCAGCAGTCGACGGGAGATACACAAGTGACATAAATCACTTGCGTATCTCCCATCGACTTTGCTGTGTCTGCTCTGTGCACCATCCCCACTGCGCTACGCCACTTAAAAAACGGGATGGCTTTCCTGCGTCGAATGCTGGATCGACTGAGCAGGTCTACACAGACCGCTCAGTTGATCCAGAGCAATCGATCTGACGGCGGCAAATTTGCCACTGTCAGTGTAGACCCAGCCTTAGATAGCTAGTATTGGAGACGGGCAAGACATATGGCCAACAGACTCTTTGTTCTTGGCCTAGTTTGAAATCTTGGTAGCACAGAGGTTTGTGTCTCCTGAGAAATAGAGATTTCTTACCTGTGCTCATCCTACCAGTCATTCATGGAAATAGGAGCTATAGACATACATACAAAAGGCCTCTGCGGAGTTTCTCTGTGACATCAGTGTAACTGAGAGCAGAATTTGTACTTAGATTTTTCTTCAGCTACCATCGTATGAGACATAACCGGAATGGTGAGAGTCAGCTAAGGATCCCCACAAAATACACTTATTTTCATCTATTGTTACCAAACGTGCACATGCGATTTAAATAGCATCAGTTGCATATGTTGAGATTCCTAGGGTGCTGTATAGGAATAATGCTGTTAGTGATCATTCTAATCTGCCCTCAGCCCCACTTCTCAGGGGAAGTGCTCAAGAAGGGTCATGAAACTGCTGATTTTCATTGAGGAGGGGGCTCATAACCAACCAGAGAATAATGTATGGACACTGTACAAAGGTATTTGATTTTGTCAGCCACTGCTTTTGGTAGTTTTATGTGTCCTCCTTGCTAACAGTGAACAGAAGAAGTGAGATTTGTTTCTATAGAAACGAGAGGAAACTCTGAGATAGAATGTCAGAGGCACACATAGGTTATTGCAATCTTTCATTTAGTTCTTTTACTAACATCTCAATATCAGAGGAATAACTGCTACCACTCCTGCTGAACAGAGTATTTTAAATCTGGCTTCTCTTAGCACAAATACTGTGGCCTAAGTAAGAACTGCAGAAGGCTCCAAATGCAGCATAAATGGGGCTGCCCCACTGCATGGGGATGGAGAGGAGGACAGGTTGTGGAGAGATAAGGAGTTTATATTCTGTGTCATGGAGCTGTGATCGGAGGGGCTTGGAGTGGAAATGGCCCATGGACCTATGTCTATTCTGATCCCCCTACTTCAATCCTCCCTCCCTTCCTCCACCAGAAGAGGCAGGGAGATAGCCGCTACAAGGATACTGCAGCCTGATTACATCTTTCCACCCCCGACCCTGGGCCACTATCAAATCCCCCTGCTCAATGCCATCTGCACACAGGAGAGGGCTGAGCCCTTCATGTTTAGTGCATACAGCCAGAGCTCTGTAGTACCCAAAGGAATTCTGTTTCATCAGAGATTTATTTATGAAGAAACTAAAGTGTTTAGTTGTGGACTGCTGAAGGCCCAGCAGCTGCAGATGTGGGGCTCTGTTCTCCCCCAGTTATACCTGTATAACCCCATTGACTTTATGGGGTCCAGTAAAATGTGTGACTTCTGTGGGGCTGAACAGAGGGAACCATTTAGTTCATGGTCTTCACACCTTACATGTTACTTTCTGCAGTAGTCACAGACTTGTAAAATATTTAATGAGCTAGGAAAACAGGCCCAGATTTTCAAAAGCAACCAGTGACTGGCTGCCTAAGTGTTTGGGTGTGACATTCATAGGGGCTGGACTTTCAGAGGCTTTCTGAAAATTGAGTCCTGCTGAGTGTTTCAAGTCAAGAAGCCAAACACTGAGCCAAAATCATGGGTCACTTCTGAAAACCGTGGCCAAAGCTTGTACATGATATAGCAAAAATAAATGGCAACTTTAGAACCTGATTCTGCATTCCTTACACAGGCACAACTTCCATTAACTGAAGGCACCTGGGGTAAAGGTGCAACCTTCCTGGACTGGAATGTGGCAGCTGACTCCAATAACCAGTGCATGCAGAGAGCTCTTTAGAGACAATACGGAGTGGCCGGAGTTTATATATGAAGCTGTTTGCTTACTTATGTTGTATTCAGACGCAGCCACACATTCGTGAATTGTTAAAAATAAATGGGTCTTGCTGCGAAGATTCTGAGTGCTCATACTGTTCCATCCTGGCTTAGAATTACACTGTATTTACTTCAAGATGCTCCTCTTGAACTGTATTAAAATCCATTTGAGTTTGCGTTCTCTTTGTCTGCTCACACCTTTCACACTAAAGCTCAGTTGAGTTTTATCTTAGCCACCTACCTTGGCAGTACCTTCTGCCACCTCTTTGGCACGCTGCCTCGCAGCTGATTATTTGCTTGATGCCCATTTCTATGCTGCTGCAAACTATGCAGTTGTTTTCTGTTGGGGGGAAGGGAGACCTCATTAAATTCCCTGCAGTTCAGCTTCAGTTGCTGCAGCAAAACTGACAAGCTCATCCCAGAGAGATTTTAATCTGAAGATTTTACTGTTTCTGTGGCATTTGTAAGATGCACTCATAAAATGCACAATTGGCTGCAGAATTCTGAAGAGCCTGGAAACGTTCTACCTGTGTGTATATGGGGAATACAGAATGGTGTGCTATAAAGCAGTGGCATACCGTGGGTCTCCAGCGCCTGGGGGCCAGTGCTTGCATTTGTGACACCCCCCTTCCCCGAAGCCTCATGCGTCCCCTGTGCAGGGCAGGAGAGGGCTCCCCAGCTACCCTGGAGAGGGAGGGGGGAGCTGTACCTGGAGGGGGACACGCCACTTTCCTCTTCCTGCCCTCAGTGGACTTTCTGGCACTCATGGCAGTGGCGGAGCCCACCTCTGGCTGGACTTTGCCACTGCCCCTTCCCCCAAGCACTTACCCACCACCTGGTGTCTGCCTCTCGCTCCAGCCCCACAGCGCAATCAGTCCGGTGCCAGCTCCCCCTACCTGGTGGGGTGACCTCACCCGCTTGCCATGGGGTAGTGTAAAGAGTGGGGAAAGCGCCTCCTTCTGGTCACCTACAGCTCTCCACCACCTGCCCCCTGGCCTCCGTCCAGCTGCCCCCTCAGCGCCTCCTGTGCCCTCCACCCCTCTGAGCATCTGAAGGGCCCAGCCGGTCCCCCCCTCAGGCCAGTGCCCAGGGGCCTGGCCCCAACCCACACCGGTACACCAATGCTATAAATGTTTCTTTCATCATGAATTTGAGCTGGATGCATTATTCATCAGTGGCAAAGCCACAAATGAGTTATGTAGGTCATTCTCAGAGTCCCCATGGACCCTTCATGCCAGACCTCACCATTGGGAATGTCCTTTGTGTCCCTCCACCAATAAAGGTAGATGCCTTAGTACCATGGCCAAAATTTTCTAACACTTATGTGGGTGTATGCAGCAAGCCATGCAGACAAAATGGCAGGTTTGGGTCCCATTTTCAAAAAGAGCCTGTTAACTGAACACAAGGATCCTGAATGTGAGAGGGAAGATCATATGGGTAGGGGCTACTGTGGCCTGGAGCATTCAAGCTGGATTTTCAGAAAGGCACAAAACCTGTCCATACACCAGACCAGGTAGGGTGATCAGATGTTCTGGTTTTATAGGGACAGTCCTGATATTTGGGACTTTTTCTTATATAGGTGCCTATTACCCCCACCCTCTGTCCTGATTTTTCACACTTGCTATCGGATCACTCTAAGGTGTGATCAGGTGTTACTCTAGTCATGACAGGGAGAAGACTAACTCCCTAGGTTGAAGTTAACATGCATAGCAGGTCACTGGCTGAGATGGATGTTAGGGGAACACACTCCTAAACAGAGTTGAGAGAGCGTTGGAGACGCACAGGTAGTTAGCTGTTTCCTACTGGGTTTGGGATATAGGGTTGAGCAGAAAAAGGTGGAAGGGCATAATCCAGGAGAGAGAAGGTTCTTGAGGCTATACAATCTACAAATGTTTTGTTTTCTGCAGTTTTATTTTCCTGTGGTTGTGGAAGAACCTGCAGGTGTTGGAAAATCAGTACAGTGAAGTTGACTTTGATCAACAGGGAACCAAGTCAGCTGCAAAGCTGCCTTGCTCAGTGGACTGGATTGCACAGTGGCCTTTCCCCAGAGCAGGTCTTACTCCTGCCCATTCCAATTTACTTCCTTTACCATATTATCTAAATCTAAACCAAGCTACACCTTTTTCTGAGTATCCTGGTAACTCCCTATTTTTTAAGCAGTAACCCCAGATTAGCAAATACCTTTGCAAATTAAACTAATAAGAAGTCTGCTGTTCCTAGTCAAAGCTGTGACACTTACAAATTTAATATGAACTGCTTTACTAGAATTTTATTTTCTCTAAGTTGAAACAGAAGGACCTGGTGTTTGATGTTTGAATACTTGTGATGAATGCCAAACTAAAACCTTCCATTTTAACAATCCTGTAACCCATGATGCACACCCTTCAGGGGGTCTCTGCTTTTGCCACAAAGACCTCTAGCACAAATCCTAAGTGGAGACTGCTGAAAGCTCTGAATGCAGCACAACTGGTGCTGCTCCACTGGATGGCAATGGGGAAGAGGACAAGTTATAGGGCAAAAAAGGAGTCCGCATGCTGTGTTATGGAGCCATGTGTGGAGAGGCTTATCACTCATCCTTATTGCTACCAATCCACAGCACCTCCTTCAAGCCCTCTTGAAGTGGTTTTAACATATGCTACAGCCTGAGGAGCAAGAGGGAATATGTGCCTCCCCTTGTCTCTCCACATGAGGAAAGAGGGTGGGAGAGAGATGCAGAGAGAGATAAAATCTCTTCTGTTTAAGTTTTCGGTTTCACCAATTCACACTCCCCTACCTATTAGTGTGTGGAGCAAAGATGGTAATTCCTCTGCAGCTACAGAACGCCTTCTGAAAGTGGAAATTGTGCACTTCTGCCAAACAAGGGGGGCTGGGTGAGCAGAGGCCCAGTAGAGGCGTGCACACCCTCCACGTGGCACGGAGCTCTGCTCCATGATGGCTCCCTAGGCTACTGAGCAGAGAGGTCTTGGGGGGCAGGGCAGAGGTTGGTTTTTGATGCATGGCTCTTTTGGTCTTTCTCCCTTCCTCCTGAGGTGTATGGGCAAGTGCTAGGAAAAGATTCCTTTTTATTTTAAGCCTCCCTTCAGAGTTCCCTGTCATGCAGTTGAGTTATTCAGGGAGAAGATTTTAGCCTGAGGGTGAGATTGTAGCCACTGATTCACTCCAAAAAACTCTGTTCACCATGACCAAAGCTATATTTAAACTAGCCACCTAAAGGTGAAAAGGTAAAATTTCCAAAAGCACAGTGGTGTCGTTGGAAGTCAGTGGGACTCAGATGACTGAAAACTTTATCCAAACCCAGTTATCATTCCCTGAGCTATCCAATCCCTGACAGTCTAGTACAACCAGGGGGTACCCAGGTCTACCAGCCTTGAGTTCAATGGGATTACTTGCACAAGTACTACTCCACATGAGTAAGAACTGCAAGTCGATCCTGTTTAACAGTTTGTAACAAACACGTATTTGTCCCCTTGAAAGAATGAACGTAATATTCACATTATTTTAGCTCACATTTTTAATCTTTAAAAACTATATTGTAACAGGTTATAGAACGTAACACTTTTTGATCTATTTACACACAAACTGAGAAACAGTGTAATCTATTTGCTTATGTTTAATATGAAAAGCACAAAGTATAGTGACATTAGCTGGAGCAAAATATCACCCATGAGTCATGACTCATTTGAGTAACTCATTGAAAATTACCTGGTATCAAGTGTACGTCACTCACACTGTAGTGTTTGTACTGCAGCTGGGTGAACCATAATATACATAGGGACTCCAGAAGATGGATTTAGTATAAACAATCTAAAGTACAACCCTTATGAAAAAATACCTTTTACAATTTGCATCTTGTTGGCTGAAATACTGAAAACAAGATGTAACCATGAAACAGTTTGAAAAGCTCTGGAAAAGCAACTACTTATGCATCTTCTTCTAAATTTGTGCTCATGTTTAAAACAAACATTACTTCAAGTCTTGTCCTTATTCAAAGCAAGCTTTGAAAATAAATAAAGATTTATTTTTAGACCCGTTTCTCAACGTCTATCTTCCATAAATACTGAATACTACATTGTCCAGTGTTTTTAAAATAAGAACATTGAATGGAATATTCTCGATCACATTCATCTCTAGTACCCGTTTCTAAAGTATGATTATTTCAGTGCGTGAAATTCACCAGGTGCAGCAACCTTCACAAGGCCTGTTCATGATAGTAGTTCCCCTTGATTTCTACCAACAACCTAGGAGATGACTTCAGATTGTGAAGGCCCTTTGCACGGGGAGGATTTTCACCCATCTTGAGAATTGTTTGGATAATTTGCTATTGAGAAAATATGAATACAGGCATTAGAATTGAATTCTAGCAAATTCATTGGACTATACTGAAAAAAATGAAGCCATTATCTTGTTACATTAATCAATGTAATTATAGTTTTAGGTTTACTTGAGGCAACAATGATAAAGGATAGAGGGGAGGGGATGTACATTTTGCTAAATCAGAAGCTAAGGTTTCTATTCAAATTTGGATATAAACACCTATTTTTGTTAATATGCAGAGACTAAAACTTCTATTTTATAGGGGATAAGCAATTGCAAAAATATCCAGCATCCTATTTATTTACAATATATATACACATAAAAATGAAACATTTCATACAATACCGCACAACTGCATAGATTCTTCTTTAGAAACAGTATGTGAATCTTCTTTAGGAACAGTATGTGAAGTACAGACCTTTTCAGCCCTGTACTTCTTAATTTGCTACCTTTTTCACAGTTTGTAACAGAAAGCCTTACATTTTGATACAAATAAAACATTCTTTTATATTCTTGTATATATTACAGGAAAAGTGTTTCCTGATGCAAAGTGTTCTTGGGAACTTTCGTGTGAGCTTCCTGGTATCAGGAAATAAAGCCATTTATTGGTATTGTTGAGGGAATAGAATACATACTGGTGTGGTTTGGTCCTAAGGACACCAGTCGTGGGATTGCAGAACTGGATTGGGATAACGCAAATGAGATGGCTTTTTTGCCAAGATGCTTTTTAGTCTTAATATAAGATTAAAGCAATTAGTCTTTGCTGATTTAAGGATGAGCTATAGATACCATTATATATAATTAATTATTCATAGAGCACCATAAATATGTCTGGTGCTTTGCATTGTGAGGCAGAAGTACAGATGAAACCCATGCTGTCCCCAAACATGTTTTCAGTTTCTTTTAGATGTGTGGCCTGTCAAAATGGAACACACACTGTGTACCCTTATTAAGCTCAGAAAAATCAACCTTTTGGAGTGGATGGATATTCTGAACTCAAAGGATAGGAATTACCCTTCTATAAGAGGCCCCACAACAAGGGCTATGTACCACTGAGTTCGCATTTACATCCTAAAATTAGGGTTTATGTGGCACATAGGTCTTGCACAGGCCCACCTGTATGCTTCATCCCCAAACAGTAGCACTTCCACGATTCTGGTTCCAAATTTGTAATGTGCTCTATTTTATGTTTATAAACGGGCAGGGGAAGGGGGGAGATAGCTTCCTCATTTCTCTCCCCGGTTCACTGTAAATGAAATGCTTGTCAAGATCAAAAGCAAAGGATTTTATGGGCCAGATGTGCAGCTAGTGTCAATCAATATAACACCAGCTGAAGATCTTGCCCTAAAACCTTATTAAGAACCCCTGCTTGAATCCACTCCCTCCCTCTCCCACTGTATTGAGAATAATTTAAGTAGTTTCCCGTCCAGTATATGAATTTGCAGTGTCCACAATAGTGACAAACTCTCTAGAAAAGGAAAGCATGCTGTCACCTGCTAAGTAAATACAATACTCTTGGATCCTACTAATATAACATAGAAACTCCTATAGCATGTTGTGGTGCTCTTAAAATCCTAGCTAAAATGTGGGACTCATACTTTTGTTGGCTACAAGTTCACTGTTCCAAACAAACTGAATAACTAGCAGAACATTTTACAGATCACCTCATACAAATAATGCCAGGCATCAGTGACGCTGACAGTTACAACAGGGTCTATTGCATTCTGTTAAGAATGTATAAACCGGATGAGAAAGTAAAAAAGCATATTATTTCACGTTCTGTACCACAGACACCAACATACATATTATTCCATTCCATAAGTAGATATATGATGCCAGTAAATCAGTCTGAGTGAAAGTCACTCCCACGTACAGGGCCAGCACACAGCCTGTTTAAGGACTGAGTCCCACTTACACCCTATTAGGATAAAAATGGAGTCTAGACCTTGGGATGGTCTTATGCCTACGGCAAATTGCTCTCAGTGCATATATCCTGCTAATTCATCTTATTTTATCTAATAAGACTGCAGCATGCAAATCTGAGGAAGGGGACAAAGTGGCTGAGATAGAAGTAAAGAGAGTGCCCAGCTCCCAATGGGAGTTAGGCACCTAAGTCATTTCTGCCTTTGAAAGTCCCTCTCAATTCAGTAGATCTTGCCATAACACTCTTCACAATAGGGAATCTTGGGCTATAGTGAATGTGGCCCCTGGATCCCACCTTCAGCCCCGCCTGCCCTGTTGGCGAGCTGAGAGTTCCTTCAGCCCTGGGGCTTTGGCAGGGGTCTGAGAGCTACTGTGGCCCCAGGGCTGAAAGGGGGGAAGCTGACAGCTCCTCCAGCCTTGGGCCACTGATGGATAAAATGGTCTTCTGACCTAAGGGCTGTGGCCAGGACAGAGATCTCCAGCCCTGGGGCCACTGCCGGGGCAGAGATCTCTTCAGCCCTACAGCTGCTGCCAGGGCAGAGTGCTCTTCCGCCCCGCAGCGGGGTCAGAGATCTCTTCCAGCCCCAAGGTTGTGGCGAGAACGGACAGTCCTTCTTTGGACCCAGTGCTACCAACGGGGCAGAGATCTCCTCTGGTCCAGGGCTGTGGCCTCGGGGCAGGAGCTCTTTTCCCCACTGCAATGCCCAAGATGGAGGAGCGCTGCCAGCTTCTGCCATGGCCCTGGTGCCAGAGAAGCACTCTCAGCCGCGGTTCTGGGATCGGAGGAGCATACTGCTCTAGCCCTGGGGCAGAGGAGCTGTCTCCCCACCCTGCCTCGCTATAACAAATCCCTGGCTATACTGAACAAACGGCTTGGATAGCTGGATTAGATTGGCCAGGGGTTCCCTATTGCGAGGGTTTACTGTATCTCCTCTGTCACAGTCCCATCAACTCAGTAATCTGTTCTGGCAGTAGCAGAAGAGGGCAGGAAAAGGGAATGGGAGGGAGGAGGACAACCGCAGCGTCCTTATGGGATAACACAGTAACCTGTGAAATGTTCACAGGTTAAAGTTAGTCTTTTAGGGCCAGAACCTTCCAGGTCCTGAGCACCTCCTGCAAGATGCTGAGCGACCTCAACTCCCAGTGACTTCGGGCGATGTAAGGACCAGGGTAACAGGAGTTAAGGCAATTCAGCAGTTCACAGGAAATGCAATATCTTCAAGTATCAGGCCTGTAAAAAGAAAACGCTGTAGTGACACATAATATTACAGATACTATTGCTAATCCTGGTCTCTTCTTCCTGATTTATAGTGGGAGCCTACAATGAATCAGTCACTGAAAACAAGTGAGTCATCACAAACTGGCAGGTAGACTTGAACTATGGAGGGCATCATTCTCCCCGAATGTACACCAGGACTGCTGTTAGCCATTCATTCCATCGCGAGGAACCTAGTGCTCCTAGTGTTGGACAGCAGAACTCAGATTCTCTCTAATTCACACTTCAAGAACAACGCGATGTAAACACCTGTGTCTCTGGCAGTGTATCATTACTAAAAATGATACAGTATGTGATGATAAAGATCATCTCCTTCGTATCTGAATCTCTAACCCCAGCCATTCTCCAAACCGTCAATACGGCACTACACAAATACCAGTTTGTGGATAACAAATGCTAAGTTAGAGTGGTTCTGCAAATAATAATTTACAGCTATTTTTGTTTGATCCTGAAGAAACAGAAATTGGGCTTTAAATATAAAGAAGTGTTCTATTCAAGGAGATGTTATAAAATAAAAATCTGGTTTGATTCCAATTAAGAATCCAGTTTTGCATACGGCCCTGATCTTGCTTCCTCTGGAGTCAAAACTCAGACTGACTTCAAATCGGAGGACGACTGACCCCTAAGAAAAGAGTTTACTTCTTTACAAGGACAGCGGTAGGTATATACAAAACTACCCTTGGATGGAAAAGGCATTAAGTATGCTTAAAGGTGGTGGTTTTTGATAGAACTGGAATTTGCCATTTTTGCCTGAAAAGCATAGATGTATCTGTAAATGTCAATTTATGTGGAGGAAAATGTATTTTTTTGGCTCTTTCTTTTCACCCAGAAATCAGCTCTGCCTTCTCCTGGTTGGTTTCAAATGTTCAGTGCTCTGTACCAAGCCTGTTTCTGGTCAGTTTCAAAGGGCACTGACCCTTCAAATAGTACTGATAGCTGCTGATGTGTAGCTCAGGAGAGGTGGGGCAAAATTTTTTTTAAAAGGCTTGTAAATCTGGGATTAAAATTTATTTCCCTGAAAACCTCCCTTTAATTTTTATTTAAGTAAAAATTTGATATTCCTTTTGGTCTAAGGTCACTCACGGTTGAATATGCGTCTCTCCATGGTAGTTTGATGTCCTATCGGCTAATTCATTTGGGCTGGCTGCTCCAGTGACTTTTTACAAAGAGCAGCACCAAGGGTAGGACATATTCTTATCTAACACCATCTGATGCTTTCATGGTGCCCTTCATACCAACACTCCAGAATGCCACACTTACTAAAAGAGGGGAAATGATTTACAAAACAATGTATATAATTTAAAAGTAGAGATTTGGTTAAAAAAAAGAGATGGTGAGAGCTGAACGTTATTTGTGAGAGCTATTCCCGAAGCTGAATTTGTAAAAAACCAAACATTGCTTGCTCTTTGGAAGTTTTAAGACTAGTGCTAGGTAACTAGAACAATCCAACTCATGGCCAGAAGAGTACAAATTATGATTAGAACCAAGTGGCAAAGCTATGTAGACAATCAACACAATCTTAACATTGATTTGATAGCTCATTGGAATTGGAGAAGCTGACATTGCTGTTAGGAAAATGGGCATTTTCTGCAAGAAAATACATCTATATCAGCATTTCATTATTTGGATTTGACTGAGTAAACTCATAAAGGATTGGATAGGTAACAAAACAAAACGGTGGTGATTCTGATGAGTAGCAAATAGGGATGTATCCTTTTCCCGCATGATGTTGACTTCAGTGGCCTTCAGCTTTGTCTCCTGACTGCACCCAGTCATAGATGACCAAAGGAATGCTCACTAGGGAAAACAATATTCCCAATGCCATGAAAAGAGAAGCCTGGAAGAAAAAAGAAAAGGAATCTTTCAACTCAGGTAACCTTTTTTCCTTATGGAGACTTATAAATTGATACTGGGTTTCAAAATTACAAATTAAAACAAAGCTCTGAATTACTTGTGGAGCACTGAGAATGAAAGTTTCCTCTATCCTCCATTCTCAACCTCTGCTTTTAAGTGCTGCATTTCAGTGACTGTTCATAGCGGGGATGAATAGGTTCTCCTTTGGAACCCTCCAGCTCTGCCCTTTAACTAGCTAAAGGACTCATTGCAGAATGAAATAGAGCACATGCACTGTCAGGGTCTACTTGCACAGCATGTCAGTCATTATCAGCTGATGGAGATAGTGAATTAACTCACACATGAAACCTCAGATTCTTGCTTGCCAGTGCAGAGCAATAACTATGGGATCAGGAGCCTAGCCTAAATGAAGTTCTTGATTATGGAGGAATCAGATAAAATTCATTCAAATCTCTACTGTAATATGAACAAAACCAAAGGTCATGATAACAGAAAGCGGGTTCTAGAGTGCAGTGAGTGCCCTCAGCAAAACATAGGGAGTATTCAGCATCTTACATGACTCTGTTCAGAGCTGGGAAATTAACAGGATCTTTGACCTTAACTGAGGAAGATTTTTGTTCTAATCTCAGTGTAGGAACACACAGGATTGTGACATCTTCTGAACTGCAACCCTGTCCTGACATCCAGTAAAAACTTGTAAGACTCTGCTGAGATCAAGTTGTCACAGTCCTGTATGCTCACAAATGGTGAAAAGCTGCCTCCTTCTGCAGAGGACACCCAAAATTTGACTGTGATCCCTTAAAACAAATGTGAAGCACTGCAAACATGATACACTGCGGGCTCTTTCAGAAAATTGTGGCTGTAAGTGACAGTTCCTGTGCTGCCAAGCTTCCAGGGACTCAGAACATTGCTAGGGACTACTACTATTTAAACTGTGGTACTTCTTGAAGGCCCCCCAATTAATTCCGAGACCCCAATCAGACTAGGGCCTCACTGTGCTAGGTGCTGTACAAATACATATGGTACATTCCTGCACCAAAGGGCTTGCAATCTAATTTAAGACAAGACACTACACAGTATTAATTCACATATGTTCAGACAGCCAGATTAAATCTGTTCAACCTAATACATTTTAATGAGTAACAGGCAAAGCGCTAAATTGATCTACAGTAAAACATACCCAAATCCTCTGAGTAAGTTTTTCTCTATCCTGATGTGTGATTTTTAAATACAGCGATGAAGGAAGAATGAAAATCAACATATTGGCAGAAGTTACTCCTGCAACATTCAAATAAATACGTTAGTTATTGTGAAATTTCACCTCTGCCAACCCCTATTTATTATTAGTATAAAAGCAGAATACTGTACCTACAACTCCAAAAATATCCTTCATTGAGGGGATAAAAATTACTAACAGGTTGAGGATAACCAAGAGGACAAGAGTAACCACAATATGGCGGCATAAGTCAAACTTTGTTTTTTTAGCCAGCTCAAATAAAGAAGAACGCACCTGTAGGAAAAGGAAGAGCTCTCTGTTAGGAGTAGCATATGCCATTCAAGTACTTATATTAATTTGTATTAATACTGTGCATGACAATAAGATTTGCATAGATGCCTCAGTGATTCTGGAGGGCTCAAAAGTTGTGCCTTTGGCATAAGCCTAATATTTAACTCAAAATCTGATAATTGGATTTTTGTTTGTCTGTATAAATGTATTCTCTCCCAGATTATATTTCTTGACAGAGGTGGGGGAGTATGTTAACATGCACATTTTAGTTCAGAATGAACTGCTGTTCTGCCAGGGTGAAAACTCACGTAATCGGCTGTGTGTGTAGAAATAAACAGCAATGGGAAGGAATGGAATTCACCTATGACCAACTCTGCCACACAGCCACTCTGTGGATACCATTCCAGCCTACAAGTAGATTGGAATAATGTCACCCAGGTGGGTGGGGAGGTGTTGAATCCACTGGATCTGCAGAATTGTGGATTCAGTGACTCCTCTCCCAGCCTACCAACAATGCCCCTTTCTGTGTCAGATTCTTCAGAAATTGTGCAGAGCTCTCTGATCCCTGCTACACACAAGGGATGTGGAGGCTGCCTCATGGTCAGTCCATCCCACCCTCTCATGAAGAGCCCTACTACTACAGGGTTACTGAAAGGGACTTCTGTGGTTCCTCTGTTCTTGAATTAATTTAATCCTTGATCCTACTCCTAATGAGATCAATACGGACCAAGAGTGATTTATTTATTTTACTTGTATGATAGTTTCTTATTCATTCTCATATCCCACTGACACCAATGGGAGTTTAACATGTGGAAAGACTGACTGCAGGATCAGATCCTCTCCGTAGCCCATCGCTGATTCAGAAACCAGACCCCACACACAAGCCAGCCTTGCTCTGGCACTAAGTATGTGCACCTACCATAGATCTTACTGTTTTGGCACTGCAGGGAACCTCATACTTACAGTGAAAAACAGTACTGGCACTGTGAGTATGACTGCAACAATGACAGCCACACGCACCGTCAGGATGAGGATGTCATCTCTACTCTGGTACTTGTGAAGCAGATCTGAGTGCACATTGTCTGCAGGAAGACAATAAGGTAAATGTTCCAGCAAACAGGCAATTAATTTACAGAAACCATCACTTAACAACAACCTTCTTGAACGAGTGATTTATCTTCAAACAAAAGGGCAGGCAGGGAATGAAACATTCTTGAGTCACAGAATAGTGTTTTAAACCATATTTTAGTGATTCCATTATTCAAGATTATTTCTTTGGGGCCCTGTTTCAGGAAAGCGCCCTGAGTTAAGAAAGCACAAGGTTAACTTTAAACTAAAGTCCATTGTAGGAAGACAACAGGGAGATATACTATGGCTACTGAGGATTTTTTTAGCAACTTAAACTTATCTAAAAATAACCATATGTAATGTCCCTTTTGAATTCATACTAAATTATAAGGCTGCACTAAATATGTCTAAACAGCAAATAGAAACAGAGAACACCTTCTCTTGAAGGAAAAAACAGTTTTAGGTCAACCCTTTCCCCAGCCAGCATGAGGTTTCTCCAACCCCACAAACTGCCATCCAGCTTCTGCTGGTGGCTACCCCCACACCCCATTTTTTCCCTTGAACTTACCCTCCTTCCTCAACAATGCTCACAGTCTCAATGACCACCCCCTGGAAGGAGTGATCCATTCTGAATGCTACTAATATGGGCCACTGGTAGCACCACACACTGGTGTGCTGACATTTTAACAAGGCATCCCACGAAAGCTCTCCCTTACCCACTGAGAAATGCTGTGGCCTAAGTGTACACATGCTGGCAGACAGGGAGGACATAGAATTCATTTGTTTCTGCACCTTTAAAAAATTCTCATAACCGTAACCAAAGGAAACAAATGCACTGGGCACAAAAAAGTATATTAATCTGCCTTTTCTGGAAGTGTTCAGACTTGGTTTCTGAAAAGCATCTTGAGAAAACTGATAGCACGTCACAATGCCTGTGGAATCTGAAGTGGAGAGGCAGGAGGGTAAAGGCCTTGCAGGGGTGTCATTGGGGCTATATAGTTTTAAAATACCTGTTATTTAGTGCAATCTGGTCTATTCCTAAAGGCAAAAATATTGCTCTTCAGAAAGATTTGACCCTCAAGGATAAACCCTCTCTGGCAAGAATCACTTAATCAATACACAGAAAGAGCTTGAAATCATTCCAAACGTCCCATCAGTTTGAGGGTAGAATTTTAAAAGCGGGGTGCCACAGCCCCTTCCAGTACCTGGTTTATACCACATGAGGCTCATTCTCCCATTACAAGCCTAGATTGCTGCCTCTGTATCTCTCCCAGGCCCTGTAGATCTAAGAAGTGAAAGGTGATGTTTTGAAATCAAATTTGGTCTTCCACTCAGCGTTACAGTGAACTACCACACAGCCCAAGCAAGTGACCTTTAGCAATGCCAAATTTTTTGCAATCGTACTCCCATAGTGCAAATATAGCAATAACTGTGACACCCTGAGCAAACAGACAAGTGGTGTTGGTTTATAAAAGACCAAATTAAAAGTGCTGTTCCTGTCTGTGAAAGGATGAAAAGGGCTATAGCCAAAAAAAAAAAGGGGGGGGGGATATAAAAAAGGCATGTTCCTGTCCATCTCAAACATGATCCATGGGGAAGGATACAAGCAATGCTGCCCTTCAAGGCCCCAATTCTGCAACTAATAGCATGCAGGCAGATGCCAGGATAGGGTGAGGGGCTCTCGTCGGTGCAGCACCACCCAGGCATGATCAATATTCACATGCATGGCAAAGCAGGAAAGAATTGGGTTTCCTTTCTTCACAGAGCCATGCATCTGTACGGCTAGAAGGTGCAGCCTTTGCCTCCTCTGTGGACTTTTCACCGGGGTTCCTGCTCCAGGATGCTACCTGACCCAGGCCCCGGCACTCACTCAGGCTTCCGATCCGTGGCGTCTGGAAGTTTCAGTGCATTAGTCCAGTCTGAAGAGGTTCAGACCCGCCATCTGAGCCCCAGATAGTCCACCCCTTCCCGGGTTTGTCAATAAACACAAATAAAGTAACCACGATGAAACATCCATGTGTGGGGTAAGCATCCTCTTCCCTCTTTGACTTCTGTAAAGCAATGGGCCCCAGATAGGCTCATGGGCTAGCATCAAAGATTAGTCCCATTAGAAGCGGAATCAAATCAGGTCCTCCCTTTCTTTGGGGCAGGGTTGCCAGGCAGCAGGCAGCTAAGGTGTCCTAGCCTTTAGTCAGGATTTGATCCAGTAGCTAAAGACTGGAGATTAGCTGGGTTTCTCCCTTTTAAACTCCTCCCTCCAATTCTGATATTTCCTACGGGTGCAGCAAGCAGAGCCACCTGAACCCACAGTAGCTCATTAATCCTGTACTATTTGTAGTACTAGGGCAGATCCCCTAGTGGGATGATCTAGCCTGGCCCCTAACTAACGCCTGCACCCTCAATTAAGCAGAGGAACTACTAACCCCAGGCCACAACTGATTTCTGGATACAACAGATGAAAAAAACCAGGAGCGGAAGTGAGGTCAAAGGTAAAACAATCACAGATCTGGAGGGTGACACCGAGAACCCAACAGCACCTACTGCTACTCAAAGATGTGCAGGGAGTCGGAGGACACTGCTCAGAGGAACTCTGTCTGGAGGCTTGATCGTATGAGGGATCGGAAATAGGCCCCACAGTCATAGAGCTGTCCAGCTTCTTCCTCCTGCTCTAATGGATGGAAATCTTGTCCAGTCCCAGGAGGAGATTAACTAGGAGGTCTCATGATTTTGTGGGGCCATGGATGAAGTGTGCCACGATCAGGATATGTGAGGAAAAGGGCAGCCAGAATCTCAGTAAAAGGTTTTGGAGGGGCCAGAACAGTGGCTGCAACCTGATGCTCCCTACACAGGTGTGTGCCAGGTTCTGTGTATCCTGTGTTACTGAGACTGGAGTTTGCAAACCCTGTCACTGGCCTCCAAACTCCACCTAGGTGAGGTGGGAATTTCAAGGAAATTCCAGGAGATGTACCTTGGGGAGTTTCTTAACCTTCTCAAACCTACTGGGGAATCAGGTCCTCAGCTGATGTAAATCTGCATGGCTCTGTTGAATTCAATGCGATAGACTAATTTATACCAGCTGACGACCTGGCCTGTTGTGGCTATTTCTGCAAGACAATGCAACTGGATCATTCATTTTAATATTTTGTTTGTGGTTATCTATGAAAACTTACTGGCTAGCAGCAGCCCAACTGTTGGATGAGACTGGCCATCAGTGTTGGCACTTGCAGTCTTCATAAGTTTTCTTGGCAAAACATTAAACAGCACTGTTGAATTCAAATGATCTTAATTTCTGCAAATTGGGGCCTCATACCCACCATGACAGCTTCATGGTAGAAAGTAATATCTTTTCTGTAAGCTGTCAAACAGATGAACTTTTTGTGACTTATGACTGAAATGTTAAATTTCAAATTTACTTCTTCCCCCTCCCATCCAATCAGTAGCCCATAATGAATGACTATAATAAACATGAGTTCAAAAGGCCACTTGAAATCTAATAGGAAAGACTGAGGAACCTTTTGGCCCCCCAATGGAAAACTCAAAGGTCAAAGCTGTGCTCTCCCCTCGGATCGACTTAGTGCCTGTAATGAACAAATGTACCAATTTCAAGATTCAAGCTGCTTTAGAACATGGGCACACTCTGTCATCCTGCCAGTGCAAGGGTCTGTGTCTTCTCCAATTTTTATTTATTCTGCATATTCCTTTCAATAAGGAGGGAAAAAAAGATTTGCTTGTTTTAATGTATTTTTACAGTGAATTAGTGTTCATGAAAGGAGCCAGGTTGAAAATTCTGGACTGTGAAGTTTTCTCAGTTCTCCACAGAACTGCGATAGCATTTCAAGCAGCTGCAGCCCAAGCTTACATAAACTGCATCACCCGTGTATTTAACCTACATGTGGAGGGACCAGCTCTGGCTACCAAAGAGAGTACAGTCTTTGCACCCATTGTGTCTGTGCTGGGATTGGCAATAAGGCTGCCAACTGCTGCGGTGATGATTTTGGTATCTATTCACTAGGTGTCATCCTGGGATCACAATCTCATTTCACAGGCAAGTGAATAGCCAATCAGATGTCACCTAATGTCTTTAGGTCATCACTGATCTGAATTGGATTCAAGCTAGTGACACAGAAGTGAAAGATTTGGTATGACACTGCTAATCTCCAGTTCCCCCAAAATAAAACTAGTTTACATTCAACTTGTGCCTTTGCTCCTCTCGCTTTCATTTTTAAGTTAAATTTGCAAATGCTGCCTATAGCTACTGTCTGTAGCGACTCAGAGCACCAGTAAAGAAGAAATTTGTATCTTTATGGAAAAGTTTATGGAAATTGTTTTGAAAAGTCTAGTAAGGTAAGTGAATAGGATTCTTCTTTTTCCCTGGGTAAATGTTATCAATTTCACTTGGATTCCTTTTTACACTCTGATATTTTAGATCAGCAAAAACTGCTTACTTACCATAGAAAGTTAAATAGCCAAAGATGGCAGTCAACAAGTACATAACGAACATGGCAAAAAATGAGATATTTGAAACCATTTGCATTTTCTTCTGTGAGCGACTGGAAAGAGAAGAAAACATAATAAATGGCTGCATTTTGTTTGAATAACCATTGTAGAAATGTACTAAACCTTTGCACAAACAAAATTAATTAACATTGAAGAGACTCCAGAGTGTATCTTTTCTTCATTTAAACCAGTGATTCCCCAATAGCTGTACTGAAGACAGAGAATGACTGCGGGACTAAGTCTCCCAAAAGCCATTGCTATCCTCCCAGTCCTGCTAGAGTTTTAAGTCAAGAAAACATAATAATCACTCTGTGAATATCGCCCTCTCCAAATCCCAAAGGGTGGCTATGGCCCCGAGCAGTACCCTCTGAAGCAGAGAAGGGTCAGCTTGGAAATGACTGTTGCAAATTAAAAGACCAGTAAAATAACAGAATATTAATATTCTAAATGTTTACAAAAAGTGGTCTGAGTCACCTAGTAAGGAGAACTGCCATGGTTTAAAAAAATTGGTTATATATAACATTTCATTTTTTCACACTTGTTTTGAAATGCTTATATCTGGGTGCCTAATCTTAGCTCAGAACCCATATTTTGACACCAAAATAGAAGCTCAAATGGAACTAAGCACCAAAAATCTCACTGAATTCTTTGGAAGCTGAAAGCGATCAGATCCAATAGCTCCCAATGAGACACCTTATTAAGTGGCCAGAATTTCAACAAACAGCAGATCCTCTGACAATGATGGGAATTACAGCAGGCTGAGCACTGCTGAAATGCCAGCAATTTCTTTTAGATACTTAAATAGGAGTTGAGCTCTTCTGAAAGTCTGGCTTTTTGGCCTTGAAGCACTAATGCAAAGACATTAATATGGAGTAAACAGGGAAAATGACACACAGACATTTAGGAGTACTTTTTGCTTCATTGCAAAAAATGTTTTCATCTAAGCTAAAAAAAAAAATACCAGCCCTGATTCTCCACTGTATCAGAGCTGTGCTGAAGGGAGCAGCTACAAAGAGCCAGTTGCAGCTACCTGATCTTAGCTGCCCAGTCTTGATGGATGTTACAGTAGGCCCCCTGCTGCTCTAACTTGTACCAGTGTGGAACAAGTCACCACAACCCCTGTATGCCAAGGACAGGGGTACAGTGGCTGGTGTGGAAGGCTCATCTTCTTCATCTTTTTTACACAAAGAAAAGTTATTGGTGCCAGTTACATCATTTAACTCTACTTGACCGGTTTTAAAAACACATTGGAGTGAAAGCCGGCAGATAAAAAGCATAGCTTGTTACTGTGACAGGCTTTTTTTGCTACACTGGAATCAGTGGCATTAGCTGAAATACAAGACTCCAGCTTGTAAACTATATTAATTTGCACTGCTTGGCTCTCCAAAATAGCTGAGTCATTCTAAAGAAAACCCTTGGGATGTCACATTACCCCACAGGGAACCCAGATTTCCTGGCTTCCACTATTCATTTTCTGAATTTCCACTCCATTTTCTGATTCTATTAAACCACCTTTCCTTTGAATGATGGGAGTGATGTGGAGCAACTCAGCACTAACATTTTAGATTCTAAACAGTCCATTTTAAACAATCAAACGATAAAAAAAAAATCTTACTCTTTAAGTTCGCTGTAAATTGGAAGGACCGATGGGTGGCACACAAATGCAAATGCAAGGGTGGGCAAAGCATAAACAGTCTGTTTGAACATAATTGAAGAAAAGCCAGTTAGAAAAAATGCATATTAAGAAATCAACAGTGTTTCAACTACCTCGTCTCCCAACTTTCTGACTCTTCAACTGAACATTGAAAGTCCTTTCAGGGAATGCAGATCACCTCTCAAGTAACACGTCTTTGACAAAACATCGAGAACAATAACTGTTCAATGTGAGGACATAATTTATGCATTTTCCATGCAAACATCTCTGACTCAGTTCACAGACAGCAGTCATGCAGATGCTGCTACCCCATGTTTGTTCCCTTGAATAAGACACTCTTCACATCCTCTACTGTTGCCAAACATATTGTGTGAGTGGGGCAAGTGTGATCTTTACATGCCATGAGGAGGAAAATTATTTCAATGCCACAGAAGACAAAACTGGTGGTGCAGAAGGTAATTCCATTTCTATGGGCCCTGTCTACATGGGTGCAGCTACTCCAGTGTAGCTACACTAGGGTAACCACCTAGTGCATTGGTGTAAAATGGGGTTTACACCAGCATAAACCAGGGTAAGCTGCAATGGTAGTGGAGTGTTAAAGGTGAAAACCTGAAGTGGATTTCATATCTATACTGCGAGATCACGGAAGTGAGATTTAGGACTTAAAATAAATGGACAGAAGTTAGTGCAAATGGCCAGGCAGGGAATCCGATTTTAGGTACCATACTCAGTCCCTAATTTCCCAGGATGAGGCTAGGATCACTGTGGAGGCATCATGCTCTTGGGGAGAGAGAGCCCATTTTGTCACTATCAAGCAACAACTTGTGGACTCTGAAGGGACCTACTCCCAGTCCTCTTTGGCCAAAAGAATGAATCACTTCAATTTGTAGACCTATGGACAAATTTTCAAAACTACTCAGCTCCCAGAAGCTTCCATTGTTCTCAGTGGGAACTGTTGGGTGCTGAGCCCATTTGAAAAGCTGGTCCTTGGTGAGGATAAAATAGGGAAATTCTGGTGGATATTTCTCCCACAAAACAAAAAGAACAAGTGTTTCCTTGCTTTGGCCACAGTCCACATGTTTGCATAGGAAAAGTAGTCTAGGTTTTGCTTTATTGTGGAAAGCAAACTTCATTCAAGATTACAAAAGAGTGAGATGCTCTTCATGTTTTTTCCTCAGTCACACCAGTGCGACCTCTTCTTCCTCTCTCATTTTGGCTTATGCATTTCTGCAGTGGATGGTATGATTGTCCTATCATACACCAAAGATGCTACACGTGTTGGGAAAATTGCAGGATTCTCTGGTTTTTGTTTGTTTTTGCCTGATTAGCAGAAAATTACAGGTGGACTAGTTCAGGTATAAAAACGATTCCTCGTGTGGTATCTATCTCTAACTGCAAAATGTTACTATAGATTTAAATGTACACATATATCTATATATATCCCCTCTGGAAGCAAGCTGCAGTATCTTGGATGCTCAGATGAGTCTGACCGTGACAGGTAAGAGCTTGACTGTGATATTTAGGCTCAGCCTATAGGAAGGAGCAGTGAGGAGGATCACTGTCCCAGAGGGAGTACGGGACACATTCTGTTTCCGGGAGGTGAAATACCTGCTGGAGCTCCCAGGCAATATAACCTCTGCATATCGGTTGCCAGTGCATTTCCTTTCCCCTGTGACACTGGCCAGAGCTGCTACGTGATGCACAGAGAGGCAGAGCCACACCCTCTCTAAGTCCATGTGAACCTGCCATGTGAAGCTGAGGAAGAAAGTTCATTATGTCCTCCCCCTCACTGTGCATCTGTCAAAGGACCATGGAAACTCCGGACCTAAATGGTGTATCTAATTGACTAAGAATATGGAGTGTGATATTGTAAATGATCTGAATTAAAAATAAATATAGAAAGAAACATACCTTGGAATTAAAGGTGACATACTTTGGCGTACACGTATTCTCATGTGCTGAGCTAACATTTGGCATTGCAGGTGATGTTGTATTTAGCTCCAGCATGGGGCAGGAAAGTTGAAATTTCTTGTAGATAACCTGGAATAAAGTGGCACATGGTAAATTGTAAAAAACGTTATTAAAATAAAAATAAATGCTGAAGACACAACAAGGGGCAACTCTAATCCAACCAAAACAGCAAGCAGAACTTACCACTATTAGGAAAAAAACCATGCAACTAAGGGAAAATCCACTAGTATATCCAAGATACCCTAAAAGAAATTCAAAAGAAATCTAATCAATAATTCATTTAATGGTCACATTTGTTTACGTTTTTGTTCTTTTTATAGCTCGTTACTTTACAGCATAGCTGAAGTTATTATACATATAACATGCACCATGAACTTCAGGATAGTATAAAAGTGCCTCTCATTGATCTGTCATTTCACAAGGTTGCTACATCTCGGACAAATCAGAGTTCTGTTCTGAGATGTTTGGCTCATGTTCAATATTCCTCTCTTTCCTCCTTGTGGATCATCTGTATGGCAGTTTGACTAACTGCACTATTGAGAATGACTTTTATAATGGACATAAACTTGATAATAGGAAAATGCCATCATAATATGTAGCAAGTCATAAATGTTAAAAGTTACTGTGGATTCGGTTTTCCAAGGGATTTCAATTTTTATTTCAATGACAGTAAGGTACCTAACCTTCTTAGGAGTTTTTGGAAATGCCACTAGGTGCCTATTAGCAACTTTAGGCACCTAAATACCTTTGAAAATCTGGCCATATAGGCTGATAGGTGCACAGTGGAATGTAAATAATATCCATATACACATATTACCTAAACAGAACTAGTCAAAAATTTTCAGTGATAATTGTTATTGAAATTTTGGTGGAAAAAACATTTTTTGACAATTCTGTGGCACTTAAAAAAAATGATTAGCGCTATGTAATATTACTTTACCTAACACAATAAATACCCAGTTGGCCATAAAACTGTAATCAGTTCCCACAAGAAAATGGAAGAGATAATGAACACATTGTTTTGAATCAAGTTAGTTGTACAGTGTTCATTTGTCAAGTTATTAGTTCTTAATTTAGCCTGGCTTGTTCCAGGACACCTAATACATAGCTTACTCCTGTGCCGAGGAGGCCACTTGGTTCATGACTCAGCCCTGCCCCCTCCATTATATCTAAGTGGCCAATGTGACTCAAAGTGGAGCAAAGTTTGGGTACCCCCACTTTATTTGAATAATATTTGCACTCTTACCTAAGTTCTTAAGGAGACATAAGGGGAGGATTATACCAAATGTCACGGCTACAACAAGAATTCGTCCATCCACATACCATGCCCTGTAAAACATTTCAAAGGTGCAGTGAAATCTCCTCTTCTTAAGCACTATAACTTTTTCTTTAAAATGGATCAGCCATTTTTTCTTCCATAACAACACAATTTTCTCTGGCTTCCTTATGTCATAAGCTCAAGCACAGGCAAAGACTGGGACAATCTCTGAACCCCCTAGGGCTCCGGCTACATATGGTAGTAAATGGAATATTTTATCAATAACTGCTTAAAAAGTTGGAATCCGAGCCACAACACATTTTCATAGAGTCAGAGGGCAAAATGTTGCCCTTCTTTGTAGAAGCAGTGACATGGGTGGAGGGATGGAACAATACCAGTTGGCAGTAGATATAAGCCATCCTGTCAGCAGAGGAAAAGACAGATCAAGTATATGCTGCATACAGCAGTATACCTGCTTAACCAGCTGAGGGCCTGGCCATTTGCCCTAACTGGCAGACCAGGTTGCTGAGGACTGGGATGCACTGGCCAGACCAATCACTTGTTCCCTTCCCTCAGGCTATAGTTAGAATCCTCTCCTGGCATTCTGCAGGGAAAGGGGAGAAATGCAGGACTGTTCTCTACAACACATTTTAAAGGGCTCTGTCCAGTCTTGTATGAAACATCCCTGCAATGTGGCTTCCACCTTTTAGCTAAGTTACAAGACATTGTATCACCTGATGTAACAAACAAGACGTGTAAAGAAATACCCCTCTTTTTGTTTTGTTTGAGGAGATGGCAGATGCCATCAAATAGTCACAAATGGCAGAAACCTATTCCACTACTGTCATGTTTTAATATTGGGGCATTTCGCGCTATAGGTAGTTCTTTACAGACTGGATCCTACAAGGTGCTCACAACTCCTGGCGATGCTGAGTGCCTTCAACGCCCATTGATTTCAATAGATGCTGAAGATGTTTAATAGCCCCAGCACTTCGCAGGATCAGACCATAAGATATTGTGGAAATCATTCTTTTGAAGGAAAATCTAGACAGTAATTACTAAAGGTCATCCTTTCATTTATTTTTCCTTTTCCCTTCCCTTCCCTTCCCACACTTTACAACCCCATTAGGGACCCTGTCGTGAAGATCTGACAGACTAGCATAAGGAACAGCCAGCAATCAGTGCTTTTATAAACCCATGCTCTAGCTTATCTACATGAAGTTTAAACTCTGAAGTCAAGTGAGCAAAATAGTATTAAACTTACGAAAATGCTTCTTCTTTTCCCATAAGAAACTTTATGGCAGAGGGCAGTTCATTTTTTACTATGAAGAGATAGCTCAGCATTGCTGGGAGGAAAACGAGACCATTTTAGAAAGCGGACATGCTTACGGAATGAGCACACAGCAGGATACTGGACCTGTTCTCATGCCAATACTAAGTAAATACAAGTTGATCTAAGACACAGAAGTTTAACTGATTCTAAACTACTGATCCAAGCTGGGTTTTCCCTGATACATCATTTCAACAGACAACACGGAGAATATTAGTTTGAATCATTCAACATGCTCTTGTCTTTTAAACGCCCTTTACCTCCAGTGTTCTGGAGAGAAGTGGATCCAAAAACAATCATTTTTCCTGGTGTGCCAAAGACCTGCTCGCCAAGCTTTTCGTACACCATGCAGCCTGCATAAATCAATTGGAGGAGAAATCAGGAATTACGGGTAACAAGGAACTTTCAAGTCAAAACATTCAAGATTCCTTTTCCTTCGGCTAACTGCCCATCCATGCTGTTATTTCTTTCCTTTTCACACAAATATGGGTCTTGATTGTAATTCACAAGAGTTGAGCAAGCTTATTTGGAAATGTCCTCCTCGCATTTTTAAATGTCAGGCATGGCTACCAATCACTTTTTGAAAGTTGGAATTCACAATGAGACTATTATATCCCTTTAATATAAGAGTCCACCTACAGTCCCCGTGACATTTGCAAAGCTAGCAGCATCCTGACATCTTAAGTTTGCTCCCTGAATAGAAATAATGTTAGATTTAACTGAAGATAATATTCAACACAACAGGGATCTGCAAGGCAAGGCTCTAGCAGGCAAGCTAGACACACACAACACAGCAATGCTGTAATTCTATATGATTTGACTAACTGACATAGATTAATGCAGAGAGGCCAGACTGCTCATTTAAATTATTATTTATATCTCCTTATGATACTATATTAATTTAGGAGTTCTCATTCTCCCTGTACTTTCTGTGAAAGAAGGAAAGTATGAGAACTATAATTAAATATTCATTGTTTAAAATCTGTCAAACTCAACAAGTAGCTAGATCTTCTATTAATTACAAGACGTTTCAGTTAAATTTAGCAATTTTTTTCCCAGTTGTGGCTTCAGCTGACAGAGGAGGCATAGCATTAAGAACACAGGAGGATATGCAATGAAAATGGAAGAAAAATATTTCAGGTGTTACACTGCACAAATTATCCAAAAGAGTTGTCTCACAGTTTGGATTTCTTATGTTTCCTTCTGGTTGACATTTTTTCTTTAAAACTCGCATGAACAAGAAGCAAAATTTAGTTCAAGTTTTAATACAGTATCACCCCTAGCAACCTAAAGCCCAGGGCCCAAATTTTTAGCATTTCAAGGGCACAAATGTGTGCATCTGCATGCCTAATCTGAATATGCAATTGCTGCCATGGTATACACAGCCATGATAATTGTGTACACAAATTAGGTATTCAAACATGGAAATATTCTTGTACATGGGTAATTTTGAAAGTCAGGACACTGTTCTTAGCCTATGGAACAGTAAAGGGTTTAACATTACAAGGGTACTCTCTTTAAAGTGTGTGTGTTTAGGGTTATATATTGTGAGCTCCTCAGGGCAGAGAGTGCAGCTGTTTTCCTAGATGGAAGACACCTGTCATTATACCCCGGGTATTATACCACTGGGAACAATGTCAGCTCTACTTTAGTAATATCATCTTATTCCCAAATAAGCGTCACTACACGCAGAGTTTATTATAACTGGAACTGCAACCTGCAGATATTACAATGAAGGGGGCTTTCCTTCTATCTCACTAAATAGATTTTCACTGTATCAGAATTCACTGTGAGGTGGTTTGACCATATCTTTTCTCTGCTTTATAATAATGGACCAGAATCTGCTCTCAGTTATACCCGTATAAATCTAGACTAGCTCTGATGGCTTCTGGCCCGGTTTCTGTATCTTTTTCAAGCTGAGGAGAAAAAAACCCAGGCACCTTTTTTTATTCTGAACATCTTTCACCTCTTGTGCTTTTCACTACTACTAAATTGATACATTATCATCTCAAATTACCTGTTTCCTTTGAACATACCAACAGGAGATTTATTGAATAAATAGACAGCAATGTCACGGAAGTCAAAAGCAACCTAGAAGAGAGTGAAAAATAAAATGTAGTGTAACAAAAGAATTCATTGGCGTTGCAATTTTATACATATTGGGACAGATTCTCATTTACGCTAAGCCACCTCTATAGTTTTCTGGCAGTGCAAACGGGAGCCTAAAGTGAGTGTAAATATAACTGACTTGTGCTTTATGGCTTCTTTACACTGCTATAGTTGTGAAAAAGAGGACCTAGTATAAGTGAGACTCTGGCCAATTAAGTCTTAAAAAGAAGGCCTACAGTGATCAGCTCATGATGTTCAAAGTTTACAGCCTATTGATTAGTAACCCCCTCCCGCTTTCAATCTAAACCAAAATAAAAATCTTCTACCATTTAAGCAAGAAGATCTAGTCAGAGCAGCTGTGAGCCAGACTCTCCCCAATACTTAGTCTAATGATCTTTCTAAAATCTGAATAAAGATTCAAAGAGGTAGCATTTATTTTAAGGACACAAGGGCCACAGCCTAATGTTCTTTCTCAAGCCAAGTTCCAGTGGATGTTAAGGGTATCTTCTGATACCGTTATGCCGGACTCTAACCGTGTCATTGGGAATGCGGGGGCAGCACTGTGCCAAGTAGCCCTCCTAGTCTGTTGTACAGGATCCAGACTGGGCTCCCCCAACCTGTGCATCGTTCTAGCTCTGCTCTGGAGTGGAAGGAGATGTGGTTCTTTGCCTTGACACTAGCATCCTTGTTAGCACTAGCCTCATGCTGCATGCTCCCCATATTTGTGGTCTCTGAGCTATGGATGTTGAGCAGGGGAGACAGCAGAGACACACCTCCTCTGAGGCACTGAATGGCACTGGCAACTCCAGCTCATCCATGCACTGAGAGGAGGAGAGGCAGAAGGATTAGCTACATCCTGCCTTAAGGTTGGTGCTTCCTGCGACGGGGCATCCATAATTTGGTCCGTACTCTGCAATCACTCATTTGCAGAAAAATAATTCAGGAGTTAAAATGGGAACGAATACGTAGTCGATATCTGCAAAGGGCTGAACAGCACGCCTGCTAACGAGGCAGTACCATGGGCCAAATGCACAACCACTACTTCTGCTCAATGCTCCATCTCCTGTAAGCCAGGGCACAATTCAGGCACTGTGTGGTCCTTTACTCTGTGTACAGTTACACGGGCTGATGGACAACACATTTGCATGATATTAAGGAGTATTGAAACAATCTGTTGGCATTTCTATCATGACAATGTGCCTTAGGGCACCATGCAAACAAGTCTAAAATTAAACAGAAAACAAGCTGCTACCATAAATGGGCAGTTTAAGATGACAAAAGCCAGCCTTTTCACTGAAAGGAACATGGAGGAATGACAGTGTGAGAACAATGTTTTCTGCATTAGAGTAGATCTATATTTTGGGGCCAAATTATGGCTGCTCTTGCCACGAGTGCATGGCCTGGGGGTGGAATGGAAGAGGGCACAAGAAGCCCCATTCTTCTCAGCGTAACTACACAGGACATGCCATAATGATGCAGACAGTATTACTTGATCTTACGGGGGCATCAAATAACAACTGACAATGGCACTGCCCTTCCCCCAGGAACGAGTTCAACATGCCTGCACTGTAAATTGTAATGACTGGAGGACAGTGCTGGGGAAGCCCACACCATCTTTTCGTAAGGTATAGTAAGTGCTACTGTTGAGCGTGCTGCCTAAAGACCCACCAGAGACATCATGCATGTTTTTGCATTATGCTGGCATAATGTCTCCAGCCCCTATTGTTTGGCTGTTGAAGCAAGTTGTAACTGAACCCCCAACATTGAACTTTTGATTTGCAGACACCAAACAAAGAGTGTCTTGAAGGAAGTAAAAATAACAGTTACAAGCCAGCCAGGTTATGCTCTGATCAGTTTCCTTACCTCCCCTCGGCAGTCTCGTCAGTTGCTATGAGAAACTTGTCCTTTTTCATTAAAGCCATATGAAAAGCCCTTTTTGTGTAAGGGCTGTAGTTTGCACAGATTAGTGCCAGTGCCACCCCATGGAATGGAATGAAAACATCATTGCCCCTAGCTCTTTGCAAATTCAAAACATAAGCAGTGAAGCCAGTCTGTAGTATCAAAATTGTTCTCATGTTTCACATTTTGTCCACTTCCGGGCGAAGTTCTCATCCCCAGAGAACATCAAGCATATAGGTGGGTGCAGAGGACCAACGTAGAGCTAGAGGGAACAGAATCCTACCTCCTACACAGAGCAGCTATGCTGTCTGTCCCCAGCTGCTTCCTTCACTCATCAGCTGCAAGCAACTACTATGGCCCATTGTACTTCAGAGGTCAGGGCTTTGTGACCAGCGCATCTGTGAAGTTGGTGGATTAACAGGCCACACACACATCTGCCACTCCCCAGCTCCGCCACACAAACTCCCTCGACACTCCTCTACGGATCAGGACACAGCAGAGCTCATCTTAACCACTGCTGGAGGCTGCAGAATCCCCTCAAAAGGCCTCTCTGTGGCCTGGCTCATGTGCAGCCTTCTGAAAATTCTGCAGCCATGAGGATTTCTCCCCCATTGCTGGTATGAAAGAGGCTTTCTATGACCTAGCTCATATTAGACTGTAAACTACTATAGGCTCTTGGCTTATTTTATACCTGCAAAGCACCATACCTACATATGATGTTAAGTTACACAAATAATACATAACAGTAGTTTTGTTGCTTTGGTTATTTTGCAATATGCAAAGATTATATGATTCTGACCTGAGTTGTGCTCATGGAAAAGCAGTCCCTCATTTGCTTAATTAGCTTTTTAACATATAGCTTTCCCTTTCCTGCTTTGCTTTTAGCTCACAGTGAGTTATTCTTTTGGGTAACAAAATCTACCCAGATCAAAGCAGGTTTAGAAACATTTCAGAATTGTGTAATTTAAAAGTAACGAATACAGCAAGGCTCTCTGTTCAAAATACAAAAATAGTTGGTCTCTGTCTTTAATCACTTGTAAAGCCATGTGTGCTAAAGACAGCAGCACAATATATTTGTTGGAATGGTTCATTTAATCAAGTTGGGAAGAAAAAACGTAATCCTAATGGATTGGCCTCAACTCTCTCTGCACTGCAGGATATAGGAACATTTTAAGCAGTTCTCTTTATTTGCCACAGAGCTCCAGATGCCACATTAGCGTTTGATGGCTCAATCCCTGCTAAATTGTCTCTTACTCACTAGCTTGCCACTAACTTCTTCACCTTTGGTCTTAATTGCTCTGTCTACAACATTGCTAATACAACTGAAACCTATACAAAGCTAAGAAAAACATGGCTATTAAAATAAATATCTGTCATTAAATCTGCACAGTTAATTAAGTAGAAAATAATTCTATTCTTTATAATACAAAACATGTACTTAGCATTCATTGTAACCAAATAATTTCTACAACATGGGTAACTCCACAGATTGACATAGTACTTGGTTCAAGACAAGTCCAACTACTATCAAAGACCATTTTAAGCTTCTCCACTGTTAGGTATCATCTATATGATCAACTTCTGATAAAACTGCTCTTTATCTCGTTTAGAGAAATGCAAGCATTGAGGAGATACAAACCTTTGAACCTCTCCTGGAAACAGAATGCTTTACAGAAAGTGGTGTTAGCTTCTTATGAGTGCTAATGAGTTCAACAGCAGTATGTGTGCTGATGAGAGGATCAGAGAAGGCTGTGAGCATTTACACAGAATTAAAGTTCGAGTGGAATCAGGAGGTAAGGGTTTTAACCCTGTTACCGTAACACAGATAGTTCCCATCCACACTGTGACTATTAAAGCATAACTGGGCCCACACCTGACTCCTGTAACTGAGTTCCTGATTTGGTTACAGTTGTAGGGTAGACTTCAAGTCAATCCCCAGAGTGAAAAATGGAATGATTTTCTCTTTCAATGAGTTTCAGATTACAGGGCAATCTGACTCTGCACAAACATAAGACAGATAGTTGCAAATTGCATATAAAAATGTGAAGCATTTCAGTAATTTTAATTAGAAATCCCTGATGTGACCATAACTTTGTCCAGTTCCATTTTAATTTGACATATAAGCTAGTGGGTTTATTTTTAATGTAATGTTTGTCAGTGCTGCAGTAGCAAAGCAGTTCAAATCATCCTGAACTAATTTATAACTCTTTCTATTTTAAGTTTCTGATCTATCTTTTAGTATCATGTGCTAGATCTCAGAAAGGAAAATCCAGGATATAAATCCCATGTGCCTCCTACCCATTTTTTCCCTAGCTGTGCACAAAAAAAGTATTAGAAGAATTCTTCAACATTGAAAAGATCTAATTTTGTATGATGCTGTATCTTAGTCACCCCTTGATCAAATGCCCTCCAATGTTCACAACAAATTCTACTCGGGTCCTTTACCTGACCAACCAATTTTCTGGCCAGTCTGATGGCTTTTTTAGATTTTAGAGTTTGCAAAATGCAGCTCTGAAAGCTTTGTAAACTGTGACTTGTACCAGTACAGTTAGTCCTGGAAAAATGGGTATAGCTACCTCACATATAAAAAACTCCAGTGTAGACAAGGCCCTTACATGCAACCTTAATTATAAAGCAGGGAGTTTCCACTCCATAATATAGTTTCTATTACATACTTAAAATGAAAAAGAGCAAATTCCAAAATGTAGTAACGCATTCCAGGTCAAACCAAGTCACCTTAGAATGAGCTGCCAATTCAATACTGGTATTGAACATTTTTCAGATGTGTGGCTTATTCTATTTCTTCCATCACTGCACCCCTACATCTCCTGTTAGTATCAATGAAATTTATGAATAATTCCCAACTGCTTTTTATTAAACCTCAATTACTTTTGAAAATTAAATGTATTGCTCTGGAACACTAAACAACACAGCACAGCACAGAATATCTCAGTGATATTGGTAAGTGGCAACAATCTATGTTTAAACTATAACATTCTCCTATTTTACAGCATGTCTCCACTTTAGTGAAGATAGGGCATTCTACCTCAAATATCTTTTTCAACTAAAGTCATGGCCATATTTCTTTTGGTTTCTTAGTATTCTGATGTGCCAAACTTAAATGAACTGTGTTTTAACTGTCTAAAAATTAAACATCCAAGTCTTGGGTTTGCATTGTATGCATTTGAACAATTGGAACTTCTCGGCTTTGTCTGTCCAACTGTTCCTTACCCTGACTTTAGGGCAAATACTGAATCAGCTAGGTGTTTGGAATCAGATTGTGATTTGCACTGCCACTGGGGATCATGCCCCAGACATTCCTCCTTTCCCTGATGTGACTCACCTGAAGAACGAGCATAACAGTGGTCTCTATAAACCAGGACTACTTACTTCTCTACCCTGCAGCAAATAAATCACTTTAAAGGAGGTAGGGACCAGAAGAAACGATGGTTGTGCTTCTCACTATACCAGCCAGTGGACTTTATAGACCATGCCATGTGTAAATCCCCACACATACTGAACAGGTTTAAGAGAGATACTGTTTTGTCTTAGTTCTTAATCCTCACCAGTGGAACTACTCCACCCTGTCCCCAACAAGTTGTGCAAACTGCATAGTCTACCCCATCTTTGTAAATCACCATTATTATATTACATACGGTGCTTATGCCGAAGAATTTTAATCGGCTTTGCTTTTCAGAAGTAGTTTCAAACTGTGTAATCACTCAAACAATAAGTGTTTGGACTCTTGATTTGCTCCCAGTGAAGGTGCTGGCATAACTCTCCATGATTCTTGGAGCAGAAGACTGGCCCTTAATCACGGATATTTAGCTGCTCACATATTAAGAATACCTAACTGTAGTCTGCTATCTGCGTCGTAATAGAAAACTACCTATCTTCGCATTTACCCAGGGAATGGGTAGAGAAAAGGAGTGAAATTCCTGACCTGGACATAGAACACCCATGGGTGTGTGATTCTTCAAATTTAGTTTTATAGGGCTCTGGTAGAAGTATGATAACAAATTAGTGATTAAAATATAAATTGGAGTAGTCTATTCTCTTGGTTATAAACTAACATTTCTCATACCATTTCTTGTCCAAAAATACTATTTCTAATACTTGTGCAGCTTGGAGACTCCCAGTGAAATCCTGGTCTCATTGACGTCAATGGCTAAACTCGTACTGAATCCAATGGATCCAGGATTCCACCTCATGTCTTTTTATTAATCATTGTGATACATTCATAACAAACCCAGGACCAAAATGGTCAAACATGGGGCTTGTCTACACTGGGGGCTCAGAAGCGATCGATGCAGCAGGATCAGTTAAGCAAGTCCTGTAGATCTGCTCAATCGATGGAAAATGGGCTCTCTGGTCTATGCCATTAGTCGATGTCCCGGAAAGGAGTAAAGCTGTGTCGATGGGAGGCTGTCTCCCATTGACTCAGCGCCATGTAGACACTGCAATACGTCAACGTAAGTATGTTGATGGGAAATACGCCAGCTACATTATGTAGCTGGTGTATCTCTCGTCGACTGCCAGTGGCAGTGTAGACCAGGCCTTGGATACTTAAGTCCATGTTTAGTTACCTAAATCAGTGGTCTGGACATCAGCTACTGCTACTGAAGCCAGCACCTCTGAAATCCAAGCTACTTATACAGGGAGCCTACTTCATTCAGTAAAACTGCCCAATGTGTTTTGAAAGGTCTATAAATAACCACATTCTCTCTAAATGGAAACATTCTTAAATCAAAATGAAAGCGTGCCCAATCCTGCTATTCATTGCACGGATACTTACACAAAAAGGATGATTCCTGTGTTGGCCAATGCAAAGGCAAGGCCTAAAATTCCACTGCCCATAATGGCATTGCTGAGATTGAAGACGGACATTCCCAATGAGGTTGTTCCTGGAATCTGGAAATAGGAAAAATGGCCACATAAATAGTTTAGAGTTAGTGCATTTACATTGTGAATTCCAAGTTTCACATTATAGTAAATAAAAGTAATTGCTGCAGCAATGATATAGTAGAAAAATACAAAGCAAGATTTGAAAGAGAATAAATCCTAATGAATTTTTTCATAAGGACATTCCAAGTGCTGTCTTATGGAAGGGATAAATGCTCTCACAGAACAGAAATAGTTTGGGCAATGCTATTTCTTTTTCACGTTTTCGTATTTTTAAAACACCTTCCACCACTAACCTTTAGGAGCTGATTTTCAGAGGTGCTGAGGAGATGCAGCTCTCCCTGGCTCAGCTGGAGTCACAAGTGCTCAGCACCCCTGAAGAGCAGGTTTAAAGGTTTTATGGTTTACAATGTACAGTAGAGAAAGAGAGAGAGGGAGAGACTTACATA
Source organism: Mesoclemmys tuberculata (assembly GCA_007922155.1). Taxonomy (NCBI): domain Eukaryota; kingdom Metazoa; phylum Chordata; order Testudines; family Chelidae; genus Mesoclemmys; species Mesoclemmys tuberculata. The sequence goes on from ML675616.1 coordinate 50,497,204, forward strand.
TTCATCACATTTCTTTTTTTCCAAATGACTGTTTGTGAGACTTCTTCGGCTCTCCCGATCCGAAATAAACTTGCTGAAAAGAAGGCAAGAGAATACATTTTCTAGCATGAGGATTTATAGAATATGAACATACACTTTAACACGATAAACACAGCATGACTTGATCCTTGTAAAATGTATGCAAAAAAGGGTCAAACTTAACTGTTTAAAGGGTTATAATGAGCCTGATTATGCTTCATTTACGCTTGTGTAAATCAGGAGTCAGTGGAGTTACACTAGACTGAGAACTGAATCAGACCTAACATATATAGAAAGCTATTTGTGGATCTTTAGTAAAAGAGAAGTACTGCTTCTGTAGACAGGAAGGTAGTTAATTTGCAAGCACAGTAACAGAACATATTGGTCCACGTCCTCGGGAGTGGTGTGGCTGCTGTAGATCTTAGCCATCAAGCCAACAAACTCAGCCATGGGAAGCTCATTCCACTGGGGGTGGGAGTGTCGTCTATTGTTGTATAGTTACTCAATCTCCCTGTTCCTGGCATAAGGGACACAGCTGAGGGAAAAGAGTCTGACTGGACTGTTCCTATGCCCAGTAGATCCTACACTGCCAATAGCAGCTGGAGTTAAACTGGGGGATTGGCCTTGAATTCAGCCAGTCCATGGCTGCAGGAGTGCATGTTCCCCTCCTGAGCTGCACTGGGTGCTCCATGGCCTGTGGATATAGCCAAGGATCTGGGCTGTAGTATTTCCATCAAAGCCATCTTCTAGGACCCTGGCAAAGTCAATGATTTAGCTCATTGTCATGCAAAATTCAGTTTAGTTTAGCTTAGGAAAACACTGACAGAAGAGCTTGTCTTTAGAATGACAGATAGCCCTCTTCCTCCACACTTTATCACAGGTATTGTTTTGCTTTGTCATCACACTATGCATATTAGACGTCTACTGTCACTAGGACAACAAAAGCATCATGCTATTTTTAAAAAAAAACTAGCTGTCCCCTGCCTTTGTGCTGCCTACTAACTTTACAATGACATGTCAATGTCATATTTTTCTGTTTGCCCTACTAACTTTACAGTTCTCTTTAAAAATGATTTTCTGTGCTCCGTCTGTAGTTTCTGAGGGCTACACCTCTGATGGAAATATCTTGAGAGGTCTTAGTTATCGCTCCTGTATAATTCCCTTTTGAATTTACCCCTTAAACCCTGACAGATTTAGACACATGTACTGCTGTTAAAATGTACTTAATCCCATTGCTTTTTTTAACAAATTTGACTCACATTTATCAGATTGGTATGACTTTATCAACTTTTGAATCAACAATTACATTTCTCATATAGTTTTAAAACTATGCATTTTCAGAAAGTTACAGGAAGTGAAGATAGAAAAAGTGTTGCAGTGCAGAGATCTGTGGGGGAACACAGCAGATTACCCTTCCAATTACATTCGAGGAGCAAATAAGCTACCAAGAGCAGAATGGTTTGGAGTTAACTTTCTTTGGTTTGATGCTCACAATGCAGATTTTTTTATTTACATAAAATAGAACTTGGCCCTGGGCTTCTAGTGAGTTAGAGCTTGTGTACTTTTGATGTATTTTTAAGTCACATTCCTGAATATAGGCTGCTGAGTGAGAAGAGTTTATGTAGCACTCAGTCTCTTGCTGGAAAACCCTGCATGTGCTGTAATAAAGAACACAGAGAGGGGTTTTGTTTCCTGTGGACTTTTAAGTGTTGCTAGGAATGTCTGAGGACTGTACTTTCTCCTGCCAGTTAGAGATTCTGCCTTTTTCCAGATGTAGAGCTAAGGCAGAGATAATATTTCCTACACTATTATCTTTTTCCTCCTCCTCTGCTCATCCCTAGCCATGTAGTCCCTATTTAATAATTATAGAAATAAAAATCTTGTCGGTTTTAGGATTGCTTTTATCATCATCCTTTATATGAAGGTCCCATTAAAACGATTTATAAAGGGTTAATAAATGAGTAAGAAATGTTTTAAGCAGAGGATGCTACAGGTGGTTACAAGCAGAACTGCTAGGTGGGAATTTTCCATCCAAGAGATGTTTTGGTGGAAAATGCAGTTTCCAAAGCGCTGAAACCCTTCACGGGCAAATTTCAATTCTGCCAAAACTTTTGCCAATTTTAATTGGGAAAAATCAAAATTAACGATTTTGGTTTAGGTTTGTTGGACCAGAATAGAACTATTTCGGTTTAGTGAATTGGCCCAAAATGTTTTGTTTAGAGTCAGTTCTACACTAGCTGCACTTCCTTACTGTGCCACATTGCCTCAAGGGAGTTGAAGTGCAGGCCCCCATTCTTCCCTGTAGGCTGGGCTCCTTGGCTGGCCTACATCTCTCGTGATGCAACACATAAGCCTCTAAGACTTTGACCAAGCTTTTGTGCATCATGGGAGTAGTAGTCCAGCCAGGGAACCTGACAGGCAGAATGGGGGTGTGATGGAGTGTATCAGCCCTATATTGGACAAGAAAGGGTTAAACCAGTATTCTGAGCAGAGAAAGCCACGCACCCTCACCACTGCTGGGCATGCTCGAACTGGAGCCTCAGTATAAAAGGGAGCAGCCCAGCTTAGTCAGGGCTGACTACTGAGGAGAGAGGATATGTACTGCAGGTTCCCTTCCAGGAGCTGTTAGAGCCCTAGACTATAGAGACCTAGGTAGATACCTGGCTCCCTGTGGAAACCAAAGAGGGGACAGAGATGTTAGGAGCTTTGCTGGCCCACAATCCCAGAGGACTTGTGGACTAACACACTGGAAAACAGGGTAGGAAGTCATAGTTATAAGCAACTGATCTTTTGGATTTTATAACAATCAAATATTCATTTCCTAAGATCTCTATTAATCCTTTATAAATGGCAACTTTATAAAAGGAACCATAATGAAGTGTGATAATTAGCTCCCACAGAGAATGGAGGCCATTGTACTAAGTACTGCACAAACACATAGTAAGACAGTCCACGTCCTTAGTGTCTTTGTGACTTGTTAACCTGTTTGGAATTCTTTGTTTCAAACAGCTGGTTCATTGTTAAAAAACACCACTGCTTCCTGTATATTATTGCTCCTCTTTCATTCTTCACTTTAACACTGTGCATCACAAGTGGCAATGAACAGGTTTTATAAACCTTTCCTATTTACAAAATAATCTGTCAACTTAAAAATAATCAGTTCATACTGGTAGTAGGTCCATATTTATGTATGGCTCACAAAGATGGTCTTAACCTATTTTTTATCTTTTTTTTATCACTGTACTAAAGCTTCGGTTCCATCCAAGTTTAAAGTGACCACTTTTAAACATGGTTTCCATACAAAGAGTATTAAAAACTGCTTAGATGGGAGCCCTTTGGTAAAAGTGATGTCCCTTTAGCTGAATTTGTGCTTGCCTACATGGTGCGGCAGTGTGTACTGTTGGAGGCCCCATGCAATTTGAATTGCCTGACCACTGTCCTAAAGGCCTAGCATAGCTTCAGCCTCTTACTTGGCCATTCTGACCCCTGTGGCATGACATCTTCCTGCAGCAGAGATGAATAAGACTACTGAATAACCCTGCAAGCGTCTCCATTACAGCATACCATGATATACAACAAGACAAAATACACAACATGTAGGCTTGCAGCTGCACATAGGTAACAGTGATGGGAACAAGTTATCCTAGTGCATCCCCAGATGTTCATTCTCACTGCCCAGGGGCATATTTTCACCCTGCCCCTCCTATCACCAGATGTTATTTTGACAACCCCAATTAGCATGGTGAGAATGGAATGTAGTCAAGGGTGAAAACCCAATGTAGGTAATTAGCATATATGAAAATGAGTAGAGAGGTAATTAGGTGAAAGCTGTGTATAGAAGGGTATAAGAAGTCACCACTTGGACAAAGAGGTGTGCTCCATCAACACTTGATTCAATGGGAGGTGCTGCTGGTTGGATCAGAGGATCTACTGACTCCCTGGTGGGGCCCCTGAAGAAAGCCATTCCTGTATACAGCCTTCTGAGTGATTGCTTAGCTCTCCAGGCTTAGTGAGTATGATATAGTGTAGTTAATTTTAGACTTTGCATTTATCTAGTATATTTAGAGAAAGCCTTGCACATTAAACTTTATTAATCTGCAAATCAGGTGTACTGTGTCTCAGGATCACTAAGTATCCACTATCAACAAGTACTATAGGGTATGATTTCTACACTAATGTGTTGCCATTAATTGGTCCATGTAGACGTTTAGTGTGCACTAAACGTTCCCTAGTGTGTTTTTAGTATAAGGAACCTTTAGTGTGCACCAGCAGGGTGTACAAGGGCCAATTAATGCACAACCCATTAGTGCATATTGCTGCCCCATGTAGACAAGCCCTTAGCTAAACTTGTTTTAAACCCTGCTTCAACAAAATGGCTGTGTTTAATTAGTCAGTGTTTTCAGACAGTGCTTTAATTGCTTGGTAGGGCTTTCTAGTTTTTACAAGTTGACAAATCCTGTATCCTGCTGCATCCTAAATTGATGTCCTAGCATAAACAGTGATAAACATCTTCACTGTGAGCAGGGACAAGAATTCATAAGACTACCATTTATTGGTCAGCATAGACCAGAACAAACTGTATTCAGCATTGTGTCAGTTAACCCAGCTCATTAAGGATTTAATCAGTTAGTGGTAAGAGGCAAAACAAGACTTTCTTCTCTACACTGCCCACTAAGCCATGTTCAACATTGTGCCAACTAACACAGTGATTGACAAGGGTGCTCAGACACGGTAATACGCTGTAATGTAGACCACATGGAACACTAATAAGGGGATGACTGGCAATAAGGATAGCTGGAAGTGATGAACGTTTCTGTCCCCATGAAAGATTTGTAAACTCAGGGCTTGTCTACACATGAAATTGTACCTGATTAACTTCCAGTAGGTTAAGCTAAACAAGTAGTTGGCACTCTTATTCCAGAACAAGAATGTCCACACATGGAATTAATGAGAACAAGGAACAACTCGATTTGTAGACAAATTTGTAGACTCTGTGTCATAATGCAGGTTGTTAGTTTCCAGTTCAGACACAGAATAAACACATCCAAGTTTTCAGATCTTACTTTTAGGCCTACAAACCTTTAGTTGAAACCCAAAGCAATGTGTGGCTGTATCTGGAGAAATTTTCAAGTGGAATTTTGCGGTTTTGTTTAGGTTTCAAAACAGAACTAGTGTCAGTTGCTTCCCAGGCAGATCTTTTCCAAAAAATCCTTGCAAACCTTGCTTTGTGTTGAATCCTTATGAAGACATATGCACTGCAAAGAGCTTTAAGTAACCCAAGCTTAAAGTGAAATGTATGGTGCAAAACCCCACAAACCAAAACAAACACAAAAAATTGTTGAAAACAAGAGGTCTGATCTAAAGCCCATTAAAATCAATGGAAAAACATCCACTGGCTTCTATGGACATTAGAGTTTCACATAACCCTGGGTCACATGTGAGATGGCACCAATTACAGCAGATATACAGCCATCAACCTCTTTGTACACAGAAAAAGCACCTGAGTCATAATGGTGGTAGAAAGGAGCAAACAGAAGGGGAATGACGCTCATCTGTGAAGAAGCATGAAAACAGTGTTGCTGAATGGAACGCAATCTGCTTGGGTGCATGTCATTTATATCAATATAAACTAATAAGCCACCGTTATAGCTTGGGGCCCAATCCTGCTTCCACTGAAGTCAAAGGGAGCCTTGTCGCTGGCTCCAACAGGAGCAGGCTGGGGTTGTAACGCCAATGTACATGCCAATGTACATGCCAATGTGGGAGACAGACACTTGATACGAGCGGATCTCCTGAAAACTGTTGCTCTTAGAAGAGGAGCGGGATGCAAGCACTGTGGAAATACAGCAATACGTTGTAGTATTAGCCTTCTGTAAGGGCACTCCCTGGATAGCTGCCTCCTAATGCACCCCTGGACTGGGCTTACAGCCATGACTCAATGATATTTCATTTTGGAAGCCTTTCTACCCCAAGAGAGTGAGTTTCTGGAATGCTTCCATCCACTATAAGAGGCAGGAGAAAATTGAGAAAACTAGGGGAAACCTTTTTTGTTCTTAATTACATTTATTTATTTGTTCCCACTCCCACACAACTCTTCTTTCCTCAGGCACCCTCAGTTTTGCTGCACTCCCAGCTGTGGCATGTGCTTTGACAGTCAATGTCAGTACTCACTACTATTTAAAACATGCACAAGATTCTCTTCACAGAGATTTCCCCCATTGGCAGAGGCGTTGCACCCTGCTGTGGAACAGCTGTGGGCTTAAGAACCCCAAGGGATAAGTGCAAGGCCAGGGACTTCTGTGTGGAAGCTTTGGGTCTTTGGTACTTCTCACTCCTGCACCTGTAGAAGTCACACTGACAAGTCTCCTAACTGGCAGCTGCCCTGGGGACTTCGCCCTTAAACAAGTATCTCCATTTTGGTAGTGCCTGGCACAGAAACATAACATACCCCGGGCTGCATTGTCTTTCCATCTTGAGCTTGACAGGAAGGTTTGGGTGACAGGGTGTGCCTCCCATTAGCCTGCCCACTCTTCGCCCACCCTGATCCCTCCTCCGGCATTGATCTTAGCACTGGGAAGGCTTTAGGCAAGATACAGGGAAAGAAGAAACTCTTCCACAGAGGTGCCTGACATTCCTTTCACACCGGGGTCAATGTCTTCCCCATGCAGATCTAGGCAGTATAATCAGCCTCTAAAAGCCCACTCCTGCAAATATTTGCTACCTACCGTCTGTCAGTATATAACTACCCATGGCTGTAAGTGCTGTACCCAGGAGTAGGTGCTTGAGTTGTTCCTTAAACTGAGAACATGAAACAGCTCTCACTTTAATTTCTTACAGTAGAATGTGAGTTTAAAATGGCCAAACGCCTAAAAACTGCTGCAAAAAGGGCTTTTAGGCTCATGCGGGAAGGGTGGGGGAATAAGACAGTTTTGATCCAGGTCTTGTAAGTAGATCCAAGAATGTGGATGTTTGTACTCCAGCACAGTCCCACTACAGTCAAGAGGACACTATGTGGGCACAGGGGTCCCCACAAATATAGTGACTTGGCAGATCTGAAACCTCTCTCTCACCCCACCTTTATTCTGCAAAATTTGAATGAAGTTTCAGAGGAAGCAGGTAGCTTCCTTTTTCCAGCTCAAAGAAATACAGAAACAGCTATTCTAGTACAAAAGTAGATCCGTACCATAAAGATGAGGGCTATTCAAAATCTAAAAATTGAACTCTTTACCTTGCAATAAGGCTTGGAAGAATTTACTATGATGGAAACAATATTGTTCTATTTTATTAAATTAACAAAAAGCTTATACAAAATAATAAATCATGTAGTAATTTAAGTAATCATTTACTAATTGTATTTTACTTTAATTCCTGAGCAGATAATATAATTTTCTACATTTAAATTTGAACCTTAGTTATATACCTCTGCTGTTTTTTCTAAAAGTGCATTTTCTATTAGGTTTTTGCTATTGAAATCTTAGGAGCATAGAGTTGATACACATTCTCATTTGAAGAATTTTAAAAACAGACAGAGATGATCTACATTTCTTGAGATCAGCATGAGTTATAAATTCAGAGAAGCCTAAGGAACGTTGTTGCGGCCAGTGTGGTTACAAACATCATCAGATTGTGGAACAAATTTCATTGAAAAACCTCTCTCTTTACCCAAAATGTTTGTCAGTCTAATATTTTATTTTGCATTGCATGTGCAGATATTTTGAATTGTTAGCATTTTGCTACTTTATATGTTTATGAATTGTATTATACTCATTTGAAAGTTTGAAAATGATGACTAAATTGCTACTCTGTTTGCTTTATCTGCTGCTGCAGCCTTTGCCCAACAGATGTCACATATGAAATTCAAATTATATCTTCAAATGGAGCATGACTCCATAATGAATAATTCAAGGCATATACTGAAAATTAGAATGCTGTTTTTAAACAGTGTGTTTCACAGGATAGACAGCATCAGTGGAAAAATACTCACCTATTTATCTGGCCATTTTCTACCTCTGTAAAATCATTTGAATCATTGCTGATGTTATCATCCTCGGGGACAGTCATATTCTGCAGTTCAGTTAATTCTAATCCACTTTTGAAAGGCATCTTGAGCTAGGATGTGTAAGTATCCAAATATTTATCCAAATAGTAGTGTATATTTTGTAGGTGGACAGCAGCCACAATGTGAACTTGACAAACCTAAAATGCAGTAAGAAAAACAAGATTTACTGTATGTGGTATTCTAATAAAATTACAGTGAAATCTATATGAGACCACCTTTATCAAACAACATCATGTCTGAAGGGACCAACCAAGATTATATCCCAAATGTATTGTACAGGGGAAGCAAGACTCATCCATCTTAATTAGAAGAACACCTCTGTTTAAGTCAGTCCCTTCAGTGGTTGCTTATGACAGGTTTGGCTATGTTTACATTTATAAAACAGTGAACAAATAAGTAATACACAAATTCCAAAAATAGGTTTAAATATTTAGTATATTAGTTCAAGCCTCAGATAATTGTCATGCTTTCATGGTTCTCGTGTCTCTCCCCTGCTTATAATTTCCATATATAATTTTCCATTTCATATAATTTTCATTACTATTGTCCAGAGTAATGCCCAACGGAGGCCACAGAGGGATATCATCATTCCAGTTTTCTTTTCATGAAGCAACTACATTCCAGTTATTTGTGTATGCTACTATCTGGAGATAAAGAGTCAGACACAAAAACACGCCTGATTTGAGAAACCGACTCCCCACGTTCAAGGACAATCTGAAGAGATTGTGTGCAGTGGCATAGGGAGGGTCTCCGGTACTCAGGGACCAAGACTACATTTGCACTCCCCCCCCCCAGCCTGATGCCCCTCTAACATAAGGCAGGAAAGGTCTGTACCTGCGAGGGGGAGGGTATGGCATGGCCCCTAAGGCACAAGGTGGGGGCGCAAATGCAGGCTTGACTCCCCCCCCACACTCCCTGCACTTTCCTGGCACCCGCCTCTCCCACTGCAGCCCCGCAGGTGGGGCTGGGCCATCCACTTCATGAAACGGGGGGGACACCCCTTGGAGCCTCCTGAGCCCCCCATGTGTCATGAAGGGCCAGCTTGGCGCCCCTCCACAGGCTGGTGCCTGGGGGCCTGCCCCCGCAGTACGCCACTGAATGCGTGTCTTCTATCCATCAATTTTGAAGCATCAACTCTAAGAAATAAATCAGTCTCTCCACAGGGAGAAGATGCAGCACCTGAGACAAACAAAAACAACACCTGTGGGGAATGGGACTAAACCACTACAATAAAATACACTTCCCCCTCGGAAATGTGGATCATTTTGAAAGGCCACACTTTCAATTTATGATTACAGTTCATCACCCCATGACCATATGTATTTGAAAATCAAAGAACTCTGGTACACAACTGTCCCACAACCTCAAAAAGCTTTTTGAGGAAGAAGTGTCATTAAGAAACAGTTCCTGTAAATAGATGAGCTGCAGTGCAATTTCTCTAATACCATCTCTGCAAGCAATTTTTCTGCCATGAGGTTTCCCAAATTTTAGGGTTACTCACCATAGCACATTAACTTCAGGATATTGGAAGATCTCTCAAACCCTCAGAGCTGCCTCAAAAATACCTCAGTGTTCAGACATAATCAAGGAAGCAGGATTGTCCTTGATTTTTGCAGGACCCTACATGAATATGTGAGGCCCTGTTTCAATTCTTGTCCAACTGTGACTGCCTCCTACCTATATCAAATAAACAGCAGAGAATCCAAGGCTGCTGCTTCCCCCACATCCTCATTGCATTTGAAAGCACTTAGCAGAGGTTGGCAGTTTCACTTTAAATAGTCTCTCAATCTCTTCAAAGGTATAATAAAATCTTATATTGAGTTTCAGCGGAATAAGCTATATCAGTATGAAAAACCTTTTTATGAGTATAACTGCCTGCATGCTTGAAGGTGAACTGGTATAACTTCCAGTTTAAGAAACATCACACCCCTGAAATATTTTTAGAAAGAAAAGCACCTCATCTCCACCTGGGCTGGCTTTTTTAGGCTTGTCTACAGAGGGAAATATACTGATGTGCTTATATTGCTCTAGTTATGCAGGTATAACTGACTCTGTGGACACACTTATAATTATACTGGTATCTATCATAGGTACTTATATGGCCCCCACCACCAGATTATCTAGCCCCTTATACTCCTTAATGGATTTTATCTCACTTCACCTCTTTGAGGCACTACTGTTATTCCCATTTTACAGATAAGGAACTAAGGCACAGAGATTAAATGACTTGTCTGTGGTCAGTCAGGAAATCTGTGGTAGAGCAGGGAATTGAACTAGAGTCCCTCAAATCCTAAAATGGTGCTATTACCACTGGACCATCATTTCTCTAGTATAAATAGGCTAATAAATTTCCACGTGTGTGAGAAAGTTGCACCAGTCACAACCTAAAGAGTGAATTTAAGCTCTGTTAGTTAAATTAGTACAACCGTGTTTGGACTCATTTATTTTGGTTTAAACCAGGCCTTTTTTTCCTCCAGTTCAGCTGAAGTAGATTGGGAATAGATTTATGCTGAAATGAAATGAATCACTCTTAAAATTAATTATTACGTATTGTTTGTATTACCATAGCACCTAGGAGCCCCAGTCATGGACCAGGACCCCACTGTAGTATGGGCTGTACAAACACAGAACAAAAAGACTGTGTGTTCCCAAGAGTTTACAGTATAAGAATAAGACAAGAGTCAACAGATAGATACAGAAAGGCACAGAAATACAAGGAAACAATGAGACAATACTGGTCATCATGATGGATATTGGTTTCAGTACAACAGCAGCCTAAACACTGTCAGTTTTTAGTAGGCACCATGGCAAAGAAGAATGTTTAAGTGGGGATTTGAAGAACAGTGAAGTGGCTTTGCTCATCCCAAGCGTGTGGAACAGCATGAGAGAAAACACAAAGGTGCTTGTTTGAAAGTCTGACAAGTGGGCAATGGAGACTGACATACTTATTCCAGGGGTCTTCTGGAGGAAGGAATTGACCTTTTTGATATTGAATGAGAAATGACAGGAAAGGTGGGGATAGGCCAGCGGTTCCCAAACTGAGTGGTGGGCCCCCCTACGGTTGCAAGGAAGAATGTCCAGGGGGTGTAGTGGAGCCCAGGCCAGCCTCTATAAGGTGGTGGGGAGGGAGTGCCACCCAGCTCTTCTCCGGCCCCAGTCCTAGCCCCAGCCGCAGCCTCAGCTCTACTCCCAGCCCCTAGCTACAGCCCTCCTCTCTGCCGCAGCTCTGCTCCTGGTCTCTGCCCTGACCCCAGCCCAGCCATGACTCTGTTCCTGGCCTGGGGGGCACAGGCACTTTATATTACCGGGTGTGCATCAGAGGAAAAGTTTGAGGACCACTGGGATAGACTGTGAACGGTCTTGAAAGTGAAGTGTACACAAAAAGGTGTGCACCAGTTTAATTAAAATCAGTTTTAAAATGATTTAAATTAAATTGGTGCAACATTCCTCTGTAGATATTGCCTTAAGGCCCTGTTCTGCAAATACTTGTTAACCAGCACAATCGAGAGTACCCTGAGTTGTCCCACGGAAGGATTTGCAGAATTGCCTTTACATTGCTAGTGCTTAATAAGGTTAGCATTTAATAGTCCCAACTAGGTGCTGAAATTAACACTTCATTGATGTGAACAGTATGCTGGGGAGCAGCATTCACAGCTCACTGAGGTAAAGCTCACACCCCTTGCTTCTGCTAGTGTTCAGCTAAAAAGCTGTGAAAGGTTCTCTGGGTAATGGAAAAGCCTAGAACCTTTTAAAAATGAATGTTTAAACTCTATGGAAAATTGATTTATCAATATAGGCTGAAATCCTGGTCCTAATGACATCAGGTCATTTCACTGGGGTCACAATTTCACCCAGAGGTCTTAATCCTGCAGCTGTGTGTATATAGGCATATATTTGCACCCCAGGGGCTCTCCATGGGTGCGAGGGTCCACCCCACGCTGTAACTTGCAGGATTGGGGCCCAGATGTTTATAAGACCCCAGTAACTCATCAAGAAGTTAATTCTTCATGCTGATTATTTTAATACACGTATCAACAAAATAACTCAATAGAAAAAAATGTTATTCATTCCAATTCAGACAAGGAGTTATTTTTTTCATCACAACAAATAAATTCATGAGTTTTCAAACATGAGCTAGGAGGCGCTATGGACTCTAGAAGATAGAGTCAGGAACTGGGAGTCTGGACTCTTGACCTGACTGCCACTAACTCATTGTGAGTCTTCCGGCAAGTGACAACTATCTAATCTTTAGTATCGCAATCTGTAAAATTAGGCTAACACGAACACTCAGCTTTGTAAAGTGCTTTCAGATCCCCACTTGAAAGATGCTATGTAAAGGCAAAGTATTATTCTCCCTAGCAAACTCCAGCACTTCTTTGTTTAATAACCACTGAAACGTCAGATTAGTCCACACTTAGGCCTGGTCTACACTTATCTTCCGGATTTGGCGGGTCGGGAGATACGTAAATGACGTAAGAAACTTGCATATCTCCCGTCGACTTCCCTGCATCTCTTCCGTGCGCTGTCCACACTGCGCTGCGCCGGCAAGAACAGTGTTCCCGTTGACGCAGCGCTATGCCACTTACGGAGGTGGTTTTCCTCTGTCGATTTCTGGATTGACTGAGCGGGTCTACACAGAGAGCTCAGTTGATCCAGAGACATTGATCTGACGGCAGCGAATTTTCTGCTGTCAGTATAGACGCAGCCTCTATGTTGCTGGTATAGCAATACCAGTACAATTATATTAGCAATATTTTTCTAGGGTAGATGCAGTTTATATCAGCAAAAAAGTGCTTTTGCTGGAATATTTTATATGCTGGTATAACTGTATCCACACTAAAGACTTTTGCTAGAATACAAATGTCCCACAAACTGTCATAGCTAATTGACATTGCTAAACTGGCAAAAATTTGTAGTGTAGTCTAGGCCTTTTTCTTAATTCTCACTCAAAGTTACAAGGAAGCAATACAGATATGAGCAATGAGCCAATCAATAAATAAACAATTCCAATTCCAGCTATTACCTGTGTTCCTACTCCATACCTATACTCCAAAAAAAGTAAAGCAATGTTCTAACTAGTACTAATGCCTGGTCTTGTTTTTAGACATCCCATGACGTATCTTGAAAAACCTATTACAGATAATTTGCTTATGCTATTCTGCTCACAGAAAACACCATTGCCTGGAAAATTATGGAAAAGGATTATAATTAGTCACAGATTTTAAAAGCAGGATTGACAGATGAGCGTGAGTGGATATAATGCCCTCACAGAACCTCACAGATTGTCAGACAAAGAATCCAAGCCATTTTCTTTATGGCCTTCTGAAAGTTCAATAATTCTATCAGACTCCTTGCACTTCAGTTTTCTGGATTGCCTAAATGTCATAACACTAGAGAAGGGTTTAACTCATCTGAAAACTCCGGGTATTTGGGAAAACAAAATCCAATGTAAACAGTCCCATAGCATTTTATTACCCAATATAAGCATGAACGAGCTCTGGTGGTTCTTAAGTTATGTATTTCAGAAATAGCTCTCCTGAAAGTGACACTTCTGGCATTAACGTCATCACAGCGAGAGGTAAAAGTGATCGCTTGATGCTGTGACATCATTCACTGAAATCCTACCTTCATTGACCAGTTCTTCCTCAAATAATATTATTCAAAATGGTGATCTCAGAACCTTCCTACTCAGAAGCAGGTGAAGTATTTGAAAGGTACCTGTGCTTTCACCTGTGTATTGGATTTTCTTCAAAGTCTTGTGTAGATTCATTGTGGAGTTCCCAGAAATCAACTTTTCCTGGTAGGATGTTAAATCTCCAAGATACAATTAATATTTTAACTACAGAACTCAAGATAATTTGCTTGAAAGCTGAAATTTGATTCAGTTTTCTGTTCATAGATAAGATTGGTAATCTTGCCAAGAATTCCTCTGTGAAGTTTACTAAAGTTATCAGAATCCAGAGCTTGAGTTTCCCAAAAAATTGCCTCCTGTATAAAAAGACTGAGATGTGATGTGTTTTTTTTATCTTTGCCCATACCTTTGGGTGTTCTTTGAAATGAACAGCAATATGACCAGTAAGAGTCCAAGGATATACATAATGAAAAAATGAGCTTGAAAATGTGTATGAAATATTCACTTACGACAAATACAATGATGAGTCTTATAAATGGAGTTTCATGTGAAAAGCCAGGAAGGTATAACTGCCCCCTTTATTTAGCACTACGGACACCAGAACATCTGAAATATGAAGCTCAGTTATGGTTACTATAGGAGGACACTGAAACTGGAGAGATTAGAAAAAAGTATGGAAACAAAGGATTTGGAAACTAAAACAAACTATATGGAGAGTAGATAAAAGGGGTTTAACATGCATAGCCTTCAGAAAAAGAATAACTGAGCAAGGACATGAAAATGAAGTTTGAAAGGAAAGAATGCTGTAATGACAGACAGAGGTGTAGCCTATTCTTTGCCCATGGCACAGAACAGTTTAGTCCAGAGCTCGACAAATTTGCCTCAAAGTCAGGAGCCAGCCCCAAAATTAAGGAGCCAGACAATGTGGGCCCAGCAGCATGTCGCCCTAGCTGGAGCACAGCAGCTGCTGCGCTCCCCCCTCCCAGCACTGCCACATTGGCGCAGGAATACTAAGCACCAGATATAAATTTCTAGAAGCCATGGTGACCTGGCGCATGGGGTTTGTTGAGCTCGGGTCTAGTCTCCCATGAGCAATGATACGTTTCAGTTGTTGGTGTAGGGGTGATGTTGGTGGCTTGTGATGTACACGTCAGACTAGATGATCTGGTGGTCCCTTCTAGCCCTAATCTCTATGACTAGTGCAGTGGTTCTCAACCTTTGCCATACTGTGACCCTGTGTCACAACAGGAAAATCTTTCAGGATCCTCTGTCCCATAACTCTTGGGACGCAGCCTTCTCATCCAGCAATAAAGGAAGGAATGATGATCGTGATTTCCTGAAACTTGATTGCAAACTTCCCCCACCAGACTGAGAAGCCATGGTCTGCAGATTTGAGCAAAGGACTGTAACTAAAGAATCACCAAGTTCTATTTCTGACTCTCCCACTGACTTATGGCTTGGCCTTAGGCAACTCACTTAAAGATAAAGCAAAAAGAAGAAAATAGATTTAAATACAGATTAGTTCTGAGCCCTCAGCAATCAAGCTGTAAGAAGCATTCGGCACAGAAATACATTTTAACTTTTTTCTCATTATTGTTTCCTGTGAAATCCTCTTAATATTTCCTATTTTGCTGAAGAGATCCCAGAATGCAATGTCACATCTCTGAAATCTCATTTCAGCCCATGAATTCCATAATAACTGAAATTACAGAATGATAAATTGTGGGATATCCCCAATAAAACAGGCAGAAAGTACCAGGAGTCTTCACAAAGGGGAACAAAGACATTTTAAAATTTTAAATAACTTAATATGGTGCTAACATACTCTTTAGTAAGGCTATGTCTGCACAGAAATCTGTTCTCAATTTTTTGTTTTCTTTTTGTAGTTCACCTGTAACTTTTCTTCAGTCTTCTCATCTGTAATATAGGAAATATAATGTTTACCTGCCAATCTCAGAGGTATTGTGAGGGATAATTGGAAAATACTTGTAAAGCATTTTGAAAATGAAAGGATCATTACAAAGACAACCGGCTGTTCAAACTTAGTATTCGATTTAGATGACATGAAAATGTAACTTTAGTTTTTCATTTAGAATTAGAATATTTAAAATCTTTCCACACCACAAGGAAGTGGACCAGATGACTCAACAGACCAAAGGTGCTTTCCATTCAACTGATTCTTTGGTTCACAATACTATCTTACATAAACTGGACTGAAGTTCAATCATGTGCCACAGAGTCCCTTAAAATAAATTAATACTTTTTAAAAAAATTTACATTTTTATTTAAAATAATTTGTTTTCCTTCATGTAACAGCATCATCACCCGCCTCTCGCAAGCACCTGCCTTTGGCAGATATGTGCCTGCAATACCTCCATTTTGAATGGGGTGGCATCCACTTTTCACAGACACCCCCTTTCTGGCCAGATGCGAGCCTGCTTTTCTTTTAGTTCTTACAATGGGGTGGCACATACCTCTTGCGAGTGTTTTTTTGGCAGGTTTTCAGTGACTCAGTCCTCTGGCTGAGTCACACACACACACAGTTTCCCCTTTCGGGTATACAGTCTCTAGCTCTTTCTCATGGTCCTGGTATGGCAAGGCTTCCTTCCCAAAGGCACTGCCTTCTTTAACGAGTCAATCAGGGCCCTTCTTGGTACCCTCAGTTGGTATCCTTTTGGCAGTCCTCCATGGGCTCAATCTTCACCCAGGCCAGCAGGGCCCATTATGGTACCTTGCCTGGTTTGGCTAGGTTCTGGGCTCAATCCCCTGGGCTCAGCCTATCCGCACTGACAGGGGCCATGGTCATGTTGCTCTTCCAACCATCCAGACACCCAGTCTTTGGCAGCCTTCCCTAAGCTCAGCCAGCAGCTGGGCATCTGGTCCTCCCTCTTGGTGCTCCAGGCAGCAATTGACCACTCTCAGTTCTTGGCTCATTGGCTCCTGCTTCCTTTTTTGTGTCCCTTCTGCCCTCTGACTGGTCCCTCCATCAGCCCTTCTAGATCTCCTGGAGGAGGATTTTTCCTCTGCTCTTTTCTGGGGATGGGGGGTGAGGCAGAGCCTTCAGCAGGGGCCTCCAGATCTAATCCACTTTGTCAAACTTCATAATATATATTTTTAAAGATCATATCTTTAAGTGAGTTGCTTACACGAAGCCGTAAGATGATATTTACATAGGTGTACATGCTAGTTTCTGTTGTGAAGGGATGAGCAAAATGACTTAAAATTGAAAAAATGGGGTGAAAAAGTGGTAAAACAGGACAATCCCACTCTCTGCTCAATCACCACTTTTTCCTATGGAAAAAAAAAGGTGGGGAAAAAGGAAAATGACAAGGACACAGAGTGGAGGAATCAGGAAACAATCTCTCTAAAGGGCCTGTTCCTCCTCCTATGTGTATTAACGTCCTTGTAAAAAATAGAATTAGGTAATAAAGCATAATTCATCCTCCATGTTCTATGACATCCAGCAAAAGGGTTCTAAGCAGCACATAATAGGGATAACAGTCCTTTGCAGTTCCGCTCAGGGGTTCCTGGGATCTGGCCACTGGTTACCCACAGATCCCCAGGCTCCATTCAATCTTGAGTCCCCTTTGTCCCATCCACACCAAAACTGGTTCACACTACAGGAGAGAAAATCCACCCTCCTTGGTGTGTAATGATTCAGGAGAGTGTTCCCTTCTCACATGTTTTTACACAGCAAGTGTTTGAGTCAAATTCATGTAAAATGGAGCAATTTAGTGGAACTGCACCACTTTCCATCAGGGGTCTATTTCTCCCACTAAAGTGATTCCTGCGGTGCGGTGAAGTTCTTTCATTTGATTTTAGTGAGAGGACCAGGCCCCAGCTCTGAATTAGATCCCTTTTGTGTATTACTTATGTATTTTTCATTGACAGATGACACTTCCTTCCAGATGGTTTTAAAATAGGTCAAAGTTTGGGTTTATGGAACAATGGTCTTTTTGCAAAAATGTTTTTTATTGAAAAAACCCTTCTTATTTAAAAGAATTAATTGAGGGCTCAGCATGTCTCTTTCTCATTCTGACCGAGGTTTTAATTTCAGGACAATGACTAGTTCATATTTTGTTGCCTTTCAAGCAAAAAATGAATGAAGCACCATAAAGCAGCACTCACTATCATTTGAAATATAGGTTAGTAGAAATGCCTAAAAGCAATATGAGCACAGTGGGAAACTGAATAATCTAATGATCTCTGGCAGATTCGTACTGCATGACAATCAGGCTAGCAGCTGCCAAGCATTAGTTTTATTTCAGTTGTTCATCTAATATCAGATAAACAAAGCACAGATTGTTGGTTGTTTTTTTTTAAACATACCTCCTCTCTTCTTTCATGAAGGTGATACATTATAAGTGCAGGTTGCATTAATTTACAACCTCAACTTTAAAAACAAATGCAACAAAAACCTATGGACTAGAGGAAACCAATAATGTGATAAGAAGAAGCAGGCCAACAAAACACCCCAAAACAGTATCAGCTAAGCTTCTCCCCTTTAATGGAGATAAAGACAAAAACAAAGGTGCTAGATTTATTTACTATAGTGGGCCCATCTTATATTCCTTGCCCACACAAAACTCACTGAAACCAACAAGAATACTGGGCATATTTGAAATGTAGGATTAGACAGAAAGTCACTAATTGTGGGGTTTGAGTTATGCCCATGAGTGTGTCTCTATTACACACTAGCATACCAGACGCATACACATTCACATCATATTTTTAGTTTCTTCCCCAGATACTCATTTTTTCCAAGACTCAATTTTAAAATACTGCTGCAATCTACCAGTCGGATTATTCGTCAATGCCCTATTTAAAACTAAATAGGTTTATTGCTCAAGCAGCATCCCTCCCAGGACATTGTACGCAGATGCAATGGCTGTAATCAAAGCACCAAATCACCCCCCCATTCCATTCAAAACGAAGATCCAGCAGAGTTAAAATGCAAGTACACACAGGCTACCTGTCCCAGCCCTGTGAATTTCGCCCCTATTCTCCTACCCCAATGTCCCCACGCACGGCTTTCAGACGCTGGCGGTTGCGACAGAAGCTGCAATCCGAACCCAAATTACAACGGGGCGAGGGGGGCGAGGGCCCTTTGTGCAGTGACGGGGGGCAGGCACGGCACTCCCCAAAGGGCCGCGGCTTGCCTCTCGCCTCTCCCCGCTGTTCGGCTCGCCAAAGGCGGCGGCAGGCGAGGGCGGGAATGGAACGGACGCGGGCTGGGCGCCAAACGTGCCATGACGGCCCCAGCCGCCTCGGCAGCCCGCGCGCAGACATCCCGGGCAGCCGCGAGCCGGCGGTGGGGGACGTGCCCCGCTCCCTCGCCGGCCGGCCTGGCGGACCCAGCCCCGGCAAGGCGGACCGGGACCCCGCTGGCCGCACGGGCTGCGAGCCGTCGGCGGCTCCCCCGCACCCAGGGCAGGGCGCTAGGCGGGCGGGACCCCGCATCCTCAGAGCGGGCCGCGGGGCGGGGAGAGGCGGGGGCCCCGCTCCTCCCGCTCCGCGCGGCGCCCCGCAGCCACGACCCGCACCTCCCGCGCCGCGCCGCCCCACCTGTGTCCTTCGTGGAAGGCGCCGCTCGCGGCTCCGGGGCGGACCGGGCCGTGCGCCCCCTCGGGAGCCGGGAGGAAGGGGCAGGCGGCGCCTTTGTCCTCGCAGCCGGGCACGGGCGAGCGCGCGGCGCGGAGAGATCCTTCCCGCGACCTTCAGCGGCCGCGTGGCGATGGCGCGGGGCCGGCAGCTCCTCCCCGCCCCTCCTCCTGGGCGCGGCGGCGGGGCCGGGGCCAGCCCACGCGCGTGGGTCTGGAGGCCGTGCTGGGAACGCGGCCCCCCGCAGTTCAGACAGGAGCCAGGACGCGGCCGCCGACTCCCCTGGCTCCGTGCGCGCCCCCCGGGAACGGGACGAGGCTCAGGCACAGGCGGCCGAGAGCTGCTGCTGCTGCCCGGGTCCAGAGCATCGCCCGCTGCGCCGGGCGGGGCCGCGCGGGATTGTGCGAGCGCCGCACGGATGAATGAGGGAGAAGCAGCCTCTGCGCCCCCGCCCGACCCGACCCGACCGGCTGTTCCCCAGCCCCTGCCCCAGGCGCTGTTAATTGCCGCCAGTAGCTGCCGGTGTGAGAGGCAGAAATAGACGCCTCCCTTCCCCAGGGAAGGATGAGAGTCGTGGTGGAACTGCATTGTGGGATGATGGTGATGGAAGCAGCAGCCGGGTCTCGGCGAGGAGCGCACATATGGGGGAGCGAATGCAGGCCTTTGTCTAGAGCTGCACGGAGTGAGTATGTCTGTGCTCGCAGGGCTGCACTCAGTGGTTCCCCCCTGTGGGCTCTATGGCTTACCCCAGAGATGTAGCCCACTGTCCTGGCTAAAATAGCACAAAGTCATGTTCTGGAATCCCTGTGTCTGGTTTCCACATCTTGGATTTAATAATTGTAGCCCTTCCTGCTTCACTATAAAAGAGATCCCACTGTACAGGAAATCTCCATGATTCCACCAGTGTTTTTATTTGCTTCTACAAAACGTGATAGCGTCACTGAAATACTGTTTGTGCCCAAATATTCATACAAATGTCTAATACAGAGAAGTGGGAGAGCATGTAATCTGTGTATGTCATTTCGTTCATTGACCTAGCTCTTCAGTAAATGTTAATTTAAAAGTAACATCTTTAAAAGCTATTCTTCCTTATGTGTTTTATATTTTCTTTTCTTTTCTTGAATTTTTGGTTTCAGGGTAACCCCATGCTGCAGGAAGAAACTAATTTTTAGAAAGGTCAGTTTCAAGTCCCAGAAATAGCTACAGAAAATCTAACATGAGCTGAAACCAATTTCCCACACACATTATACAAAGCTACATACTAAAAGTTTCCATTTCCTTGAAATACTAACATATCTAGAAGTAACATGCACATTAAATATATTACTTTGATATATAAGTATATACTTTGATATTTCATAGATTCTCTGTGTAAACCGTTGTATCAGCTCATTTCAATAGTTTCTCAACCTGAAAAAATCTTTAAAAAAAATAAAGCAGAAGTAAAATTTCATCACCATTAACAAATTTTGGTCCCAATCCTATAATCACTATATACATGCATAAATTTATTGATTTAAGTGGGACCACTCACTGGTTCAAAGTTAAGCACAACTGTAAGAGTGTTCCTATGTAACCCATTCACTTTACAGGTCCATCCCCATAGCCTGCTGTGCCGTTCCACAGAGGATCTGACTTATTACAGATACAGAGGCTTGACTCTTTAGCTCAGACAGTAGTACCTCATGCTTTTCGTTCTGGAGGTCCCCAGTTTAACTCTTGTGTGTCAGCTAAGATGGTGGCTGTCAAATTTGCAGGATTGTGGCTTTAAAATAATAACACTTTGTATGCATGTAACACTTTTCATCAGTGGAGCCCAAACCATTTTATATAAATTAAAAATAATACTTACTCCTTTACCTCTGCAATGTGCTGTACAAACATTAACTAATTAAGCCTCACAATACCCTCTGAAGCAGATACATATGATTTTACAGATAGAGAAACTGAGACTAGACTATAAGTGACTTGCCCAAAGTCACAAAACAAAACTTGAAGCCCTTATGTGAGTAACATCTTTCACTACAATGATGACCTGCTAGGGTTCCCAGAATTGTGAGTTATGATATTACTCCTCTCAGCCTCAACAAGTGAAAATTTTGTTACTGCTAATCTACGTGACAGCTCCTCAACACACCAGTTTGTCTGCTTTATCAGCAAACTCATCAGAAGTCCACCAGTCCAACCCTTGTCTTGCAAGTAACAAACAGTGAAGGCTAACTCCAAAATTCCCAGCGACATTTCCCTGTCCAGCTTCCTTTCTGAACACTCACAGAAGTTTTTTGCTGCTCCTTTGAAGAGACAGTAAACAGCAGCTCATTAATTTAATTGTGGTTTGACAAACTCTTATTTCAATCACACAGCAATGCATTGGTTATTATTAAAAAGTAAAGCCAGATTATAAATCAAAAAGGCATAGATTTAAGTGATACCAAGTATAAGGAATAAAGATAGAAAGGGATACAAGCAAATAAAAGTCAAAATACAATTCTAAGACTAAAATTTAATTTCTGCGTTACAATCTTTGCCTAAGTAGTTTTTCAATTATTGTCAGTTCCCAGAGACTTCAACCCCCTTGATCGAAGGATCTAAGTAATCTGTGATTTCAAGACCTCTGGCTTCTTTAGTTCCCCAAGTGGTGGATGCCAAAATGGCTTTTTCTTCTCTCTTTCTATCTTCCCAAAATTTATTGATTCTGCATCAAGTGGCAGGAAGGCTTCCTGGGAGTGCAGTCTCCATCCCCAGTTAAGAGAGTTAACTTCTCCACTTGCTAGTTTGATGGCTTTATTTAGCTTTTATGTAAATATACTTTCATTGTTCTCTGGCTGACCAGGCTGGTCAGACTGGCAAATACATATTCCTTTGTCTATGACAGACTAGTTTTATGCACTGCTTGCCAAACACATTTTAGGAACAAAATTTTAGCACATATTTTAATTCTTTATATCCACCTTGTATATACACCACTTAATAATTTTCAGGACAGTGTATTATCAGTTTGTATATGATAACTTACATCCGTGGTTCCCAACCTTTTCTCTGCCATGGCACACCTTGATACCTTTAATTATTTTGAGGCATACCATCGCATTCATCAGGGCATGTCATCTTTGTTTACTTTTTATCCCTCTTAGCCTCATTTTGCGGAATGGAATGTGATACATGCATAATATTTTAAAGGGGTCTCGTCCCACAGAGCAAAAGTACAGAATGCGCTCTAGCTCCGGCACTAATTAAAATACAAGGGAAAGTTTTTTGTTCTCACATGCACTTTTTAAAAAAAATTCCGTGGGATTCCTCTTTGGGCCTGAAGGACTCCGTGACATACTGGTTGGAAAACGTTGCCTTACATGACACCTTGTAGATACAGATTATGACAACAATGTGTTAGGTGTAGTGAGTATGTTAGGCATGACTGGAGTTTCTGAAACATAGTGAACCACCATTAGGCCCCTTTGTCCCAACTACTCACATAGGTAATGTACGTAGCCCCATGGAATCCTCAGGTGATTAAAGGATGAGCGGCCAGGTTCCAAGTCTTGGTCAGAACTCCTGACTCAGTCTTGTGCTCAAAGCACCAGACCATGGTCCTTGCCAAAAGCAGATGAGAAAGTATTTTAATTTACTCTTTTATTTAATCAGACTTTAATCCATATTTCTTTAAAAACGGTGCTGCCTAGTGCAATAGTCTGGGAGCTGACCTTGTCCATGAAGATAGAGGCAAAAAAAGCATTGAGTATTTCAGCTTTTTCCATATCATCTGTCAGTAGGTTGCCTCCCCCATGCTGTAAGGGGCCCACACTTTCCCTGACCACCTTCTTGTTACTAATATCCCTGTAAAAACCCTTCTTATTACCTTTCATGTCCCTTGTTAGCTTTGGCCTTCCTGATTTCATTTCTGCATGCTTAAGCAATATTTTTATACTCCTCCCTAGTCATCTGACCAAGCTTCCACTTCTTGTAAGCTTCCTTTTTGTGTTTAAGCTCACTGACGACTTCTTTGTTAAGCTAAGCTAGTCACCTGCCATATTTGCTATTCTTTCTACATGTCGGGATGGTTTGTTTTTGCACCTTCAATAAGGTTTCTTTAAAATACAGCCAGCTCTCCGGCACTCATTTCCCCCTCAGATCAACCTCCCAGGGGATCCTGCCCATCAGCTCCCTGACGGAATCAACGTCTGCTTTTCTGAAGTCCAGGGTCTGTATTCTGCTGTTCTCCTTTCTTCCTTTGTTCTTTTCTTCCTTGCTGCCTGCCCCAGCCAGAAGGCTGGCTACAGACTGTTATGGCCCTGCCCAGAGCTTTGGGCCTGACTGTGGAGGTTGTCTGTTCCAGCCAGGGGGCTGGGCTAAAGACTGTCGGTTGCCCTATCCTGAGGGGCCACGGCCCTAGACTCTTTACTGATTTACCTTGCCAATCCCCCCTGTTCATCAGCTCTCAGCCATTAGGTGGCGTAGTGAGGCCAAGTGGCCTCCCTCTGATCCTGATAGGAAGGAACAACTCCAAGCCACTACAGAGCTCCAGATACACATATCCATATGCAAGCCTGGGTATATTAGTATACTTGTTTGAATACCTGATCCTGTATCATGCAATAAATAGGGCCCCTAGGCCTCTAATCTATTCTTATCCTACTTGATCTCTTTTCTTTTTTTGACACTGTCCTCCTTGATATTCTGTGAAACCGTGTCTTTTGCAATCACATCTTCTGGTTTTCCTACCTTTTGCTCATTCCTTCAGCTGTTCTTCCAATAAGTCCTCTTCTTTCCCACACCTTCTTTGGCCCTACCCTTCCCTCTGTCCATACTCCTGTTCTGTATGATCTCATCTACCTATGTGGCTTCATTATACTGATGATTCACAAATCTACCTCTCTACTTTAATCCTGTTTCCCTCCCTCCAATTCATATCTAGGCCTGTCTCTCTCAGACATCTCTTGGATTCCAATAAACTTACCTAACCGTAGCGGAACTTCTCATCTTTCCTCTGAAACATTCCCTACTCCTCCATTCTTTGTCACTAATAACAACACTACTATCCTTCCTGTAATTCAAGCCCATAATCTGAAGGTCATCTTTGCATCTGCCCTAGTTATATTTTATAAATGTGAAAAACTTAGCATCCAGATTAATTTCAGAGTTACACATTCACATACCTGTCTAAACAATACATGTAAAATAAAAACTGTATTTTTGAAAATGAAAACATACTTTATAATTCTTTTGTTGGCTACGTTATCACAATACATTGTCTTATTATGTAAGACACTCTGTGACCGGGTAGACCTGGTCTAGAGGCACCCTCCTGAAAGCCAGGTGGCGCATTCTTTCCCCACCCCAAAAAAGAGCAGAGAGGTCCTCCAGGCAGCCTAGAGTAGCTGCAGGGAAGCAGCCAATTGGAGAGGCTAGTGAACCGACCAGTCAGGGGCCAGAAGGCCCATATATAAAAGGAAGCAGCAGCAACGCCTGCAGTTAGTTGTTGCCTAGAGCTCAAAGAGGGAGGACTACCTGCCAGTTGGGCTAGAAGGGCAGCAGAACCATAGACCGGTCAGTGTGGGCAAACTGAGCCTAGGGGCCTGAGCCCAGAACCTAGCCAGACCTAGCGAGGGTACTTGATGAGCTCTGCAAGTTGGGTTGAAGACTAAGCCCAGGCAGAGGCTGCCAAAAGGGTTGGTCTGTTAAGAAGTCAATGCCTCTGGGAAGGAAGCCTTGGTGCTATGACCCCATGCCAGGTCAATGAGGAAGAATTAGAGGTGGTATACCCTGGAACGGGGGACAGTATGTGTGACTCAGCTGGAGGGCTGAGTCACTGAAAACCTGTTAAAAGAACCACCCGTTGTGGGGGCTTGTGACAGGTGGTGTCACCCCATTGTAAGATCTAAAAAAAAAAAGCAGGCTCACACCTGACCAGAAAGGGGGCACCTGTGAGAGGTGGGTGCTGCCCTGTTCAAATAAACTGAGTGATTGCAAGCATATATTGGCCAGAGAGGGAGCATTCATGAGAGGTAGATGCCAATGGCCATTACACGCTCTCATCTGGAAGATTAACTATCAGAAATAATCTACCGTGCAATCTTTAGTTTGAGCTACTGCACTTTAATGTATCACAAAGAAAGGGCTAACAGAACTGTGCTTTCTATTCCCATGTTAAAACACTGTTGTTGCTACCAGAGTTTAAACATGGGTTCCTTGACTTTTATGTATAAGGATGTTTGGTCCCAACAATGGAGTTATAAAAATATGCTGTTGACTTTAGTGCTTAATGGGGTAGTTTATAACAGGATTTGGCTAGTATGGTTTTTCTGAAAATACCTGCCCACAGTTGTCAGGAAACCCATGCATCCTGATAACATCAACTGTGTTTAAACATGTACAGCCCCTTCCAAGATTTGCATGTTGAGACAGTCAGTTTTTTTAACTGCACAATTGTGCATGCATTTCTTGACTAAATAATCAATAGATAATATAATTTTTCAGTTTATTAGTCAAACTGTGGTGTACAACTATCATAACAAAGATATTCATCTTGCTTTAGTAAGATAAGATCTCTTAATATTCCTCCTTTTTGTATGAAGATATTCCTGGAATGTATTTCACTGAGCTCCTGATCACACTTTCTGACTATTTCTAGAGTCTGAATAAGCAATATGCAAGGTTACATATATGTGACAGAGACCCTTGCAGTGACAGTATTATTGCTATAAACTTTGTATTTCAGATACAGCCTTTCATTAGAGAACATTATTTGAAGAAGTCTTTTACCACACCAACGAAATAATTCACCTGTCATATTACAGACATGGTGGGTAGTGTTAGTAATGGCAAAAATTTTACATGCTTTTCAAATATGTTTTTTATATAGTGAAATGCTGTTTCATCCAAGTGCTTTTAAGGTAGTAAATCTTGAGACCCATCTATTAACTATACCCTAATACTTTTTTACCTTTTCTGAATGGATGGCACCAAGCTATGTTATAACCATGGCATGGCACTGTGCTACAACCCAGGGTCCACCCCTTAAAGCTACTTCATGCCACTCCGGTGGTACTGAGTAACCTTAAAGGCATTATAACCAGCAAATGGAAGATTCCAGTCAAAGGAATGGGTACCACTATGGGGGCATAGCAATGGAAAATAAGATGTGGCTGGGAACTCCATACGTTGGCAGGTCCCAGCTGCTGTGACCATTAACAGTTGGTGTACTTTAGAGAAGCCCTGAGGCTGTTCTACTTTAAGTCCTGGCCCAGTCCGATAACCCATCAGCCCCAGTGGTTGAGTTCTATTATATAGAAAATGAAGGACGAAGAAGTTTAGGCCAAAACCTGGATGCAGTAGTCACTACAGTAAACAACCAAACAATAACAATTAAATTTCATTGTACCTGAAACTCTTTATTTTCTTTGTCATGTTAAACAGCTGGCAGGCATTGCACTAAATTAGAGGAAATCCTTTTAAACATATTGGTTGATAATATTTTTTAAAAGAATAAAACAGAAATAAAGCTATTGATAGAAGGGCTTGTCAGCAAATATAGCTAACAAGCATTTCAGAACTGCTAAGCTTATTTAAAAATTAAAGCTAATATTTCTGTAAAACAAAGCAAGTGCAGTGTCAGATGTCATAAAACTGTCCTTTTTTCTATATCTACATAATTCTTTCCATCCTTAAACATTTATATATGAAGTCTGCTTTCAGTCATAGGTGTTCAACTCTATCATCTTAAATTTATGTTTGGGAAAGCAAAATTTAGGCCATAATCAATAATACTGCCTAAAAATGATCTGAGTATTACAGGCCAAATAAATATAAAGTAGAACCCCTATGAATTTGCAGGGGATCGAGGAGTTAATGAAAATCAAAGTTCATAAAATTGAATTATTCAAAATTACAGTATGTGTGGTGCATAAGTTGCAATCTGGTTTACTGCATCATTTTCTTTTTGGCTTTCAAGCCACTGCAAAGCAGTTTGCAGTGCATTGAAAGCATCAGAATGTGACAGGATGTCAATTTGTTCTTCATTGAGATCACTTTTGTTACCTGATTTGTTTTCTTCTAGTTGGGAAAAATGGTTCATATAATTAGTCATTTGTAAGACTGGTGTTCATAAAATTGAAGTTTCACTGTGAGTGTGTGTGTGTGTGTATGCAAATAAGTATGTAGTAAACCGTATGTGCCCAGTTTCTATGGAAGTGTCAAGTCTCATAGAAGAGATTTAAAAATTTTACAAAGATAATTAGCTTAGATGTCTTGATATATATATTTATATATATCTCACAACTGTCTGATCTGCTTATGACTAAATAGATCTGAAACAGGGCAAGCATGATTGGTTCTTCTGCTTGTCACTCAGAGCAGTTAACTTGAAAACCACAACCGTATATCATTAAAGTGGTATGGTGGACAACTTCTGTGGATGGAGAGGCAAGTTACTGGACAAACTTCTGTGGATGAGAGAGGCAAGCTTTTGAGTCCCACAGAGTTCTTTTTTCAGGTTTGGGAAAGATACTCTCAGGGTAAGTCTACTCAGCAAATAGACACCTGTGGCTGGCCCATGCCAGCTGACACAAGCTTGTGGGGCTTGAACTGCAGGGCTTTTCACTGCTATGTAGACTTCCAGGCTCAGACTGGAGCCTGAGCTTTGTGACCCTCCAATCTGCGGGATCCTTGAGCCCAGAAAGTCTACCCTTAGAAGTCTACACAACAATGAAACAGCCCTGCAGCCTGATGCCCGTGACCCCGAGTCAGTGGGCACTGGACAGCCATGGGTTTTTCTTTGCTGTGTAGACATAACCTGAGCATCATAGCTAAATGCAAGATGGAACAGTTTGTTTAGCATAAGTTGTTGGTATATATTTTAAGGGACCATTCAAGGTAGAGTGGTCTGTTAACACTTCTGCAGTCATATGACAAAAATCGGGGTTAGTGGGTTACAGATTGTTGCAATAAATAGAGCCCTGTGTGGATACAAAATTTGTATCCACATCCATCCGCGATCCACAGAAACAGTCCAGATATCCTCATGCAGATATCTGCGGATATGAAGCGGATATCTGCAGATTTGCAGGGCTCTAGTATAAGCCATTAATCCAGAGTCTCTGTTCAGTCTGATTTTTAGTGTCTACCAGAGTTATGAATTTAAGCTGCCAGGCTCATCTTTTGAAAGTGTTGTGCAGGTTTCCTTTGAGGGTGAGGATCAATAGGTCAGATATGGAGCGATTGCTTTGTGAAAAGCGTTCACCCCAAATACTCCAAGAAATCTGTTATCTAAAGTCAGGCACTCAGAAACCACAGAAATGCTCCAAGGAGAAAGTCTGGGGTACACCTCAACACACTCAAAGCTGCCTTCACCAAACAAGGACACTCCGCCAGAGAAGTAGCTTGCATCATGGAACGGGCTATCCAAATACTCCAAGAGAACCTGCTTCAGTAATGAAATAAAATCCCCTCTGATCACACTTGATTAGTTGTCACCTATCACCCCACACTGGAACCCATATGGGGTATATCGTTGAGCAGTTACAACCCATACTCTATGGGGACCCCATCCTGAAAGATCTTTCCTAAACCCTTTTTCTGGACTTTAAACAACCTCCCAATGTTTTCAAGCTCATCATCAGATGTAAGCTCCCCACAGACCAGGGCACACCAACTCAAAGTGGTACCAGACTCTCCCAGGACAACAGATGCAAAACCTGCTGACATTGACATTGACGGCTACAATGATTAACGCACCTCACTGCACACCTTTCAGGATCCGTGGATCCTATACATGGCTGTCATGGCATGTACACATACCTGGATGGTAGACCTCATCCAGTGCACTAAATGCCCAATAACTATATGGGTGAAACCAGACAATGCTATGGTCTCAAATTAACTCACACAGGAAAATGATAAAAGACAAAAACACCCTATCACACATAGGAGCTGTGATGGGATTGTGCAGATGGAATCGTTGGAGATTCAGCTGCCAAACGCTAACAAATCTCTTTTGAGCATGTGCGAGCTGACATTTCCCAAAGGATGATGTGGTGATTTGGGTATCTTCCTATGTACCGTTTATGAATTCCAGTCTGATTTTTATGAACTATCTGTATCCTTATGGAGGTGATTACTCACTAGATGGGGTCTTGGTGAGAAAAATATTCTAATGGTTGTGTTCTGAGTAATATCTGTGGGAAAGGGTGAAAAGCTGCTGCCAGGATGGAGCAGCTATCTGCTGATTTTGGACAGCCAGACATAAGGGCCATTGCAGGAGTTCAACATGGAGCTATGCAGTTGAGGTAGGCTTTTGAAAGAACACTAACAGTCAGCCACGGCAGTGTTCTGTGCTAGGCAGTTCTCTGGGCATGAAGGTTGGGTGCTAGGTATTGTGTAGTGCTTGCTGTACATTTTTAACTATGACTGTGGGTTTTCTTGAACCTGTGGGTTCTGTAGCATTCTACATTTACAAGTAGTGGATGTTTTCAGTACTGCTATTCGTTCTACAAATGTGTTGTGAACTAATAAACATTTTATTCTCAAAAAAGAATTTTATTGAGTGGTAAAAACCATGCAGAAACACAATGCAATACAAACTCTAAACATAAATTAACAGAATGGGACTTTGAAATTGGAAAGGCAGCAAAGATTTCTGTTCATTTTCAGTGCACGTACATAGTCTCTGGCTACACATATATGACTGGCCAGTGAATGTGAAACTGTAGTCTGCCATGGTGTCCCATGGGATGGAATGGTAGGGGTATGGATACAGCCCTTGATGCCACATAGAATATTTGTCTGTGAGGAACTGTTCTCTAAGGACTGCTAAGGGTGGGAAGTCTGGGTCTTTTGGACTTGTAGGTCAGCCAGAGTCTGCAGCGTTTGTGAAGACCCATTATATCCTGGTGCATCTCTTTCTCCTTTTCCTGGGCCTTTCTTCTGTCTAATATTTTCCCTCTCCATGCTGTCTATGTTGTCCCTCCAGGCCCTTTGTTTGTGGTCCCGTGGAACACTGGCTTGTAGGATTTCACTGAACATGTCCTCCCTACTCCTTTTCTTTCTCCTCCTCAGCAGGGCCAGACATTCAGATATGGAGGGGGACCCTTCAAGGCTGTAACGGCAGCAGTTGCTGATAAAAGCAGACAGATGTATCATTGGATTTACAGTCACAACAAAAAGGGAAAGATAATCCATCCCTCATTCCCATAAACACTTTTAATAAGATGTGCGTGTTGATACTTCAGCTTTGAAGCACATCTGCAAAGCACCACTCTCCAGCCTCACCCATGACGAATATGGCCCATCAGAGCAAGGATGGGGGAAGGAATTTTGATTGCATGAAACAATTGAATTTTTCCATGGGTAGGTCTATAGGGCAACTGCACTGAATACTGGCATAGCCAAAGCTGCCTGGGCTCATATGCCACTAGCTTGTTTATTGCAATTGTGTTTGCTGAAGTCATCATGGAGTGCTGTGGGAAAGTGTCCTATCAATGAGGAAGAAATAAGGCTGCCAGCCCTAGAAATCTTTGGGAGAAAATTGCAGAACATCTTCAGTGAAAATTTCACTGTGGTCTCAAGAGGATACAAAGGACATCTTTTTATACATAAACAAAGTGCCCCACATAGTCAGCCCCATTGAACCCTACAGGGAAACTTTACCTGTGTTTATACCATTACCACCTCTTGTGCGAATAAAATAATTAAAAAATCAATACTTGCGTCTTGTTAACTTGGGGCTGGCTTGGGCATCATGTTTACATTTAAATATTATGAGGAAAATTGCATGCCCACACTTACCTGAGGTCCTTTCTTTTCCTTGCTCAGCTGGCAGGACTGGCAAGACTGTGGTGGAGACTTGAAAAGATCCTGAATTGTGGCATGGCTGTATTTCCTCTCTTCCCTGACCTCTCTTTTATCTCATCCTCCCCCTTGCTGTTCAGAGCAAGGGTCTTTGTCTTGGGCTTTTCCAAAGTATCTGTGGTGGTTTGCAGGGTGCTGGTGGGGTCTCTGCCAAGTATGGCATGCAGCTTGTTGTAAAAGTGGTAGGTCTGCCTGGCTCAGTTCCTTCACTTTCACACAACACTAGTGCTGATCCCTGTTGTATACCTTTGCTTGCATCCCCTGAGCAAACTTTTCATAGATGTCTGTTTTTATGGACGGTCTTTAGCTGTGCTTGCCCAGCCTCTTCTCCTCACAGGCCCTAGAGATCCAATACCTCTCACCTACTCCAGGCAGGAGCATGCCTAGTGCGTGGAGTCGGCATGGGCAGTTGGGCAGTTGCATACAAGAAGGGATTTCTGCTAGGTGTGCTCGCCAAGACATGCACTCAGGAAAACACATTTTAAAACTCCAAGTGGGGTTAAAAGGGAGGGAGGTCTTCTGGTCTCTATGACCCTTGAGCAGTGGAGTTCACAACTGTGACCAGAGCAGTCACTGTTGCAAGCAATGGGGCATTCTAGGACAGAAGCTAGAGGACTATTAGGGTCGACACAGGTTGCACGATGTCTACACTTGCACTGCGTTGATCCCAGTTGGTCAACCATAGCTTCACACTGTTTGGGGAGGTGGTTTTGCAGCAGGGCTGTGTGATGGGCATTGAATCCACACTGGCCTTAAAGGGGATAACGGAGCTCTGGGTAGGCTGCGCAGGAGCCAATTAAAGAGAAGATGAGAGGAGCAGCCAATCAGGGCCTGGCAGGCCTTTATGGGCAAAGCAGGGTCAGTTTACTCCCTGGAACTCAAGGAGAGAGGACTGGGTGCCTGGCAGGCAGGAAGAGGAGGAGGCGAGCACCCTGGACAGAGCAGTGCTGCTAGCAAGGACTGGGGGAGCTAGAGTGAGCTTTTGACTGGCTGCTGGATTGGCAGGCTGAGGCCCTGAAGTAAGGGTGAAGAAAGTGCTGGGTCTGCAGGGAAGTGGTCCAGGGAAAGGTAATGAGGAGTTCGTGGGGATGTAGCATGTAGCTGCCACCTACAGGGTCGCTGGGTTGGGACCAAAATAGTGGGTGTGTCTGGGTCCCTCACACGCAGTTGCCACTGGGGAAGTGGTAGGACAGTTGGACTGCAACACTAGCCCCTGAAAGGGGGAGCAAGAAGAGGACAGAGCAGTCCTTTAAGTGATGTGGGTCCAAGAGCAGAAGTGACGGAGGGTGAGGCACCATCAGGAGCGGACATACCGACCTGCAGAGCTAATCCCCCAAGATAGTTAACAGGAGGCACCAGCATGGTGAGTGGAGCCCCATCACATGCAATAACAGGGCACTTATGTCAACGGGAGACAAGTTTTAGTGCAGACACATGCACAAACAGGTCGATGCAAGGCGACTTACCTAGACTTAACTTTATTAGATTCCTCTGACAATTGGTGTACCTCAGGAGGGTATATTTATTATTTAACCTTTTTATAACTGATCTTGGCACAAAGAGCGAGAATGTGTTAATAAAATTTGCAGATGACACGAAGCTGGGGGGTATTGCTAACACGGAGAAGGACCAGGATGCTATTCAGGAAGATCTGGACCACCTTGTACACTGGAGCAATAGTAATCGGATGAAATATAATAGTGAAAAGTGCAAGGTCATGCACTTAGGGATTAATAATAAGAATTTTACATATACGTTGGGGATGCATCAGTTGGAAACGACGGAGGAGGAGAAGGACCTTGGGGTATTGGTTGATAACAGGATCACTATGAGCCGCCAATGTGATGTGGCTGTTAAAAAAGCAAATGCGGTTTTAGGATGCATCAGGTGAGGTATTTCCAGCAAGGAGAAGGAGGTGTTAGTGCCGTTATATACGGCGCTGGTGAGACCCCACCTGGAATATTGTGTGCAGTTCTGGTGTCCCATGTTTAAGAAGGATGAATTCAAACTGGAACAGGTTCAGAGACGGGCTACTAGGATGATCCGAGGAATGGAAAATCTGCCTTATGAAAGGAGACTCAAAGAGCTTGGCTTGTTTAGCCTGGCCAAAAGAAGGCTCCGGGGGGATATGCTTGCTCTATATAAATATATCAGGGGGATTAACGTTAGGGAGGGAGAGGAATTATTTAAGTTTAGTACTAATATAGGCACGAGGACGAATGGGTACCAATTGGATATTAGGAAATTTAGACTAGAAATTAGACGAAGGTTTCTAACCATTAGGGGAGTGAAGTTCTGGAATAGCCTTCCGAGGGAAGTAGTGGGGGCAAATGACTTATCTGGCTTTAAGACTAAGCTTGATAAGAATATGGAGGGGATGTTATGATGGGATAGTTTAATTTGAGCAATTGATTTTGGATTATCGGCAGATAAGTCTGCTCAATGGTCTGTGGGAATGCTGGATGGGATGGGAACTGAGTTACTGCAGAGAAATCTTTTTTGGGTGCTGGCTGGTGAGTCTTGCCCACATGCTCAGGGTTTAGCTGATCGCCATATTTGGGGTCGGGAAGGAATTTTCCTCCAGGGCGGATTGGCAGGGGCCACGGAGGTTTTTCGCCTTCCTCTGCAGCGTGGGGCATGGGTCGCTTGCTGGTGGATTCCCTGCAGCTTGAGGTCTTCAAATCTCATTTTTGAGGATTTCAATAACTCAGTCATGGGTTCGGGGTTGTTATAAATGTGTATGGGTAGGGTTTTGTGGCCTGCCTTGTGCGGGAGGTCAGACTAGATGATCATATTGGTCCCTTCTGACCTATGAGTCTATGAGTCTATAGAATAGGATTAGTGACCCAAATGTGGGCTCATTTGAGCTAGGGGTTGCAGAGATACATGTCCCCTCCCCAAAAATAGCCATTTTGCAAGAAGTTTCTATGGTGTTTGTTTGTTTTGAGCAGAGCTAGACATCAAACAGGCCATTCTGATCAATAAGCTGTCAAGTTTTACCTGCTAAATCTATGGGTGACCCAAACTGAGAATGGTATTTAAGAACATGTTCATCTCCCTTTTGTAGATGTGGTGTCTGCAATGATTAGTTTGTACACATCAATAAAGAGAAAAAAATGAGGATTTCTGGGCAGCCATGTTGTTCTTGTCCAGGTAGTTTAAGGGAATGTAGCAACACAATTACTCCAGTGAACATCCTGCCATTGATGTTTCTAGTCTGAACCTTTGTGTAGCTGTGCAATAAAGATTTAATAATGCATGTTGCTTACAAGAAGTTGTCTCTGTTATAATGCTACGTGGTTTTTATTGCATGGGGAAGTTTACTATAAACACAGATTAGTCAGCAGGCAGTCTAGTCAACATTTTTGTTATTTTAGGTACAGAGGAGCCAGAGAAGAGGACTTTGTGCATTTGTTGGGGGAACAGGAACTTGGAGAAGGATTGCAGCTGCAGAGGATACAGAAAATGAGGACAATTGGTAGGCAAGCGTTGCATTTGTTGTTTGA
Organism: Mesoclemmys tuberculata; assembly: GCA_007922155.1. Classification (NCBI taxonomy): domain Eukaryota; kingdom Metazoa; phylum Chordata; order Testudines; family Chelidae; genus Mesoclemmys; species Mesoclemmys tuberculata. Next base: position 50,531,861 of record ML675616.1, read on the forward strand.
GGAAAATGGTATTTTACTGGCCTCCAGGGAAATGGGATATGTAGGGGAGAGGGGAATGGGATGGCTAATTCATGATTTGGGGTTAAACTAATGTCATGTTTCCAAAGGTGCCTAACATGGAGGTTTGGAACTGACAGTGCAGGTACCTTGGCAACACATTCCTTTTCCATCCGTGATCAATGTGTGGATTCTGGGTGATTCCTGGTTGCAGAAGCTGGCAGGAGAGCAAGGAATACATCATGACATGGGACTTGCTGCTTACCGGCTGATTTGGATGGAGAGAAGTGGCCCTTGTTGGCATCATGTTTTGCCCACTCTGCAGCATCTAATTTGTGATTTAAGAGGTTGTAATATACTGAATATTGTGGTGATTCACTTCAGTGGAAATGATCTAGGCATTATGCACAGTGTGCACCTTAATGTATGAGAGCAGATTTGGACCACTTCAGAGATTTGTGTCCAAGAGCTGCGATAGTTCTCTGATTCGTTCACATGCCTGAATAATTGATAAAGTAACAATATTAAAATTACTAATAAGTGTCAGAAGAACATTAATCTGGAGATTGAGGGTTCATGGCTGCCCAGACAATGTATGCTGTAGGCACAGAAACATTAGAAGCTCTGACACCTCACTGTTTCTCGGAGATGGGGTACATCTATAGGACAGATCAGGGGAGCTTTCTCTCTCTCAAAAGTAAAACTATTTTGGAGCAGAAGCCCTGTTTGTGATTTCTCTCACCAGCCCTGCTACAAACTCCACCATCTAACCATTCTGAAACATGAGCAGGGACACCATTCCACTGTAACATAGTCATCCTGCAGAGGGACAGCATGCCACCATGCAGCCTTAACTCTGCACTAACATAGTTTTGACACTGAATATGATAAAAGTGGCCAAACCAAGAAAACTGGTTCTGCCCTACTGGACTGGTAACCAAGTACTGGTGGGGGACTTTGATCACCAGACAAAGTCGATCAGGGGTCACCCAACAAAGGGGACTGGAAGTTATAAAAGACAGGATCTCTCACTGGTGATTTTGTGGAGAGAGCAGAAGGAGAAACCGGCTGCTGAACAGACAAACACTCCATGATTTGGAGGAAAATTTTCACAGGGACAGCAAAAGACACACAACTGACACGAGGACTACAGCCCTACCAAATTTTAAGACTGTGTTCCCAAGTATGGAGATGATCTATTTCCTTTCACCAGTTGCTAGAGTTTTTTGGTGAAATAGGCGTAAGAAATTTTTTAGCTTTGTCAAACAGTTTTTTCCCCCTGAACTTCATGTGTGGAAATGGCTGAATTATTTTAGCTGAAACTCTTCCCCACTCCCCTTCTTCCTTTCC
>ML675616.1:50543381-50638286 GCA_007922155.1 Mesoclemmys tuberculata
CTGATGGGCCATCACTGGGTCAACCTTTTTGATTTTGTTCCATTGTGGTTTAGGTGGAGCCCATCCCTCTTGTAGAGGCCATTCCTTCCCTAGAAAGTTCCCCAGTTCCTAATAAACCTAAATCCCTCCTCCATACACCACCGTCTCATCCACACATTGAGACACTGCTGTTCTGCCTTTCTTACTGGACCTGTGCATGGAATTGGAAGTATTTCAGAAATGCTGTCATGGAAGTCCTGAACTTTAATCTTTTATCTAGCAGCCTAAATTTGGCTCTAGGACCTCTCTCCTAGTTTTCCCAATGTCCTGGTACTTACATGTACCACATTCATGTGCCAAGACCACTGGCTCCTCCCTAGCACTACCATAAGGCTATCTAGATGGAAATTTTATGTCTGTCAGCTTATATGTACGTTAACTCTAAAAAGCAATTTGATTACTCCAGGATGCACAGTGCAGCAAAGTATAATGAACAATAGAAAAGCCCACAGTATCCTATTGTAAGATTGTGTCACTTTACTGTTTATTGGACAAACTCATTCTCCATGGAACCACCACAGGAAAACCAGTCATAGTGCGGATACACTATATAGGGCGGATTATGTTTTCAAATACCTGGTGACTAAGCCATTTGGAATGAGTCAGAAAACAAAATCCCAAGGGCAGTACCTCCCCTCACTGACAGCATTGCGCAAGGCTATCTGTTCAAAAATGCCCTTTTTTCTTTCCTGTCTGATTTCTGAAAAATTGCATCAAGCCAACTGTGTTTGGTAAATTGTTCAGTTTCAGGAAAGAAAGTGACTGAAGGTCAGATTATGTTATGTCACTTGTGACCCCGCTGATTTAGAGTGTTTGTTTTAAAACTGAGTATGAGAGGAAGGGGGGCGGGAGTGCAGTTCATAGATTTGCTATTGCTATGACCCAGCAGAGGCAACCTTCCTAAGTTTTGAGTGTTTGACTTGGACACTTAATAATGCCATTTTAACTTTTTGTGTGTGTGTAAAAATATACAGAAAATGCTGTAGGTTATGGCGTCCTAGTTGCAAGTCTTTTTCTTTCACACGTCCATTAGTAAATATATTGTCATAATTGGGGAAGTAAGCATATTTGCATGAGTGTATGGATGCAAACTTGGATATAAAGAGGAGTTGGCTATTATGCCATATGTCTTCATTTGACAGAACTATTTGTTAAAAATGCAAAGCCCTAGAGCTTTGCACAGGGTTCCGCTCATGCAGATCCAGTTGCAGGAATACGGCTTTAGACTGTGAATTCTTTGGAGCAGGACTGTCTTTTATTATATATGAGACAAGGTAGGTGACGTCATGTTTTACTGGGGCAACTTCTGTTGGTGGAAAGTAAAAGCTTTCCAGCTTCACTGGGCTCTTCTTCAGGTCTGGGAAAGGTAACCAAAGCATCTGAGCTAAATAGAAGTTGGGACAGATTGTTAAGCATAAGGAGTTGTTCATGTGTGCTGTAGGAGACCACTTAAAATGAAGTGGGCAATCAAGGGTTAGCAAACTGCAAATTGTTGTAAGGAGCCTTAAAACCAGTGTATCTGTTGTGTCCATGCTTTTTAGCATCTAGCAGACTTATGAATTTAAATTCTGAGGCTCAGTTTTTGAAAGTGTTATGTGCAGATTTCCTTTGAGGATGAGGACTGAGAGGTCAGAGATGGAGTGATTGTTTTGTGAAAAGTCACTGATGATGACAGGCTGTTTTTGTCTTTTATCGTTTTTCTGAATGAGTTCATTTGAGAACATAGTGATTGTCTTGTTTCACCCACATAGCTGTTGGGGGCATTTGATGCACTGGATGAGGAACACCACATGTTGTGATAGCCATGTTTAGGACCCATGAAAGGTGTGTTGTGGATGGTATTGATCATGATAGCAGTGGAGATATGTCTGCAAGATTTGGATCTGTTGTTCTGAGAGGGTTTGGTGCTGCTTTGAGTTGGTGTGCCTTCGTCTATGGGGAGCTTGCCAAGTTTGGGGGATTGTATGAAGGCCTGACGAGGGTATTCAAGAAAAACAGTGTGAATCCTGTGGCACCTTAAAGACTAACAAATTTATTTCGGCATAAGCTTTCATGGGCAGCAACCCACTTCGTCGGATTTCTGGGTTTCTGCCCACAAACGCTTATGCCCAAATAAATGTTAGTCTTTAAGGTGCCACAGGACTTTTGCTGTTTTGCTAAAAACAGACTAACATGGCTACCCCTCTGGAATTCTTTCAGAATGTGGTCCCCATCAAATATGTGTTGTAATTGTTTGATGATACCGCAGGTTCCAGTGTGGGCTGGTGGGTGACAACTAGGGTTGGTGTCCCCCTTGTATTGAAGCAGGTTCTTGTGGGGTGTTTTGGTGGACTATTCTATGATGTGATCTACGTCTTTGGAAGAGCGTCCTTGTTTAGTTAGGGCCATTTTAAGTGTTAAGATGTGTATCACAAACTTGCTCATTGGAGCAAATTCTGTGGTATCTGAGTGCCTGGTTGTAGATAACAGATTTGTGTGTCTGGGGTGGTTGTTAGATTTTTGGAGGTAAGTGTGAAGATCTATGGATTCCTTGTATGTAGTCATTAGTAAGGTTCCATTGCTGAAGCTGACTGTATGCCTAGGATACTGATGGTCGTGTTGAAGTGTTCTAGAGAGTATGATGGATGGGTGGTGGCTGTAGAAGTTGTGGTGGAAATCTGAGGGAGTTTAAGTTTTCCATCCAGAATATGAAAATATTGATTCATCGTATTGTTGGTTTTGTGTTGTATTCTCCCAGAAATTCTTCCTTGAGATAGCCCATGAACAGATTGGCATATTGGGGAGCCATTCTAGTACCCATGTTCACATGCATTGGACAAAATGTATTGTTAAATGTGAAGTTGTTGTTGGTGAGGATGAAATGGATGTCTGGTAATGCACTTAGGGTGGTTTCCAAATATTGCACAGTATCTTGTAGGTATTTGAAGCACGCAGCGATGCTGTCCTTGTGAGGAATGCTGGTGTCTAGGGAGGTGACATCCATGGTGTCAAGAATGGTGTTCTGAGACACATTGTTAATGTTGTGGAGTTTTTAGAAGTAAGTACTGTCTTGCAGGAAGCTGGCTGTTTGTGTAGTGAGTGGTTTGAGGACGTACAGTATGGGGTCCCAGTCATGGGTGGTTTCTAAGTGCTGCTGTAATACAACAGCTATACATTTCTTGCATGACTTTATCTCATATTTAGCTTTAATATAAAGTTTAGGTCTGGTTATTTTGTCAAACCAATAGAAATTATGTACCTACTGCTTACTACATGTTAGTCAAATAGTATCTTACCTACAGTTGATCCTGGTTGAGTTTACAGGAGGAAAAAAAATTGATTACATGCCCTTACTTGTTCCCTCTGATCCACTACTAAATTGTATTAGATTGCATGGTTTTATTTTTTTTTCAGAATAGTGTTCACAATAATGTCAAATAGCCAAAGAATTAAACCCTGGGTGCTGTATATGACAAAAGCAATTCCTTCACCTCTTCATTCCCAAAGAAAACACACAAACGTGCTATTTATTTATTTATTTTTAATTCAGTTAAAACAAACATACAATGTTTCATTGAAACTGTGTAGCACTCAGCCAACAACTGTAGCTAAATTGTTGACTTCTAACAATACAGTGGGTATATACAATATATACAAAGATTTACTATAGAACAGCTGTAACATACACATTAGATCCTAAAAGTTGTTATTCAATGCATTTGGGAAATTGTAACATCCATGTTAAGTTGTATGAAAAAATCTGAACCTGATCAATACTTCTTTATGAACCCCAAAGACTTCTTTATTGCAACATGTACATTAGTAATAAATAAAACCTTTCATGTTAGTGTGTTCTTACACATCTTGAATGTAAGATACTATTTTAATTTTTTTAAGCATAACATTTTTCTGTAAAGAAACTTTCCTTTGACAGCTGTTACAGATGTATAACATGAACTCATTGAAATGATGCAATAACCATTAATAATGAGAAATATATACATATACCCAAAGTCCCAAATCCATATTATATACAATGTATTTACATTTATATACACACATCAAATTTATGTACATGGACTATCATAAATATTGAAAAATAGGTTTAGTTATAATGGATTAATGTTCTATAAATAACAGAGTTATGACTGAAATACCATGGGAGACAGCAACATAAAAACAAGGTGACAATACAGTGGTTTAATACTGAAGCTGCTCATTTCCATTGGGTTGTTGTTTAGGAACCTCTAAACTGACAGGTTTGCAACAGATTCATATATTGGAAAAACCACCTAGTACTCAACTTTTAACAGGTGAAGAGCTACTTAATCATCAAATGGAGCTTCAGAGAACACTGACTCACAATGTAGTGTCCAGACATTGCTGCATTGATTTGCATGACTCACTAACATGTATTTACACAAAATGAGGTACTATCATGTAACATCTTTACCTCTTATCTTCCCTCTGAGGGAGGGTGAGGGAGAGAAGTTCATTTTTGCTCCTTTTGATGCTGGAAACGGGATCTCTTCATCCTCTACCCATTCTTGGAGGGAGAAGACATTTTAAATCCTCCTCCAGATTTTCATGTGTGTGGGGAGGAAGAGTAAGAGTTACCATAGCACTGAGACATTTGTTCAGCATAAATAAATGAACCTTTGATCTGAGCTCCTGCGTCCCAGTAAGAGAAGCACTGATCAGTTCCAGGTGCTAACTGAAAGTTCGGTACCACTGGACTAATCAAACAAGCAAGATGAGTGAAATCTAACTTCTCATTATATGTTTGCTACAGAAGTGGTGTCTTGCAGTTGTAGTCAGAAGTTTGAATCAAAGTATCTGCAATTTTCTCATAAATTTTAAAAACGGGGACAAGACAGACAGATCTGTCAACAGTGATTGTTGCCTAGAATTGATCCTGTCTTTTTAGACAATATCTTCAGTGCTATTTAATTAACTGATTACATGCCATTATTTGTTCCCTTGACCTAACTACTAAGTGGAATTTTGTAAATCAGATTTTTAAAACATTATGCCAAATGAATATAGTTGAACAAAGTACCATGACTCTCTTTTATAATCTATATCTAGGTTCTTATACTGCACCCACCCACAGTGGTGTTTGAGAGCCTGTTGATAAGTCAAATGTGCTCTTAGGCAGGTACCATTTCTCTTCAACCCGGACTAGAAATAAATAATAAACATGCAGGAGAAACAAAACAGCTAATCACAACCATACACCAACTGTTTTTGTAGCTCACTAGTTAGGACTTAAACAAAAATGTATCGATTTCTGAAGCAAACAAAGTATAAGTTGACAATCCAGTCCATGAGGGGTTTTGTTTAAACTACTGTACAGTATCAACTGTATGAAGAATCCCAATTGCCTATATGAAGAGAACTTGTACTGGGTACCAAATACTGGTGCAGTTTGTGTATTAGGCTTTTAGTATGGACAAATAGGAAAAAAAAAATCAAGTTATTCAAAATTCAACAACAATAGATGAGAAATACTGTACAATTAATAAACTATAGCAGGACCTCTTTCATGGTGCAGCATGTTCAAGAAAGGCTGTCCAAAAAACTAAACATAATTGACATTGGGCCATAGGCTATCATTAAGCAGAATTCCCCATTAATCTCAACAGAGACTTTTGCATATCAATGGCATGATATGACCCAATGTGATTTGGTAAATAGCGGCAACTAAAAAAAAACCCCCCAAAACCCACACCCTGTGTACCCAGTTGCACTACTGAAAACATCAAGAAAAATCCCAGGAGCTTTACGAGCTCTTCACTATGTAAGTTTGTTTCAAACATCACTCATTCTGATGGCCTGTTAAAAACATTAACATCTGCATCACACTGCCATTATTTTGAAACTATTTTTCTAGCTGATTAGATACAATGACTTGGGATATCAATGACGACTTGTTTGGGTGCATTTTGGCATAACTGAGTTTCACTGAAAAAAAAAACAAAAAACTGTTATTCTATTCAGATTCAGAGTTTTGACCTACTCAAATTGGTTGAAAAATCAGTATAATTTGTTTCAAAAAATTATTTCTGAATGGCCAACAAGAAACAAACAAATGCAGCCTCTTCTAATTATGTCTCCACAGAAGGGCAAGAAGTACTAAATTTAGAACACAGATTAAATGTTTGTATGGGTTCTATACTATGTTATTGGGATAATTTCTTTTTATTTAAAAAACATTTTCTTAAAAGTCAAAATCGTGCTTTTGAGGTCCATAAGAATTTTTGGTACATAAAATAATAGTGTTTTTTCCCCTCTCTCTCTCTCTCTCTCTCTCATTGGTTATATGAATACTTTGCTGCAAAAATTAAGAGTTATTTTTCACATCATCAAATGGTTCCATTAGGCACATTCAAGTAAAACAATAAAATATCCAAGTAACAATGATGAAAGCCAAACATGGCTTGATAAAAGTCTACGGAGAGTTCTGTCCATTCTCTGGAATGGAATAAAATTGTCACTTCCCTCAGCCAGAGACTCAGGTGGTTTGATGTTTATATCTATTTCCATCATGCAGAATAGTTTCTTTAAAAGAGTTCACTTATTCTACAGTCAGAAGAACCAGCATCAAAGAATCTGCATTTTAAAGGAAGCAAAATTGCAAATATAGGTCATTTTCTTTCTCAGTAGATATTTGAGTGAACATTGGAGCATTCGAGATTAAATCATGACAGTTAATGTCCATCAGATGCATAATTATGGATCCAATCTATAATAATCAAGGTCATGCTTCCAGTCATCACAAGTATACCACTCAGCAGGAAGAGTATAGCCTGGAAAGAGAAAATATAAATTTCACTTCAGATATTTTATTTTCTTCTTCAGATACATAGGTATACATGGCACAAATAAGTAAGTGCCTGCCCTAAGATACTTAAGATTTAAATTAGTCAAAGAACACTAAGGAATTATTAACAACAAGAACAAAGGTTACAGTAAGTGACACCGAGATAACCTTTGATTATTTTCATATGCTCCGATTTCTTTTAAAAATGTATTAATACATTTATTTATAACATAGCAGGCCACATCCGCAGCAGGTGTCAACTGGCACAGCTCCATTCATTTCAATGCTGCTGTGCCAGGCTTCACAAGCTGGGAATCTGAACCAGAATGTCTAAGATCAGAAGAAGCAACATCAAGCAAGAGGGCCCAAGTGAACAGGGCAGGTCAGCTCTGGAAGAGTAACTAAGAAGAGTAGGTTTTGAAGAAATATTTGAGAGAGAACAGTGAGGCTGCATAATACTATATGGCACGGTCAGTCCTGAATACATATTTTGTTGAATAAACTCTACTCAATAAAGATCAGCCTCTTTTCCTATATTTATATTTTATTTATTATAAAATAGACCAAATATACCCCATTTCTATTCATCCTACTTTAACTTTAGTAATGGTGCAACAGTTTTATGTAATTAAAATGATTTTATTTCCACCACTATTTAATTTCCACTAACAATTTGCTGTTTCAGGATGAAATCTTGGTCATTGTCACCTCTGAAGTTAGTGGGGTCAAGTGGAGAGGTTATGTGGGGAAATCTGAGGACAAACTTCCTGGTGGCTCTCGCTCCAGTTACAATTGCCTATGAAACTACTGCTTGTTAGTTAATTAGAGTAATAGAAATTGCTAGTTACCGCTGATTCATCAATGAAGATCACAAAAATTCTGAAATCCTTAGTTTATAAAGAAATAAACTTGCTCTGAGCTAGCCAATGATAAAAGTATGTTAATGAATATACTCTTTTGTACATACCCCAATCTTCTGCACTGATTTCGTAGGTTCTTTCTTCACTAGTTTGATATAGAAAGCGGAAGGAAGTATAAAGATCAGCATGGCAGCAGCAGAGGCACCTATATTTTTTTAAAAAAAACAAAGTTTTCTGAAATAAGTAAACAGTGTTTCATTAGACGTTTGAACATATTGTTCTGATATTTAAAAAACAAATTAAAAAAACCTCAGCACCAAGATACAACATACCCCTGAACCAATACAAAATACCCCCGAACCAATATACAAACACTTACCAATGAATCCAAATATATCTCGAATGGTAGGGACAAAGATTACAAGAACATTGGTAAATGCCAGAACAAACACTGTAATGAGACAGTGACGTAACCAACTGAACTCCTTCCCTGCACAAAACAGCTGTGTAATTGAAGTGCGGATCTGCAAAAAATAATGAGGACATTAGTATTAATCACAAAAGTCCTTAAAGAGACACTGTCAACTTAATTACATGTCTGTCTGAAAATATTTTAACTGTCGCAAAATCACCTGGGATTTCTATAACAGTAAGATATTAGAGAGAGAAAAAAAATCTGTTATGCCCTTTACTTTGTGCATTTAACAGCTCTTTCTGAAAACAGGTTTTCCTGTTCTTTATTTGTACTTGCCTAATTAATTTAATATTACTGTTAGTCCACAGCAGGAGAAAAAGGCAAGGTAGCCAATTACTGTCTAAGATGGATACACAGAATGGTAATAAAAATATTACTTACTGGGAAGATAACTACGGGTACAGTAAGGGTTACAGCCATGAGTACAGCCAGACGCACAATAAGAATAATAACATCAGCACCCAGGACTGCAGAATACGTATGAAGCAATTCTGCTTCAACATTTCCTATAAAGAAAATGGCATTTTAATTTATCTCTAATAACACACTCTTCACAAGATTGCAGCAAGACATAACAGAATAGTAATATCCCTATGCACCTCTAACGAAATAGAGCAGTTCAGTTCCTCCACAAATTTCAACTGAATTAAACTCATTTGGTACTGAGCATATTGCCTTGTGAGCTTGTGGAACAAAAAAAGACATAACAGGGCCAAATGCCACTCATTTTACCTGCATGTGTACTCCAGCTGAGCCAAATTCTGCTCTCTGCTACTCACTGACATTGCATGAGAAAGGCAAATAGGTTTTTACCTTCTGATTACTAGACTTTGGCAACATCAGAGCAAATTCTTAAGAGCCAAATTCTATTCTGTTTTACCAGTGTAGACTCCTTGAAGCCAATGAAGCTACAGAGCAAAACTTAGTCCTTTGGTTTTATGGATGAAAACCAATAAAGGGACAGTAGCAGAAAAGGAAAAAAATACAATAATGTGCAGTTATGGGAGGTTTGTGAAGAAAATTACAGTGGCTAGTGATAAAAAAGCTAGTTTCCCTTCTTAAACATACTAAGGCTCAGAATCTCACTCACTTCTATACTTGCCCTTATATAGTAACTTCAGTGTTGGACTCACAAGGTACTTTACAGATATAAATGAATTTAATAAACCTCAAAATCCCTGGAAGTAGTATCACCATTTTACTGAGGGATAAACTTAGGCACAGACAGGTTGGGGATAAAACAAAGTCTGTCAAACAGAACCAAAATAGCTTGATATCCAGTTCTGAACTTAAGCCATAAGACCACTAGTCCCTCTTGTGTGTGTGTGACTATATATCAAGTGCTTAGTAAATGCTCATTTCCTTTACATTTTATGAGCCACAAAATGTCTTTCAAATTTCTAGACATGCTTCATTTAAAAGAATATAGAAGAGGCAGTAACTACCATAAAATGTCAGGTATCCAAAGAGAGCAGCCAATAGGTACATTACAAACATGGCAAAAAATGAGACATTGGACACATTCATCATTCTTCTGCGGCTTCGGCTATTAAAACAAAACAAAAAAAGAATTGTTAGCCGTGACACTATATTGCTTGTTTCTTTTTGAATAGTAAAGTTATATACAATCTATACATTTACCCTTTCAGTTCTTCATAAATAGGAAGAATAGCAGGATGGCAGACAAAAGAGAACGTTAGGATTGGTACGGCATAGACAGTCTGAAAAACAAACATGCTTTATAAACTTCTTGATAAATGTATCTTTGTTGAACAGAATTCATCAGTAAGTTTCTACTTTATATTTTTATTCAGATTTCCATTAAAAGTCTAATTTGTCTGAATTTTCTGTTAAAAAAATCAACTATTTTGTAAAATTACAACTCTCCTCTTTCTTGTGTTCTTTACAGGGCCCAATACTGAGAATTCTCAAGCCCCAATTAAGTCCATGGTAGCTGAATGCACTCTGCATGTCCCAGGAGGTGCTCAGCACCTTGGTAGATTGAACCTTTATCCCCTGATCTTGAAAATCTTTACTTACTCAGGACATTTTCCATCACTAGGAGTATTCGTGTAAGTAAAGGTTTGCAGGATTGGGTATCTAGGGTATCTAGGGACTGATACATAGCCCAGTGAAGTCAATGGAGACTTTTCCGTCGTAGTTACACCAGTGCAAAACCCATTTATGGTGAGGTTTGCACAAGTGCAATTTAATCTGGTAAATCATTTATGTTTTACTGAATATGGATGGGATTACTCACATGTTTAAAGTTAAACATGTGCTTAAGTGATTTGCTGAATTGGGGCCTTACCAGGAGACATGCTGACTGCCTCCCAAGAGAGGCTGGAAACCCTCATCTCCTCTTGAACTCAATAAAAGTTAAGGAAGCCCAAGTTCGCAAGATGTGCACAGAGGGATTGGGACATAAATTGTTAATTTCCCCCAAAATGTTAGGTTTGGCAATTATATAAGAAACAGAAATGACCATATTACTATGTAATTTATGTTGTTTCTCTATATTTTTAATAGTGAGAATGCTGTTTACCTGTGAGTTGAAGACGAAATATTTTGGCCTGCATGTGTCATCACTAGTCATGTTTTGTTCTGATCCATTCAAAAGTGCAGCATTTGCCAGGTGCACTAATGTGCCATTCAGAGTTGTGTTCACCATGTCATATTCCAATCCCACAGGACAGGGGATTTGGAACTTCTTGCAAATTACCTAAAAATATTACCATACCACATTGTTATTTTTAACTGATACAACATGATGAAGCTCTTAGAAATCATATGAAATCTCACTTGAAATGTACTATTACAAGCATTGTAAAATCTACAGAGAAATTATACTTACAACAATAAGAAAGAAGACCATGCACATTAAGGAAAGGCCACTTGTGTATCCTAAATATCCTGTAATTAAGAAAGAGAAACAACATTTTAATTACAGCCTTGCTTTATTTTTCCTACTTATTTTGCTACTTCACAAAATGTAGTAATTTATGAGTGTCTCAACACTTATTTTCACTTCAGTGATAGCTCCTCCTTCCACAACATTTCTAGCTCAACTTATGTGGTACTTTAAACTTGAGCTAGCTTGCCCATCAAGAGGGAGCTGCTGTCAGTGGAGTTAGTAATGCAGTTGGGGAATGCAGCAATTCATCAACAACTCCTCATCAACTGCTAATCCAGAGATTCTGTGCTGCTAATCAAATCACTCTGTTGTTGTTTCACAAGTGTCACTCTTAGGCTATGTCTACACTACTGTGGCACAGTTACAGTAAACACTTCTTATATCAATGGAAGGGGTTTGTCCATCAATGTAGTTAATCCATCTTTCCAGGAGGCGATAACTGGAGCCTGGTCTACACTGGCTGCAGATTTCAGCGGCAGTCAACAGGAGATATGCAACCTATGTACAGTAACTTGCATATTTCCCATCGACTTCCTAACATCTACTTACCACAGCATCTCCACTGTGCTGCACTGACGGGAAATGCCCTCCCGTCAACGCAACGCTACACTGCTTGTTGGGGTGGATTTACAGAGCCAACTTCTGGGTTTAATTGAGCAAGTCTTTACTGCCACTTGATTGAACCTGCAAAATTGATCCTGCAGTGCTACAGCAGGGTAGACATAGCCTAGGTCAATGGAATAATTCTGTTGACCTAACTGCATCTACACTGGCAGTTAGGTTGGCCTAATTTTGATGCAAAAATTTTCACAATCTTGAGTAGCATGGGGAGGTCATTCTAATTTTTACATGTAAACCAGGCCTTACTCAGGAGAGAGGAGTACTTCTAACATGTTGACTTGTATTCATTGCACAAATTCTCAGTCATTAGTGAGGGCTTGTCTACACAGTGGGGTAATGCACTCTACAGGGGTGCGATTTCTGAAGCACATGAACTGAAGCATTAGCTGGTCCATGTACACCCTGCCTGTGTGCACTGGAAGGGTGCACATGGACCAATTAATGCATAGCACATTAATACTCATTAGAAAACACACCCTGTAGAGCTCGTTAGCCCACTGCATACACAAGCCCTGAGCATCTCCGATAGGTGTATTCACCCAAAAAAATCATGAAACCTAAACGACCCACCACCTTCCATTTTCTAAAAAAACATATGGATCACTGAAGTACAGTCTGCCAAGGAACTAGGCAGCAATACTACACAACAGTTTAGGACCCCAAGAAAACAACAAAAATATCACTATTTCCAATTTAAACTGCAGGGTAAATTTAATTACCCAAAATGGAATTTGGCCAGAACACAAAGGCTAACATCCCCACTCTCGGAAAAGTGCCCTGTGGTAACTGATGACAACAAATGGTCAGGAGCTTCAGTTAATAGATCCTGTTTCCACTGAAATCAGTGGAACTTTTGCTCGTCTTCGGTGCTAGCAGGACCTGGTCCTGTATTTCATCTGAAAGATGCCACTTTGAGTTCCATAGTTCTCCACAACACCACAGTGGGTTATTGTGTCAATACTGACCCAGCACCACGTAGGGGTATTAATTCTGTACTGATTCAGAGCAAGTGTTCCACCAACTGAATCACAAGCATCACTTTGTGCAAGATCTGTGCTTTCCTCTGATGCCCCGAGCATGCATATTGATCTGGTCAAATTTTGTGTAAACTGACAGCTCTGAGAAGATCACAGTCAAAGGCAGTGGAACTGTATACTTCCCCTCCTGTCATTACCCACTCTATTTTCCCTTTACACTCTACAAACACTCTTTACTCAGTTAGTTTTTTAAAAAGAGAGGTGCTGTTCCTCTCTTTAGGGACTGAGATAATGTGCACAGTTCTCCCAACATCCACCTGCCAAGTGTTAAATAATTTGGAGGTAGCACCCATATTTGGGCCTTCCACATGTTAACACCTAATCAGCCCTGTTTCCACATTTACTTTACATGAATATTTGCTTACCTAAATTTTTCAGCAATGACAAAGGAAGAATGAGCACTACAGACACCAGCACAACCAAACAGTCCCCATTAAGATACCATTCTCTGTAAGAAAGAAAGTTAAATCTGTATAAGTGATCAAAGCATTTTACAACAATGGCACCTACAGGTCAGTCCTTACATATATTTGTCTCTATAACACGCTATTGTCTATAAGTAAAAGAAAGTATCCAGTAACAGTACCAAGAGTAAAAACTATTTTGTGCTCAATTTCACAAAACAATGTATAAAAAGGATATTGAAGATTGCCATGGAGTCCGGGGATTTTAAGGTGCTCCATTGATATTAAAAGGGCTTGGGTGGTGGGGTGAAAGCTTCCCCGTCCCGCCTCTTCTGCCCATGGCCTTGCCCACAGTCCACCCCTGCTCTACCCCACACCCCGTCCTGCCCCACATCCCTCTGCACTAGCCCATCTTCCTGCTTGGCTCCCCTACTCTCCTCCACATCCCCCTTTCCCTGCTTAGCCTCCCTGCAGTCACACCCCTCTCCCTGCTCAGCCGCCCCACCACTGCTCTGCTGTGGTGAGCAACATCCCTCCTCCATTCCCCTCCTCTGCCACTCAGGCCCTCCAGCTGTAGCTCACTGCATGGGGAAAGGAGTATGTGGAAGAGAGGACAGGAACCCAGTGATTGGGGGGAGAGGGGGGAGGGACAGAGATGCGGTGGCAAGTGGGGAAGGGGGCGGAGCAGGCGTGGGATTGTTCTACCCTAGGGCCCGGAATACCTGTCGGCAGACCTGGCCACAGGATAACTGAATATTTCTCCTTCAACGAATATTAACTAGAATCATTACAGAAATGCATCTGAAAACCATCTTATCAGCCTAAGCTTTCTGAAATATATTAGAGATAACAACTATGACCATATTTTTCATTTAATTATTGAGCAATATATTGACCAGCACATCCATTAGCACTTATCTGATACTCTTTTCATAACTGATGCAATGCATGTGTTTTGCTAACATCTTTCCTAGTAGAGGCTGGATCCATGTGAAATGGATCATTCAAGGGATAGAGAAAAATCTATCTGCCCTATCTGATTAAGAAGCTACACTAAGGTGTACCAAAAGAGGTCTTCAAATAAAACATATATGGTGTCCATATTTGCTTCTAATAGTAATTTCTATCATGAGAAGTTCTACCACCTACCCTGTGTTCTCTTCAATGTTCATAAATGCCTTGATGACCAATGGCAACTCATATTTCACTATGAAGAGGTAGCTTGACATAGCTGTAGGTGAATAATAATATAGATCATTACAAATATAGGCTATGGAACATGGCATAAGACTCACAAAACTTATTTCATAACTTTACTTGAACACAAGCAACTGATAAAAATATGTTATATGAAAAGAGTCTGAGAATGGAGAGGAAATATTTACTATTTGACATTATAATTTACAGTACATATTTTTCAAAACCCTCACCTCCAATGTTCTGCACTGTAATTGATCCAGAAGCTGCAAATTTTCCAGCCAAACCAAATGCCTTCATTCCTAGCTGTTCATATAATAGAGATCCTACAAACATACAAAATAAATCAATTGAAAAGGTATATTTTACAAAAGAAAGATAGTATGAAGTTAGTAATACCTATTTGTACAAAAAGAATTTACCATACCTCCTTCATTGGCGGTCTTTAGGAGGAGATGAACTGAATACAAAGAGAATATTGACACAACCACCAAGAGAATCCTAAATGGGAAAAAAAAAAAAAAAAAAGCCAAAACTTTTAGATAGCCTTAAATTATTTGGTTTAGCTATATTAAGTGTGCTATTTGAATAGAAAGAATTTAAGATAGAACATAAGAACTAATATCAAAATATAGTGAAATGAAACAACAATTAAGAAAAGTAACTGTAAGTTCCAATGCTAGCTAAGAAGGTATGAATCAATCAGTGCTTATTTGCGAAAGGACACCATACTTAAATTCACATCGGAAGGTACATCTACCTGTTTTCACTATTATTTTGTCAGTAGGCCCATTCTCATTTATACTAGATACTGCTGAAGTGGACTTAAATAATACTTACATCCACTTTAAGGGCCCTTTACACTATTAGAGTGGTACATAGCAGTGTAAGAGTAAATAAGAATCAGATCCAATATATTTTGATTGATACAATAAACATGTTAAAATTATAATAGCACATTATTTTGTATCACTGTAACAGCTGTTTTTACTTTTTCATCACATTTTTGGGTAATTACATCACAGCTAGCTCATCTTTGAAACACTAGACTTGTGGCTGATGTAATTTGTGACTAGGTGAAAAAATCTGCTAAAATCTGAAACAAATCATCTTACAGTTGTATGTTGTTTTTATAAAGCAAAATGAAACTATAAAGACAGTTAATCAACTGGTAAAGTATGGGCTGAAAATCGGAAATGTTAAGAGCTGGTGGCGTGGTCGAGTTTGTTTTAAAATTCATATACATTTAAATGATCAGAATACAGGTCAGTTTTCTTTGCTCAACATTTACTGTTGTTTCAGCCTAAACAGAAACTGCTAATGGCTCCCAAAAAGTTCTCTCTTTTCTATAGGAACTATGTATCCTTTATTGAAACGCTTCTTTGTAACTGCTAAAATAAAACTCTTCAATGAATCACAAGGAATACACCCCTTCAGCAGCTGTGCTGTTCTTTGCAGTTGAAGAGCATCAATGTTACAAAGCTGTAGTAAATCAATAAACTGCCCCTTCCTACACCAATACAAGCACTCTGCTTTAAAAGAGCAGTCCTTAGAGACTACAGCTGCTAAAAAACATGAAGCTCAGTTTAATGAGTCCTCATTCCTAGTTTGTTCATTTCATTTTTCTGTATGGGTTTTAATGCTTGTCAAAGTAAAAGATGTAGAGGCATGAACTTGAATCAGGCATATCATTGACAAGTAATACAATAATCTCCACACAGATGTCAGTGTAGCTCAGAATACACTGTATATTATGTTCAAAAACATTTTCATCATCATGAAAGAGAATGATTAAGTGCACTGATAACTGGACTCCTCTAATTTGTTCACCAGCCAGAAACAGTACTGGAAAGTTTACAGATTATGATGTTTGGTATTACAGAAAACCTTAAAATAGATAGTACAGATAATAGATACCTCAGACTTAACTTAGAATGGCCACTTTATCAGAATAAGTCTGTGGGCTCCTTTAGTTCCTGGCTTCTATGATGAAACTACCAAGGACACAGTATGGGGACACTTGTCCTAAGCACACACTATGGGGACACTTGTCCAGTAGGAACTGAAATAAAACCATCAGCTCATTTCAACTAATAGTTATCATATGTTAAAAATTTAAAAAGTCATTACCAACCTGGGCCGAATATGAACCAATAAGAGACATTAAAAGCTTTTTATACTGTTATTAATCCTGTGAGCCATGAACTCTCAACAACATTTTAGCAATTGCAACCTCTGCTCTCCTGTATATAGATTTCTAATCATAGTTAATTGTGTGATGTTATGTGAACTAGTGTAGCCTTATTTCAGTAGTGATATAGAATACATTTAATACAGAATCTAGAGATGAAAATTAATTAAACCACTGGGGCACTTATGATTGCTAAATTGCTAGTTACAAGTGTCTTAAAAAATGAACTGATTCAGTGTTATGTGCTGAATTATTCAAATAACTGATTTTAAG
The DNA here is from genome assembly GCA_007922155.1 of Mesoclemmys tuberculata. NCBI lineage: Eukaryota > Metazoa > Chordata > Testudines > Chelidae > Mesoclemmys > Mesoclemmys tuberculata. The sequence goes on from ML675616.1 coordinate 50,560,195, forward strand.
CTTGCTTTCTCCCACTTATTTTTCTTTTTTGTCTTCACTAACTCCTGGGATGTGACTTACCATGCATTATGCTGTTGACATCGTAACGACCACAGAACCTTTAGAGCATGGCATTGACATATAAAAGGGTCAGATAAATCTCTTTACTATTTTATTGTATGGCACAGCTTTGTTAATTAAAAAAATATTAATAGTATGTATAAATAAAAAAGGAATATACTTTATAAATGTTCTGAGCAAAAAAATGAATAAATCATGCCATGCTCTAAACCTCCTGGGATGGAGATTCCACAACCACCTTGGGTAATTTGTTCCACTGATTAACTATCCCATACAATTAAGAAGTTTATCCTAATGTCTAACTTAAATCTCCCTTGTTACAATTTAAGACCATTATTTCTTGTCTTGTCCTCTGTGGATAAGGAGAACAATTTATCAATCTCCTCCTTATAACAACCTTTTACATATTTGTAAACTGTTATCATGTCCCCCCTGACCCTTCTGTTCTCTAGACTAAACAAGCACAGTTTTGTCAGCCTTTTCTCATAGGTCATGTTTTCTAGATCTTTCATCATTTTTATTGCTTGCTTTCCTTTGAACTTTCTCCAATTTGTCCACACCTTTCCCAAAGTATGGAGCCAGAACTGGATACAGTATTCCAGTAGAGGCCTTATTAGTGCTGAGTAGGGTGGAAGAATTGTGTCTCATGTCTTGTTTACAACAATTCTGCTGATACATCACAGAATGATGTTTGGGTTTTTTTTTGTTTGTTTGTTTTTTGCAACAGGATTACATTGACTCAAATTTAGTTTGTGATCCACTATAATCCCCATATCCTTTTCTGCAATATTCCTTCTTACGCAGTATATACCATTTTGTATTTGTGCAATTAATTTTTCTTTCCTAAAGGCAGTGCTTTGCATTTGTCCATGTTCAATTTCATCCTATTTATTATAGACCATTTCTCCAGTTTGTCAAGATCATTTTGAATTCTAATCCTATCCTCCAAAGCACCTGCAACCCCTCTCAGCTTGGTATCATCTACAAACTTTGTAAGTGTACTTTCCATGTCATTATTCAAATCATCCATGAGCTATTGAATAGAACTGAACCCAGGATAGATCCCTGAGGGACCTACTCAGCGTGCCCTTCCAGCTTGACTGTGGACCACTGATAACTACTCTCTGAATACCATTTTCCAACTAGCTGGGCACCCACCTTACAGTAGGTAGGTCCATCTAGGCCAATACTTCTCAAACTTACGGGAGCGTGACCCCCCCCCTCTTGCGTCTGTAGTCATTTACTCCCTTATCCTCCCACCACACAAATACATATACCACCCCTCAGCTCTGAAGACAGAGCAGAGAGCGGTGGCTGCTGGCCAGATACCCAGCAACAGCGCTGCCTTCAGAGCTGGGTGCCCAGCCAGCAGCCACTGCTCTCCTAAAGTTTCTCACGCTCCTGCCTCCCATTTGAAAACTTGTGATCTACGCTGTATTTCCCTAGTTTGCTTCTGCAGTCATGTGAGATAAACACCTCATTAAAGTTGAGCTATATCACACTTACTACTTCCACCTATTCACAAGGCTTGTAACTGTGACAAAGAGAGATATTAGGTTGGTTTGACATGATTTGTTCTTGACAAACACGTTGACTGTTATCACCTTTTTATTAAATTCAAGACATCTAACTTGTCTAGGTAATTCTTAACTTGTTCTTTCCCTCTTTTAGCTGCAGAGCCTACCCCATTTATGCTGATGTTCCCTATTTGCTAGCCTTTTTGGTGAAAACTGAAGCAAAAAGGCATTTAATGTTTCAGACACTGAGTGTTTTCTTTTATTGTCTTTCTTTCCCCATTGAGTAATTACTGAGGTAATGATATTCTCATGCCATTTCTGATTACTTTGGATTACTAAGGCCTTGTCTACACTAGAAATGTTTGCCAGTATAGACATACTTGTATACGTATATACTGGCAAAACCCCGCAGTAGAGGTTATAGTGGCAAAATAGTTCTTTTGCTGGCATAGCATAAATAAATTCCCTGAATGGAGTAAGCCATATCAGCAAAAATGAAAATTTTCCTAATATAACTGCATCTACACCAGGGCTTTTGCTGGCATAGCTATGACAGTTGCAGTTGAGGGGTGGGGAGAAATCACATCCCTGACTGATATAGCTATGCTGGTAAAACTTTTAAGTGCAGACTGGACTTAATTTTTAAGATATTAAAAAACCAACTAACCAACCCAATTCTTAGCCAACCATCCCTACATTTTCCTCTTGATTACTGCCCTCCCTAGGGCTTGACCCTACATTCTTTGTGCACCCACACCTTGCACTGAAGACATCAATGAAATCCTGGCTTCATGCAACTCAATGGCAAAACTCCCATTGTCTTCAGTGGGGTCCAGATTTCATTCAATGAGTTTGAGTGAGAAAGTAAAGCAGGACTGAGTCCTTTAAAGTGCTTCTATCTATGTAATGACATTTTTAAAATAAATCTAATAGTTTTTTGTAAGAAACTTTGGCTTATCTAATAAAAAGAAAACCTACCTTAAAATTGGACTGTAGATTAATAGATGTAGTTTTTCCATTTTTTCTGAACGTTCAAAGAAGTCTCCACACTTTTCAGAATGCATCCCAACTGCTATACTAGCTAATGGTACAGCATTAAAACAGCCACTAAATCCTTAAGTGTAGTCTCTTGAAGTCAGTAGGAGCTCTGCCATTGATTTAGGGTCAGGATTTAATCCCTAATATTAGAGAGACAAGGTGGGTAGAGTAGTATCTGTTGGTGAGAGAGACAAGCTTATGAGCCACTCCTACAGCCCTGAAAAAGAGCTCTGACTGGCTCAAAAGCTTGTCTCTCTCATCATCAGAAGTTGGTCTACCTTGTTTCTCTAATATCCTGAGCCCAAAACAGTTATAACTACACTGCATACCATTGATATTGTCTATTGACAGATACATGGCAGAAGAGCCTTTTTTATTAACCAAAACATACTTACACAAAGAGAACAATTCCAGTGTTTGCCATGGCATAAGAAAGTCCAAGGATGCCACTACCCATAATAACATTGCTCAGATTAAACGCTGACATTCCAAAGGAAGTAGTACCTGGATGCTGTGTAAGGGAAGGAAAAGCTAATAATTAATAGAGAACCAGTGCTTTGTTTATTATTTAGATTTGAATTTAAATGAATGTTTTCCACTTTTCAAGGTTAAAGATTTGAAAGTAAAGCAATTTAGTTTAGTGTGCTAATTTTAAAAACATCATTATGGCATACTTACATATTCAATTTCATACTTCTTCTTTCCAAGATTGGATTCAAGCAGGAAATTTTGGTTTTCTGAATCCCTGTCTATACAAGGTCTGTAAGAAAAAAATCCATCTTTAATTGTTATAATGAACAGCTTTTACATTAATTTCCTTTAAACGTGTCAGTTGTTACTGCTTTTTATTTTGTTTCAAGAGGAAATTAGAAAACTATCAAATCCTCTAACAAAATTAACTACACACTGTCATCTATAAGATAAATATAAAATTTTGTATATTCAACTTTCTATATTTGTAATAGATATAAACATTAAAAACAATGCGATCTGGCAAGGCATTTTAAAGTCATCTAAAACAGTACTTTTTATGTATGGTGTACTATACATGTTTGAAGTGATGTACAAATATTAACAAATGAAATAAAAATAAGAGCAATGCAAAATTCCTCTGACCTCTGAGGTGCTTTGGTTGGATATGAATAGTTGAAGTCATTGCTGTTGGAGCTATAGCTACTGCTGTCTTCATCTGGAGAGATGTTAAACTTGCTCATTTCTGCTTTGGTCATGATGGGGATTCAGTGAGCTTTCCCCCGTATTAGATGAAGTAGAGAATATTTGGCCTGATGCCCACCCCTCGGTGGCAGTCTCAGCTCTGCTCACTCTTTTGTCCTTGGCTGCTGGTCTTGCCAATGCCTTGCCTGGGAAGGTAAAAAGGAAACGTCAATACTGCAGTGGTCTATCTAGTGGGTCACGTGAAGAGCTGCTGCTTGCTGCTGCTCTGGGGCTGATTCATCGCCAGCCAGGCGAGTGGAAAAGTACCAGCAGAGGAGGGGCGGAGAGGAAAAGTACAAGATACTGACTACAACGGAGAACAAAGATAAATCTCCAACCACAGCACCCAAGCACACGCCAGGATATGTGATCTGCATAGGAAAGGATCTGCCACTGAATATGTATGTTATGGTTCCTAAGACATGCTCTTTCTCTCTCTCTCTCTCTCACGCGCAAAAGAATGAAATCATGATCACACATTCTGGCTGCTAGGAAAACATTTATATCTGAAAATCAAATCCACCTGATTTACATAACTTACATGGAGCCCAATCATAGTGCAATGTAAAAACTATAATATTCACATTAAGATTTAAAACGGAGAAGTACCCATATAGTATAGTATACTATAATGAAAAATATTTGTTATATTTACAAATATATATATAGATATATTTATTCACACACACGTGTACGCTATGTCTAAACGCGAAACACCTCCTCCATATCAGCCCCTCCTATGCTAGAAAACTGATGCAACACCCATGTGCGATTGTCACAGTCACTCTTGATTAACCTTCCTCTCAAACATTTCCATACCGCTCCCTGCTGTTTACCTCCCACTCCCTCCTCCCGGACATGATGGGATCCCTGCATTTTAAATGGGAAAAAAATGCAAATCGGTCACAAGACTGCACCAGCAGCGTCTGTCTTTCTTGGCGTGTTTTTTTTTTTTTTACCTTGGAAGGAAGCAGTAGCGGTGGCGGGATTTTACGGGCGTCTGACCCGCTCTTACACACAGCAAATACCTCGCCAGGGTTTTAATATCGTTTCAAAACCAGAACACTGCCCTTAACCAAAGGCACCAATAACCCACCCCAGGTTTGAAAGCCCGGACCCTGGCTCCCGCAATCAGACGAACACGAAGCACAGTGCCTTACCTTAGCGAAGCTTAAAATCGGGGGTTTCCCTCGGAAATCCTCAGCAGAACACCTAGCTCTTTTTCTGAGCTGCTCTTTTCCAATGTCCTTGGAAGGAAAAAAAGACGATCCTTAGATAGGAAAATAAATAAACCGAAGCACCAACGTGCCGTTTAAAAGCCGCCGGTACAGAAGAACAATGAATATCCCTTCTCCACCCCCACTCGGAGGAGCAGCGAGAAGCGTGTAGCTCAGGAGCGAGCCGGCGGAGCAGCAGGAGGCAGCTGTCGTGCGGCGTTGCTGAAGGTCTGGGAACGTCTCTGTGATGTCTCCGCTTTTGAGCCTGGCGGAATGCGGCGGCGTAGCGGGGAGAGGCAGGGGCGCGGCAGCCAGCTCGCAATGTGCCGCCTCTCCTTTGTATACCAACACCAGCCACTGCGCCGCCGAGCCCCGCCCCGCCCCGGGCTGCTCGCCCAGTCCGTACAAGCCCCTTCCCGCCCCAAGGAGAAAGCCCACAACGAGACCCTTTAGCAGCCACGTCCCGCCGCAGACAGCACCGCCTCTGCCTAATCCCCCGAGCGCCAAGCGCTCAAAGGGCCCGGCGCCCCTCGTTGAACCCCACGACAGCGACCGCGGTGCCGAGAGCTGCCGCGGGGGCGTGCGGCAGCCGGGCACCTTTCGGGCACGCAGCGCACCGAGTAATTGCGAAAAGGGCCGCTTCCCCGTGGCTGAAACGGGGCGGCGAGAGGCTCTGGCGGGGCCTGCTCGGTGTAGACGGCCGCCCTCCTCCCGTGCAGCGGTTACAGACTCTGAGTTGCAGCCCTAGGGGAGGCTCCCCCCGTCCATTGCTGGGACCCCCCGGTACGGGTGCCAGTCACCATCCCTCGTTAGCGTTTGTGCCACCTTACAGCGGACGCGAGGCGCCGGAGGCCGATCAGTCCCGCGGCCCGGCTGCAGTCATTGGTCGTGTGGGATGCGGGGCAGACACGTGTAGAGCCGGAGCCTGGACGGGGAAAGGCACCGCTGGGCCTGCGTCTCGGAGGGCGCGCTCGGCCCTTCCCCGGGCGTCTCACACGGGGGGGGGGAAGGCGGGCACGGGGACACCGCTCCTGTCTCCCCAGCCCGGAGCGCGAGTGGCTGGGAGGCTAGTGCCCTCGCTACGCTTCAGGCGGGGGCAGAGGCGGCGGAGGGTCGGCACCAATTGCGGGCCTGGATTTCGGGGACACCCCCAAGCGGGGCTCGGGCAAATGACAGGACCTGCAACGCCCGGCCTGGCGGGAGGGGGAGTCTCCCCGCGGTGCCGGGCTGTGCGCTGGGGGGAGGCGGGGACACGTTCCCGAGAAAGGCGCGCTGTTTCCAGGCGACGGCCCGCAGCGCCCCCGCTTCAGCGCGGGGTTTCCCGCCGGCTGTGCGCGTACGGGCCGGGCGTGGAGGGGGCGGTTTGGGGCGCGGTGTCCGCGTGAAGGCTGCTGCGTGCCGGGCACCCCGCAGTGCGCCCGCGAGGTAGGGGCGCACGTGTGTGGGGCGGGTCCATGGGGGTACGCATTCGGCGAGCCCCCATAGGCTTGTCAACCGCCCCCCGTGGGCCTGGGCTGGGGGCCGGAGGCGCGCGGATTTCAGCAGCAGCCCCCGAGTTCGGGGGCTGCTTCTCCGTGGCCGCCCACGCGCGCCTCCCATGACTGAGGCGCTGCCCGGGCGGGCCCTCGGCGCCTCGAGATCCGGCGCCCCTCAGCCCGGGCGGCGCCGGCGGCTCGAGCCGCTCGGATTCGTGAGGCTCCAGCCTGCCGGCGGCACAGGGCCGCCGAAAGTTCTAGAACCGGCGCGCGGGGGGCTGCGGGGGATACAGTAGAGCGTTGAAGAGGAGGAAGGGGGCGGGGCCTTGCCGGGTAAGCGCGGGGCAACGGGCCTGAAAATTTTCCACAGCCGCAGCGACAAGAAAGACGCGCTCGCTGGCTCCGCCCCTTGTACCTGTGACGCACTAGTCGGCTTCCCCCCACCGGCCGCCCTGAGCTGGGTGTGGGTCTGAGTGGCTGAGGAGCACGTGACGGGGGCCGCGCGCTGCAGATGTGGTAGCAGGTAGCCCGGGCGGGAGCGGACGTGTGCGGGCGGGTTCAGCCTGTCACCGTCACGCGCTGTTCACGGGCCAGGGCGCCCTGGTCTTTTCCCTCGGTCCGGGCAGGAGGGTCCTAGGCTGCATGCACAGAGCTGCGCTCGGTGCTGGCTGTGCCACTGGTTGCGGGATCCCTGCGGGGGCCCAAGGGCCAGTGCTGCAGCAGGGGTGACTTTACCTTGGTGCGCGTGGCACCAAGCGCCTGGCACAAACGGTGGGCCGGGGACCTTTTGCTGACACTTTTCTTGCAGGCTTTGGTGCTGCCGGTGGCACCCAGCGCAGCTCGGCCACCACAGCCTGTTAAAACCGCCTGTGCATTCTGTGGTTGAGCATGGCCCTCAGGCAGGTGTGAATGAGGCCAGGGAATTCAGCGCCCTGGGAAAGATGCTTCGTGCCCAGCAAAGGGCTGATCAGGGCCAGTCTGCCACAGGGAAGGCGGCTACTGACGGACCCCCAGAATATCGGGCATTCCAGTACTTCCTGGAGCACTGTGACCCTGCTGGTGTCATTGCGCCCTCCTCAGCGTGACTGCCCCATCTGACCTGACCCTGCCACTGTCAGCTGCTCTCGCCTCTGTTGAGGTAACCCCACCTCTACCAGCATGACGGCATGTGCAAAGTTGTGTTGGTGAGGCCGGGCAGAGCAGTGCGGTCTTCAAAATGGTGTGCATGATACTGGTCAAAACTACGTCCAGTTTAGTCTCGATGTTGGAGTGGGGACAACCCATGGATAAACAGCACTGTCTGGCTTAACACCAGATGAGTGGCCTGCCTGCCTGCCCGCAGGTGTTCGTGCGGTTTACCTGTCGGTGCATCGAAGGTTGGATTTGTTCTCAGGTTTTCAATGCAAAATGAAATCAGCGATTTGATGTATTTCAAAGTTATGTGTAGGGTGCCTATAACATGTTGGTAAGCACCTGCTATTAATGCCTGTATAAATCCAAATAAATAAATACACCATAAAGGGTACTTCACCAAATCATCAACCATCTGAGGAGTCAAACCAAAGCAAGTCTATACTCCACAACTCTCATTACTGGGAAAAATAAAAAGCACAATAATGGAGGTAAACAGTGTGTGTCCGGTTTAATTTTGGAGAGAAAAAATATACCTTTTAAATGGAATCAATAAATGTATTATAATAATGCTTTTGGGCCTATGCTTATTCCTTCTGGCACTGGCACTTATACAAATAACTATATTTTACGTAAGATGGGTCAGGCTGACCTATTTATTGTGATTTGTAGTAATATAATACCAAACAAGTAAACAGTGCAGTGCAAACTATGCTTTTTGTAGGCACTGTCAATCCCCAAAGAGATTTTTTTGGACCATAAACTTGTCTTTTATAAAATAATGTCTGCAGTAGCACCCTATTCAAGACAATCTGGCTTTTGTGGGTAATTAAATGCCAAAGTGAAGCTAAGAGCTTTGATAAACGTAAAAGCTATTTTTGTACAATTGCCATGACCATTACACCTCTCGTAGAAGAGAAAAGAAGTGTCAGGAAACCGTAACACAAAAAGATAATTTGAAAAACAATCTCATCTTGGAGGGTAGGAAAGTTTTCTGTGGCTGCTTTTTTGTTGGATCATGAACCAGCAAACACTTAAGTATGTGCATAATATTAAGCAGGTGAGCAGTCCCATCTCAATCAATGATGCTACTCCTGTTTAAAGTTAGGCATGTGCATAAGTGCTTTGCTGGATTGGTACCTGGGGATTTTCACTGTTACTGGTTTAGGGATGAGTCATAAAGATTGGTTAGAGGGTAGAGTTAATAAGTGAATAATTTATTGAGGGGCAGCTTGTTTGGAAAAAGATTGGTGGTCTACTAAGGATTTCACTGTTATGTATGACAAGATACATTAATATAAATTTAGAAAGAAAAAAATATTGCTATTATTAGTATTATGGTAATACCTAGAACCCTCAGGCCCCATTGTGATAGGCACTATACAAACATATAGCAAATGGACAGTCCCTGCCCTGAAGAATTTACAATCTCTGAACTCCATCTATCATAGAACCTATATGTTGGTTCGGTAAAGTCTATTACATTTTTTACCTTGTCTGTTTTTTCCCAAGGACCAGTGCCAATGTAAACATTTCCTGCTATTTAAATTCAGAACTACTTGATTTGTTTTGTAATTGCAAAATTATTTAAATACATTTATTTCTCATCCATATATTTTGGAGGTAGAATAACAAACATCTAACTTATTATTTCCTTCCACTACCACTTTACCACTTATTCTTCATCTTATTCCTTTTCTTTTTATTCTTCCTTGCTTGTCTTTCTTCTTTTTGCTTCAGTTTCCTTCCCTTTTCCCTTCAGTCTTTTTATTTTCCTTCTCCTCCCCTTCAGCCTTTTCTCAGCCTACTTAGCCCCTTACCCTCCCCCCATCTCTATATCTAAAATGTTCTAGTCCTGCCTCCTCTCCCTTCTACTTTGTTCCCTGTGGGTGGTCTTCAACCACTTCAGGCCTCCTTATAATAATGCTAAACAGAATTTTCTATATGAAGATTGTGTATCTGCTATAGTTATCCATGTAATACATAAGATTTCTAGAATTGAAGGAAGTTAGTGAAGTATACTTTTCTATATTTGTGTGTGTGTGTTGACAGCTTTGTGTACAGTTTTACTATTACCTTTAGAGTCATTTTCTTTGCTGAAAAGACTATAAACATCAGTGGATTGAACCCCTATGAATTTTAAAAATATATATATATATAAAGGTTGCTCTGTCAGAAACTATTTTTTTTAAATCAGTCAATATAAAAAAGTTCAAATTGATTGTGTTTCTTTAAAGTATGCCACAGCAGAAGCCTCAGATAACAGTGGTGTGATTGCAATCTTGAATGAACTGTAAATATATTTCATATTATCACAGTGGCACCTAACAAGGCTACTATAGTTGAGGGTCAGTCAACTTTGTACTTCTAAATTTTTGTTTTCTGTGTTTTATTTCTTGGCTGTAATTGATCCTCTGCTGTAACTTGACCTGCAAGTTCTCTGCCTGGGAACCATTTCTTTTAAAATTGAATTAGCTATTTTTGTATTAGCTAGGAGACGTATTTGGCAAATGCAGAGCCCTTTCTGTAATGTTCTAGAAAAAAAAAACATATGTTTTTAAAATATGTAATAAGAAGGGTCTTATTGATTCATACCAATTCTTCTAGGTATATTATTTTTTAAAAAACATGTTAATATAGCAGTTGTCTATTGCACATATTCAGCACAATAACTTATTTTATAATTTTGTTACTAAGCATTGCAAGTTATATGCATAGTAACATTTTAAAAGTCACCTCTATCCACTAGGTACTCTATCCTCTGGCAAAGAGTTCCATAAGGGTTCTACAAAGAGTTATCTTTGAATCTCTCCCAATGGTCTCCCAAGGTCTGCATCATGAAGAAGCAATGGACCAGATTCTCAAAGGCATTTAAGTTCCTAACTCCCATTGAAATTAGTGGGAGTTAGGCATGAGAATTTAAGAACGGCCATACTGGGTTGGACCAATGATCCATCTAGCCTAGTATCCTGTCTTCTGACAGTGGCCAATGCCAGGTGCTTCGGAGGGAATGAACTAAACAGATAATCATCAAAGTACCTTTGAGATGTGGGCCCACAGCCCTTTCTGTTCATATACTCATTTGCTCCCTGGTGAGGGATGAGGAGGATTGTGGGTACATAAGAACTGTCTATGGATCTGGCAAAATTTGGGAAACCTCAACTGTTCAAAACCTGCAGTTATCTCAAGGACATTAACCACCTTCTTCACATATGCAGGCAACACAACAGTTACTACCTTGCAAACAACTATTACCACAGCACCATTGGGGGACCTGTCAATCCTAATCTGGCTGCCAACAGATCTGTAACTTTCAGGGATGACCCACTTCCAGAGGACAATGGGCATAGATTTCTGGAGTGGTGTTGCCTTTTTCATCCTTGTGTTATATGGAACTGTAGGGCTGGGATGAGCTCCTCATACAGTTGCAGAAATGTGGCCTTCCTCATCCTGAAGTTCTCAGTCCAGTGCTGTCCATCCTGTGTCTTCATACTATGCTGCCTTTAGGGTTGGATCCAGATCTGCCACTGAAAAGAGTGCTCTTCATCAATCATGAGAGATGGCATCCACTTGCCTTACTAAATATAGAAAGGCCTCTCCTGTAGCTCTGCCTGAAGGTGGTGTGCTTCCGCTCATCATCACAGCACTGCACTTTTGAGGGGGTGAGTTGTAGAAGTTCTGAAGTGTGGACCTTTCCTTCCATAATCCCCAGTGGAGGAGAGGAAGACAAGTTCTTCCAGAATGCCTAACATAATGAGCAGTTTGCAGCCATGCTGGGAACCATGGGATGTATGCCCAGAATTCAGGGTGTCCTGCACAATTCCTACAGGATGTCTTACAGAATTCAGGGTGTCCTACACACAGTATAGGTGTGGGGTGTAACAACAACCTCACTATATGTTTATGCTCACTATGTGTTTTAACCTTACTATGTGTTTTAAGTGTAAATGCACTTTTATTATCTTGCATCAAGATAAATTAATTGAGATGGACTCAATCAGTGTAAGTCTGCAGCATAGAGGTACCCCCCGAGGTTCAGAGGAAATGCTGAAGAAATGGTTATTTGGGTGCAATACACTTTCTCTCTAGTCACAGGGTGTATGGCTACATGCATAAGAATTTCACATCCTCATCCCACTCACAACTGAAAGTCCAATTACTTGTTAAAAATAGAGGTATGTCTCTTAAAGATAAATAGATAGCTTCTCTTCTGTTCTTATAACTGCATCTTTTTTAGCTCAGCATTTACTTCGTAAGAAATTAAGATAGGATGCATTTTCCACACACAATAATTGCTTTGAGGCAGGTGAAAGGTCGGTCCTAAATACATTTATAGGGCCTTCTTTACTCAAAATTCTCCTGCTTTTGATAGCTTAATTAGATTTTTAATTTTACTCTTTTCTGTAATTAATTTAACTTGTTCTTTTGAGAATTTCTTGTGGACTCCCCTCCATTCCCCATACATTGGCACTCCAAGTGTTTAAACCACTATCACTAAAACATTAATTTTCTATACTTAATGTTAAAACTATGACGGGAAACCTTTAATATATTTGATATTTAAAAGCTTGTTTTTGCTGCCCATACATGACTTCTAATAGGACTATTCATGTCCTATTCATGTCTAATAGGACTATTCATGGTTAAAGGTTGCAAAATTAGTCCCAAATTTTGTATTCTTTGCAAAAACATGTCACAATAGGAAGGGTGTAGATGAATGCTTCTTCCAATTCTGCAAAGAGTTTTATGCATGTGATTAGTTTAATGAAGATGAGTAGTCCTATGCTACTGATACCTGTTTGTAGTATGCGGTCATACATATATGACAGCCAGTCAACTACTGAACTTAAAACTTCATTTTCATCTATAGCTGATCCTTTTTAATATCAAGTCTATTTTTTATTTTTATTTTTTTTTTAAGAATAAAAGTCTACACTATGGTTCTATGTACAATGGTAGTAAACAGCCCTTTTCTTTCTATATAAATGATTTGGTTATTTTTTGTTATTTTCTCCCTTACTTCTTATGTATAAATGTACATATTTTAATTCTCTGTGAGGACCTTTCCCCTGCAACACTTGTGATAACACAGTGGGGTTTTTGCATGAGCAACGACTGTTGGATACCAGACCTGGGCATTTTAAGAGTTCTTTGGTGGATAAAACACTTCAAAACTTTTAGTTTTAGTTTTGAAAAGTTAAATTTGCAAATGCCAGCTTTAATTTAAAAGTTATGTGAAAATGCATTTAAACATTTTGTATGTGGTGGGAAATGCCTTCTACCAAGGGAGTTTTCATAGTCTTCAGCTAAGCAAAATAAATATAGTTTTCATTTAGTTATAACAGTTCTTGTGGACAAATTCCTGGTAGAAGTTAGCGATGGCTAGATGTTCCAGTTCATACTGTCTTCTATATACAATAAGTAGTTCTAAAACTAATTAGACAAGATTATGAAACAGTTTCTTTTTTTATGGAATACATTCTAATTCAGCACAATGAGAAGGGCTTTATGCTATTTATTTAAATATTGTAGAATCTCTAGCATCAGCAAGGATTGATTATCTGTATTGCCCCTTCTGTTCTTCTCTTTTTTGTGCAGTACTTTTACTGAGTTTTAACTGCAGCTGCTGTGTCATGCCTAGGTTGCATAACTGGTGCCCCACATTCTGACTCAGCATTTGTTGACCGCTTGTAGTCAATACTAGGAAAGCAATCTGCACTCCTTATTTAGGCAACCAAAGAATGACACAGCAGTTTTAGGTAAGTTTAGGAAAAGTAATTTACACAGAAGAACAGAAGTGTGTTTGTGTGGTTATATAAAATAACCCAAATCCATATAAGTAGATCATGAATTGGCATTAACAATTCTTCAATATTTAAATATAAATAATGTAATCATGTTCCTGTCATTGTGCTTAATTAGCAGTTTTATCACACAGTTATTCAGTGGGAGCTTTGCTGAATATATGTGCAATATTAGATCCCAGAAGACTGCATGTAACTCTTCTTTGGCTATGGTTTCTAAACAGAGTGGGACATACACAAGTAGAATGCTTAAATCTCAGTCTATATGATCTATAGCTTTTTATACCAATGTGTAATCTATATTGAGTAGTCCATGAGCCTACAAGAAGCTGTGAACACTGCCATCTTTTTCACAGAATGTAACGTATTTTATTATGGAACTCTAAACTTATCCAATCAATAGACTTTTTTTTCTTAAAGGATTTTTAAAATTTCTTTTCTTTGGTGCTCAGACAAATATTTGTGTAGTAACAAATACAGCCTCAGTTTCAATTTGCAGAAATGCCTTACAATTATTTTCTCTTCTTTTGAAATATTTTAAATAAATAGTTACTTCATGTAAAGAGTTTATATTTATTCTGTAAAAAGTATAATATGTTACACTTTGTTTAGGTGTCTGTTGTCTTCATGCAGTAGGTAGGTCTAACCCTATAATTGAGAATCATATCCAGCCAAGACCATTCAGGGTTTTACTCTAATTTCATTAGGATGAACAAGCATATTTTCATTTGAGATTTATCTTTGTCCGATTTTGGGAAGTTTTGTCATTGACTTCAGTGGGACTAGGATTGGGCCATTTGTGTTGTTATTGACTTTGAAAGTGTTTGGTTCACAATTCCTGTGAGATTCTTCTTTGGATTTGTAATAATCACGATATGATTACCACACATTTTATCTAGTCAGCCCAAATGGGCATGGGGAGCACCTACTTCCCAGTCTTACAAAGACTTACACGTGTTTAATTTTACAGATCTGAGTAGTCCCATAAACTTCAATGGTCTTCTCACACACATACTTTATGAGAGTGCTAAAGTTTCTGCAGACTAAGACATTAGGTAGGCCTCCAGATTACAATGTAGAAAGGTACGGGCTTTATTTCACCAGAAAATTAGATCATGGCTTTGAGGCGTGTGTTAACTACCACAATGTTAAACACAGTTCAGCAGCCAGTGTTTGCAGGGGCAACATGTTTAACATTAGAAGCATGGTTTAATTAGGTTCCAAGTGTTGGGTGGTGCACCAATACTATAACTTTAAAAAAAATAAAATGGAGATAGAGAAACAACAACAACAACAAAAACATAAAAAAGAGATGCAGGATGAGAGGGTCAACATGTATGTCATCATTTGCATTGACTGAATTGTAATGGTAAGTTAAGAAGTTAGGCCTTGGCCTAGTCCTCTCACCATACTTCATCCTGTTCACTTTGCCCTCATTTGACATTTCCAGTAAGGGTATAGAGATTTGCTCACATTGCTGAGTGCTGTGCACGTTTCTCTCTACAATAGGCCAGATTCTCTTCTGCATTAAGCTTCTTTGTTGCCACACTACTGGCACAAAGTAGCCCTAATGCCATTTTAGCCAGTCACAGAAAGATCATCTTATGTCAGGATCCCAGAACTGCCATAGTGTTGGCCCAAACCTGCTTTTTATGAAATACATAAAAAAACAGAGCCACAAACACCCCTCCCCTTCCTACCAAGAGATGCTTCAGCCTGAAACACTGCATCTTTAATCAAAAGCTAAAACCTCAACTGACTCTTATTGTTCTACCCTTTGAAATGTTCCCTTCAGTCTTTTTAAAATATTCATTTACTGCATATCATTGAAACAAGAAATCCCAGATTTTTGTCTAAGCTATTCTCTGTAAGTCCTACATTCCAGTTTGACATGATTCCATATCATATTATTTAGTAATAATTCAAGTCTGTCTTTACTTTGAATAAATCTATCTGCTTTAAGATTACTTGTAAAGCCACTCCACTGACAGTTTTATCTGTTGATTTTACCCACTTTCAGAATATTTGTAAAAATCCTATTTTATATCTGCTTAAGTCAAAAATGAAATAATGTTTGCTTTAAAAGATATGTAAGTTCTTCAGCTCAGTGTTTGCACTGAGTGATTGGAGTGTGAATGGCTGAGCAATTGAGGTAGGTATAGACAGGAAGAGGTATTGAACAATTGATCTAAGTAAGGGATGTCGAAACATGATGAAAAAAACACCAGCCTCACCTCAAACGTTGGAGGGAGGAAGAAAGAAGCGAAGATAATAACTTTTACCAGTCACCTCGCTGAAGAGGAGTCTACCCTGATAACTTTGGAGTCAGCCCACTTCAAAGAACAAAATCTGATCAGGCTTGCAACAACGTGGGTGATTAAGGATCACACCAAATGCAGATGCAGCATAACAGAGCAAAAACCCATAGATTTACGTGGGATCTTGTTCCTATAAAATGGGACAGAAAGATGAAGGCTGAAGGTTGGGGTCTACATCACCATATCATCCAGGAGAACTAATGCGCATCGGCAGAACCTTGCTCCTCGCCCTCGTGCTACAGTCACCTGGCCAGTGACTACCATGAGCACCAAGAGGCTGGTAACTATAACATCTGTGAGACCCCATATATGTTTGTCTGTCTCCCCGTCTGTGTGTATGAGTGTGAATGAAAGTACCAATTGAAACGTGTGTCAATGAAGTATATTTTATTAACAAAAGTCTTTGTATTTGTAATCACTAGGTAAAGCACAATATTAATAGTGTTACAATGTTGATCCTGTTTCCCTGGTGTTTGCATTATTAAGACTATTTACCAAGTTTCTGTATTCACAATAAACGTGGCTTGTTGCCTTATCCCCTGAAAAAAATCCTGTAATATCTGTTATTTGAACAACAATAGCAACTCTTAAGTCATCCTACTCCCTACTGTCACCATAGATCTATGCCACCCAAGGATCCCCTATGTTTGGGTGCCTCTGTGGCTGTTTTAACAGTTTCTCAGTTATTAATTAGTAGCTGGCACTGGGAGACTGGGAGATTGGCTTGATGCAGAGCAATATCAGGCTTTGGTGGGTGGTTTTGCACAGTATGTGAGTGCTTCTTGGCCACAGGTGAGGATCAGGTGCTATTCACAAACCTCTCTGGAGAGGAACTGAATGACTGTTAAGACACGTGTACTGTATGCTAATATTTTTCCTCTCTGTACTTCTTGCAGCAGTTGTCAGTGGCATGCAGGATTGAGTTCTTAGGGCAAGATTGTGGTCAGAGTCAAAAGCACGCACATAAAGGTGGTAGTTACCAAGAGGAGAAGGGCTCAAAGAACTTTCTTCCCTTTCAAACACTTGCAGGAAATGGCTTCACTGTAAATAGATAATAGATGGGCCATACACACCTTGCCTCCCTGTACAATACTCAGGATAGCTGGACAACTAAGTAGGGGAGTACATAGGGCACCCTCAGTTGGGATGTAGCAGTGGGCGTGCAGCTTGTGCACATCTGGAAATGGTGGAAGGCATTGTGCTGTGGGAAACACAAGGCCTCTTAGAGTTCCTGGGGAAATGTCACTGTTTCAGATCAGTTAGCTGTGTCCATGCTGAATTCCACTGGCTTCAGGGTACACAGGCATACAGCAAAAGATAAGTGATTTAAAAATCATTACATCATTTTAAACTCCTCATACTAATTATAGAAAATTAATATTTACATATGATTAAGTTGTTTCCAATCAATGACATTTAGTGAGAGTTTGGACCCAATTCTGCTACTGACACCTGGAGGGTGCAGGAGTCCATCTAGAATGAGTCAATCACATGATCGGGGCCTCAGCTGGTAAACAATATATTTGAGTACTACAGATTTATGTGTTTTTACTTTAATTGCAATTTGAAGCTCCAGCTGTTTTATATACCACAGTTGAGTATATTAGATTATGATGATCTATTTTTGAATGTAGAATTGCAGTTAATCTGTAAGAGAGCAAGTAAGCCTACTATTCATCTGACTGATCTCCAGTTTTTAAATTTAGCTGATCTTCTTTCCTTCCATGTGTAAATCCAGAAGCTAAAAATACCGTAAAACAATAAGTCTTTACAGCAGTTTCCAGAGAGTAAAAAATGCCAGTACATTTATTATATAACATCTGGTTTCAAATTTTAACACTGTGATGTAAAATGTATCAAACTAACAAAAAACGATGTGTCTATAAATTGAAAGGAACTATGAAAGACATCTCTATTTATTGAGGTCCCATAAAATGAAATATCAGACAGTATTAACTCATCTGGTTTCATGCTTCCATATAGTACCTGGGCTTAATCCTTCAATGCTTTACACATTTGAGTAGTCTGCTTGAGCTTACTTGCTACTTGTGGTTCTTTTCTAGCAAATAGATGTTCTAGCAAAAGTCCTGTGCTCATGTGGAATCGCTCTGAAGTCAGTGGGATTCCTTGTGGACGTTTGTTGTCAGAACTGGGACCTGTGGGGTTAAGGAATTGTATGACTGGTGCCTATATTTATAACTTTCTTAATGAATAATGTATAGGTTTCCATTGTACTGAAAAGTGTACTACTTTCAGAGGTACTTTCAATAGAGTAAATAGTTTTGACTAAAGAATACAGGGTGTACAGAGAGATGCAAGCAAAAAAGAGATACTCAACCACTTCTGCAATTCATGCAAGGGTCAACATATGTAAAGGATTTACCAGATCTTAGTAATAGTTGTAAATGTGTTCAAATACTTTAACTTCTGGCTATTTTTTTGTACAGTTAAGACTCACATTTTTATACTCTATACATTATGCATTGCTATTAAGAATATAACCAATTGGGCCAAGTAGCCTGACAACATGCAAATTTACGAAGTACTTCTTACATAATTTCTAATGATTTACTTATTAATAATAACGTATTATAAGCCTAACTTATATATTATCTGCAGTGATGGGCTCTTGGTCTCCTTCTATAGTAGTCTATTCCAAGTAACATAGTGCTAAATTCTCTACTGGCATAACTCCATAGAATTAACTACACTGTATGATAGCAAAGAATTTGATCCATATAGTTTAAACTTTTCTTGCCTTAGATTCTGTGCACAAGGGCTCTCAGCTCCATATTTAAAAAGTCTCAAGCACATAATTTTAGACCAGTGAATGTGTGTTCTGAACATGGAACTGTGCTTGACTGTAAAAATACTTTATCTTCTAAAACTGTAACTAGCAAGCATTGACTGAAGAAAATCCAACCATCTGCCCACACAAATTTATGTAACCAGCTGCACTATCTGTCAGGCATTTCCTGTGTGCCTTTTTATGGGAATCTGCAAAAATTTATAGAAGGCAGGTTTAGTCACACTAGTTTTGCTAATATGGGCTATATTTTTGGTAAATGCCTAATTTATTACAATAACTTTATTGTTTGACTTGGCATAAACTAAAAAGGAGTATTTGTAATTTCATTTATTAACAGAATAAAATCTTTAAAAATATCAGTGTGATCTCTTAGTAGTTTAAGTCCATATCTGTGTGTCTGTCTACACACATGCAAGATAGATAGATAGATAGATAGATATCGATGTACATTTTTACACACCTGGTATATACTCATATATACATATATTTACACACATGCAATACATTGCATGTATATATATATATGAGTATATACTGTGTGTCTATACATATATATGGAGAGAGTGCAAATGAGATATGAAGAGGAAGAGAGAGAACCGAGGATGGAGTGTTATGGTATAACATTTTTATTGGTGTCAGCTCTCACTCATGGAGGCATTTATAAAATTGAGCCCTTCTGAAGCCAGTGGGACTATTCACACGTATGATACAGATTTTGTAGCATTGGGCAGGGATTCATGTCTTTTAATTGGTCTGTAAAGCACCTAACCCAGTTTAGACATTGTATGAATAATAATGACCATGAGTTGGGAAGCTGTAAGAGATTTAGGCAGGATAACCAAATTGAATGCTAATAAAATATTTATTTTTCACCACACCAGTGTGTGTTCTGCATATATGCTATGCACTTTTAGAGGGGGAAAATAATTTAAAAATTTCAAATTCTATAAAGCATTTCTTTGTTTCATTTTCCTTCATCTGTAAAGCCACGCCCCTGTAGTACCATGTGTTCAGACTTAAAAGAAACCTCTTAGAATTATGTAAGAAAGGTTTTCCATACATAACAATTTCATGATTTTGAGATATGTTCTATGAGACCTATAAACCAATAATTATACTACTGTTGTATATAGTAGTATTATATTATTGTTTTTATTTACATAAAGTGCCCATTTCCAGCAGGATGGATCACAGAATATCAGAACTTTGACCTCTCTGTGATATAAAGTATTTCCTGTCTTGTACTTCAGGACAATGTAATTTTGAGAAATAAATTCCACTTTTGGGAGATATGATGAGGCATTCACCTCACACTAGCCTTGAAAGGGTAAATGTTGGCAAGTGAGGCCAATTAGCCATAAGCTGCACCTGAAGGGGAGCTAGAATGTGATGAGGCTTAATTGGGGATGAAGCTCACTAGGCCAGAATGAGTGAGCATGCGTGACAGGAAATGCAGAGAAGAGTGAAGAGAACTTAGTAAAGAGAAAAGAGACTGTGGTGGAGACAAACCCTGGGATGGGGGTTCATGAAAGACTGTAACACAGTTGCTCCTGGTACAAGGGGAAAATGAGGGACTGTATTAACAAGGACACTTTAAAATGAAGGTAGTGATGATGGACCTACCTTGTGTAGAGGCCTTCTTTGCAGAGGGCAGCTATACCCTCATGGGTTGGACCCTGAATTGTTGCTCCCACCAAAGGTGGATGATAAACAGCAAGGGTGGATCTAGTTCCTACTAAAGCAGGTGCTTGAAAATCAACAAAGGCAGTGGGAGGCCTACTTATATACTTGCAGAAGATTGTGGAACAACAGGGATACTTATTTAGATGCCTGAGAGAGGAGAATAGGAAGGGCCATAGGAGCTTGTCGTGACCCATGGATCTTGAACAGACGTCTACAGGAGCATCCATGCTTCCACCCTCCACTTGGCAGCCTGTTGACAACTGCTGACCCAAAATCCATGAAGACCAGCCCTAGCTGAGGCTTTGCCCAGGGCATCTTACTGGCGGAGTCCCAGAGCAGCCAACTGGCCCGTTGACCCTACTTAATCCAGTAACAGGAACAAGAAAGTATCTGAACAATTGGGATCCATCCTGTTCCTACTCCCAGCTTGACTTCCTGGCATCCTGACCTCGCTTGGCTCCTGGCCTCTGACTTGTGGTTGTGATCTCCAGTTTGTCTCCTGCCTCTCAGCCCCTGGTATTCTGACCTGGCCTGACGCTGTTTACTGACTCTCGGTTCTGATCCCAAGTTTGTCTCCTGCATCGGGTCTCCCAATATCCTAACCAAACTGACTCTTGACTCCTGACTGTGGAATCTGGCTCTGACCACTAGGTCTGGCTGTCCCCGACTCAGCCTTGATAGAGCTGGATACGGGATAGAAGTTCCAGGGCCAAGAGGCCAGAGGTCTGGCCAAGATAATGCTATGCCTGGGGACAGAGGGAACACTTATAAAGGGAATGCCCCCATGTATGTTGGGACAAAGAGGATTGCCAGGGGGCAGGGCATATAAGAAAGCCCACGAGAGTCCTGCCTGCTAAGAGGGTGGGAAAGGGAAGAGCCTGTTTTTCCTTTGTGGAGTTGGGACATATAAAGAGATATTTCCTTCACAAGAAGAAAAAAAATAGTCCAGAGAAGAGTAAGATTCCCAGTAAGGAGGAATGGGAGGCCAGAATGGAGCACAGAGAAGGTGGGGTAACCATGGAGATGGTAGGTATTCAACCCATGTACCCAATTGGTTGGTCTAAAAAGGTGGAAGATAAAATGGTAGAGACAGATAGGTAGGGATGACCACAGGAGGGGAGCAAACTACTGTGGGTACTCAGACCCTGAAGGAAAAGGCACTGAAGGAGTCCAGGGAACAAGTGAAAGGGCTCCAGGAGAAGCTAGTGGTTGCAGAGAAGGCCTTGTGGGTAGCTGAAGAAGATCTGGAGTTCCAAAAGGAAAAGTTTAGAGACTCCATGGTCTCTAAGTAGTCCGGCTTCTGGTAGGTGTCTTGAAGCAGGAACAGGATGATTTGTGAGCCCAGCTCTGGCAACTCCAAGAAAGGAGGCATCACTACCTATGAGGGTTACAGGCTTGAGGAGGAGAGTGTGCAGTGGGGCATTCACCCCACACTAGCCCTGAGGGGTTAATATAGGTAAGAGAGGCCAATTAACTATAGGCTGCACCTGAAGGGGAGCTAGGATGCGATGAGGCTTAATTGTGGATGAAGCTTATCTGGGCTGAAACAGGCGGGACTTCTAGAAAGTCAGGGAACTGGCAACAGAGGAGGAGGGCTGTAGTGAGTATGCCTACAGTCACACTCCCTGAGGCAAGAGGGGAGTGTATGAGTATTGAACAGGAGGGTAGGAAGTGGTGCAGGGAAGGAGCAGTAAGGGCTGAGAAAATAAACCTGAATGGATGGTTCAAGGGCCCTTGGATTGGAACCTGGTGTAGAGAGCAGGCCTGGGTTTCCCTACAAGCCACTGTGGGAGTGGTGCAGTCAGTGCAGTGGATATGGAGACTGCCTGACACTGTGTAGAGGGAAACTGTGCTGAGACCCTGGAAGAGGAGAATGATTGTGACTTGGCCGGCAGGCTGAGCCATGAAGGAGAGGCACTGCAACTTCTGACCAGCAAGAGAGGGGTCACAGAGCGAGTGACTGAAGCAATGGGCTGAGCGACTGCCAGACGGGGCATGGATGATGGCAATCTGATACCCCAGATGAACCATGAGGAGATACTGCTGAGCAGCGGGGAGCATGTGCTCATTACGGAGAAAAGAAGGAAACATTTTCGTCACTTTTTTTTTTATGTGGTTGCTGCTTAAACTGCTCGGAGGTTTGCCTATAGGCAGAAATGGATTAGTAAGCATAATGCAGCTGAGGTGGTCGAAAGTACACGACAAATACAGTTTATCACATGGCTTCCCAATTTATCCCATAATTGTCATTATCACATGTATCATATGTGTGTAATTTATATGACAAATGTGCTCAGCTGGTTAAACATATGGCAACATTGCTTAAACAGAAATGTCTATATATTCAGATTAGAATACTATATACAGAAACTTTGGCTACCTTCCAATTTGGGTAATTACATTCTGCTTACCTAAATTCCTTCTAAGTTTGAGTTAGATATACGGTAGATTCACTTTTTGTTTCTAACTGTTCTGTAGTGCTGCTGTTTGCTGTTAAAGGGGTGGCTGCGCTTGAGTGATGGGTGAAGTTATTGCTATTTATAATTTGTTCAGTTATTAAAGTTTGTAAAATACTCTGAGATTAATCTGAATGTAAGGCACTAGATAAATGTATTATTGTCATATATTTTAGATATAAACATTGATTAATCCACAATTACGATGTCTGAGACAAGCTATGCAGGACAAAGTGACATACTGAGACATATTTTATGCTGATGTAATTCTACTGACTTCAGTGGAACAAAGAATTTGGGCCACAATTTTTGTGTTGTGTCTATTTCTTTTCTGCCTAGAAGTACAAAAAGCCAGATTCTGTTCCTGGGTACACATGCACAAGTGCTCAATGAAAGCCATGGTAGATGGATCCTCCCATCCATACAAGAGAAGAATTTGGCCCAAGGAATTCTTTTTTTCCCTACTAACATAGGTAGTACCCTCTTTGAACAGAAATTATGCTCACTGTTCTTGAGTTATATAGCATTTGGTGCATAGCAAAGGGGAAAGTCTGATTGAAAATTCAGGTCTTATCCAGAGGAAATGGACTGGCATAACTATCATGAAGTAACTGTTCTGCTGTAGCTATACCGATATAACTGGTATTTCAGAATAAAACTGACATGATTCTGGAATAATTACTCCACTTTATTCCAGAATAAAGTGTCCAAATGGGGGAGTATTACCGGCATAGGTATAGAGAAGTAGTTATTCCAGTACAGCTGTGCTGCTCAATTTTCCCATATAGAGAACGCCATAGACAAGTCCTTGACCTTAATATAAAATATTAGGAATTAGTGAGGACATACAGTAGATGTCTTGAGGGGATGACACACCCTACTTGTTAATGCAACCTTTTGTTTCTTTTTCTATCAGTGGCATGGACAGATACATCTACTGATTCTCAGTTATCTATTTTGTGTAGTTCTTTTCAGTAATTTTTATACTTTCTAGATTAATTATTTTCCCTTACTGTTGCTGCAGAAAGATTTCTCTGTGTTACTTATTTTTAGGATTAGAGAGAGTTTTAGTTTAATTTTTTTCAGATTATTTTCACTGTATGTTGTAGTTAATTATACCATCAAAGCAAGAGAGAAATTCCCCTTATGGTATACAGTATTTTGTTTCTGGGCAGATCCAAGATTTTACTGAATGTTAGCTGTCTTCAGTGGTGTTGCCTCAAGCTTTAAGAGGGCAGACAATAAGATTAAACTGCAAAATTAGCTGTCACTCCACCAAAAAACCCAATATGCAGTCAGATTTTGGTATCGTGAGTCCCAGAGAAGCTCTCTTGAGTGGGCCTTAAGGCTTTAGATACCTAAAGGATCATTGAATTCTTTAGACCAATCAGTATAACTGTAGAAGTTCTGGAAGCTGAAACTTCCCATTTCTGTTTAGGTTGAACTGACCTCTAAGCACTAGGAGAAAGATTAATGTGGCAAGATGAACAAAGAGGAATCTTAAAATCCTGAGAAAGCATTCAGAGACATTACTGCCTTTAGTGTTGCGCAGTATAAATGTCTATATGTCCAAACAATAAGTCTTGATTCTCAAATTTGGCCTGAACAGATGCTCACTGCTTTCCCTCCCTGGAGCATGAAAGATATTCCAAAAGAACATTCTTTAAGGATGGATATGGCCAAGCGGCAAATGAGGTTAGCTTTGATTAAGATGTGCCAGCAAGGAGTACCAGTGTGATAAATGCCAGGAGATGTACAATCCTCAAGGTATTTACAATGGCAGATTCAGGATTAACTAGCTCAACAGTCTTCAAAAGAAAATAGGGAGAAGGCCATCCTTTGTCTGAAGGATGTAGGATGCATATACGAGAAGAGAAGAATGGGGGGATTTGATAGCAGCTTTTAACTACCTGAAAGGGGGTTCCAGGGTGGATGGAGCTAGGCTGTTCTTAATGGTGCCAGATGACAGAACAAGAAGCAACAGTCTCAAGTTGCAGGGGGCGGGGTGTGTGGAGGGAGGGTGAAGCTAGGTTGGACATTAGTAAAAAGTTTTTCACTAGGAGGGTGGTGAAGCATTGGAATGTGTTACCTAGGGAGGTGGTGGAATCTCCATCTTTAGAGGTTTTTAAGGTGCAGCTTGACAAAACTCTGGCTGGGATTATTTAGCTGAGGTTAGTCCTGCTTTGAGCAGGGGGTTGGTCTAGATGACCTCCTGAGGTCCCTTCAAACTCTAATTCTATGATTCTATGAATACTGTGGTAGGCACATTAGGATTACCTGGATGGATTGAAAATTGAGACAAATTAGTTCAGTGATTCTCAACCTTTCCAGATTACTGTACCCCTTTCAGGAGTCTGATTTGTCTTGCATACCCCAAATTTCACCTGTTAAAAACTATTTGCTTACAAAATCAGACATAGAAATACACAAGTATCACAGCACACTATTACAGAAAAATTGCTTACCTTCCTATTTTGTCTGTATGAAATTTCAGTTTGTACTGACTGCTAGTGGTTTTTATGTAGCCTGTTGTAAAACTAGGCAAAAATCTGGGTGAGTTGATGTACCCTCTGCATACCCCCAGGGATACGTGTATCCCTGGTTGAGAACTGTTGATTTAGATAATACTCAAAGTGTTTACATATGAACTGGAGATTTTGAAGCTTCTAGTGTAGCTATTGAGATTTTCATTTTTGATAAAAGTAATGCTACATGTCAGTCATGATGTGCTCAAGTAAAGACTAAGGCCTAAATCCTGCAAATGGATCGCCATGGGATGGTGGGATTCCTTGTGTGTGCCTGCACCCTCATGGAGCCCCATTGAGGATGTAATCCTAAATTCTCTCTTGTGCCAGTAGGCTCCTAGCAGGATTTATGGACTTAGTCTTTCATAATATTAAAATATTAATATAACATTATCTCACTTCTTCAGAAATAGAATATTCATATACTGAGTCCAGAGCTCCCCCTTTCACAGAGCAATCTATTGGACAGGTCCAAAGGGGACTGAGGACTTGACAGGGTTCAACTGAGAGGGTCTGCATGGAATCATTCCATTTAGCTGGAAGGGTTTCGTAGCCAAGGAGTGGAGAGGTGGCAACCCCCCTAACTCCACAATTGATCTGTGAGTCAGAGAACTTCTAAAAGCACAAAGGCTGGAAACATGCTGCAAGGATGATGTTCCCTCCATATAGCTCTATTGACTCTCCTCCAGCAGCTGACATGCTGCTACTGGCTATGTGCTCTGCTCAGGCACAGCTATGGAGAAGAGGAGATGGTTCAGTGGCGAGAGCCTCCAAAGTCCAGCAGTGTAGCTTCCTCATTTAGCATCAATGGACAATGGACAGTGGCAGTCATTGTCACTATTTCAAGGAACCACACCTGAATTTCCCCTTCTGCGGTCCCTCGAGGGCCTTGTAAAACTGTCACCTCTCTTGCACAGAGATCTGTGTCCTGCTTCTTCCTGACTGGGGATTTTAAGGCTGCACAGGTCTCTGATCTACATGGTAATATCTCCAGCAAGTCAGACTGCCTAAAAATGCAAGTGTCTATTCTTTGCTTTCTCTCCAAGGGCTATGACCAAAGTATGGCCTGCAGTTATAAGTTACCGTACAGCTCCTTCTAGGCAAGCATAGTTATGCTTAAGGTAAAAGCATTGCACAGAAAATATATTAAAACAATAAAATAACCTACATGCATGATAAAAAAAAACTTACCTTACCCCTAGCTCCAGCCTAGGGTTTTGGTAGGTTTTAGTCCTTCAAAACCTCCAACTGGGTTTTTCTCCATGATTACAAGTTCATCCATTTTAGATCCAGAACCAAAAAGAACAAAGACTGAGCAGATCAGCCATTTCTCTATGTAACCCGGGCCTTTGATCTTGGCCTTTTATCAGCAGACAGTGACCCTCTCCTCAGGGTCAAAAGGCTGGGTTTTTGCATAACTGGAGTTGGGTAATGTGCATGAACCTACCCTTAGGGATTCCACAAGAAATCTCCTTAACACTCATTATCCCCAAAGTCCATCCTTGTCTGACACATTTTCAGTATAATCATTTAAACTCCCACATCTTACATATGTAACATCTCCCCCCTAGATCAGTGGTCCCCAGACTTTTTCAGTTTCCCCCTTTACACAATCTGCCTCCCTCCCTTAGGAGCTGCAGGCCATAGCTAGAAGCTGGGGGCCAGGAACAGGGGCGGGACTGGAATGGGACTGGGAGTGGGACTGCGGCTAAGGCCAGAGACCATGGCTGGAAGTGGATCCAGGAATGGGGCAGGAGCCTCAGCTGGGGTGGACCAGGGCCAGACTGGGAGCAGGGCCATGACTGGGAATGAAAGCCAGGGGCTGCGGCTGGGAGGGGTGGGATCCCCTCCCTGCCTCACGTGGGGGCTGGTCTGGGCCCTGCTGCGCCCCCCCCAAATGATCTTTTGTGCCTTTCTGGGGTGGCACACCCTACAGTTAGGGGACCACTGCCCTAGAGACATTACATACAGTCCAGGCCCACAATAATACATAAGCTTAATACAATAAGGCCTTTCAAGAGTATTGCATGAAATTGCTATATCTGTCACACTCATGAGATTCAAGACTGAGAGGGATAATGTCATGGAGGCAGCATTGCTCTTCTTCCAGAGGAGTTCTACCTGCTGCAGTTATGTGAGTGAGTGAGTGAATCAAACCTAGATTATGATGCTAGAAATTGGATTTTAGTACCTGTATAAATTGGATTTTAGTACCTGTATAATTAAAATTGTCATATGAAAGACTAAACTATTTTTAACTTCAACGAATCAGACACTTTTGTAGACTTGAATTCAAGAAATAATAGCTCTGGCTGAGAAATTGTTTCCCCCCCATAAAATTAATCTTTTTTTTTTTGCAAAACAAATAAAGCAAAACAAAACAAAAACACCCCACTCTCAACTCCCCCAAAAATGTGAAAATCCAATCTCCAGTTTACAATGGGGATTTTTTAAAATGAAAAAATCAAATATTTTTGATGAAAATTTCCATTTAATTGGAAAGCCATTTTCTATTGGAAATAAATATGTAGCTGGAAAACATTTCAATTGTCTTTAATAAGTTTGGATCTTAAAAAGATAAACCTTTATTTATGTATTATTTAGGCCAGCGTGGCTCAGACTATATACTTCACTAGCAATTGACCATGGAAAACAATGGAATAACTGATATTGAGAATAGCTAAAGCATATTCAGCAGGAGTTGGAATAAGATGATGGAAGATTTCACAGGAAATTACAGGAGGAAAAAATGCTATTTTTCCACACAATAATTAATTTTCTGTTACCCAGCTATAACAAAGTAGAGCTCCATAGGCAATCCTGTTAAAACGTTAGGCCTGCTTGTCTACCATACACTGCTTGCAAGATTAATGCAAACTGATATAGGACTCTTACGTACTAAATAAAGCAAGGCAGGATTTTTAATAAGAGAAATAGAATTGTTCTAAATACACATCATGACTATCTAGATTTTGAAAAGTTTGCCCATTACCATAGTAGCTGAGTGCCTCAGTATAGCCCAGAATCTAACATAATTCACACATTTTTATTGAAAAGAATATGGAAAAATTAATTTAAATTATGATGTGTCAGCCAGATAAGTTGACCTATATGATGCAAATACTGCAGTTAAAAGAGCTTGATTCTCCTTTCAGTTACACAAATGTAACTGATATCAATGGAGTCATTTTTTATTTACACCAGTGTAAGTGAAAGGAGAATCAGGTCCAAAATATTTAACTACCATATATTAGAAAAATTAATAGCTGACATTGTGATTAAAAGGTATACATTTTTTGAAAAAAAAGGGGTCAATCCTGCATTGCATGACTGCCTCACATTTCCAGTTAAGTAATTTAGGTTTGGATTAGATGCAAGCAATCCAGAATTAAGGCAAAAGAAAATAAATTTACTTATGAAATCGATAGTTCAGGCAATAAATATTCTAACGTGTAACCTTTCATTAATATATATTTGATAAAGATAATGAGCTTGAGAAAATGTAGAAAGGCAGTAGAAGATCTCAACATTTTTTATAGCTTAGTAAAATTTATCCTAAGGACTCTTATTATACAGTTATCATTGGACATTAGTGTTTTGAATTTTAGTGAAAGTCACTATAAAAAGGTGGAAAGGAGGAAACAAAATCCTGTTTGTTTTTGACATTAGAAATTCAGGTCCTGGCTGGGCTAGGAGACTCAATGAGTTTGTCTTGACCAGGAAAATGTGTTGAGTTTAGGTAGGGTTTAGCTAACACCTGTTGCAATATGACTAGTTAAAATTAAGCTAAAGGTGTTACTGCACATCTGCGCTAGGAAAAAGGTCAAGTTTAGGTCAGGCTTAGTTAGAAGGGGTTAGCTAAATCTGCCCTAAATGCCACCATTTTTCCTAGGCAAGACAAATTTAAGATGACATGAGTTCTATATCCAAGAGAATGAAAACTGATAATTAAAATAGGAAGGAATATTTAGTCATGCTGTTTAATACTCTTTGGGGTTTTTTTGTTTGTTTTTTGTTAACACCTGTTTAACTCCAATGACTAATAAAATTTTGAATAAAGGAAGCCTTTGTTTAAGATTTGGTACTTTCTCCCTTTCAATTAAAGAGTTAGAAGCGCACAATAAAATCATTTATACCTCCCAGTGGTTATCCCAAAGTCATGGAATAATAGAATTAATATTCCTGATATTTCTTAGGTAAAAATAAGCAGAAGAAAAAAGATTAAAAAAACTTCCATAAACAAGCAAAAAAAAAGAACACATGCTAATTTAAAGAAAAAAGATTCGTTGCAGGTTTTCTTTAAAAGGAAAGGTGCATAGTGCGGATTTGTTTCCTTATGAAATCAACATTTCTGAAAACTGTTAAAATGGATTTGAAGGAGGCCTTGTTTTAAGGATTTATTGTACAACAAACAATGTTTTCATGCTCACACTAGGCTCAATTCTGCAAGCCCTCCACATATGGCACTCCTATAGAAGTCAGTGTTGTTAGGATACTGCTGCCAATAAAATGGCTCTTACTAGCATCAAAGGAAAACATTTGCAATGTGGTTATGAAATATTATGGCAGAGTAAGTTTAATAAAAGTTTACATTTTCCTAATTATCTTTTGGGTAAAGTTCACATGGGATAGTGGACCCGAGAGCCTCTGTAAACTTCCAGGACATTTCTGGGACCAGTGCCAGAAATCCCAAACCTTTGCAGTCCCATCCAAACCAGGATTCTCAATTGTTCAATACAACCCCCTCAGATCACTTCCTCAGAAAAAACTTGGTAAGAAAAAAAAGGAGGAGAGGAGGGATACTGTGTGACCAGAAGATAAAATTATTTGGGCTCTGGCAGACCAGTGAGAGGAAGCAAGTTTCAGAGCTGAACCTTCAGTAAAACAACCGATTAGCTTAAGCACGTCTGCTGATCTATGACAGGGGGAGAGAGTTGGTCTTTGAGGTACTCAGCACTTAAACCGTTTAGTGATTTATAGGTTAAAACCAAATATTTAGCTTTAATTTTTTTTAAAAAAAACCTACTTATATTGCAAATATTCCAAGAATACATACAGTATAACCTCTATTTTATGAACTAATTGGGAATTGAGGTGTTCATAAAATTGAAAAGTTAATAAAATTGAACATTCCAAAATTACAATAAGTACGGTGCATAAGTTTTGTCGGGTGTACTGCATCTCTTTCTTCTTGTTCTTCAGACCATGGCAAAATGATTGGAATGTGAAGGGATGTCAAATTCTCATTACTGTCATTTGTGTGATGTAATTATTTTTTTCATTAAAAAAATGGTTTACATAACTGGTTGGTGTTAAGACCGGTGTTCATAAGATCAAGGTTCTACTTGATCATGGTTTCCTTTTAGGCAAAGGAGCAACTTAAATTTCTGTTTGGTTTTAAGGCCTAGAGCACATTTCAGTAACAAGATGATATATATTCAATAAACCTAATTATTTCAGTGATTTACATTTGAAACATCATCTTTACAACCATAAAGACTAAAGCATTTATTAAAAAGAAAGCCTAGACTCTGCAGAAAAATCTGAATCCTTAGAAAACAGATTTATGATCCTGGCTGAGAACCACTGGGTTCGATCGTATTAATGAGAGTGCAACTTCAATTTGGTCAAAAGCAAAAACTTAAAAAAAGAATCCTCCTTGTGTTTCCTTAGCAACAATAAGCACCTTGTGGCATGGGCTATTTCTTCTGATGTGTTTATGCAGTGCCTAGCACAACAGGATCCCAGTCCTTTGAGAGCTACTGTACTATAAATAATAAATGTGGATCAAATGCATAAGAACTGTTAAAAATGTTTTTGCAGTCAGATTACTAATTAGTAGTAAACTGAGATATGCCATAGACAATAAAAATGCTTGGCAGAAAATGTTACAAGTTTTAATAGACAATGCAATATTTAATAATCACACATTGAAGACGGGTAGGGGGATTAACACTGTACTCAGCAGGATGAATGTGGCACAGAAAGTCTAAGGGCATGTCTGTGCTAAAATCTTAAGTCGACCTATGACTTACAGCCACTGCAGTAGCTACTGTGGTGGTTCATGTCCACACTGCCCTTCTTCTGTCGGTGTTGTGTGTCCTCACCAGGAGCACTTCGTCTGCCTTAAGAGGGGCAGTGTGGAGAGCTGAGAGCCTGGGTGCTCAGCTCCATATGCAGCTCTCCTGCCCCCTGTGCCACCAGACCTCCGGTGGGGAGCAGGAAACTGGGAGCCTCGGGGCAGTATCTGGGCTCCCGGTGGGGAGCCTCGGTGCAGCCAGGCTCCCAGTGGTATTCAGGGAGCCAGGAGCCCAGGGGATAACCCAGCTGAGAGCAGGGAGCTGGGAACCTGGGCAACAGCCTGGCTGGGAGTGGGGAATTGGGCAGGCGCAGTGAGCTCAGAGGCAGCCAGGTTTTAGCTGGAGCCCTCCACCCACCTGGCTTTCTTGTCTGTTTCACAGCTCTAGCATGGAGCCCTGAAATTCACAAGAATGACAGCCAACAGCTGATGTAAGTAATCTGCACTCTCCACCTGGACACTGCCTTGCCCTAACTACACTGACATAAGCCCTGTGCCTCTCGTGGAAGTGGAGTTATTATGTCAGCGTAGTAGGGCTCTGACATTGCTGAGAGTAAAGGGGTAGTGTGTACGCTAACATAATTAGGTCAATGTAAGCTTGACATAGGCCTTTTGTCGACCTAATACTGTAACATAGACCAAGCCTAAAATTTTTCTCAATGAGTGGCCTGTACAAGAGGAAACAATAAATATTTATCAGAGCTGTAAGTTTAAGATAATGTGTTTGGTTTAAGCCAGAACGGAAACTGTCTACTTCTGGTGCAAGAAATAGAGAACATGGTGTCATAAACATGATGATGGCTCTATGTGTGCTGGGGAAATGACTCACAAATATGGTATTTACACAGAAGTACAAAAAGTTCTTACAAACCGCAGAAACCAAGGGTGATTTAGTAATCCTGTTATGTTTGCGCTAATAAGAGATCTGCTTTCCCTTCTGATTGGCAAAACATATATTAGATCATATCATACTAAAAATGATCTTTAAATAATCCTAAGATCCGAGTAGCATGTCAATGAGTTCTTTTCATGTCAAGGCACCTAGACATTTCTTTTTCTGATGGCAGTCAGTAGATTTTTCTCACATACACATAAAAGTTTTCATAGCTTTAAATGAGAAAGAAACTTATTATCAATTGGTTAAATTTTGTTCTCTTTTATCTGGAGTAATTCCTTTGATAATAAAAGCTGAAAAATAATGTTAAGTCCATCTTTACAATCTTAAAGGAGAAGACGGTTTAAGGGCTTAATCCTGTAAAGTGCTAAATTCTCTGGTTCTGAACCATCAGATGATGAATTTTAAGCAGGTGAGTAATCATATAGAAGCCAATGGGATTTAAGGGCATTCTGCAACTTGCAAGATCAAGTCCTGAGAAACATCATTTTTTTTCTTTTATTTTGAACACTAGTTTGCAGGTTCTACAGGGAAGAAGCAGCCTGTAGCATGATCCTTTACCTGTGGAGACAGAGGAAATGACAATGTAAGCAATGCATAACATACCTTATGAAATCCACAACTTTGTAGCTTCATTATACCACAGAAGTGTTGTTAAACCAGAACACATTCAGTCATGGGGGGTGGTAGATGTGGCCTGTTTATCCTTGTAAGGACATTGATTTGAAAGGAGATCATGAAGTTGAGATACGCATTATAAGGATCACATGTGAAGCTGGGTAACTACTTAACAAAACCTTGATTGCTTCTGCCTGCAGGTGGACTGGTATTCTACAGATGATGAGAATGTCAAGTAAAATCATAAAGAAGCAGGTCGGCCTTTACCATTACTAATCAGGAAATAATCTGGGGAAGGCAACTGGGCTAAGACCAGTGGCTTTTGGGACATCACTTTCCCACAGGTCATATTACCTCTGACTCACTGAAGATAACCAGTTTAGATAAAGTCTTAGTACTTTAATAATTGTTGAATAGGACAATAAATCTTTTATTAAAAATCATCAAAAACACTGGAGAGTAAAATAAAATGATCTAGATCAGTAATTGCAGCACTGGAAAGTGGGAGAATCTATCACAGGTACATAGTCAAGGCTGAGAATCTGCAAACCATGGTAAATGCAATTATGAAAGACAACACATCATTATATTCCAAATGGGAAGAAATGGGTTCTGGGCTCCTGAGGTGTAATATAAGGGATTGACCTTCATACAATGTTAAGAGAAGCTTTGGTTATGAGTCCATATTAATTGAGGTCATCCAAGTCTATCAGATTTTTCCTAAACACTTTAGTTCAGGATTTTCAAAAGTAGTTAGTGGATTTTGGATGTCTCAGTTTTGGGGTACCTATCTTCAGATCCCTTAAACGAGCCAAATTTTCAGAGAATGACTGCTCAGCATTTTCTAAAAATCAGGCTCCTTTAATGTATCTTAAGTTTGATTTTGCACAATTGAGGCACTTAAAATCATTTGGCACTTTAGAAAACATTGGCCTTAAAGATTATGTTAATAAGAAATGTGTCTGAAGGCAGAGGGGATAGGATATAAGGTGTGTGAGAGCTCCTCATGATTACCTGCCTTAATATCAGTGCTTGGGCTCAGTCTTAAAGGTTCTCTTAATGCAGTATTGATATATGGTGACATACAAAACTGGACTAGTATAGGAGTAAGCTAAGAAAGCCAGTATTAAAACTATTTCAACCCAGTCTCAGATGAAGAACAATTTTTGAGCTGAAGAAATAATTAATTAAGAACAAATTATGCAGTTTAGCCTCTTGTTTCTCTTAATTAACTATCCACTAGCATCTTATGGTTTTCTCACATTTATGTGGCTTGCATCTGACAAAGTGGGTTTCTGCCCATGAAAGCTTATGCCCAGATAAATTTGTTAGTCTTTAAGGTGCCACAGGACTCTCGCTCTTTTGCTGAAAACAGACTAGCATGGCTACCCCTTTTGATCACATTTATTTGTTATTCAAAATTATTTTCTGGATAGTCTTGGTCTATGGATTATTCCCAAGCAGTTCAAATGTATTCTAATATCAACTTAAAATTTGCTGTTTACCACGTTCATTCCTGTCAGTAACCTCATTCACTAGCATGTTCATGGGAAGTGAACACAAAAGGGTTATGAACACAACCAAAGCAAATTCAATCTTGTATTTGAGTGAATATCCATGGAAGTTATTTTTGGAGACCTGACCCAGCTCTATTCAGCATGCAGCACTTTTGAATCAGAGGGGATAAAATCACAAGAGAGAGAAAGTTGGAAATAATCCATGGACATCCTGTTTTTATTAGCAAAGGGCTAAAATGTTTTGACAGATTTTAATTCTGCTGAAAAACCCAGTGATTAGAAATTTTGACTCACACTTAGAGACTGTTGGGAGCACATTCCAAGAGTGAGTGTGAAACAAGGAGCAGATAGAAATATACACAGTGAAAAATAGTGCCAGAAATGCAACCAAGAACAGACTGAGTGAAAAACAGAGTCTGGGAAAGAAGCAGAGAAAGGGGAGAGTAAAAAATCCTAATTTAAAAAAGTATATATCTTTAGGGATAGAGATTGTGCCAAGGCTTGATTTGGGGGACTGTTTGTCTACCTTCAGTGATTACACATGATTGTCTTTAGTTTAAAAAAAAACAAGCTTTTCAATTTTTAGTTGAATTATCCTTAGATGAAATAAAACAAGCCATGAGTTTAAATTACACAGCAGAAGAGCTGGCAGGTTCATTTTGCAATCCCTCCAAATAGTTTAAAAATCCCACAACAATTCAGGCTCCATAAGGTTCAAACATCTTGAGTGCCTGCTCCAAAGCTGATAGAAGACAATGGAGAGATTCTTTTTACTTCAGTGTGGACTTTGCATCAGGCCCCTGCTGCTCAGTGGGCCTGATTCTCCTCGCAGTTATATAGGTCCGAGGAGTTACACTAGTATAAAACTTGTGTAAGTGAGAGGAGAATAAATACCAGTGTTTCTTACACAACTTTAGAAAAATAAAGATTGAGAACGTCCTACAAGTACCCACACATGAATTATGCAGGATGCCAGTATAGTTAATGGTTAGCTCATTGTTTTCATTACCCTGCCATAAATTATTTACAGATCCCTGCCCCTAATTAAAGGCAAATGTAATAGCCACCCCCACTAAAGTTTTTAATTTATCCCATTCAGGACGCTGTTCTTTCATTCATTTTGCTTTGTTCAAATGCTTTTTATCCCCTCCACAAACAGCCTTCTTCCCAAAGACCAAGCCTGCTGTAAAAGTCTTCAGTTCAAGCCTGCCAATATGTGTCATGAGATGAAAGACTGGCTTCAAAGCCTATGTGCTCAGTTGCTGTTCTGTGGATCCCTCATGGCAGTCAGTGAGGGGAGACAGGGTGACTGCAGCTCTCCAAGGTTCTTTCCTGGGACCCGACATAGTGACCATTGTAGCTGATGAGAGTCTTTCCATTGGCTTTAGCAGACATCAGATCAATCCCTCTGTATCTTTTGATGGAAGGTGACTGCTAACTTATTAGAAGGCTGAAAGAGAAGAGGAAGGCTAGTCCTGTGGTTAGGGTGCTAGCCTGGTACTTGGGAGTCCTGTAGTCAATCCCCTGCTTTGCCACAGACTTACTGTGTGACCTTGGCTAATCGCTTAGGCCCAGCTCTACAGAGGCATTTAGGGTTGGAATAACTGTGGATCTGGTCCTTAGTCTCTCTGTGTCTCAGTTCCCCAAGGGGTAGCACTTCCCAACCACAGGGGTGTTGTGCAGACAGATACATTAAAGATTATGAGGGGCTCAGATATTGTGATAAGGGGGGACCACAGAAGTACCTCAGAGAGAAAGAGAGAGAGGATCTGCCATAGAAATTAATATAACTGCCCAGTAGCTTGTTGGCTGGCCATTATGCATATTATTATTGATTATAGTTGTATCACAGTTGTGCCAAGCAGGATTCCATCCCTAATGTGCTAGGTGCTGTACATACACACAGACAGTTCTTGTGCTGTCTTGCATCTAAATAGACTCAACAAGGACAGCATTATTATTATCATCCCTACTTAACATATGGGGAACTGAGGCATAAAGAGATTCCAACTTTCCCAAACTAGGTCACCGAGGAATCCTCTGATGGAGCCAAAACAGAGCCCCATTCTCCAGAATTCTTATCCAGTGCCTTAACAAGACCAGCCTTCCTTTCATTAGGGAGCTTTCACATTTCAAAAATCTTTTTTGTTTAGTGGTAGAGGGAACAATGTTCTCCTCCTTCCACCCGCCCTCTGAGGAAACCCTCCAACTTTCTCATAAAGAAACCAGAAAGAGTTATTGCTAGTTGGTGGGGATAATCTTTCCATGGCTATCTCTATCAGTATAAATCTCTCTGGATTCCATGTAAGTGCCCCCAGATCTCAATGCTTTCTTGAAAGAGGTCTTGTAAAACAACTGGCTACTCTTAGTAAGCATTAAACGAATACAGATGGCTGCTGTTTGGTGTTCAGCTGAAGAGGAAATAAAAGGATTCTCATAAAGCTGGATTTAAAACATTAGTTAAAGTCTGAAGCTAGATGGAGTACGTGTATTCATTTCAGAAGTATGTTAACGGAACGTTAAGGGTGATATTTACAATCATATCAGTAAGAAAAATCAGAGATAAAGTTGCCTGTCACTTGGTCAGCTTCCCTCTCACCATGGCTCATTCTGATCACTTCACTGGGGCAATCAGATATGCTGCTGTGCAAATATCTATTTTACAGGTATGGGATAAGGAGGAGAAAAATACTGTATTGTAGCAAATGTTTTATATATATGTAATCTGATATACAAATTAGTTGGCAAGTGAGAGATATCCTGTCAGGTTGTCCTATCACAAGGCTTGGTCATGACCTTAGGTAGCTAAATCCATGGAGGGGTCTAACAGGAAAGAGATCTTCTTGTGGTTCTTCTTGAGGAGATCTCTTCATAATTGTTTTATGAGGATGCAGTGGTTGCCCCTCACAGGCCAGAGGACCCCACCTATTATACTTGCAAATAACCAGGGATCTGTGCAGACACCGAGGGGACAAGATGGAGGGCAGAGACATTCATGCACATTCATACTTCTCTGCTTGCTCTATGACCCGAATAATTCCCCTCATTCTCTACTCAGTGTTTTGCCAGGTGGTGAATCCTCTTTATAGGGGGATCAAAACAAAAGAAAGGATCAGTTTGGGGAGGGGTTGAAGGGAAACTAAGAATGAAGGAGCATAAGAGTTTCTCTCTGAATTTCTTGATTTTAAATTTAGACTGAATGAGCCATTCACAGAGTTTTGGGGTTGAATTTGCTTCATTTTATGCGAAGGGAAAAACATGGGGAGGGGGAGGAATCGATACAGAATAGCTGTCACCACTTCCGTGCAGACGCAGACGCCTGCTGGAATCATTCCATCTTTTGTTCTGCATAATTCTTACAAATATAAAATACTAATGAATAATAATAAATAATATATTAAATATATAGCAACCGCAGAAGCGTATCTCAGCGGGAATAGATTGTTAGAGCTAGAATAGCTGGAGATGTTGCTCTCCAGGACACGGGACGAGTGAGTGAATGTCACATGAAAGGTTATCCTCATTTGACATTTGATAGCACTGTATCTAAGTGTAAAAACGTCAAAGCAAGATCTTTTTCGTTGATATTTTTTCACTCAGTTCCAGCTGGGGTAGATTCATCACAGTGGAATTTCCTCCAGCGAGCAACAGATTCCTAAGAGGTAGCTTTAAATGAAGAGCCAGGGGAGCGTAATAATAACAGTCTGCATTTCATCTGAGGGTGAGACGCTTATTCTCAAATATTCTTCATGTCCAGCAACATTCCTTTGGGGAAGGTGTTATACCCATTTCGCTGTGGGAAAGGGCCCGTTTCAGCCTGTTCCTGTACTGGTGTGCAAGGTTGTGTCTGTGTGTGCACAACCAAAGATGTGAAAAGCTCTTGCACACAGTGAATGCCAGGGCAGTAGCCCAGTGTTTCCCAAACTTTTAAGAAGCAAGTACCCGCTAACTTCTGAAAATTTTAACAAATACCCCAACACTCAATTTTCTGTGGGATTTTATATTTACAGCCTAATGTGAGCTATATCTTGGAAGAAGGGCTGAGTATATAAGGCCTTGATATGACAGATACCAGATCGAGTGTGGGTAGGGTTACCACCTTTACACCAGGAGTGCACAACTCAAGTATGTACCAGGGCTAGAGGTGATGTTGGCCAAAGCTAGGAGGCTTTGAGCGGCATGCCAATGCTGGGGAATATAAAGCGCTGTGCCAATTTTTTGCCATAGATTTGAGAGGAGGAAGGGGTGAGAGAGAGACAGGGAAGGAGGATGAGAGGGAAAGAGATAGGAAAAGAGGGTACCTGGTAAAATCTGGGGCTGTCATGGAGCAGTGAAATTGGCAAGTTTTCTGGGCACTGGGCTTTGAGCCAGGGACAGGGGCTGCCACCTGGCTGCCAGCCCGGGCGGTGGGTGACTGCCACCCAATCCGAGCTGGGGCAGAGGAGGTTTCCGCGCTGGCTGGGACCCAGGGATGTGAGCAGGCGATTGCTGCCCATCTTCAGGCTGGGCTGTCCCTCGGCTCGGAGGCTTCCCCAGAAGCTGGGGGCTGTCTTCTTGCCCGTATCCCAGCTCGGAACTGGGACATAGCAAGAAGCAGGTGGCTGCTGCCCGCCTCCCCCAAGAGCCGACGGCTGCTGCTCACTTCCCAGCTGGGACCTGCGACCGGGTGGGAGGCAGGTGGCTGCTGTGCACCTTCCCCAAAAACCAGCAGCTACAGCCTGCCTCCCAGCTGAGCCCCAGCAGGAAGCGGGCGGCTGCTGCCCGCTCCCCCAGAAGCTGGTGGCTACCGTCCACCTCCCACCTAGGAGCTGTGACAGGGCGGTAAGCGGGCAGCTGCAGCCTGGCTTCCTGGGACTGTGGCAGCTGCTGCCCGTCTCCCAGCTGGGAGCTGGGTCCTGGTGGGAAGCGGGCTGCTCGCCTGGCTTCCCCAGAGGTCAGCAGCTGCCGTCTACCTCACCTTCACTCTGTTTTTTCGTGGGTACCCCCTGCTTGTGTCTTGCGTACCCCAAGGGGTACACGTACCACAGGCTGAGAAACTATGCAGTAGCTGTTCCAAAAGGGATAGGAAGGAGGATATAGTCAGGTCACCTTCCCTGTGCTAGTCTGCAAATCTGACCGGCCAGCCAGCCACGCCAGAAGTGCATGCTGCATCATTTTAAGGGGTGGCGCAGCCATGGCTCTCTTGCTGTATTTCGTTGAGGAGAACAAGAAGGTATTGTGCCTCTCTGAGGCAATGCTTTCTGGAGCTCACCCTAGAGTGATGCATCTTGCTCAAGGTCACTTAGCAAAAGAGCAGCAGACCCAGGAATACAACAGTCCTGACTTGAAGTCTCTACTGTCACCTTTGGTAGCTCTGACATCCATTTTTAAAGAGGTAATTCAAACAAATGAACCTTTAAACCTTCTTTAAGGTATGTGCCACAAGCAATCATACCCTACTATTGGAGCTCACTTTTGTTTAACATTTAATCAACACAAAATGCATTTGTGCACATCACATGTAGATATTTTGTCTTGTTTTACTATTAGCTTTACCAGACAAAAATTTGAAGAAATATCATCAAGTTAAATATCACATTTCTAGCTTGATTTCTTTAACTTACTAATATTAAAATTAATACCCTGTGTGGAGTTTGTTATAGCCTTAGATTGTAAAAACACAAAAAAATGCAGAGACTGAAGGAAAAGTGAAACACCTAAAACTACATACAGCTAATTTTTTTTAAAAGATTGGATTTCAAGTTGATGGTGAGGAGAGAGTTGTCATCTCTCATGAAAACTACACTGATGTCTAGGAAATTGAATTTATTGCATTCACATTGAGCAACTGTTATTTTGCTGTGCAGTGATTTTTCTGAACGTCAGTTATACAGATCATTGGTCAGATTGATGTCAGTGAATTCTGGTCACAACTACAATTTAGATCATTTGACTATAACTATGAGAAACATACTGTGAAATATATTTTTTCATTCTTCCTTTATGAAGAAACACCAGTTTGTTATTATTTACATAAAACAGATTAATCAAAATAGTGTGTGAAACAGCTTTGAATCAGATAAGGGCATAAGAGTTTTTCCGGAATAATTGTTAATTTATCAAACAATGATTGTCTCCCTTTAATTTTGTGCCTCAGTATTTAAACTTTCTTCCCGTTTTGCAGAGACAATGCTTTATAATGCTGTTCATTTTATTGCTACAGCAGCATAAACAATCTTTCACTGGTAAGTGGAGACTTACAAGGATCACAAAAGATTGTACATGAACTGTTCCTAGGTTAGATTTAACATCATACAAGAAGTCACATTGACACAGATTGTTTAAGGATTTTGATTTACCTTTTTATCTTAACTGCACAGAGAAACAGCAAAAGGAACAAGGCTTGTTCTCCTAATGCCCCCCATTTGTCGGCAACTGGGCTGTGAATGAATATGCAGTAAAAAGAAACAAAGTCTGAAAGTTAATACCCCAGGCGCCAAACATGTCTGTGAAAGAGGAATGTAACCAGTCATTTCTGTGTGCAGTACATTAATTCCTAATAGGCTTATTCTCTTCTACAGAGGGTCAGATTATTAAGATAAAACAGTTAAATACCATATGCTGCCTGCTTTAACATATGTACATAATGGCATACTTCTGTTTCCTTATTGTGGAGCTAACACAGTGCACATTAGCTAATTAACACTACAGCTTGTAAAACAAAGAGGCTTCAACATTTTCAGCATCTCAGATTTGGCCTTCTATTATTACAAAACAATGTCTTTGCTTTGGGATGGCTCCTCCATGGTGCCAGCACCTCCTGCTAGATGGTCAGTGCCAAGAATTTCATGCCCTGTGTTTTCCTATGGTATAGGCACAGCCCAGGCAGACACCATGCAAGAATCCTAGCACCACTCCAGCCCTGACTAGGAGGGACCACCATCAGGGAGGAAAAAGTAGTCCTGTCTCCATCGCCATTCAGTCCTCATTCTCTGCTGAACAAGTGCACTCATTAGTGTCAGCTGTGTTGGCAGTTGCTCGATGTGGCCCACTGTTCAGTGGACAACTGAACAGAGGCCACCAATTTATTACATATAAGACATTGAACAAATGAAAGATTGTAACAATTATTGCTCGCTGCCAACCACACCTGGATTCAGAGAGGAGGCCTAGAGATGAAAAGGCTCTCATTCTTATCAGGTCCCTGAGTCATCCAGTCTCCCTTAACAACTGCTTGTGAAACTTTCTCATTTTAAACTAGTGCTCTTTATTTAGCTTTGGGATTAAGCTATTTATATATATAGCTGCTCTCTGATACAAACAATCAACTCTAGGGCTAAATCTGTGGTCCTTATTCAGTCAAACTCCTCTTGGCTTCAGAGGGAACTTTGCTCAGCTAAAGACTTCAGGATTTGGTCATAAAATCCAAAATTATGCATGATTTAAATCACCAGTAAAGTAAATATTATACGTTTTAGCCCTTGTTATGTTGGGGATTGGCAAAACCTCATTGAAGCTGGCTAAATGTAAGCAGCAATACAACCCCTTTGTGGAATAGATAGCTGAAACAATAGGGGCCTCTGCCCAAAACACAGGCCACGCGAAGCTGGAGTAGAAGGTAAGGCGTCTGGCCCAAGAGGTTTCCCCAGGGATCTGATAATAAAAATAGGGCCATGGGATTGATTGGATTGTAACTGTGTGTCTGTGTGTGAGGAAGAAAAATACCACAGAAACACACGCAGAAGGCAGCAGAAAGGCAGGATAGCCAGAGAAGGACTCGTGGCATGAACCTAAGAAACAAATCTAAGAGGGACAGATTTTGGGTAAAGTGCTGTCTGGAAAAAGGGCTTGGAACTCTGGCCAAAGGAACTGTCTCCTGCTGTTTTATTCCTACTCTGGTCAGGGAAACAGAACTTTATGTACATTTTTTGTAAAACAGGATTGCATCATCATTAATTTCTCTTCCTAACAGAAATGCCCACAGGACACTGAAATTTGGCCAACCATTTAGATCAAAAGGTAAAATGATATTTATTTGTGTCAGTGGAGATTCATGTGAAAATGGAGAATAGTACAGCCGATAGTCTTACGTTACCCTTATCATCCCAAATACTAGCTATTCATAATTTTATTTTTCAGTAACCAAAGCAATAACGTACAAATTGACTTAGATTTTAATAACATTTGAAACTAATACAGATTTTGGTATGAACTTCTAATGAAGAAACAAACTTGGTTTGGCCTTAATAGATTTTGTTAGTTTGGTTATTATTATAATTCTTATTTTTCCTTGTAAGTTCTTCTTTGACATTTTCAGAACAATCTGGGAGTGCCCTTTTGGCTAATTTAATCACTATACATTCAGATGGATTGTAATGAAAAAGCAGGGATCCAGTGGCATACTGGGGGTCTTCAGCGTCCAGGGGCCAATACTTGCATTTGCCCCCCCCATTCGCATCAGCATTGGTATCCCGTGGGAGGGTCTGCAGGCCCATTTCCTGCTCACCACCACTCCCCCCATCACTGTGGGTGTGGTGGGGAGTGGGAGTGACCGCACCCAGTGGCCAGGGGGGGTGGGAGGGGAACATGACAGGCTCTGTCCCAGAGCCCTGCCATTAGGTTGGCTGCCTGGCCCCTATGTGGCCAGGATCCCTGCAGTTCCCTCATTACACCTAGCGTGGGGGCGGAGGAACCAGAAGGACACTTGCTCTCCCCACAGTGGGAGCCATCGGCTGCCGGCAAGCCTGAGCTGGGGTCGGTGTGGCCTGAGGATGTGAAAGCCTGGTGGCCCCTGGCCACCTGCGACAGTGGGGGGTGGATCCTCTGAGGAGGGCCTGGCCGGTGTCCTCCCACCGGAATCCCTGCAGTGTAATTAGAGAATACAAAGGGAAGAATATCTAATAAAAATATATCTCTACCAGAGGATTAGAACCCTGGCCAATCTCTGCTCTTTGACTCAAACTGTACCTACTGATGGTGACAACTGTAGAAGAGAGGGGGGACTCGGAAGCCCAATCTGATGTTTCCCTTCTTCTCACCCATGCACTCCTCAGGAAGAAAGCTTTATGACTTTGCAAAGGAGGCAGGATGTGAAATCTGCAAACTCTGTCAAGCCCAAGAATCCATAGGGAACTCACGTTTCAATTTTACATATTCTAAGACATCTGCAGGAAGGCCATGCTACTTTGTACTGCTTTTGAGTCAACCCTGAGAGCACTGAATATTGATTGATTGATGAGCTCATGTCCTATTAAACTTCTGGGGCAGTGGGGCCCTGAATTATAAAAGTACTCCCTATCATAGGCAATGGGCTTATGGACATGTAATTAAGAGCAGAATATGGTCCACTTTCTATGCAAGTGAAGGCAAATGTAGCCACTAGACTACACAGTTTGGGAGAAATGACTACATTAACTGGGGGGAAATGACAGTTGCTGAATTAGTTAGAGCAGTGGTTTTGAACCTGTGGTCCGTGGCCCTGAGAGTCCGCAGAGCATGTCTAAAATTTCCAAAGGGGTCTGCACCACCATTCAAAATTTTTTAGGGGCCTGCAAAAGAAAAATGGTTGAAAACCACTGATCTAAAGGAAAGTTCCACTCTTGTTCCCCTTCTACTACAGAAGCATATTTATAGCCAAATTCTTCCCTGTTGCAACTCCACTTACTTCAGTACAGTTACACCAAGAATGAATCTGACCCATTTTATAAAAAAAAATAATTGGAAACTTGAATAGAAGAACTACACCGTTCAAACAAATCCTATTCCCAGATTTCTACCATGAGCTATCTACCTTCTGATAAGACTTAATACATTATGCTTTTAATTCTTCAGTAACAAAAACAAGTTGGACAACTTATTCTTCTTTCTATTTCTTTGTAGCAGTCTAAACAATTTCATTCTTTGCAGTTTTCACTTTTCCAGCACTTTCTGGGAGTTATCGCTTTCTCCTTTCCCCTCAAGTTAGCCTTTTTAATCTTTTGACATACATTAGTGTCTCTAGCCCTTTTACCTTTACATCTGAAGAAGGGGGCTTTGCATCTGATGAAGTGGGTTTCTGCCAATGAAAGCTTCTGCCGCAAAAATTTATTAGTCTTTAAGATGCCACAGGACTCTCGTTGTTTTGCTGAAAACAGAATAACACGGCTACCCCTCTGGAACTCTTTAACTACACTGTTACTCTTTTCTGAATTCCTTCCAGTTTGTTGATGTCTTCTTGACTTTGAGGTGCCTAGGTCTATGTGCAAGGGCAAGTGGAGAAAGATCATCCCCTCATCTGCCTGTATCAGCAGTCCTAAACTGTAAAGTTTTAGCTCATAAACATTTGGATGTTCACCCTCTCCTCAGTCTTTTTTTGGCATTAGTGCTCTTTCTCCCTGAATATCTGGGCCTGCGGTTATTGTTCCCCAGATGAATTAACTAGCTTTTTTTTCCCAGTCTGAATCTCATGTTGCCATTTCCTGCCCGTATTTCTTATCTTCTGGTCATTGTGTTTTATTTTTCTGCCTAACCCTTCCAGGTTAGGGCCTGCCTGATCCTGCAACTGGCT
This sequence comes from Mesoclemmys tuberculata, assembly GCA_007922155.1. NCBI lineage: Eukaryota > Metazoa > Chordata > Testudines > Chelidae > Mesoclemmys > Mesoclemmys tuberculata. The sequence continues at coordinate 50,605,077 of ML675616.1, forward strand.
CCTCACAAGTGCAGCGATCTACTGAGTGGAGAAAATTGCAGGATGTGGGCCTTAGTGTCAATGCCAAAGTGAATTCCTGTGCTGTTCTTCCACAGTATAAGTAAGGAGGCTAAATAAAAGTAGGCCTTTTACCAGTGCTTAGACTATTTGGAAACCTCCTCCCAATTTGATACAGAACTGTTTAGCAACACCCTCTACTGTTGGTCCTTCTGGAAGTTTGCAATGCAGGGGAGAGTGTTCCTTCTGAAACCAGGCCAAAGGATGTTACACAAGTACAAAATTAAGAATTACTGCCCTAATGTATAGTTGTGTGGCCATCACAGCACACTATACTCCATCCCTTCGCAGAAGCAGAGATCAATGAAGCACTGGCGGCAGATCTTGGCTGCCACCGGTGACTCTGACCCCTGCTCTTCTTGGATGGTGAAAGAAAGTAGAAAACCCTCCTGGGCCCCCTAATAACAGATGTCAAGACCCCCCTTTGATGAAGGAGTCGTGTCCCACCTGAACAATGAAACAGGTGACCAGCTGAGAGAGGGTTGTGAGGACTGGAGGCAGAACTTTCATTGGAGTTGCAGCTGCATTACGGTGTTTCCTCCCACAAGAGAGAAGAATGACCGTGAACCTCATCATGTTCAGAAATAAATGTAAAACTCATTCTTTGACATAGCTTTCATTCAGTAAAGTTTCTCTCACTATTCTACACAATACATTAATCAAGCTCTTTATTCAGAAAGCTAGGAAGGAAGAAAGTGAGAGACTATTGTTTACATTCTTTTAATATTTGGGTGGTTTATGGTTATTACAGTGATGGGGATCATAAACAGACAGAAGTGTCCAAAACAACTGGAGTTAATTGAATAGTTAATTAACTAATTAACACTTCACTGAAATGGTAACTATTTTGAGTGAATACCACATTTTCTACAAACGAAACATCCCTTTTCAATTATTCCGTTATAAACGTAGGACTATACTTTGTACAAATGGGTCTCAATCCTGAAGTCTGGCTGAACAGTGGACGGTAACTGTGACTGTACTCCATCTTTGTGTACAATCCCCTGCTCGTGTTCTCAGTGCAAGTTAGAGCAGCCCCGGGGCCATTCAAATTTGAGATTAGAGACTATTACACTAGTCTGAAATCACAGCGTGCAGCAAGATTCTAACCATCCCTCCTCTCCCAAGCATGTCCCCTATACATGGAGGAATACGAGGGGGAATCCTCAGTTTACTAAGTAGGGCAGCTTTATGGTCCCCTAGCACAAACTGCAGGAGTCGCAGAAACAGAACATACAGGGGCTATGGCTTTCACCATAGAGCTGGTTTCTGGTTGTGGTTGATATTTTTCTACTGCCAGGAATAACAAGGACTTTCCAATGCAATTGACCAGCAATGATGCAGAACTTTTTAAAAACATAATTACTTCCTTCTTTTGTAAACTGACTCTTCTTTAAGCATTAGGAATCCTTTGTGAGCAGTAATGAATTCAGGCTACTGTAGCTGTATTTTACTGTTATATTTATCCAGAAATAAAATTAATTGTTATTTCCAGTGTAGTGACACGAATGCATTTAATCTCTCTGACGGGGAGAGGCAACTCTAGATTGAAATATGAGGTGGGGCACTTTAAGACTACTTAGCTGCTAATATGTTAATTAACAAAGAGCATAAAGCTTTAAAATGTTCTTGAGTCATCACACAGCTGTGGCTGTTGGACCGTTCAATTAAATACAAAGCCTTCCTTGGCATCCTATTGATGTAGCTTCAGAGAATCCCTTTCCAGAGCAAATGCTATAAAGTCTGGATCCTCCATCTGAAAGATTTGTGGTGTTAAGTAAATCACTGGGTGCCCTCATGGGTAGGGGAGCTGCTCTGATAGCTGGCACGGTGTGAAGGGGCAGGTATCTGTAAGGCACATGACAAAGAGGTGAAGCTTTTTAACATCAGGGACAAGTTTTGTCTCCTGGGAACATGGAGGTGTATTGTTACCTATGTGGTTGTCTGATTTTAGAACTTCTAATCTCTATTTTAATTTTTCATTCAATATTGTCAAACACATACCGTGTTTAATATCTGATTAGCATTTACAGAATGCTGAGAGCGAGTCATTTTCAGTCTTCTCTGAATCAAAAATAGATTGCACAGTGTGAATGAGAGCACAAGATAGTCCTTTATGTCCACAATTCATAAACTGTAGGATATGTGCCCACAAATATCTTCCAAGATAGCCAAACCAAAGTATTCAACAACCTTGAGCCAGGCCTGCTGAAAATTGAGATTTGGGGAGCGGAGGAGGATGGGGGAAGATTTTGGGTGTTTTTTATTATTTGCCTTCCCATTTCTGAGCCTGTAGGATGCACTAGAGTAATCTTTTCAAGCTTTTCTCTGAAGTCATGAGGGCCAAACTTTTTTTTTTTAAATGAGCGCTTTACAAAATCACTTAGACTGTAGGAGCTGTAGCTTTAAGAAAGGTGCCTAATGTTATGAGACTTACTGGCACACAGAGCTACAAAAAACATTAACTATTAAAGGGCCAGAGCAGAGTGATCTGACGGAAGTTTCTGAGGTCTGTTGCTGGAGAAGTGAACCATCTGTTCTGCTGGGGATCTGGAGACTGAAACCAGCTAAAATGCCTTTTAATAATTTCAAAAGGAGAAGACCCAGGTCTGTCATGCAACCCTGAGACTGGATTGCATCAGCTTCCTGAAAGAAGTTGGAAGGGGGTGGATCTCCCACTGAGGTTAGGTGGAGGAGAGAAAATGGATACTGACTTCTGTGTGTGCAAATGAATAACCAAAAACTTTCAGATACTTATGCATACTAGATGCCAGCTCTGCAATCAATTGTTAATTGAACTCCTGTCTTGAGAGGTGAAAAGCTAATGTACGCTCTCAAACCACTTGCTTCCTTTAACTAGCAGTCAGACTGTCAGTGGAATTCTGTTAAAAGGATTGGCCAATCCCTTGAACATCTGACTCATTGCTACATGCAGATTCATGAAACTGTGAGATTCCTAATCCAAACATGCATGGAAATGAAATCTCTATCGTGTCAGGACACAGCTACTTTTCACTGGCAGTTAGTGCCAAGATAGGTTATTCTGTTTAGAATTGGCTCTAATTAGCATTCCCACATGATACAACATTTTTTACCTGTAATAAAGTTGTGTAATACTTTAGGAATATCTCCTCTGCCTTCCTGACTAGGATTTAGAAACAACCGAGGACAGCTTGGCCTCAGAGTATCTTTCCCTGAAGCTACACTGAGGCCAGGACTTTGGGAGTATATTCAGTCAAGCATTTTGTTGGCCAGGGCAAAAAACATGTTTTACTTCCCTGAGCCTGAGTACAAAAAAACAAACAAAACCCAAACCAAACAAGTGGCACAGTAGTATGGTGCCTCTGGAAGTTGGTGCCCAGGGTAATTGCCCTGCTCGCCCACCCCTAGAATCGTCCCTGTATTCAGTACTGTATAGATACCCAGGCAATGCTGATAGCTAGATACCTAAATATCAAGTCCCTTTACTCTGAATCCAAGAGTTCCCAGTCACCTGGAGTGTGAGAGGCACTGAGGAAGGTACCAAATTATTTCCTATATTTGAAAACTGCAAAGAAATCCTTGCAATCAGGTCTGTGCAGGTGAATACTCTCTTATCTGAGAATACAGCAGTAGCAAGGAAAACTGGCTTCTGGAGGATCAGCTTTGATTCAGATTAGCTGACTGATCGCTCCCAATAACAATGAGTAAAACTAATTCCATGGTAGCACTTCCTTATGGCTGCTTGTCTCTTTGTTAACTGTTATGTGGGAAAGCTGTTACCGCCTTAGTGTTCTATACATAAACGAGCAATGCACTCATACAACAAGCACATCACAAAAGCAAAAGATGTTATAAAGTAAACTGTAAGATAGAGCTATTGGAAAAATTTCCAGCAACTATTTTTGACAGAAAATTGGTTTTCAATTAAATGAAATTTACATGAAAAGTGTCTGCTTTCTGCAGAAAATTTAGTTTTTTGTTAAATCTTTTGGCTAAAATCTCTTAGTTTTTAAGTTGTCAGTTGAATGTTTACATGGGGACAGGGAACAGCTCTATTGTGAGATGAGAACAACCTTTCACCTAAAGCTGGTCTGCAATGATCATAATTACATAGGCAGAAGTTCAAACAAATGTAGACAAGGAGTAGCTCAGTCAATGATTTATGAATGAAATACAAAAGGTGTTACAACACAATCTTTAGGTACAGTATTTAGTAATCAGAAAAGATCTGGCAAGACTCATTTATTTACTTACTGTTATTCAGCTGCTTTCAGTTATGTATGTTACCTTGAATTTTGAGCTGAACCTAAGATTCCCAGAAGAAGTGACACTTTTTTTTTTTTTTTTGGTAAACACTAGATATTACTCTGTACTTTTGCTTTATCCTGCTGGAAGGATATCCTGGATTAGGATGTTAGGCAAACATTTAAATATGGATTTGATTTTTTGTCTAACACAAAGGCTGCAATAGAGGTTTGCAAACAATACAGGTCAAAGAATGGAAAAAGTAGTTGCATTTTACAGAAATGTTGTGATTTTATGTAACTTTATTAAAACTGTGTTGCTATGTAACCTTAAGTTATAGAGCTGTTATGAACTAGAATTCAGCAGAACAGTGTGTTTTGAAAGAAGATGTAAAATAAAACTTAATTTTGTGCAACTAGAAAGATGTGTGTTCTTTTCTTAATATGAGCAAACGAGCAGAGCTACATTAAGCTGAATGTTAATGGAATTACAGCAGCATAAAACTTGAGAGGTATAATGATCAATCAGTCCTGCAGACTGATGGAATTAGAAAAAAATCACATGCTTCTGAACTCAAAGCTGTTTGGTAGCCTACGGCGAGATCTTTTGTTGTTATCTGCTCTTATATTTTTACCAGCCTCTTCATCATTCAGGAAGTACCACACCTTATTACTGGCGTCATAGAGACTTGGTGGGATAAATCTCATGACTGGAATATTGGAACAGAGAAGTAATAGCTTATTCAGGAAGGACAGATGGAAAAAAGGAAGGAGGCTTTGCATTGTACATTAAGAATGTATACACTTGTTCTGAGGTCCAGAATGAGGCAGAAGGCAGATTCCTTGAGAGTCTCTGTGTAAAGGTAAAAGGGGGAAAAATAGGGGTGACTTTATACTAGAGGTCTATCATAGACCACCAAATCAGGAAGAGGAAGTGGATGAGGCATTTCTAGAACAAATAACAGACATAGAAAATACAAGACCTGGTAGTAATGGGGGACATTAATGATCTGGACATCTGTTGAAAAAGTAGTGCAGCAAAACACAAAATGTTCAATATGTTCTTGAAATGTGTTGGGGATAACAGGGAGCACAGCCATTGAAGATAGGATTCTGACCAACAGGGAGGAATTGGTAGCAAACCTGAAGCTGAGAGGCAATTTGTGTGAAAGTGATCATGAAATGAAAGATTTCATGATTCTCAAGAAAGGAAGGAGTGAGAATATCACAGAGGAAGTAGAAAAGACTTCAAAAAAGCACACTTTAATGAATCCAGAAAACTGGTAGGTAAGGTCCCATGGGAAGAAAATCTAAGGGAGAAAGGTAGTTCAGGAAAGCTGGCAGTTTCTCAAGGCAACAGTAGTAAAGGCACAACTGCAAACTACTGGATGTGAAAAATAGGTTGGAAAAATAGTAACAGGTCAATATGCCATGAAAATCTTTAATGACATGAAAATCAAAAAGAAATCCTACAAAAAGTGGAAACATGGATGAATTGCTAAGGAGAAGTAAAAAAGGATAGCATAATCATGTAGGGACAAAATTAGAAAGGGTAGACACAAAATGAGTTATACCTAGCAAGGGACATAGAAGTCAGTAAGAAGTCTTTACATACCTTAGAAGCAAGAAATAACCCAAAGAAAAATGTAGGTCCTCTACTTGGCAGGGAAGGAGAACTAATAATGGATGACATCAAGAATGCTTTATTCCTCTTTTGCTTCAGTCTTCACTACCCATGGTTACCAGATACTCAGCAGAATTAACTTTAATAACAAGGGGGAAAGAACACAAGACAAAATAGGGAAAGAACTGGATACAAAATATTTAGATAAGTTAGAGGTATTCAAGTCAGCAGGGCCTGATGAAATTCATCCTAGGGCACTTAAAGAACTAGTTGACACAATCTTGGAACAGTTAGTACTTATCTTCAAGTACTCATGGAGAGTCAGTGAGGTTCCAGTGGACTAGAGGGGGCAAACATAGTACCTATCCTTAAGAAGTGGAACAAAGAGGACCTGGGGAATTATAGACCTGTGATTCTGATTTCAATATGTGGAAAGAAACGGGAACAAATTATTAAACCATCAGTTTGTAAGCACCTAAAAATAATAGGGTTATAAGTAATAGCCAGCATGGATTTGTCAAGAACAAATCATGCTAAACCAACTTAATTTCCTCCCTTGACAGGGTTACTAGCTTAGTGGATGAGGGGAAGCAATAGAAGTGATGTATCCTGATTTTAAAAGGTTTTTGGCAGAGTCCCACATGCCATTTTCAGAAGCAAACTAGGGAAATGCAGTCTAGGTGAAATTGCTATAAGGTAGGAACACAACTGGTTGAAAAAATATACTGAAAGAATAGTAATCAATGATTTGCTCTCAAACTGGGGTGGAGGGAGTCTATGTATTGGGCTACCACAGATCCAGTCCTGGGTCTGGTACTATTCAGTATTTTTATTAATGACTTAGATAATGGAATGGAGAATATACTTATAAAAGTTGTGGATGACACCACAGGGGTTGCTAGGACTTTGAAGGAAAAGACTAGAATTCAAAATGACCTTGACAAATTAGAGAATTGGTCTGAAATCAACAAAATGAAATTCAAATAAAGACAAGTGCAAAGTACTACACTTAAGAAGGAAAAATAAAAAAATAGGGAATAACGGGGTAGGCAGTAGTATTGCTGATCTGGGGGTTATAGCGGATCACTGTTGATTCATATTCAGCGTATATGATACAGTTGCAATAAAGGCTAATATTTTGAGGTATATTAAGAGGAGTGTTGCCTGTAAGACAAGGGAGGTAAATGTCTCATTTGACTCAGCACTTTTGAGGCCTCAGCGGGAGTACTGTATCCAATTCTGGGCACCACTCTTTAGGAAAGATGTGGATAAATTGGTGAGAGTCCAGAGAAGAGCAACAAAAATGATAAAAGATTTGGAAAAGCTGAGCTATGAGAAAGGGTTAAAAAAACTGGGCATGTATAGTCTTTTCTTAAATACCATTCTTAGGGTAGGCCCGCCCCCTGCCCTCCCCGTGCTAGATTTAGTGGATGCCATGCACTGCCTTGGGTAAAAATTGACAGATTTAGACCATTTTGATCCATATTACATGAGCAGTTTGATCTCTAGGTCAGTGGAACCCTGTCTCCCCAACTAGAATTTTTTTTAAATGGCTAGTTTTTCAGGCCTCATAGCTCCAAAATCCCTAGCTCAAATGACCCCAAATTTGGATCATTCATCCAAGCCTGCACCCTCCTATGACACACCAAATTTCAAAGGAATCCAAGTAAGCCTTTAATTTTAGAGGATTTAGAACGGTGGATCTTTAAACAGGAGTCATGACACAATTTTAAACCTGTTGATGCAGCACTATACTAAACAGAGACAGTCCCTGACCCAAAGTCCTCACAGTCTAAATTAACTGGTGGATGTGTGGAGGGTTTGTGCTTGGGTTTGGGTGCATTGGCAGAGCTGTGGGATGAGGGGTCATTGGGGTGCACTGGAAGAGCGGGGTCTGCAGGAGGCTGTGGGGTTAGGGTTTTATACAATGTATTTAAAATTAAAATAAACCATTGTATAAGTATCACTCTAGGAAATAACTTCTGTTGCTTGTAGTTCTTTTCACAGGTGCCCTCAGGTCAGTTTACAGAGGAAGTCACTGAAGTGATCTGCCTGAAGTCACCCAGCAGGCTAGGGGACAAACTGGGATTAAAACCTAAGGCTCTAGAGCCCCCAAGCCAACACACAGTTCACTAGGCCACACTGCCTTCAGTAATCAATATGCTCATCTTAGGACCTGCTGATTCCCATTGAGCCTGTTGGCCAACGTGTGCATATAGTGTCTGATGAAAAACACACCCCGTCACGTTGCCGTTGCTCATGTAGAAAATGGTCAGATAGCCAATGGGATTGCTCCTGTGCTTACATTTATGCATGTGCATGGATATTTGCAGGTTTGAGGCCTTGGGGAGCAATGTGATTATCCAACTAAGGGTATGTCTACACTGCAATCAAAAACCCATGGTTGGGCCATGCCAGCTGACTCATGCTTGGAGGGCTCAGGCTACGGGGCTATTAAACTATGGTGTAGACATTTGGGCTCAGGCTGCAGCCCAAGCTCTGGGACCCTCTGACCGTGCAGGATCCTAGAGCCTGGACTCCATCCCACGCTTGAACATCTACACAGCAATTAAACAGCCCCTTAGCCTGAGTCCTTTAGCCTGAGTCAGCTGGCATGGGCTTGCTGCAGGGTCTAGCTATAGTGTAGGCAGACCTTAAGGATCCACTATATGCAATTGTGGGACAAGAATCATGTGGCTTAGACCTATTTAACCTTCTTTCCCCATTCCATCCCAACAAAAAAAGGTCCATTTTCTGAATAGAATAACCTACTCCAGGAATTGTGCTTATTTCAGTTCTCTGCATTTCCCAGGTTCTGGAGGCAATTAACTTTTGACTTCATACCTCACAGCATGCTTGCTGAGTGTGGCAGCAACAACTCACATACTTCGTCCAACAACTGCATACCTCTCAGATCTCTCTACATAACTCAGTCTGTGAAAATAGTGTTTAATTTTCACAGGCAATGAGATTGTTTTGTCTCAAATTTCCCATTAAATATACAGGGCCAAATTCCACTCCATGGGAACTGGAGTCAGTATGTAACTGAGAGGAGGGTGTGGCCCACCCATTCCTAACAAATCTGGATTATTTCTCTTCCTTGAAAGTGTAGCGTTTAAATGATAGGCACATGTGCATGAACATGTGCATTGTTTTAGGTTCTTCTTATGTGGTAGGACCATTGTCGTCTCCTAAATCCGTTAATGTTTCACCTCAAACTTCTTAACAGAGGGGAGTCTTATCAAATAAGGGATCTAGATCTATCAAATATGGTGGTGTGATGGGATGTGCAAGGCCCTTTGAATGCCTCGTGGTTCTACTGCCCCCCGCCCCAGAAAAGAAGCTGTTAAGGTGGGTCCTCCAGGCCTGCCTAGAGAGGGTTGTAGGGAAGCAGCCAATCAGAGGCCCACCAAGCCCCCGCAACAAGAGCAGGCTGTATTCCTGAAGATACTTCAGCTGCAATAGTGACGACTCCAGGATCACCAGTCTCAAGCTTGGCAGGGAGTCTGGCAACCATGATAGCATCCGTCCAGGTCTGGCCATCACAGGCACTTCAGGGGAAGGAGTCAGACAGCCCCAGGCCAGGGCTGCAGGTATTGTAGGAAAGTGGGGCATGCAGGATGGATTTTCCTTTATACACACCATGATTGTAAGGTCAGCTTGGTTGCCATGAGAGCCACAGAAACCAGTAAAGACCAGGCTGCCAAAGGCCCCCTGTCATGAACTGCTGCGGCCTGGGCTATTGTAAAGGCTGAATGAAGAACAGTGGGGACCCAGTTACAGTCTGTTTTGGTTGTGGGAAAGTGGGACACATAAAAAGTGTTGCCCTGGAAAAAACTCAAACTCTTAAAAACAGGTGTGACATTGTCTGGAATATGAATGACCATTTATAATATTACTGTTACCAATATTACAGAATTGCAATAAATATATAGGCTATGCCATGCAAGGTATTAATAGAAAAGTCATGATTCGCTAAAACTGATAAGCATGTTTATATGTATTTATCAGTTTTGTATTATGGGTTCTACATATGTATGGTATATTTGTATTTCAAGCTTGTGCTGTGTTTCTCCCAAGGCAGACTGGCAGCAGCATCAAGCCTGCTTAATGGCCCATCAAGGGAACTCAGATGTATAAGGAACCCAGTAAAAGAACCCAGGGGCTACACCTTATAAGTCACCAGAACATGTTAGAACATGCCTATGGACAGGGGACTGAGGCTTTTCCATGCCACATGCTGTGTGTCTCTGTTTTGGACAAAGGAAGTACAAGCCTCATGGCAGAAACTATAAAATGCAGCTGCACCATCTCCATCTTGTCTTCATTCCTGCTTCCTATGTCTGGATCATCTACAACTGAAGCTGTGAAACAAAGAACAGAGACCCATCCACATACTGGATGTACACCAGAGGAATTGTGCAAGCCTGCAAACTCCACAATTCTGCTGAGAACCTGAGATACATGGACTATGAAGTCATTTGTATGTCTTATTTGTTTCTTTCATTTTATGATAAACCTTTAGTTTTAGTTATTAAAGGATTGGCTAGCAACGTGATGTTTTGGGTAAGATCCAAATTTATATTGGTAATGTGGTTGATCTTTTGGGGAATCAGGAGAACATTTTGGTAAAGGGAATAAATTATTTAAATTATTTAAAACTCTATCTTTTTACTGGACCTAGTTGCTGAGTGGAAGCCAGATACTGAAATGCGATAAAGAAGGCTATGCACTTCTTGTAGTTTCTTGATAACCAGTGTGGGAAATTAGGAGCACTATTTGTGACTGGGTATCCTACCAGAATCTTTTTCATACAACATGTAATTAGACTGCAGAATACATTACCAAGGGGTGTTGGTGGAGCTAAAAATCTGGCAAGATTCAAGATAGCACTGAATGCTCATATGGATAATGAAAACGGCCAGTGATACAGCAGTGAATGCTAACAAAGACTATTGGAAGGAAGATAAAACCTCATGTTTAGGATTTAACCAATCCCCAACTATCAGTGACTGGAGGGTATTCCACAGCTGCCTACAACAGGGTTCTTACACCTTCCTCTGAAGCATCTAGTGTTGACCATAACTGGAGACAGGATACTGAACTAGAGAGACGAAGGGTCTGATCCAGTGTGGCAATTCCTATGTTCCTATCTCATCCTCCATCCCCCAAGTATTCAGAAGTAGATTAGTTCTACTTTGTTCTGCAAAGGGAACGGCTAGCTTTGATCTGTAGGAAGCAGACTTTGTTAGCATGGCTTCCCAAGGATGAGGCTGAATGAAACTTATCAATTTGTTGCTTTTTTAGTGTGGAAGAAAATCAGCACTGTAACTCTCACTCTGAGGTTCTTGTTACTTATTCAGAAGAAGATGAAAAAGACCTCCTGAGGTCCCTCCCAACCCTAATGTTCTATTATTCTGTGAAATGAGGTGCTTGGTGATTTGGTTTTGGTTGTGCTTTGTATCTTTTTAACTGATTCTTATACAGATGGAAAGTTCCTAGGTCGATTGCTAAATTACATGCAAATGTGGAGGCCAGTTTAAGGCCTCTCTTAAAATATGACCCATAATGTCTGATATTCGAAAGGATTTCGGTTTCTGGTACATTCATTACTTTCTTTACAATTTCACATTTAAACCAGATTATTATAATAATGACCATAGATTTCCCTTTAAAGCAAAGTGTGCTATGGGGTTTGGGAGGAAAGTTGACTCAGTGTAATCACTGCAGTTTCCTAGAAGTGCACAGAGTCTTTTGGAATCCATACAAAATGATGTTGTTATGCTGGGGGTTGGACTAGACCCCATTGACGCTGGTGTGTATAACAGCTGCTTTTCATTCATGTAAAAAGCAGTAAAGACCCTTTCTGAAATGAGGTAACTGAAACAATAGGAAGACACCTCTGCCCAAAACACAGACCACATGCAGGGCTGGTTAGGAGCTGAGCTGTGTATGCAGCAGGTTTCACTGAGTGGTGAACACAAACACAAGGGGCTGGGTATTGTTTTGGTGGAGGGGTGTGCGGGAGGTGGGGGGAGAGAGAGCACGCACAGAGCCCTGCTGAGAAACACTGCAGAAGCAGACAGAGAAAGCAGCAGAAAACCAAGGACAGCCAGAGAAGAAGTTGCAGTATGACCATGGGAGAGAACGTTTTGGGTAGAGTTCTGGCTGGCAGAAAAAAAGGTTAGAATATTGAATAATATTGCCTCCTGTTTGTGAATGAACAGGATTTGCATCAAATAAACACTTGACTCTGTCCTCAATTTCTCCTTCTAATGGAAACAACCTACCAGCCCCAAATGCTGGCCAACCATTGGGTCAAAAGGAGCAACAACATTCTATAGAGGGCACAGAGGAAGAAGGGAGTGAGGGAAGATCTTTCAACCCTTTTGATCATGACAGGAGCTGAGAATAACCCTTAAAATGTTATTGGGATGTGACTGTGTGGATTAGGGGTGACCATTTGTAATATTACTGATACTACGATTACAGAATTGCAGTAAATATTATATAGGATATGCCATGATTCGCTAAAAGTGAAAAGCACGTTTATATGTATGTATCAGTGTTGTATTATAAGTTCTACATACGTATGGTATATTTGTATTTCAAACTTCTGCTGTTTCTGGGTGACACCCCGAGGCGGGATGGCAGCCGCACTAAGCCTGCTTAATGGCCCATCAAGGAAACTCAAATGTACAATGAATCCAGTGAAAGATTCATTAATCCAGAGGCTACACCTTATGAGTCATCAGGACATGTAAGAACATGCCTCTGGATAGGGGACTCTGAGGTTTTTCCATGTTTCAAATGCACATCTGGGCTATTCCATTTAAGAGGCAGCCAGATCTTCAATTAGAATTCAGGGCTATTTTTGTAACCTATCTTGTAGATGTGCTCTTAAGAGTATATTTCACTTTCAAAAACAGGATTTTTCAAAAGGTGCTTATAGCATGCAATGATACTTTGGGCAAAAGCTAAGCCACTCCTCTGAAAGCGGAGAAAGAACAGTTATATAGAAATGGATACATAATTGCTTTCCTAGCCAGTGGACAGTAAATCCAGCCTGGGTCATTAGTCTTCTGGGTGACCCTATTTCTTCACTCCCACAGCTGCTAGCAGAACAGTGTCAGTCTGTTGAGCACATCCGTGATCTGAGTTTATCAGCAAGGGAAAATGTAAATCACTGAAGAGATGCAAATTAAACTTGTGTTGGTCATTCAGTGTTATCACCGAATATCCACAATGCTGCATCACTTGGCTTGCAAAAAATTAAAAAACTATACTCATTTTATAATAAAATAGAAGGGCATTCCCACAAAAAGGAAACTGTACATTTTTTAGAAATGTATATGAAATTAATATTTCAGCAGACAAGCAAAAGGTATGACAGATGAAGCTGGTTTTGATGACAAAGCCTTCATATCCCACACAGATTTGCATATCCACAACTTCTTTGATAGTTTATAGGTGTTCTGAAGAAATACTTTGAAGCCAAATTGGAAATTTGAATGCTGATTATAAAGATGATGAAATAAACAATGGATTAAGATTAACAATGGCTTTAAAACATATAACTCTCTAGACTTGTAGTAAGATGTACTTTATGAGACCCACCCCAATATATGGTGCACCTAATCCTTCCTGTTAGTTCATTTCTCTGTTTGATCCTGTTCCTCCAATTTGCTCCAGATACAAAATAAATGCTTCTATATATGCATTTTTAGGCCTCAAAAGTTGATGAAATTACTATTTAATAGCTAGAGACAATAAATCTTGCCTGTAACTTTTGTATTGTCTAGTTAACCTCTTGAATAATACATAACCGCTTACTCCAAACCTCTTATTTTTATTCCATTTCTAAGGAACTAGAAGGAAAAGTTTCCCAAATTAAAGGAACAGAGCATCTGTTTTTTTCTTTTAAAAATTATTCATTCATTATATGCAATCACTTATCTTTGACTTTCTTGATTATGTTGGACGGCGGTTATGCCGCCCGGTTGCAGCGGCCCGTCCGGAGGGCCCAGCCGCTGGGGAAGATCTTGGCCTCCTCCTAGGTAGAAGGGGAATTAGTGGCTGGCCCGCCTCTAGACCCGGTCCTCCGGCAGGGCGGGCGAACCAGCGGTCCTTCGCCCCGGCCCTCTGGCAGGGCGGGCGAGCAAAGAGTCCTTCGCCCCGGCCCTCTGGCAGGGCGGGCGAGCAAGCAGTCTAGCGGCCTGGTCCCTGGGCAGCAGGGCAGGCAAACAAAGCAGTCTAGGTGGCCTGCTCCCTGGGCAGCAGGGCAGGCTGAGGCGGGTGTCTCCCAGCCGTCTGGCCGGCGGGTCAGGACTCTCCCTCTTTCTCTCACTCGCTGGGGCAAGTGAGGGTATAGGAGGGGGGGAGGGGGACGCAGGCCCACCCGTCTCCACTGCGTCCCAGCCCAGGGCCCTACCAGTGGCACCGTCAGTACCACTGGTGTGGCAGGGATCCGGCCGCAACACGCCGCGGGGCCTGTGCCCCTTCTCTGGCCAGTAGGCCTGGCTGCCCCTGGGCCACTTCCTCCCCGTCCTCCCAGGAGCTGACCCCGAGCAACCCGGGGGCGGGGTGCACGGCCCACGGTTGGCTCACCCATCCGTCGGCGTCTGGAGGCGGCAGCGGGGGCAAGTCCTCAGCGTCCGGCAGCTCCTCTAGGTCCACATGTTCGCTGGGGAACCTGGCCTCTGGCAACTCCTCGAGGTCCGGTCCAGCTTCCGGGGGGGCAGCCGCCGGCAACTCCTCGGGCAGCTCCTCAAGGTCTGGCCCGGCCTCGGGCGGTTTGACCCACCAGGACGGGTCTGGTTCCTCAGGCCCGGCTGGGGTTGCAGGGAGGGGCGGCCGCCCCTTAGGGCCCGTCGGCCAGTCCCAGTCTCCAGCGGCCGGAGGGCCTACCCACTCCCGGTATGTGTCCCGGGACCGGCGGGGCTTCGGCCCGGGGCGACAGACCTTCTCTTCCCCAGCCGGAGCCCAGGGCAGCAGGTCTACTTCCCACTGCTGCCTCCCTCTTACTGAGCTCTGGGGCTGAGCTTTTATCCTTCCCCTTCCTGGGGAAGTCCCGCCTCCCAGGGCCGGATTGGTCGTCGCCGGCGGGCCTATCCGGCCTGGCCTGCGGGGTTGACAGGCGGCCCGGCGTGCTGGCCCAATCCCGGCTTGTTGCCGGGCAGATTTACTGGGTGCCTCGCCCTGCTGGTCTACTGCTCGGCTCCCAGCAGTCCCTCCCTCGGCTCCCAGTCTGGGGGCCGGCCGAGGTGCCCTTCTACAATTAGTTTAATGTTTTACTTTTAGGAATTACTTTTGTAGGAAATTCAGTTTTTGTTTCTGTTTAATATGTGATAATGAAAATACACCAAGAAACTTATATTTTTTCAGACTTAAGTTAATATTAAAGCACTTAATTTAACTTTAAGCATGTTAAAGAAACTAAAATTATTTGTAACATTTCCTCCAAGCTCAGGATACAACTTTTCTTTTTCTAGGAATCAGACTGCCATCTAAGAAGAGAGCTGGTTAAATATTATAAAAATGTTGGTAATTTTATTCATTCTTTGCATGCACTCAGATGGCCAGCAGGTATTTGTGAAAACACTAGTTCAAGGAGCTAAAAAGTTTCATGAATTGTTACTCAAATAATTATTTCTCAGCACATTAATAATGGAAGCACATTCTTCACATTTTCCTCGTTTCTTTCTTTTTTAAGTTTCTCATCCTATCAGGGAGCAGAAACAATGCCATGTGACTTAGGTGACTAGCAACACCATGAACAGTGAACAGTTAAAATAAATAGTTTGTTCACCAACCATAAATTAAAATTTGTTCTCTATTTGGCGAATGTTTAGGAATAACAAATACATTCATAGAAATCAGGTCATGACCATTTTGTAAATAACAAAAAGATCTAAAATTGTAGTGAATGTTTTTTGCAGTGAATAATTTGACCAGGCTAATGTATAAATAAGAGGAGTCTTTCCTGTGATATTCACTCTGTTTTAGGATACTTGGTCTGACATCTCAGTGAGCTCCCCATTTTTTTATTTGGAGTACTACCACCTCCCTTTCTCATTTTTGATAACTTACTGTTGAGTGAAATGCTGAAAAACATCTGTCATGGTGGAGACAAAAGAGGATCCACTGTATACACTTCTACTCTTGTGAATTATTCAAAAATTATACCCCCAGACACCGTCTTGTGCTTCAGTGGGAGCCACGCTCAATTGTGGTAGGTCTACATTTGGGCCACAGAGTTCTCTCCGCTCTCCCACTTAATCAAAATCAATCCTATATTACATGACAGTGCTAATGAGGTGTCCAAGAGAGTCTTTCTTGATGTGAAATAACATGCACCCTTGAACAACTTCATTTCTCCTGTCCAACACAGAAATGCTATTTATTGCGTGTGTTCCAGCTCCCTTTCCCACGTGAACGTATTGCATGTGAAAGATGCTTGCTACAGCTAGAGATCAAAATTTTCTGTGAAGTATTGCAAGCTTCCCCATAACGACCTGTCAGTGCATTTCAAACACTGTCTGGGCTGACTCCTTCTAGAGATAAGATAGTTCAGTCTCCATGAATAGCCCCTTCTAGTCTCCTCTGCAATTACATTGCTATTCTCAGCAAACAGTGCAAATTATTCTGGTGGCTTTTTTCCCCTTTATGTGCACAGGTGGCTGCTAGAAATTGGACTGAGACCAACTCATTTGCCTGCCAACAGCTGTCACCTGCTAATGACTTTTGCTTGCCACCAATTTGGGCTATATGTAAACCAATGAACCAAAGATGGAACGACCCCTGTATACCATTATCAGTCCTCTGCTAGGTGTTTGGATTTAATTTCTCATATAAGTGGGTGGATATTTATTTCTGATGATATCGGCAGAGCAGGCCTTCATATTGTTTGTATTGTGCATTTTAATTTTTCTGATAGGTGCCCAGAGCATAGAGTGAGCATCTCAGGCTGGATCTGCACCTATTAAAGTCAATGAGAGTGTTTCCATATACTATAATAGGTGAAGGATCATCCCCTCATACACGTTTTTATAAATCTAAAGAAATAATAATCAGCCATAGTCATTCTCTTGTGCTAGCCTTCAGTATTGTCTGATACAACCAAGGGAAGGAAAACAAAGAACTATTTCATGTAGAAATGGTTTGTATCAAGGATGTATTATCCAAAATGAAAATAAAGTGTCTTCTTTCAGAGTATCAGTAGTTGCTTGGACTCTTTGTTCCCAAACATTTACAGTCTGCAAAAGATAACCAAACCATCCAAATGGGACAGTATCAACACACTGTACAATAACAAACTTTCTTCTGAATTACAAGTTTAAAACAAAAAGGGAAAATGGTCTTTCCTGAAAATAAATATACTTCAAAATAATTCCACCTATGCTGAATTGTGGGAAAACCCCTGTACTTATAATGAAGAAGTCATCTCTTCAGTCTTGCGCTGAAAAAAAATCTTAAAACTTTGTTATATGTGAAAACTGGATGCCTTTCTAACCCAGCTGTTCTTACTCCTAAGCATGAAACTGAATATAAGACCAACAAAATTTCTGACTGAAAGGACATTATTTAAAAATCCCTGGATTGTGCTGTGTTTACACAGTTAGCAAGACTAGCTAGTACGCCCCTTTAAAGAAAGGAAATTGGAAAATGACAGAATACGCCTGTGGAAAATTCCATCATTCAAAATAAGGATGTTTTGTCAAGGGCAGAATTGTTTCTTGAGGAAACTCTGTTGAATTTTTTACATGTTTGTATTATCTCACTCTGCTAAAGGAATGAAAACCATGCTCAATTGCTAATGTGCCTGCTGCCACTGGGTGCAGATTGAGGTTTTCTTCTTTTCCTTTATTTTCAAATATATATAATGTTTAGTGAATGCAGGGCTTATTAAACTTGCTGGATTGGCAGCCCTGGAGCATAATATCCTCCACAGAACAGGGATTGCACAGGCAGCCACATTTCATTGTAGTGCCACGCTGATCTGCCTCTGCTATGACCTATAGGGATCAGCGCATAATTCAGATTTGATTCCTGATTTTTTTCCTACTGAAGCTGCCAACAAGAATGCCAATTAAACCAGTTGTGGTGGAGACACATATCCCACCAGTATCTATTTCACACAGGCTGCCATAAGATGATAACTTACCTTTAATACCAGCCAGATACCTAGAAGCAAAAGCTCTGTGTCCCATCACCAATCCCCTAAGTCCTCCTCTTCCTCTACAGCTTTCATAATTAACAATATGTGAGACTGCAGGATGAAATTAAAAACAGTTGCAATTTATTGTAAGCTCTATGCAATATTTTCCAGAAGTCTGAAAAAAGTTAGACTTACATTTCATAGAAAACATAGAACCATTCTTTGCTATAAATGTTCACATGATCACTGATTATACAATAATGAAACCAAATCACAATCTTGCACCATAACAATCTTTTCATTTTCCATCATGCAATATACAATTTTCTTTAGACTGTGCACTTTAGACTATGATTTGCGTACATATTACACACTCTACTATAACTGGGTTCCATCTGCTTAAATGGCGCTCTCTTTGACACATAGAAAAAATTAACTAGAAACAATGTGAAATGGGATTTGATTGTCTGAAACACAGCGACCTTTCTGCTTTAACTCTGATGTGTATTATTCACTTAGCACCTTATCAAAAGGAGAAATTTTATCTCAGATTCTACCAGAATAAAGTAGCTTTTGGGGAGGATTGATGAAAATCCTCTGCTCTAGATACAAAAGCATCTATTTCTAGAACCAGTATAAGCAAACAGTTCTCCTTTCTTTTGGTCCAGTGTTTTCAAACTTAAATGACTAAATCCATATTTAGCCACCTAAATTTAAATGGCCATATTTTCAAAAGTACTGAGCACCTGCTGGACTTTGTGGGTGTGCAGCTCTCTGAAAACCAGGCCACTTGTATTTAGGTGACCAAATCTAGTTCAAAAATTTTGCTGCTAGGTTCTTATCTTATCCAAATAAGTGGTGGATTCTCCATCTCTTGATGTCTTCAGATAAAGTCTGGATAGTATACGTTAGTCACATTCAAGTTACTGAGTGTGACATTTTACCCTGGGTACAAGCTGAACTGTTGAACAGTTGTGTCCCCTCCATTCTCCAACTCGGGGTGCCTTTTATACTGTTTCATTGTGAGACCAACCACTTCTGGTCTGCTCACACACAGCCTCCAACATGAAAATTACTCCCAACTCTACTGTATGAGTGCTCCGACCAGCCACTCTTGAATTACACTGCAGAGCAACACCAGCAATTCCCAGTCCCAGACTTTCCCTCAGAAATATGCATCTTGTCCTTCCCAGTCCTCTCTTGGACAACACCAGCTCATATAAAGTCTGTCATTTTATTAATAAAAAATTATATGCACAAACACTTATCTCAAATAGTTTCCCAAATACTTCAGTCCAAGCACACTGGTTTAGATAAAAGAATAAAACATCTTTATTAACTACAGAAAGATAAGCTTTACGTAACCACAAGAAACGATGCATAAAAGTCAGAACTGGTCACAAAGAAATAAAAAGTAAAACACAGATAATACCTAACTGTGACAGGCTGCTAGAAGCAGGTTGATTCAGCCCCCTGCCGTGGTGTCCTAATTAGAAGGAATGGGAAGAGGCTGAGTAAACCCTGCATGGGATGGGCTAATGAGGAGCAGCTGTGGAGCTGGTTAGCCCAGGCACTATAAAGGCTCCCAGGAAGGCAGTGTGGGGGCAGAGGTCAAATAATCAGTGATGGGAGAAGTTGCCAGAGGAGGGAGAGTGTCCTTTGATCAGTGGCTGGTGCAGTGAGGCCCCTGGGGCTGTTAGGCTGGACTGTCTATTGCTAGATGGTGGTGGGTAGTAAGTTATAAATAGGGAGCAAGAAGCTGATGTCTGCATGTGGTTTGTGGTGCAGAGGACCTGAGCAGCAGGAGGCCCTGCATGAGCCTGCTACTCTAATGGACCAAGTTAAGTGAATTCAAAGTGAAAGTCTCTCTCCTCACGTGTTACAACAGACTTACTGGCAGAATTCCTTTATGCCAGGATCCCTCTCCAGTCCAATGATGCTTCCTTTGTTCTTCAAATGTTGCTGATGCTGTGAGTAGAAATGAAGGGAGAGAGATCCTAGGGCATCTGTTCCACGTTCTTTGTACCTTTTCCTTTTCTTTGAGAAACATCTCCAACTGCAGTTCAGGAAACAGAAAGTCTGTGGGGGCAGTAACCTCCTGCTGTTTCTTTGCCAAGATGTAAATTTGTCACTCAGACTCTTTCCTGCTAAAGAAGGATCACTTAATGAGGTAATAGTCCATTTGATTTTGTTGACACCTGACTGAGGCATCAGTTTCCCTTTTGTCTCTGATGAGCTGGTTTGCTGCTTCCCCAGATTTGGAGTATGTCTTAGTAACATCATAGTGCAGAATCTTTTAACTTTACATTCAGTGTTGCCACACATTTTACCAGGACAGTAATGTGCAAATCATGAGTTTTCAGATGACACAAGGCATCGTTCCTACAAAATTTATCATAGCCTTGAAAAAGGGGTGGACATAGGGATACAGACTGTCCCACTGAGGTCATTACAGTGGCAATCAGGTTACATTTAATTACCTCTGATGGATCGGTCAGACTAGATGATCTATTGGTTCTATCCAACCTTAAATTCTGTGTCCCAGCAGAGGAGGGATATAAGAAAGGAAGTATGGTCTAGTGGTTATGGTAGTACCTTAGGATTTGGAAGAGCTGAATTAAATTCCCTGCTCCACTCTGGATTTTGTGTGTGACTTTTGGCAAGTCATTCTCTCTGTACCCCAGATCCCAATCTGTAAAATGGGGATAATAGCACTTTCCTATCACAAAGAGGTGTTGTGAGGGAGGATACATACATTAAAGATTGTGAGGTGCTTTGGTACTATGATAATGGGGGCCACAGAAATAATTAAGATAAATAGAAGTATATTATCAGTAGGTTGAAATACTGCAGCATCAGATGGAAAAAATGATCCAGATTTTTTATTGTATTTCATCTATTAGTCATTGCTGATAAGAAGTTACTGAATTCTAAATTTTCCTATGCGCATTGGGCCAAATTCTGTGCTGAGTTATACTCCGTGCAATGTTACTAGGCCAAATTCTGCTCTGTTACATTTGGTGTCAATTTTGAGAAAGACTGGGTTGATAATCAGACCTTTAATGTCTTGTAAAAGAAGAGTAGTCATCTGTCATAGACTTCTATTGACATGTCAATATCAATTTTTATCGGAAGGTAATAGGAACACACACACAGTGTTTGTGAAATGCTCAAATGTTCACTATACTTAGTAGTTATCCAACCTGTTTCTGTCCCCATTCAGTACACAAGCATGCAGCCAGAAGAACACATTTGTCATATATACACAACAAAGAAAAAAAAGTATGTACATTGAAAGTGCTCTTTCAAAGTTTTTTTTAATTCGATTGTGTCATCTCTGTAAATCAAAACAAACATGACTTACCTTACTAAATATTGCAATGAAAATGCTGGCAGCATCTTAGCTATGATCTGTAAATGCAGCTCTGTAATTTTACAATACTAGCTGTTCTTAATTAACATCAGAGTACATTTAATTATTATTTGAGTGTATTCATTTCTTCCCACGATACTATACTTAATACCGACCACTCCTAGCATAACTACAGTAATTTAACTCTATGTAATAGAAATATCCAGAGGTTTCATTCCCCCATCTCCTGTCATAGATTCATAGACTTTAGGGTCAGAAGGGACCATCATGATCAACCAGTCCAGTCTGCAATGGAACAGAAGCATGCAAGGGGCTACAGTATACCCAAGACTTAAACTTGTTCCCAGTAAAGGGAACAACAAAGGTCCTTGACTGGAGCAGAATTGGGCATTCTTTAACCTTGGGGAAAGGCCCAGCTGAGTTTCCCCCGCCCTTTGTATTAATTATTGTCTCTTCCAGATCTGTTTCTGAAATTCTTCCTTAGGCAAAACTCCTATTCACTTCAAAATAAAGATGGCAGGATTGGGTCATTTGTATTGTGTGTACAAGGATATAAACACACTCCATCCTTTCCCACCTCCATCTCTTCTTGCATGCTGTTGGTCATCCTCTTCAGAACTTCATGGGTTGTTTGGAAGGGGACATTGCCCTTTTCCGTTCTGAGAAATACTGTGTTATGATTACTAATCACTCATATTCTAAAGCATGGAAAATACTAAAAGCCAAATCATGAGTCCTTTAAAGTAAATACTTATCGGATCCCATGGAACGAATTAATAGAAATATATTAATATAAATGACCATTTACAGAATTTAAGTGTATTTTTTTTGTTTATCTCAGTGGACAGGTACATTCAGTCTGCATGCAAACAAAAGCATTGTTTAAAAAACTAAGAAGCAAATGGTAACATTTTGTCCCTATATTTCCTGGATTCAAAACATAATGAAATCAAATGTCTCTGCGAGATGTTCTAAATGACTATGCAGTCATGCGTATAAGAAAATGTACCTGCAGGGTCTTGAATGACACAAGTGAATATCATTTTGCTCCATAGGTAGTGATATGACATTGATATTGTTGGTGATGATGTGCTCAGAGATGGAGGAAGAGACTGATGTAGCCTGAGAATGGCCATCCCTGCACTAGCTACTCTATTTTAAAAATGTTCGTATGGGATTCCAAGGATCCCAGGTGAATGAATTCTATGGTAAATCTTAATACTGCTTGCTATAAGTAATGTAGGGCTTTTTGTCCTGATTCAGCATGATATTTAATCATGTGCCTAATGTTAATCATGGAAGTAATTCCATTAATTTCAATGTGGTGTTACTCACATGCTTAATGTTAAGCACATGCTTAAGTACCTTACTCAATCAGGACCTTAAATGGCAAGAGATTCCTTAATAAGAGCATTCCTATAAACAGCATTAAAGAAAAGTATATCACCCAGTGGATGAAGGATTTTGTACCACAGTTTTATGGTCTAAAATAGGAGGAGTGGTAGATACCCTGCAAGGGTGATGATACAGAGGTGGTGATACAGAGTGATGTAGACAAATTGGAGGATTGGGCCAAAAGAAATCTGATGGGGTTCAACAAGGACAAGTGCACAGCTCCAGACTGGGGACCAATAAGCTAGGTAGCAGTTCTGCAGAACAGGACCTGGGGGTTACAGTAGATGATAAGCTGGATATAAGTCAACAGTGTGCCCTGGTTGCTAAGGCTAATAGCATATTGGGCTGCATTAGTAGGAGCATTGCCAGCAGATCGAGGGAAGTGATTATTCCCCTCTATTTGGCATTGGTGAGGCTGCATTTGGAGTATTGTGTCCAGTTTTGAGTCCCCCACTACAAAAAGGATGTGGAGAAGTTGGAGAGAGTCCAGCGGAGGGCAACAAAAATGGTGAGGGGGCTGGAGCACAAGACATATGAGGAGAGGCTGAGGGAACTAGGCTTGTTTAGTTTGCAGAAAAGAAGGGGGGGCAAGATTTGATAGCAGCTTTTAACTACCTGAAAGGGGGTCCAGGGAGGATGGAGCTAGGCTGTTCTCAATGGTGGTAGATGACAGAACAAGGAGCAGTCGTCTCAAGTTGCAGTGGGGGAGGTCTAGGTTGGATATTAGGAAAAAGTTTTTCACTAGGAGGGTGGTGAAGCATTAGAACGGGTTACCTAGGGAGGTGGTGGCATCTCCATCTTTAGAAGTTTTTAAACTGCAGCTTGACAAAGCCCTGGCTGGGATGATTTAGCTGAGGTTAGTCCTGCTTTGATCAGGGGGTTGGACTAGATGACCTCCTGAGGTCCCTTCCAACTCTAATATTCTATGATTACATAGATCCATTCTCTCTGTTCTCCTCACACAGTGCCCATTAGCGCTCATTAATTGGTTAAAGTTTGTGAAATGCTCTGATGATGAAAGCCTTCTTATACAAATGCAATTTTATGCAATTTTATATTAGAATTAAAGAGTGGCTATAAATATAAAATCTTTGATAGCAGAAAATGTCAGTTAGAAACATTTAATTTATGAGATGTCACTTCAAAAAAAAGAAGCAGAGAAAGGGGAAAAATAATTTCTCCATTCTTTACTTATGTGACTCCATAACTTGCATATATATCCTCTGGTTCTTCTGATGAGTACTAGCAGTGTCATTCAGGTTATATTCTTCTGTGGCTAATTATATTTTTGTCTACCTGGAACTATCGGAGAGTTTTATCAGTAGAAGGAGTTCTGATTTTGTTCCTCAACTGTTGTGCATTGATGTTGCTTTCCACACGGGACTGCATTTCTCTAACAGGTGAAGTGGTTCATGTATATAACGAACTGACTCCTAAAGTCTTTATGCAGTTTTTGTGAGTTTTGCTGGAGTTAGGAGTGGCCACCCACATTGATTTCAATGGGAAGCAGGAACAAGCGTAAGGGTATGTCCACATTTAAAACGCAACAATTGTACCACTGTTGTGTTTCACTGTTGAATGACTAGAGGGATTCTCCCATTACTGTAGTTAATCCACTTCTCCAAGAGGCAGTAGCTAGGTCAATGGAAGAATTTTCTAGAGCTTTTGACACCGGGGAGGTTAGGTTGCTATAGTTACGTGTCTCAGGGGATTGGATTTTTCATATCCCAGAGACAGAGCTAGGTGGAGGTAAGTTCCTGCCCCTATGGCTTTGTCTTCACTAGAGATTTAACACATTGGTAGATACGGGCTTTTGGACTGATCCCATTGTTTGTAATAAATGCATAAACTTGTCAAATATTTTGGGATTTTTGAGTTAAAGACTATCTAAAATGTTATTTACTACTAAATGGATTTTTTTTGTGGGGGGGAGGGAGATACTGCAGTGTGTAAAAAATAATAAACTATTTTGAATTGCTTTGGAGATTAGGTATTTCAAAGTTTGTCCAGTACAATTTGATAGTATAGTCTACAGTCACAACAATGATTTCTCAGTTTATCTAGATTATAGAACTTTTTCTTTTTTTTTATCCCTGGTTACTAATTTAGTCCTGATCCTACAAATATTCCTTGCATGATATCACTGTGAAAACAGGCACGAATCAGGCCATAATTATTAAGGGCTAAGAGTGTGGCCGCACAAAGGGGAAGAGAGTATGGAAGAGGGGGGATTGCAAGGACTGCCACTGAGCTGTTTCCCTTGGAAGCAAGTAGTCAAAAAGAGGGATGGTGGAGTAGGTTGGTGGGGTGTGTGTGTGTGGGTATATCTTTACTGTAGAGTTAACCCAGGCTCTTACTTGGGTGTTACCCCTACCTTCCCACCCATCCACACATAAATCCCTCTTATCTGAGTTGAGTGGTGATTTCAGCCCAGATGATTGTGGTCCTGTAGACTAATCCTGAGTGAGGCTTTTACTAGTAACCCAACCATTTTGCAGTGAGGACTCAGCTAAACCACTTTAGTGCTGATAGTCCTCCAGTGCCTACCCACAATTCTCCCTGTGTGCCCAAGATGGACAAGTTCTCCCCCAATTCACTGGGAAAGAATCAGAGTGGCTCATCTGACTTCTGCACAAAATACTATAGGATGTGGCCCCAGAAGTCTTAGCAGGACACACAGGTGAGAGCAGCATCAGTGAGGGCACAGTAACTTGGGTACAACTGTGTACACTTAGTTAGACTAACTGGGGTGCTCAGTCCCAGGTGCTGATCACTTGACTTAACTCTGCAGTAAATACACACCCTTTGCTGCACTCTTCAGAGGAATGTCGCAAACGACCCCCCCAGCACAACCAGAGTGCTCAAGAAGTATTGTACACGGTGCCTCCCATGCACCCTCCTGTGCTGGTTTGACTGCGCTACCCCTTGCAACATGCTGTGGCTAACAGGCACAATTTAACCCCCAGGTTTAGAGTGCAGAATATCCTCAGTTACTTCTGAATGTACTTGCATGCAAAATATTCATGGCCTGGGAAAACCCCTTGACTAAACTTTGAAATCTACATTCTCCAAAGATAAAGTGAGGAGGCAACTGGTCCAGTGCTAGGGCACCAGATTGGCAGTTAGACAATTAGAGTCTTAAAAGTCTGGCCACTGACCTCATATGTGGCATTGGGCAAGTCTCTTCACTCTTTGTGACTCAGTTTCCCCTCCTGTGCAAGGTGCTTTGAGGTCTTTGGATGAAAAGTGCCACATAAGAGCTAAATGTTATTCCCTAGGGGCCTGACTTGCCATGGTCTAGTACCTTATGCAGGCATTTACACCTGTACAAAGTAAATATAAAATGCTGCCAAGCCAGAATGGTAGTGTTATACACCCACTTCACTCTCACTTTGAGCAAGTGGAAATGGTTACAAGAGTTGCAAGGTCATGGAGATCCAGTCCCTTAATCTCTACTTTTCCAGCTTGATCTCTCAATATTCTGACAGGAGCATTGCTTGTTTTTATGGTTCTTCAAAATATATAAGCCCTCTTGTGATCCAGTCAATGGAAATAGTTTGAGAAATATATAACGTCATGTAGCTTTTATGCAGAGGTGTTGTAGCCATGTTGGTCCCAGGATATCAGAGAGACAGGATGGGCAGGGTAATATCTTTTATTGGACCATCTTCTGTTGGGGAAAGAGACATGCTTTCAAGCTTACACACAGATCTTCAGGTCTAGGTGAAGAGCTCTGTTTAAGCTTGAAAGCTTGTCTCTTTCCCCAACAGAAGTTGATCCAATAAAAGATATTGCCTCACCTATGTTGTCTTTCTTATATCTTGTAGCTTTTATGTGCTCAGGGCCAGTTTTAGAAAGATATTTAGGCACCTAAAGATGTGGATAGGTGCCTAGTGGGATTTTCAGAAGTGCCTAAGTAGGTTGAGTGCTTAACTCCCATTGAAGTAAACAGGACTTGTGTCTACCTGCATCTTTAGGTGCCTAAATACCTTTGGACATCTGATCCTCAGTCTTTACAGAGGGGTTCAGATCAGCTGACTAGATGTGCACATGGAGGCTTCATGACAGACCTCTTTTGTTGCTGGTCTTGGGTGTGCCACCTTTCTTTCTGGAACTTGAACATGTCCCAGCAACCTGCCAGTGACTGCAGTTTTATTAGGCTGGATTCTACATTTGTGGGAGTGTTTGTTTGACATCTGTCTGTGCTATTGAGGTTATTGTTCAGTGCTACAGCTGAGGCTCTAAGATATGAATGTTTATTGTCTAAGGTCTAAATGAATACTAATTTCATGGAAGAGATAAATTTGAGAGACCCTTTTAAACGATTTTCTCTGTCCATATCTACAGCCATTTTTAGTAAAATAAATGTACACTTACAACTTTTAGCCTCCAATGTTTTGTGTTTGGTTTGCTTGTTAAATGATACATTGGAACAAGTGGGATGGGGGGATTACAATTCACACTCATCACTACACTAGTCTTTCAAAGTGATCTCCATTGTCTTATGTCTGACATTGTTTTCATTACAGTGATTTCATGCAGCTTCTTTCACTGCTTATCATCTTTGTAGGATGAAAAGCCACTTTCACAGAAACATTTTGCTTGAAAGCAGTGCTAATTCCTTGCTTTTTGGATGGATAAACCTTGTTCTTGTCACGAGTAAATACATCTTTTGAACAGTCAAGACAACTGAGAGACTTGGGCCATATGCTTCTCTCTCTCAGTATAAATCAGGAGCTACACCATGGATTTAAATAGATTTACTCTGGATTAATATAGGATGGAAGCCAGAGCAGAATTTGGTCTTGTGGCGTGCAATAGTTCATCAAAGGCCAAATTCTGCCCCCAGACTCATACTAAATAGTAACTTTACTCCAGGGGCTACTTGCACAGTAAAACTGCTACTCAATGAGAGTAAGCACAGTAGTATCTTGAAATAAATCAGCTTCACTTTTACTTCTGAGATTGTAGTGAATTATGCTATCCATGGAATTAACAGGACAACCTACCCTGATCATGTTTCACATGTCCCAGAGTTCTCACTTTGCCCATTTCCAAGTGTCAGACTGGTGTGACATAAAGTTGCATTTTACGTTGTGTTGACTGAAAAAGTATCACTAGTGTATATGTTGAACATCATTTTAGTAGAGAGGATTCTTTTATTCTTCCTCAAATGAATGCTTATGCCCATTCGAATGGAGGTGTTTGCTTGCCCCAAGCACTGCCAACACAAAGCTTTTCTTCCATTGGTATCCCTTGGGTTGACTCTGGTGCCCCATGGGGTCAGGCGCTCACAGCTCTGGTATAGAGGGTCCCATTGAACTACAGCTCCCTCAGTTCCTTCTTACTCCCCATGGGGGTCGTTGGAATTGCCTCGCCCTTGTGTTTGCAAGTTTTCCTTCAGTGGACTTTCAACCCTCATTGTATGTGGTTATTTTATTAGTAAAGTTTCAGTTGTTAGATAAATAGTTAATTAGGTTAGTGAACCCTGCTCAGCGAGGTTAATCCCTGCCTGCTACCGGGGCATACTTCGGTCTCCAGGGTTTAAGCCTTGTGCTTCTTGCCACAAGCCTATGCCTGTGAATGACCCCCATTCCAGCTGCCCTACATGCCTGGAGGAGGTGCACAGTTGGGAGTGCTATAAGATTTGCAAAGACTTAAGGCCTTGCATCAAAAAGGATAGAGACTCTAGGTCCAGATTTATCCTCATGGAGACAGCACTTTGACCTCCATCGGAGCCAGGTCACTCAGACACGACACCAAGTACTTCAGCCTCGGTAATACATGCCCCTGCTACTCTTTGGGAAACTCAGCACCGTTCCTCATCTCCGAGAAAAGACACTCCTTCTGCTTCTCGAGAGCCTTGGCACCGTATGTTATCCCAAGTGCCGAAGAAAAGTGCTCTGATGCGGGAATTTCGGCACCATGCTCCATCACCAGTGCTGAGAAAGAAGCAGAAAAAGACTGAAAGAGGTTGATCTGCAACCCTGAGGTCAGCAGGCAGAGAGA
Source organism: Mesoclemmys tuberculata (assembly GCA_007922155.1). Taxonomy (NCBI): domain Eukaryota; kingdom Metazoa; phylum Chordata; order Testudines; family Chelidae; genus Mesoclemmys; species Mesoclemmys tuberculata. Next base: position 50,633,918 of record ML675616.1, read on the forward strand.
TATTAGTAGCATGCAACCCATATCGGGCCACTCTGTGTCTCTAACAACCCACGGGGCACTGTTGACTCTAGCCCCAGGACAGGTACAATTGAGTCTGGCACTGATAGACTCTCCATTACAGAAGAGCCAACGGAGCTCCAGTGCACTAGTAGTACCACCAACGCCAGATGCATTTGCAGCAGTGAGAGATTTACTCTCTCTACTGGTGACCATCATCCCCAGCCATATAAGAGATGTCTGCGGCAGCCCTGGATGAAAGGACCTCTGCGGCACCAAGGCCTCATGTGCCTTCAAAGGGGAAGCCAGCCATGATGGTCTAGCCCTGATCTCCTCCCTCTTGGCACCACTCACCGACACCGGTGAGCACTGCTCCGCCCTGGTCCTTGGGAAGGGAATTTTCACAGATGGACTTGATGGCGGAGTCATACATCTCTCACAGGAGCTGGAAAAAGCACTCCAGCAAGCACTATCCAACCAACAGCCACCATGTTCATTGGCATGGAGCTGAATTCAGCCACTTGAAGTGTTCAAACAGCCACTAATTATACACCAGCCTCCAGTCTGTATGTGCTAGTACACATAGTTCCACTAGACCTTCCACGAGAGGCTATGATAGAATTTGGCCCACTATAGACCTGCATGGAAAAACTCCCATTGATTTCAGTGGGAATTGGATCAGACCTATATGTCAGAGACACCAGACTTCCTACATGCTTTAAGCTTTTGATAACTTCTAAATGGAGAAACTGTAATCTGTTATCTTTATCTGAACATTAAAGCAAATAAGAGAGGTGCTTTCAGGATTTCATGGATAGGTGTCACTCTTTTTTTTTTTTTTTTTTTTTGAAGTTTCAGGGACTAATTGTCTTGTGGGAAACCAGATAAGGTTAAGGCTAAAAAACAGGTTGTTGCGGTGTGGGGAAGTCAGTAATGCATCCTCAGCTTGCCTCTTGTACTTGTCTGGGCCAGAGATAAAGGATGCCAGAAATGTTCACTCACTGCATCAAAGAATGTTGTTCAGAAAATCTCCCTGATTAGACACTAATATGGGTAGGATTTTCAAAAACTTCTAAAGAATAAGGCTCCTACTACATTGACTTCTGAGGGAGAAAACTTAGGCCACAACTGAAAGCTTTTGCAAATCCTACTGTCACACTGGCCAGATTTGGGGAGGGGGGGTCATTTATTACATTTAACATCAATATGTCAAAATCATAGTAATTCATGAGAGATAGGCCATGTCAGGTATTGTCAGAAAGGCTATAATGTGCTGAGTAAGACAATGATGGTTATGTTCATGTGTTATATGTGTGATGGAAGTTATGGATATGTTTAATATATCTATATTTCAAATTGGGCTGTGTCTGGGCGATACCCTGGACAGGATGGCTGCAGCAATAGCCTGCTTAATGGCCCATTAAGAAATTCACAGGTACAAGGGGCCCAATGGGAGAACCCAGGGATATACCTGATGAGTCACCAGGAATTACTCATGTGACTCTGGACTCCATCTTGTTCCTGTAAAATTCCACAAGCAGCATGGCAAAGATCAAAGGACATAAAAGGCAGCTGCCCAAGATCCATTTGGTCTTTCAGTCTTCACCTACCTCTGGATCAACTCATTTACCACTGAACTGAAGCTGTGAAACAAAGGACTGAGACCCATGCAGGTACTGGATGTACACCAGAGGGACTATACAAGCATGGAAACTCCACAGTTCTACTAGAAACCTGATATATATGGACTTTCAAATCATTTGTATATGTCTGATTTCTTTAATCCTTTAACATTTCTCTTATAGTTTTTCTATCTTTTTATAATAAACCTTTAGTTTCAGTTATTAAGGATTGGCTGGCAGTGTGGTATTTTGGGTAAGATCCAAACTTATATTTCTCTGGTACTGTGGCTGACCCTTTGGGGTCAGGAGGAACCTTTTTGGTAAAGAGCATAGAGTTTTAAATAACTGGTCTCTTTACTGGACCTAGTGGCTGATTGGGAGCCAGAGACTGAAATGCAGTAAAGGTGGCTGTGTATATTTTTATTTTGGCTTCTTGATAACTATTGTAGGGTATCAGAAGCACTGTTTGTGGTTGGTTGGGAAGTCTCACTTCAGTATCACCCATCAGTGTCAGGAGAATCTGCTCTCCTTTTACAGCCTGCCCTGACCTTGGCATTTTCAGGTGGCTACCCAATGCACGGATGGGTCATGCCCACCATATGATCTTAAAGTCATGTGCTTCTGGATTTATTCATTTCTCCAGCAAGAGTGCTAGTAGAATTTCTTAAATGGAAATATCTCCATAAAAAGAGTAACTCTCATGGAAGTACATGTTCATGTCATAGTCTGAAGTCACACATTAAGAGTGTGTAAGGTACTATACAATACATAAACAGTGGCTGGTTTTGTTTTTCACTTGAGCACTAATCCTTGTCAGATTGCTGTTTTCTTGAGCAATACATCTGATGAGTGACACAGTACAGGTTATATTAGAACATCTCATGAAAATTAGGTTTGTATCAGTTTTAGGAATTTGTACAAATCCAATAAGCTTTTCTTGTGTAGGTTTTTATCATTCTATCCCTCTGATTTAACTGGAGTGTTGATCTTGGCAGCTTACATCAGCTGCTTACCAGACTGTTTTAGGGGCTTGCACTGTTGTTGTAGCCATGTTGGGCTCAAGATATTAGGGAGACAAGGTGGGTGAAGTAATATCTTTTATTGGACCAACTTCTGTTGGTGAGAGAGAGAGGTGTCTGAGCTACACAGAGCTCTGTGACCTGAAGAAGAGCTCTGTATAGCTTGAAAGCTTGCCCCCTTCACCAACAGAAGTTGGTCCAATAAAAGATGTTACATAGAGACACAAGGTGGGTGAAGTGTTAGGGGAGCAGATGGCTTGGAAGCAAGTTGTTCTGCCCATTGATTTTCCTGTTTCCTCTCCTCTTATCAGACTATCATCCTCTGAGTGTTAACAATGGCACTGAAGTTCTTACAGTTCCTTTATGCAACCCCGGTACTACAACCCTGCTAATAAAACCCTGCTTCCAAGGAAATCTGGATGATAGATGCCTAAAAAGTCCTCTGGGTATTTTACCCTGTTGTCTTTTCTAAGCAGAATCATGGATATAAATTACGAAAGTTTGTGGATTTTCCAATAGGCTTCCTCAGGGGCTTATAAATATTTTTCCATTGCTCAGACCTCTCTTCTCTAAAGGCAGAGGGTGAGACTCTGTGCTGCATGTCTTAGGTTACGTCTACACAGGAATAAAAAACCGAACAACTGGCCCAGGTCAATTGACTGTGGCTTATGGGGCTCGGGCTGAAAAATCACTGTGTAGATGTTTGGGCTCAGGTTGGCTATGACTACACCACAGTCACAGGGCATTAACACAGCCCGTGCACACATACCCGTGCTAGTTTTGATCTCGCTGGCTCAGGCACTAGAACAGTGAGGCTGAAGCAGCACACGCTTCAGGGCAGAATGTAAAAGCCCACCTGGAGCCTTGGGTATTGACTCTCGTGGCTAGTCAGCACCAAAGCCCAGGCTGGAACACTGAGTAGGTGCGGGGTCTCGGAGCTTGGGTTCCAGGCTGAGCCCCAATGTCTACACAGCAAGTTTTAGCCCCCAAGCTCCTGTGAGCCCAAGCCAGCTGCTGTGGGTGTTCTAGCCCTGTGTAGATGTACCACTAGGACTTGTTTGCTAGAAAATGCTTTAACTCGGCTGGTATAGGTAAAGCAGTACAATGCTTCAGCATGGACACAGTGAGGTTGCAACAGCTGATTTCTGTTCAAGAACTGAAATAAGCTGTATGGGTATAAGGCATCCTTATGCAACCTTATCCAACCGCATCAACACTAGGGCTTTTGCTTGTATACTATATCAGCAAAAAATCATACCCCTAACAGACGTTGTTATGCCAGGCAAACTTTTAAGTGTAGATGAGACCTTGAAGCTTCAGCCCAGTGGGATGGGGGCTGTGGTGTCATTAAGCTTCATGATGTTTGCACCATCCTCACGGTGGGCTGCTCCAGAGACTGAGAGATCCCTGCATTTCTTAGTCCTGGGAGTCTGTCTATTATGGTGGAATCCCCTGGCTTGCAATGGGATCTTCAGAAGGAACCCTAAGCCTGTTTTTATTTTTGTTCCAGTGCCTGCACTGGGGGAATCCTTCCCCACCCCCTGCAGTAACCAGAGCTTTTACGGCCCCTTTATGCTACTATGGCCCTATTACCCAGCATATAGGTTTCAAAGCGGGGTTGAAGATCACCTGGTTTCTGTTTTCTTGGTGAAACCCTCTTGCTTGAGTTCTAGTGACTGTTAAACAGAAACCAAAACAAAAAGTTTGACCACATTTCAGAGTCAGTAACGC
>ML675616.1:50638296-50690469 GCA_007922155.1 Mesoclemmys tuberculata
TTTGTTTTGGTTTTTCTATGCCCTTGAAACCACATTATGGCCTGTGAAACTAAATGCCTTGCACAGAGATGCTTTGAACGCTCTAGCTACATCTGTGTTTGGAAGTGATCACACCTTCTAAACTAAGGGCTGATGTTATGGGAGTATAATCTTGTCATGGTAAAACCCCCAGAAGCATGAAAAGGGCCTTTGTGAGGGAAGAAGGTGAAGTCCAGGAGGTTCATTTTGCAGAGATTTCTTATAAAATTCCCCTCCATGTGAAGGGGCTTATGCTTTGCAGAGAGAGCTGTGGACTTTAAACTAGTGAACCTATTGGGGCAATGTTTGCAATCACACCCACCCATAAACTCTCATGTAGATGTACCTGAGCTACTTTAATCTGGCTAGCTTGGATACTGGAGCAGTGAAGCCACGCCAGTGTGGGCTTCAGTGCAAGCTAGCCACCTGAGTAAATACCCAGGGCTCCAGGTGGGCTTTTACATCCTGAAGCTCGTGCTGCCAGAGCTCCACTGTTCCTGTACCCAAGGTAGCTAGATCAAAGTTCGACTGGGTATGTGTATACGGGCTGCTGCATTCATACCCTGTGACTGGTGTGTACATAACCAGACGTGGCCTCTTATGACCACTATAGTGTCAGCAGGCCTCATAATCTTGAATGTATTTGTCCTCCTAACACCCCTGTGAGGTAGGAAAGCACTATTATCCTAGGTACTGTTGTTATTACAACATAATATCCTCTTATGAACAGTTATTAGGCCATCTAGAGGGACATTGGTGTCAACAAGAATTGGTCCCTTTAATATTTTTCAACCTATTAAATCAATTGATTTAAACCCATAGGCTTCTAATTTCCATTTCAATGGAAATACAGCGACAGATACTAAAGGAGCTGGAGAAACAGCAATTAGAAGTGGTCCCCTTCATTTTCCCCTCTCATTTCCCTCACTGCCCGCCCCCCCCCCCACATTTCATGTATTCTGATACTTCACTTCCCAGGACAGGGGAGGGAGCAGAGGCTGTTTCAGCAGCTAGTGTCCTTCTTTAGGCAGGCTTGCTGGCTATGTGTCACTTGCATCACATGCTGCTTAGTGCTTGAAAACTCAAGTGAGCTTAGTGTCATAAAATTAGGATGCAGTGAAAATTCACAGGGACAGACCAAGAGGATGCCGCCTTCCAAGCTTGCCATGAACCACAAGGGACAAAAGAGTAAAACTTTCTGAAATCAGAGGCTAAATTTAGCAATGACAGATCTGCCAGGAGGCCTGTTTGAAGGCTTTAATACAGAGTGGATCTAATAAAGCTGGATGGAGAGAAAGTTCTGTATGTGGGGAGCTTGGTACTGTTTGGTGTGGAGAGGATGTGAATGAGAAGGGGTCTGATATATGAATTGAAAATAATGAATGGTAGAGGGAGGTCAAATGGGGCCCTCCTGTGTTAGCCTTTTGCATAATACAAGAGGGAGGGGACATTGTAAAGAAAAGCATCAAACTTCAGTGCTAAAAGGAATGCTTTTTACATAATGCACAGCCAACCTCTGGAACTCATGGCAATTGGGTACCATTGTCACCAATAGCTGTGTGGGACTCCAAAAGGTATTAGACATCTGTGTAATAAGAACAGCCACAGTTTGATACATATATAAATAAATAAATAAACCATCATGTCAGGGCATCAGCAACCACTCACTAATGGCGGGGAAGAAGAGGAAGAAGAGTCCACAGTGGGCAAGTTACTTAATAATTTTCCATTATGTGGTGTGGCAAACTGCTGGCTCCCCCCAGTGGGTCTCACACTTTACCTCGGTTCATGGGCTAGGGCGCCCCAGCTACCCCATCTCTCCTGGCTGCAGAGGAGCTTTGTCTCCTGGTCTGGGAGGAACCATTCTCCTCCAGCTGCCACAAACCTTCTGGCAGCTTCCTCCTGGTTTGTTCCTCTTCCCCCCTTTTCGGAAGGCAGGGTTTAAGTACACCCAGCGTCGCCCTTCATTGGGTCCAGGTGTCTCTAATTGCCCTGCTGCAATCTCTCCTCTGCCTGCAGGGCAGAGGGCCTTTAATTCTTTGGTGCCCTCATACCAGCCCTGGTATACCCTTTGGTAGCCCTCTGGCCTGACTTTACCTCAGTGGTTTCTTACTCCACCTTGTCACTGGTACTCTCACGTGTCCAAGGCAGGAGACTGGAGTGGGTGGGCCACTGCTCTGATATGGTTTGATTATTCCTCTGTTAACGCTTGGCTAATTATGCGCCTTCACATTCAGAGCTAAACTGTGTTTTTTATGATGTGGGAATGATGGTGTGATGCGGTGTTACAACAGAGCCTCCAAAGAGCACTGGGCCTGATTCTCCACTTCCTTGTAACTTTAAGCTCAAACCAGCAGAGTGATAGTATTTAATGAGCTTGTAAAGGGCTACCAGATAAGAATTCTCTACTCACTTATGGCAGTGGTAGCATGTTACACTCACATAGCACAGGCTAAAACCACCTCACAAGGGGTGAGGCAGTGGAGAGCTGGCCACTTCGAAGCAGCACAGTGAAAGAACATGGCTGCTGCTAACCCCTTGAAAAGGGTGTGGCTGTTGCTCCCCTTCACCTCTCCTGTGAAAGGCCAGCTCTGCTGGGCTTGGGGAGGAACATCACACCACAGCATTTCCTCTAACAGGTCTCCTTTGGAGTGTCTAGAGCTGCCAGCAGTATTAGGAACTCTGGGTCCTTGGATACTGGCTGGGAAAATCCCACAGAATCCGCAGCAACAAACCACAGGCACTTGCTGGCCTGAGACGTAATGATGACCTAATGATGTCTAAAAGGTAGATGGTGTCGGAGCTGCATTCTCAAAGATAGCCTGTCTACACCATTTAGCGCTCTATAAACCAATGGTGCCATTTTACAGACTGCCATTGTAATGAAGACTCTGCAGGAACTGTGGACGTGGACATTCTGATCTGGATTATATGTTAATTTGCTATTTTATCTGAACTGTATTTTATAGGCTTACTTCGGACCTCTCTTGCTTTAAGTTCAGATGTTGTATATTTTTGCACAAATTGCTAGGTTTATAGGATCTATCTAATTCCCACTGAAGTTGAAAGAGGTTTCTTGGGGTTTTTAACTGAAACTGGATCAGGCCCATGACATTTTATCACTCTGCTCATTTGGGCTTACAATGTGGGTGGTGTATTTAAGCCTGGTGAATTTTGCGAAGTCCAAATACAAACATGAGGAAACATTTATTTTTTTCCCTTATGTGATAAGAAAATTATTGCTCAGCAGCTACACCCCTGAAATATACACTGGGAATCATATTGAACATCGGGGGCAAAGAGGCACTACAATCACTCACTCCTTTCCTTACATCTCTTAAGAAAACAATCAAGGACATGCAATATATTTTTAAGGCATTATGGTAGTGAATTTTAAATGCACAAAAATTCAAAGCCATTGTAACTTGGCCACATTGTACATAGCAGTACCATATATTTCTGCTTAGACGCTGCGGCTTCTATTAAATTTAATTACTTTTCCATGTTGTGGCAACTTAAAAAAAAAGTGATTTATATTAATTTAACAGTTCTCCCCTGTGACTTGCATAGTGAAGGTGTAGCTACTAAAGAAGGGTATGTGAAGACCAGCTACTACATGAGAACAGTTAGTTAAAGAGGATGGCTTCTAGAGAGATGCGTTTTGGATTAAATTTTAGAAGTAGTATCTGAGTTCATAACAAATGTGGTGGGGTTCTCCTTCCCAGTGTGATTTAAGGCATACATTTTAACAGCATGGATAGTAAAAGAAATTGTACAAGTGGGTTGAATTACAATTGCTGTGAGAACCATAATTTTTAATTTCCTGACTTCTGTGTTTCTGGATTCTCAGCCATAATGCTGGTTTGTGTTTGTTTTATTTTGCTCTGATATATTATATCATATATTTGACACAGCAGACTAAAAGGGTCATGTGGCTTTGGACAAGTAGAGAGAAAAACTGTTCTTTTTCATAAGTATGGGCATATGGTAGCCATATAAATGCTGCTTCATGTATAGTCGACTTGTTAAAACACTTTGAGCCAGCCCCTCAGCTAAATGGGTCTGGCTCCATTGGCTTCAGTGGGGCTAGGCCAGTTTTTAGTAGCTGAGGTGTTGTCTCTTTAGAGCAGGTCTGGGATTGGTGAGCAAAGCAGAATCTAGTGGAATCAGTTCTAACCAACTACAATCTTATTTCTGATCTGAAAGAACAGTTGGAATGACATATTCTTTGCTATCCTGGTGTCTTTTTCTTTACTCTAGCTTCTAGTATCTGGCCTGCAGGCACATCCTGTATGCACAGGGAATCATAAAGTAAAGAAGCACAGAGAATTTTAGATTTTGTATGAGGTGTAGATTAAAAATTAGATTAAAGTAAATGATTTTCCCTTTAAATTATGTGAAACTTGGTGGGGATAACAAAATGGGAAAAGAACAGGCTTCATATGATGTAATTTAATATAGCTAGTTGTCATTTAATAAATACAAATCTGATTGATACATCACTTTGAATGCTCTGAGTTAATTCCCATAGCAGTAAAGTGTGAATTCACATATTTAATCTTGTCAGTTGGATTTTAAATGCTTTTCTATTTTAAGTAACATGCTTTAAAGTTCTGCTCCCTTAGTTCACACTGTTATTGTCTGCTCCAGTTGTTGACTTAGTAGCTTTTCTAATGTAGTCTGGGAACGAGTTCCTTTGGATTTTCACATTATCTTATTACAATATACACCACAGATTGATTATAGTGGAGGTTAATGACATTAACTCAGAAGAAATTCACTGGACATTGCATTTACAAGATATTATGAAAATGCTGTTGTCTGTTATGAAAATTAAGAATAAAACAGCATTAATTTGTAAGTTACTTAAGCTTTATATCTTATTTATTTTTGGTACATGATTAGTTCTAAATACTCTTGTTTATATTAATTAATTCTGAATTTAGTTATTACATAATGATAACGGAATTGGAATGCTGCATCCATGCAGATACATAAACTAAAATAGCATTAAGTGCTTTCCAGGGATCTGATGAGTGGCTAAGTAAAAATATCCACCTTTAATATCCTTTCAATTCCCAATTGCCTTAATTTTTTAAAAAGTTTTTAAATATAAAATCTAGAGAAAAGGAATAGAAATGGGGTCAGTATCTGCAATGACTAGCTAGAACATGCAGATTTGACTAATACGAAAATAAAAAGAGACCGAGGCTCTAAGGACCAATTTTTCAAAAAATGAAAGCACGTTTGATATTCCAGAAACATGGTGGGTGAGGTAGTATCTTTTATTGGACCAACTTTTGTTGGAAAGAGACAAGCTTTCAAACTTACACATAGCAAGCAGTTCTTCAGGTCAGACCTGTGTAAACTCAAAAGCTTGTCTCTTTCAACAGAGATTGGTCCAGTAAGAGATATTACCTCTCCCACCTAGTCTTTCTAAAACCCGAGGATCAACATGGCTACAACAACACTGCGAACAGCACTTTGATATGCCAAACATTTTTTAGATTAAAATGCAAGCAGAAAAAAAATCTCTCTACCCTCTCTCACCCAGAAAATTCACTAAAATAATACAGGCTTCTTTTAGAGATCCTAAAGGAGCAAAAAACCGAAATCTTTCCTTTCCAGACAATGGAGCAGCAGTTGAATCACTCTATGGCTCCTAGTGTCGGCAATATGTCTGCGGGTGCTGTGCTTCCTGCACAGGAGAAATGGCCCTGCTCTATTCCTCTTTGCAACCATGCCCAAAATGTCCTTTTCTTCTGTAATCTTTCCTTTTCTGCAGGAATTGTGTTAATTTTGTAGCCTATTAAATTATAACGTTTTTCTTCCAACGTGTCATACCATTAAAAATCATTTTTCATATCACTTATAGCATCTTACATTACTTAAAACCTCTAAACCAGAATGTAGATACTGTATAGTATGAATAATGCAGTTTTAGCAAAGTGTCAAATAGCCTCAAAAAGAAAGAGTTTTAGTTGAACGGTGTATAGTCTGTGAAAAATGCTGTCTCTGGGGTCCCAAAGAATGATGCTGGAATCTGGGGTTATCACCAATATTTAAAACCAATAGTTTGAAAACCATTTATGATGAAAATGCTTGTCTCTTTTGTGGAGACTTAATTAGAGGTGTAAAATACATTAATTTCTGTAATCCAGGGAATCTGTCCTTACATGGCAATTTTTATAGGAAGCAGCTGTGCTGTGTGAAACCTTCAGGCTGTTGCTTACAAGTTTGAAAGTGCCCACATTTTTGGAATATTTTTCACTTTACAATAGCTGGGGCCTTGAAGAAGAGAGACTATTGTTCTAGCACTTCAGCTTTATTTTTGAATATTTCCTCATAAAAGCCTGGAATGAATTGGAAACAAGTAAAACAAATCGATTGACCAGCTTGGACAGCTGTAAATGGTTAACTCCCCATTGTGCTGTTGGAGACTAGTGTAGACAAGAATAATTCTGTCATTAAAAAAGGGAGTGTCTGAATGCATAATATATACTGGAACTTTAAAAAAACCCTGAGAATTGGAAAATCACTTATTCATAGATGTGAAATGAAAATTGCCTGGGGCGACCACACCTTTTGTTCTGGTAGAATATTTAGTTAAAGCATACTTGGCATAGAAACACTAACATCATATGATCCAGCATGCCAGACTTCCTTTAAATGCTTGCCCTCCCCTGCCAGCACACAAAATGTGCAGGTAATGTGACTAATTATCCAGATGTAGCAACACAACATTCACTGAAGGCCTGGAGACCAAGAAATGTCTTGGGTTGAATTTCAGTTTTAAAGAAGAAAGACAGGGACTGCACTCCATAATATACTAACTCCCAAAGCTGTAGTGAAGTAAATAAGAATTTTCCCCCTCAATTTCTTTCTGGATTGAATCTCTCCTGAGGCTACTGACCAGTTTCCTTCTAGAAGTGTGGAAGGACCATACCATCCCCTTTACCCCATGGACAGGACCCTTTTTTGTCCATTCAATGCTGGGGCTCAGCAATTAACAGGTTTCATGTAGGACTGGGGAATGGGTCACATGAGAGTAATAAAACTAGGTTCATCCATGTAGAACAGAGATTGTCAGGAGGCCACTCCCTTCTAAAGCAATAGTAGGCTTTTATGCCAGGGTTGGGTAAAAATTAATAGACAATTACAAAATAGATATCCTGTAGCTGGCTAAATATGTTCAAAACTTTTAACATATTTGCATGGAAAAATACTCCCCTCCTGCACACTCCCCCTCCCCGTTTTTTTAAAAGTGACTCCAAAACAATAATTCCACTCCCAGAGCCATTCATCAACATGAAGCCAGCAGGTTCTGTCTGGGATCAGGAGATTTACACCATAAAACAAGGCCCCTTTTCTTACCCTCATAACTCAGAAAGCTCATTCCTGGTGTCACTCCCCACCATAGCCCTCGGGATATAAGCAGGTTCTTTCCAAGAGTGGGGTGTGCCTTAAAACAAGCACCTCCCCTTCCCCCAGTGGCACAGATCTTGTTGATTTGGGAGAGTTTGGAGATGATTTTTGGGACTCTGTGGAAGGACTTGTGTCTAGAGCACACAAGCACTTGTAGGAGCATTATGTTGAACCCTTATCTCCAGTCAACCCTTTCCACTTCTGATGCAGCATCTTGCTAGATTGCCATTTCATTGCACCCTGGATTTTGAATAGAATGCATGTTCTGTGTGGTGGGTTGGTCGAGTGCTAATTTATGGGTTTGTACTCCTTCAGTGCAACACTGCTGGCTAATCAGGTTACCATCCCCAAGATTATTCACGGAGGAGCTCCCCCTCCGTTTGGCTTGTGTTGCTGAGACTTGTCTGGGTGATTCAGCTGGCCTTTTATGGGCTATAGTCTCCCTAGTGAGATTCTTAGTTCAGCATCCTGTAAGGTCCACCTGCCCAGAATTGCCATGATATGAAACATGCCTGGTTGGGCCTAATTAAAAGAGAGCTCTTTGAGTTTCTTGACATGTTTTGGGGTCTCTAATAAGAATAAGAACTGCAGTTTATTGAGGCATACATGTTCTCTAAATGTCAAATACTAATCAAGCCAATCCAAATGCCAACATAAAAAGTGCCCTGAAAAGATAACCTTATGCATTCAAAGCTATTGATTGGGTGAAATAACACCATGGTTTACAGCTCATGTATTGATATTAACAGGGTTACACAAGGAAGTTGCTGCTAAAAGTTTCGAATTTTTGTCAAAGAGGCAATAATCTGGTCTGTGTTAAATAAGCAAGTTGGAGCTCTACCCTCTGTTTCTTTTAAAGAGTCATTTGGGCCAGAAAGAGAGTGAAAGAGCGCACAACCCTGAGAATGATGCTATAGCCTGGGAGAGGGGCTAGGGCACTGATCCAGGATGTGGGGGATCCAGTCCCCCTGCTCCACTGACTCTAATTATTTATTTAGAGTCCAACAACTTCAACAGGAGAGACTGAGTGAGGCCCACCCCTCCCCTCAACATTAGAATAGCCTTTAGCCCAGTAGTTCCCAATCTTTTTGGCTAGAGGGCCACAGATACCATTTTTACAACCCTGAAGGGCCACCTGTCTCTGCCAGCAGCCCCTTCCCCCCGCCACAGTGCAGCCAGACAGAAGGAATTCAGCAAGGACCTCCTCACTGATCTCCCATCCTCCTGGCTGCAGCAGGGAAACCACACATGTCCCCGTGAGCTCCACCTGGGTCCCTACGCAGTGGCTCCCTTCTGCAGCCAGGGGGATGGGAGATCAGTGCTTCCCTATGGACCCAGGCGGAGCGCTCTACCCTGCTCCCTGCTACAGCCAGGGGGAGAGGAGCGCTGATTTCCCAGTACCTTGGCTGCAGCAAGGAGCCTGCACCTGTCTTGTAGCCCTGTGGAAACACGCTCCGCCTGAGTCCTGAGGCAGTGGCTCCCTTCTGCAGCCAGAGGGAGGGGAGCGGCGGGCCACTCTGAAAGATCCAGCCAGCCACAGGATGGGAACCACTTCCTTAGCCTAATGGCTAAAACTTTCATTCTGGCTGGCGGCAGATCCCTGTTCTAGTCTTTCACATGCCATGGTAGTACCCTAACCACTGGGCTAAAAAGTTCCGAGGGAAATCCTCCTTCTCATCTGTCCTGGGCTATTTTGTGTGAACTCATGTGAGGAGCCAGATAGAGTAGGCAGCCTCTGAGCACACCTACTGCTCATGTTCCCCCCATTCCACCCAACTCAAGGGGCCAAATGTCTATCTTCTCTTGGTTTGTGAATCTCTTGGGCTCAGGCAAGAGCTGGATGTCTGGGTGTCTAGAGGGAGGTAGCAGTGCACATGCTCAGAGGCAGAACCAGGGAACCTAGGGAACTTTACTGCAAAATGTGAGTTTAGGTGCCTACGGTATTTGGCAGGACTTTCGTCCATTGCAGTGGAGCCTTAAAAAGGACTCCTGTACCTAACTTCTTTTGTGCATGCAGCCCAGGGTCCATAGCTAACATTGTATTCCCCTCCTGCTTGCTGCTGTATAAAGATGCTATTTCTTCTTATATAATTGTTTATATCTTTAACTTGCAAACGGAGGTAGGCCAAGAGTGCTGACTTTTGGGAATATTTTATATAGCAGCATAGAGAATGCTGGTGCAATTCAGACAGCAGAGTGTGCAGGCTTCTATAAGAGTTATTGGGCAAGCAGATCAGTGTTAAAAAGCCTGATTATGGCTGTCTATTATGCTTTAGGGAGCTGAATTTTAAAGTAGCTACCGTAAGTTCTACAGAAGACCCAGCTTGCTGACTGAGCAATAAAACAATTAAAATGTGTAAAAGTCAGCTTGAGATAATAGCCTTTTTCTTTATACACATCTGTCTCCCTGTGATTAGTGGCAAATGAACAATTACATTTTCCTTAATCTTCATCCTTTGCTGCCTTTTTCTTCATATTCTCGGGAGACTAGTTCTAGGCATAGTTTATAGGGAAAAGTTGCTTTTCTTTTCAGTACTAGCTGAAGACCAAGATTTCAGGTGACCACAGAACATTAATAGCCCATTCACAATAAACACTTGAGGGTGGGCATTTGTGATAGTCCATGCATAGCAAGCCACTCAATGAGTATGCTTAGTGCTGGCCAACTGGCCAGACCCTCTCCAAGGTTTTTCCACAGTGGGACAATTTGTAAGCGTTTTTCTGCCGTCATGCCAGGGCTACCAGCAATGGAACTTATATGCAAACAGGATGCAGATGGTATCATCACTGTTTACCTCTGGTCTTGTGCGCCCCTATGTCTGCTATATTCAATACACTGATTAAAATGCCAGCAGCACCTTGTCTATACTATTGTCACCATCAGTGGACATGCACTGTTGTTTGCTCTTGTGAGAAATATTTTTAGGAATAATCCCCTAAAGTAGGCAAGACTAAAGAGGGTTTTTGTTTGTTTGTTTCCTTTAGAGGCACTTGGAATTTTCCACCTGCAGAGATCCTGGCAGGATCCACTTTGCTAAGATAAAGGAAACTATGGACAACCATTTAAGACGCCAGTGGTCTCTTAGCATATAATGGGGATTACCTGTATTGATTCTTGCTGCTTATTACAGCACTGTATTGCATAGACCACCTTGGAATAGTATTTAGTGACACAATGCTTGGTGCTGATGGTGCCTGGCTGTGAAGCTTAACCACTATTACAACGGTGGGAAACTTTAGAGGCAAAAAGGCTGGTGTATTTAACCTAAACTTGTATGTTTTTATTTTTCTGGAGTAATCACACTTCTGTTTCTGCTTAGTTGAATAGATCCTGACCTAAGTCTCTAAGGTATCCTTTCTGGTATTCATACAATGCAGTGTGATTGATCCTTTTCTGTTATCCACTTACCTCTTTCCCAAGAGCCTCCTCTTCACCAAACTACAAGAGTGTAAATTCCTCAGCTTCTCATCCTAGTTAAGCCCTTTGATCAGTTGAATAGCTCTCTGGACTCTCTCCAATTTTTTTCTAGTCTTTCCCCTTAAAAGAGCCTCATGGAAAACTTAAATCTTGTTAGAAACTATTCTGCTGAAGTATGGGTTTTTTTTCATAAGTTTTTTCATATCACTAAGGCCTGTCTATGTGAAAACTGGATCTTTGTATTTCAGGAGCTTATCTACTCCTGCTACCTACACGGGGCTTGATCAAAAGCCCTCTGTTGCCATTGGGAGGCTTTTTACTGCCTTCAGTGGGCGTTGGATTGGGCTCCTGAAGAAACAACATGGTGCTCCTCACGCCAGATAATTGTGATATTACAGTCTAACTATTGTTAATATTTATTTTCTACTTTATTGATTCTGTTTTAACTTCTGGTTGATTTAGTAAAATATGTTTTTCCCTCCTCTTTAGTCCCTACGGTGCAGCACGAATAGCTAAAGAAAGTAAGGGTAGTATGCGTATCTGTCAATATTTGCCTTTGTCTATGTCCCTCTGACAGTGGTTCTTAAACTTTTTAAATGGAGCCCCCCGTGGACTTTTGTCTAACAACCGTGCCCCCTTTCCCCTGAATTGCATCTCCCTTTCCCTGTTCTGAAAGGGGGGGCCCTTTCCGAATCAAACAGGGGAGCACTTCCTGCATGGTAGGCCCTGTTTTTATCCTGAAAGGGGGGAGTTTGGGGGAAGTGGAGGCATGATTGTTAGGGGGGCACTTCCCATGCTGTAGGCCCTAACAATCGTGCCCCCCCCCCATCTTCCCTTTCAGGAAAAAAACCAGGGCCTACAACGTGGGGAGTGCGGGAGCAGTGGCAGTGGGGAGCACCGGCAACAGCGCAGGAAGCGGGGCGTGAAGGCAGCAGCTGCGGCAGCAGCGCAAGGGCAGCAGCAGCGCGGGGAGCGTGCCCGGCAGTGGCAAGGGGCTGCTGCTTCTGCAGGAGGTGGTCAGCAGTGGCTGCTTCCATCTCTAGGCAGCATGGAGCTGGACCAGCTCTGTGCTCTGCTGCACGCCCCCACGATCCATCTCGCGCCCCCCCCTGGGGTGTCCGTCCCCCACTTTGAGAACCACCACTCTGTGATGTGGCTTCTGGAAAGTGTTGTCCTCCTTATGCTTCACCTCTGATTAATAGTAGTCTGCTCTCAGTCCCAGTCGCGAGGTTATATTGGTTGGCCAAAGCATAACTTCAGTATAGGGCCTTCCAGCTCTTGGGAGGCTGGGCCATTTGCCTGATTATTGGTAAAGTTTTAGCTTTCTATTTCACTATTAAATCTTATTGTCCAAATCCCCATTTAAATTTGAACTGAGTTTGCTGGGTTTACCAATGGTCGCATTAAAAACATGCTTGCTTTTCACTGCAGTTGCTGTGATGCTAACACCAGAGCTTGAAACTGTTCTCCAGGGTTCAGCATCCAGGAGTAAAGATAGGAACATGAGAGGCCTGACAGAGCCAAATTCTGCCCATTGCTACACCGCTGATGTCATTAGATGGACAGTTCTTTTTTTACTGGCATTGCATGTGAAAACCTGAGGGCAGAAATTTAACCAGTGTTCGGGAGGGTCTGAGTTCAAAATTCCAGACCCACCTTCAAAACTTGCCAAATAACTTAAGCTCATTTTTTTAATTTAAATGGAATGGTTTGATCTTCAGTTTTGGCAAATCAGTCTCTTTGCTTCCCTTATTTGTTCTGTTCTACTTCATCAACCCATCCATTCTTCTTGTGTAATTCATTGTCTGACTACAGCAGTTTGGGCCTAGACCTGAACTCTAATGGCAAAATTCTGCTCCTTGCTATTGGCCTGCTCCAGCTCCTCATTAAAGTCAATGGAAACATGCTGGACTGAATGGATAAGTGAATAACAGAGAACAGGGAATATAAAAGCAAGTCAGAGCACTCCATATCTTTCAGCTGAGTGTTAAAACACCATGCTGTTCTGGGAGCGTTTTCCGAGTTCCTATATCAACTCACGTATGCTGCTATTCATAGCAAGTACCATCCAAGGGCACATACACACTCCTGCTATTTTGAGCAGCAGCAAAGTGGCTTCCAAAGCCTGGGCCTTTAGTGTGTTATAGACACCCTGACTTGATTGCTAGGATTTCTGCAGCTGAAGCTGCCCTGAGCAGCATCTCTGCACTCTGAGATGGCTGGCCTGGGCAGGGTGACTAGATGGGGTTAATCTGATTAGATTTTTCTATCAGATTTCAATAATAAGAACATAGAGACCCACAAAGCCGGCATAACCTCTGCAGGGTTTTTTTATGACTAGTTAAATATTTGTGCATGAATCCATTGCTTAGGAAGGGCAACCACAGCTAATCCATTTTTCTGAGGTTGGACATCATCCATAAATGTAAAGGTTCTTTACCTCACTTAGCTTTGCACAACATATAATTTAATGAATTGGATCTGATAATTTAGTTGATCAGTATTTAAAAATCTCTTTATTCACAATGCTCAAACTAGAACACACTATTTTCTGCATTGTTTAGAATATTCTGGGCAACAATGCCTCCAGTGTGAAGAGATCTCCTTCACAATGCTGGGAAACTCATTGCAAAGGAATGCAGATACTGACGAACTCATCGTTTCAGATAGCAATGGTTAAGAGTAGTGGAAAAGTACATAATTGCTGGTAGTCCTAAAGCACCACAAAAATTACCGTCCTAGAGGAAAAAATTCTGCCCTTAGGCTTCTGCAGCGTCAAAAATGGCCATAAAAATGTATCAGCCCAGACATAACAGCTGCTTGTCTATCTTTCCCATGATGATGATGATGAAAAAAATTAAGGGCTAGATCTTCAGTTGGTGTCAACTGGCAAAACTCCATTGGCTCCAGTTAGTGAATTTGCTGACTTACACCAGCTAAAGATCTGACCGTGATTATATTTCATTCTCTCATCATTAATAATATTTACTTGTCAAGGCTAATAAAATTTTGCAAGTCTGGGCGAATGGTTGCACTTGGTGGACAAAGTCTGGATGGAAAACATATTTTTCCAGTGTTAAGCATCTGAATCCAATGACTAAACATTGACATCAATTTTTACACTATAAACAAGAAGTTCTCATCCAACTATTTTCCATGTGTTTACTTATATAGCAATTAGTAGATTTCATGGCTGAGGATCAGGAAGGAAACAAGATTCTGTGCTGGGCACAGCTCTCCTCATTAGATCATAGAGGGGAGAATGAGAGATTATAGCACTCTCCTGAGGTCTATAAAGTTCAATAGGTTCTGGGATAGGTGTTGGGGCATGTCTACATGTGGAAATTTACTAAAATACCTATTCTGAAATAATTTTGGGAAATTTCCAAGTGTGGGCAAGACCTTAGGTAGGAAAACACCCTTCATTTCATTCTGGATCAGAAAAGGTTCTCACTTTGGAAGCCCTTGCTTGTATTCCATAACTTAACTAGTGCAGTGCTCTGTTACAAGATCACGTAGCTGTCTCTTTTTGTGAGCCATGGCTTCAGGAGGATGCCTAACTCATAAATCACAGCTTTGGGAGCTAGTGTTTTGAAGCTCTGTGGTGACACAATAGTGATGGGAGGAAGGATGTTCTTGTGGTTAAGACAATGGGCAGTGAGTCAAGAGTCTGTGATTCTGTTCCTGGCTCTGCCACAGGCTTGCTGGGTGGCCGTAGTTTGGGCCTGTAGCTATCTGCACTTCAGTCAGCTCTATTGGCTAAAGTCAGCTTTATTGGCTGAAAAATGCAGGTTCAGGTCGATTAAAATATTTCACACATTTGTTTGATGACTTTCACATGAAAGCGGAACAGCTTCTGAAAGACCCCTTCCTCCCTCAGAAGAGCCACTAGGGCAATCACTAAACGAGAGCTGGGTTCAAGTCTCTACTCTAGAATGGGGATTCAGACCTGGGTCTCCTACATGAGTTCCCTGGCTACTGGGTGTAAAGACAGCTGGTGCTGTGGCCACCACAACCTTCTTTTCCTCCTCAATTCTTATGAACCTAGCTTTTAATTTCCTTTCCTTTTATTAAAAATACCTGAAACTAAACATTTTGTTCAACCCCAAGCTATGTTTTCCCAACTTTTTAAATTTACCACAAATTCTGAAAAGTTTGAGGTGGGGTAGAACCAACATTTTTTACCAATTTTTCAGAACTGCCAGCAAGCCAAACTCAGTTATTCTCCCAGCTCCAGTTCGCTCCTCTGTGCAATGGGGGTAACACCTCTTTTTTTTCTAGGGGTGTTAAAGTAAATTCACTTCTGTTTGTAAACTCTCCTGAGATCCTTGGATGACAGGTAGTTGGTAAATGAAAATAATTAACTTAACATGTTAATAACGCAGAACAAAATATCCTTCAAATTTCTCCTCTCTCAAAAGTCTTCAAGGTTGCACACAGTGAGGCGTGCCTGAAAGGGGCAAGCCCTTACAAACAAAGTTCAGACAATCTAGCTCTAGAAAAACACATACAAGAGTGCCTCTGATTACAATTATGTTTGTTTATGTCCTAAATGCTGACTATGCTTCATGCTTTTTAGATTCGAACATAGGGCAATAATGAGACTGAACAATGCCCTGAAGACAAATAGGTAGAGAGCCTAAAGCCAAGTTGTGGGTATTGGGGTAGGCAGACGTAGGCCTGCCCAAAACTAGAGGCTTGCCCCTCAGCTAAGGGTGGATGTGATGACTGCTGTGTGCGTTGCATGTTGCCTTCCTGCTTATTGTTTCCTGCTCCCTGTTCCTGTCTGCTTCCTGAACTCAATACTCCAGTTTGTGTGTGTGTGTGCGTGCACATGGTGTTAGGTGTGTGCAATTACACAGGGACTGCTGCTATATACTTGCCTTTTGGACTATTATTATGTTTTGTTCAGACTTGCCGACTTAAACTAGTTCATGGTTATTATATGTTTTGATTGACCACCTACCTGTGTGTCTTACTTTGATTTCCTTGTGTTTTGGGATTGCTATTCTGGGGTGCATCAAAGCATAAGAGGAGGGAACCACTAGGCCCAGGCCACAAGTGAGGATATGGGACAATGAAGGAAGAAACAGGAATGGGAGTGAGATTAAAGGTTAAAAATCAGGGAACCAGAGAAAACCGACAGCAATCACCCCTCCTCAAAGGTGTCTAAGGAGTCAGTGGACGCTGCCTACAGGAACTCTGCCTGTAGATGTGATTGGATAAGGAAGCAGAAACAGATGCCACAATCAGAGTATCACCTCTTCCTCTCCCCCCATCTAGCTTCCTCCTCTTAAAGCCAAAGTAGTGTGCAACTTAGAGGTATTTGATCGTCTCTGCACTCTGGATCCACACCCAAGGAGAATCTGCTTTCTTACATCAGGGAAGGAAGTGAGGCAATGTGTGGATTAGCATCTTGCGCTGTTCCGTTTTAAAGGCATAGTGCTCCCTGGAGCTAACCAAAGGCCTGTGGTATCTATCTGATGAAGCTAGGGTGACTCAGATATGCAAAGCGGTATCAACGCCACTGCTATACCTGGAACCATCGAACATCAATCCTTACTTTAGCAGTAAGGACACAATTACATGCACAATAGTGTAGTTACTTTGAGCAGTCATTTGGGGGCAGCATACATGAGCAAACAATATCAATGAGAATAATGCTGTGCTTTTACACAGAAACACATTCAGCACGGTTTACTACAACACAGGATTGATGCTGCTAAAATTAAATATAGTATTGCAAGGAAATGGCATGGGTGGAACTGCTCCAATATGTAGCTGTGGCCCTGGAAATTCTCTCTCTGTGCCCTGTTTGTACTAGGACCCCATTGTTGCAATAGTGGAGAGCGAAAACTGCTAATTGTAGACGCAGCCTTATTGTGTTCCCTCCGCTTCACTGGCTTTGATGGCCCACTTATCTGCTTTTCCCACAACTCCCTTCTGGCCATCTTCCATAGTGCTCCCTAGGAATGGAACTCTTGCCTTGATCTGATCTGTCCTCCTTCAGATCCCTCCAAAAATCCTCCTCATCTGTGACAAGAAATTGCCCACTTAATGCTGAACAGACTGAGGGGCAGTCAGGTACAGTTAAGGTGCATTTATTTCATAATTATAATAGACATCTTCCACCCTCCCAAACCAATATATAGAGAATGTCTATAAAAATGGTTCCAATTTAGATTGTATCCCCTCTCCTTGTTGGGTATATTGCTTGTCAGTTTGTACTGCAAGGTCTTCGGGAACAGGGACTGTTTTTTTCCCAAGGGGTGGGGACAGTGCCTGGCACATTGTAGATGCTACCTGAATTGCAATTTCAAAAATTAATATCGTCACGTTGGGATCACAGGACGATTGACTCAGATTCAGTGTTGTTGTTTTTTTTAATCTGTGGTTTTAATGAACTATTTCAAAACGTCACGACTTAAAGGCCCTGCTAAGCACATGGTGGTATTGTAGTTTGTCTGTTTATCCTCCCTCTGACTTTGTCCTCTACTCTTCCTCTTAACTGTCAGCACTTACGGATTTGAAGTAGGCCATGTGGATCTTCAAAGGACATTGAAATTGCAATCTAATAACTATATCTCTGGAATGAGCATGGGGCCTAGCCAGGCAGGGGCTGCTGACCGAGTTGTGTTCTGGTAAAACGATAAAAATAGAGGTGAGTAATTACATTTTTCATAACTGACGAGTGGTTCAGATACCATTTCAGTGACAATTTCCATTCTTTAATGAAAAACCTTTTAAATAATGTGTCATGTTGTTCCATGTCACCTAATTTATTTAAAAATCCAACTTCCTTTCCCTGTAGACTAGTCCATAACTTGGGGACAGAGCCATAATAAACAGACTATACATGAATATGTGGCTGAATTGCCTCATATATTAATAAGCACATACCTAAATTTATTAGCTCTAAATCAGAAGACCAGAATAGGCTCCATGCTGCAAACATTCATGTACAAGCATAACTTTACTCACATGAGCAATCCTATTGTGATCAGTAGATCTGATTTCCCTTGTCCCTTGTGGAGTCATTTACAGCTGTGCTATTCTGTACTACAATTTTGCTATTCTGACGTGGTAGCATTTTAAATGCTTTTTGCATTTACTTTCCATAGATGTAAATGACTGCATGACAGTCATAACTGTCGGACAGTGCATAACTGCTCAAAGGCATTAATCACATTTGTTAGCATTTGCGGTTCAAAGCACTAGTAACTCTGGAACCACTGTGAAACTAAACACTTTCAAAGAGATGGTTGGATAAAACATTGTCAAAAGCATTATGCTGTACAAAAACATTGCACTTCTTTTTTCTTTCATTCTGACTTGTCAGCTGGTGCATGTATACATTGTACAAAGTTTGTATTCAGTAGCACAGATTTCTACAACTGTACTTATGAAAAATGTCAAGGTTAGACCAGGCTGCTACTGTGCTTTCTCCGATGGTCATAACAGCCTTGGAGCTGATCTGCAGCTGTAATCATTTGGCAGTAAAAGCCGACTCAGCTGTGGTGGCATGAACTGTGATGCAAACCTCAAGATCTCTTTGCTGCTTCTTGAACACTTGTCATAAGACTTTCAAATCGCAACCAATAATTTCCATTATTGTTAGATCTGGTCAGAAATTGGGTTTTTCCATGGGAAAACTTTAACTTTTTGTTTATATATTACCAAAAAAAAGTCTTGGTAACTGAAATTATTGGACAAAAGCTTCTGAAAACCAAATTTATTTGGTTTTTGGTTTTCCGAAGAACAATCAAACATTTTTGAAGATAGACTATGAAAATTTTCATTTAGTCAAAAACCTAATTTTCTGTCTCAAAAAAAAGTTAAATGGAAAATTTTCAACCAGCCCTAATCATTATTGTTTAAAGCCATGAGTGTGTCCTAATATTTTTATGCAATTTGTATATTGACTCTCCTAGACCAGCGTAATGAACTTGATCTTTGGCAGCCCTACTCCAAAAACTGGTTCCTTCCACACACTGTTGTACTGGGCTGTCCAAGGTAATGTTTCTGTGTGTGTTATGGCTACCACCTTGCCAACTTCTCAAACACTAGCTGCACTGTTCATCTAGTGGCGCCTGTGCTGATTTGAAGCAGGAAAGGCTCCAGTGTCCAAACAATGAGCATATTCATTTTTTTTGTGGTGCTGTGAAACTTAGATGTGCAGCTCACAGCTGTTGCCCTCTTGGAGCTGTAAAATACACAGGGCTGTATTCTCTTATCCGCTAACGTGAGAAGAGAGACTCGACCAGGTTCGACTCCCGCTGACATGGGATCATGTTGCTTCCACTGCTCTTCCTTCTGATCCCATGGAGGGCTGTCCCGGGGCATGCTGTAGGGTTCAGATCCTGTAGGTCAGGAAGGGGTAAGGCCAGGGGGATGTCTCCCCCAAACCCCACAGGGATTCCTGACTAATCAAATGCTGATTTTGTCAATGTTTTCTCCCTCAGTAGTGTAAAATCCAAGTGAAGTTACGAGGGGGGACCATATGGGAACAGATCCCGAGGGAACCACGCTGCCATGGCGGGGTATGTGGTGGCCTGGGCATCTGTGCCCATGGTCCTGGGCCTCCTTGGGTGCTTGAGATTGCACAGCTCTCAAGATATCTGCTTTTAGGAGGCTGGATGCCTTCTCCCTACACTACTAAGGGTGGTGGCAAATCTCCCTGCAAAGAAGGCAGTCCAAGGTCAACTCACAGAGTTTCCAGCACAACTAATTCCTCTCTGGGATTTCTCCTCGGAAAAGACCAGTACGGCCCAAAGACAAGAGGCCAGCCTCTACATTTGTTATTAGTGAAAATTGCCTGAAATTCTAGACCAGCTCTCAACCCCTCCAGACTACTGTACCCTTCCAGGGGTCTTATTTTGCGTACCTTCAAGTTTCACCTCACTTAAAACCTACTTGCTTACAAAATCAGACATAAGAAGACAAAAGTGTCACAACACACTCTTACTGAAAAAATGCTCACTTTCTTATTTTTACCATAGAATTTTATAAAATAACTCAATTGGAATATAAATATTGTCTTACATTTCAGTGTATAGCATATAGAGCGGTATAAACAAGTCATTGTATGAAACTGTAGTTTATTCCGGCTTCTTTTTTTTTACATAGCCTGTTGTAAAACTAGGCAAATATCTATATGAGTTGAGGTACCCTCTGGAAGACCTCTGAGTACCCCTAGGGGTACACATAACTCTTGGGTGAGAACCACTGTTCTATATAATCTAGGGAAGTACTCTTTTAGGATGGATAGACAAATGTCAATTTCTGGATCTTGGGGCACCAGCTAGTAGTATTTCCTCTGATACAGAAGTCCCTGTAACAGGATGACAGTGGCTCTTTAAGACAGCAGGGCCAGTCCTCCTATGCCTCCTCAGTACAGTCTAGTTTGGCCAATTAATTGGGCTTAACAGGCACCTGGGTCCTAGGTGAGGAGACCAGCAAAAGAGAGATCTGGTGAGTCAGGGCCTGGCTCAGGCCGGGGATGAGAACTGCCAGAGACTGCATGTTTGGGACCTGGGAGAAGGCTGAAGGCAGGACAGCAGCCAGTGAGGTTTGCTAGCTGATTTTTCCCCAAGCCAGAGAGCTTGAGTCAAGAGCTGAATGTAGGAGGAGCAGCAAAGAAACTTACTTGCTGACATCTCCAAGGCCAGAAACCTGGACCCTGGGGAACCAGAGGAATGAGGGAGGTTTCCTTAGCAAGGATGCTCCAAGCTGCAAGATTGTGGCTATTCGCCCTGGGAAGAGCAGGATTGTGCTGTAGGTGGCTGACCCAGGCCAGAAGAGGACTGACAGAGAATCTCCACATGGATGAAGGTGACGTAGTCAAAAGGTATGGGGCATTGTGAGACATGATGTCAGGGACTGTCTGCACTGGAGGTGATGAACGGCTGTTATATTGGGATTTTTGCAGTGAAGTATTTTGCAAGGGTTTTCTAATAATAAACAAGCCAGCCCCGAGGAGGGATATTATTGAGGCAAGAAAGCTCGTGTGAAGTTACTGGGAATTGAAGGAAGGACACTGAGGCAGGGCACACTTGTCATGCTGTGGCTTGTTGCAGGAGGGTGCTCCAGGCAAGCGTTCCCTACGATAGTCCCCACACACTGGTACAGCAAGTGCACTTACAGATCACTAGGACTTACACACGCCATGGCTGACAATGCGCAGAACGACACTTAGCAATTACATAGCCCTTTGGATCTTCAAAGCCCTTCACAAACCTGAACCAGTGAATACAAATATCCAGTCAACATAACTGTCTTGTGCAATTCCCTGCACACGTCTACAAACACAGTGGGACAGGTTCCTTGCTGCAGCCAAAGCGCTCTCAGTTCGATGAGGGTAGGGAGCAGACAGGAAGTTAGTTGTGCCTCCATGATTATCTGGCTGACCCCAGGACAAATTAGAGCACGATGGGGTTGTTCCTACCTGAACTGTCTGGCAGTGGTATCCAAGTGGATGGATGTTCACTAGCTGAGATTAGATGGAATATAACCATATTTCCTCTCTGCAACCACCTTAGTCCCTGACTAGCCCCTATGGCAAAGACTGTGTGGGAGGTAGCTGGGACAGATCTACGCCTACTGGGATTCCTCCACAACATGGTTACTCACAGCAGGGGGAGAGGGCCAGATTCCATCTCATTTGCACTGCCAGCTTTGTGCAAAGGGAGCAATAATTTCACATATTGCACACACTTTCTAGGCATTACACAGAGGAAAAAAGGCTATTGGCTGAGCTGCCTACACGATTAGATCTTCTCCTGGCACAACAAGAGCTACCTGACTCTCCCAGGGACTTCTGAACATGTCTGAAACAATAGGAAGAAGATGGATGGAGGATGGCCACACTAAGACTATTTATCAGGTGGATTCACTAGCCGATTTATACAGTTCAGGCGGGTGAACAGTTACAATTGCAAGTTATTAAGTACTGTCTGTCTTAATTGGGCATCCGTTGCTATTGCATCAAGGGCGCAGTTCCCTCCACCAATGATACTGCATGCCACATCTGCCAAGGGAGCTGGAGTGACAGCCCAGTGTCAGGAACAAAGTGTGCTGTATGGTGGTGAAGGATCTCTGAATCTGCGTAGATCCTGGAACATGTATGTCTCAGGTTACACCTTCTGTTATATCTTTATGTTGTGGTAACCAGTTACAAAAACAAAACACAGCAAGCACCTCCCAAGTTACTTTATGCACAGTAACTTGTACTGATTGCCCATGTGAAGCTGTAAATTTGAACAGCTACATTCGATGTCTGTGTATCTGCCATGTCTCTACATTCTCTAAGTCTGAAAATCTAATACATGAAAATTAAATATCTGTAAACTAAAGGAACTACAAATTTCATAGTGATTCCTCTGTACATCTATTGTTAAAATACTTTTTTAACAAATAGATTTATTGTACAGATACAGGTTTGATTTCCAACTATCAGTGTAATAATGGACTGTTCCTTTTCCTGTGTTCATTTACCTTTATTGATTATGTGTCTTCTGCTTACTACATTCTTTACCTCCATAACCTCTACCTGTAAAACCTATTCAATGTGCCTTCTTGAATCTTTCCCTTCAAAACCTAGGTAAATGGTTGTAAACAAACTGGCTATTGAAAAATATAATGAAAATATAGAAAACATGGGTCAACAGATCCATATGTCAGGGGCAAGCATAAAAATCTGTGCATCCCCTTGAAAAACTGTTTAACTTACTCATATTTATGTAGATTTAATTAAAACACACCCAAGTTAAACTATTAAAGGAGCATTTAAAAATCCATATATATTGTACATCATTTAAAAACTGTTAGTTCTGCAGAATTATATGTGACTTTTTATAGCAAATGTCTACTCCTCTATTATTTCATCTTTTATTTTTTGTGTTAAGTAATTGTGCGTGTTAAATTTATTGCATATAAAACTGTTTACATAACAGTGCTGATCACACTAATAGCACTGGCTTTGGGCAAAGAGGCACTTGGCAATTTCCCCTATTTAGTTTTTCTAGTACAGATTAATCCTGGGTGAAATCCTGGCCCACTGAAGTCAGTGGCAAAACTTCCATTGACTTCAAGAAGAGGGGTGAAATCCTGACCCCGTTAAGCACCCTTTCTGTGTAGTAACATGTCTACACTTAAATGTTTTACTACTTTAGCTATAAAAGCATAGTTAAAGCAGAAACCTTTCTCTACATAGAGGCATACAAGTGCTTATACTGATTCATAGATTCCAAGGCCAGAAAGAACCACTATGATCATCTAGTCTGACCTCCAGTATAACACAGGGCATAGAATGCTGCCAAAATAATTCCTAGAGCAGATCTTTTAGACGAAGATCCAATCTTGATTTTAAAATTGTCAGTGATGAAGAATCCACCGTGGCCCTTGGTAAATTGCTCCAATGTTAATTACCCTCACTGTTAAAAATTGACACTGTATTTCCAGACTGAACCGTCTAGCTTTCACTTACAGCCATTGGATCCTGTTATACCTTTCTCTGCTAGATTGAAAGGTCATTATCAAATATCTGTTCCCCATGTGAGACTGTGATCAAGTCACCCCTTAACCTACTCTTTGTTTAAATTAAATAGATTGAGCTCCTTGCATCTATCACTGTGAGGCAGGTTTTCTAATCCTTTAATCATTCTTGTGGCTCTTCTCTGAACCTTCTCCAATTTTTCAACATCCTTCTTGAATTGTGGACACTAGAACTGAACACAGTTTTCCAGCAGAGGTTGCATCCGTGCCAGCTATGGAAGTAAACTAAGCTCTGTACTCCTACCTGAGGCCACAGGGTCACTCTGGCAACTCATGTTCAGCTGATTATCCACCATCACTCTTAAATCTTTTTCAGAGTTATTGCTTCCCAGGCTAGAGTCCCCCACTCCATAAGTATGGCCTACATTCTTTGCCCAGTTTACATTTAGCCATATTAAAACACACCTTGTTTTGCTTGTGCCCAGTTTACCAAGCAATCCAGATCTATAGTTTAGTGTGGTTTGGTTACTAAGTTGATTGGGCATAACTATATCAGAAAAATATCACCTCCCTAAATGACATAGTTATGCCATTAACTTTGTAAGTGTAGCCCAGCATCAAGTCCTAGCCTTTTCCAGGGCACAGATCCAACTGTGTGAAATTCTCTCATTATTTTTGGGAAGTGGCTAACTTCTTACTAAAGACTAGGGATGGATTGAGACTACCAGACTTATTCATTTGTGACTTAATTGTCTTTGCATCTCTTGTAGTTCTCCAACCCTTTGTGCTAATACTTAGCTACTCAAGGCTAAACATTTCCTGTTAGCACACATTTTAGAATCATTAAGAGGGAAATTTTATTTAATTATATTATTGACGTGTCTAGGAGCCCTAATAATGGATCAGGACCCCACTGTTCTAGGTGCTGTACAAACAGAACAAAAAGACGGTCACTGCTCCGAAGTGTTTATAAGACAAGAGACAACAGATAGACACAGAAAAATGGGAGAGTACATTAAGTCACAGCTCTGTGTTGGCAGTGGTGAGCCTCCCTTCTCCAGCAGGAGCTTTACAAGGAATTGTACCAAAAGGATTGGGCCGTCCTTAGGCTGCCTAGCCGCAGTGACTCCCACTGTGTCTGGCAATAGGCTGAGAGTGGAGGAAATTGAGGAGTGACTCCTTGCATTTTCTCTTTCCTGATGCAGCAGCACAGAGACAGGTACAGGATGATAGACCTAGGTAGTCATTTAATCAGACATCTATTTACTTTTGTAGAGAATTTTTAATCTGAGAATTCATGCCTTTGTTTTCTGTGGATACACTATGAGAAATGAATTTCTAAAGACCTCTTAAAGTTATTTGCTTATACCCTGGAGATGTTGTTTCTGTCAAATACCACAGGCTTGCGGGTGAATGCGAGCAGGCAATTGGGTAACCAGTGTTGCCTGAATATTGAACCAGCATTAATAGCTTTCACATAGAACCTCCTGAAGAAGAGAAGTGAGAGAGAGAAGAAACAAGACATTGTGTTGGCCCGTAGCATCAGTGTTTTTCCCAATGCTGAGACGTTGCTATTCTTCGGGAGTTGCTCTTTTAGCTGGCCAGTACCCTAGCAACAGCTTCAGAGATAGTATCAGCAGTATCATGCCTTGGTTAACTTGGCTTTGGATGACAGAGATCATGCCAAGTCTATGAAATGGGAGCCACAGAGGGAGGTGTCAGTGGCCATTTATCGTCTCTCTGGCGATTCTGATCTGTTTGCCTTGTTGTGAAGAGCTCTGTTCTAGTCTGGTAGCCTCTGGCCAGGGCTGAGCTGCTGTGTAGCTAAGGCTGCATAGTTCTAGCACATGAAAAAGTGTGACATATTGTAATGACAGTTCTGTGTTTGTAACTTGTGCTGTCATGCAGTGAAATTATCTCTGCCCAGACAATATGGAGAGCTACTCTGCTGTGAACTAATAGACAGCTTTACTAAGTGCTTGGGACACAGCCAGACATACTTGGTTCCTAAGTCAAACTTAATTCTGTTTCACTTTCATGATGATGGTACTACAACCACTGTATGAACAATGGACTTTTTAATATACTTGCAGCTTATGAATGATTTGAAATGAAAAAACAAATCACTGATCACGATGCCTGATGCCCAGCCATTAACCAGTAGCCTATATGCTCCCCTCTGTTCCAAAGAACAGTTGGGCATGAATCATGCTGCAATGGGGTTTGAGGAAGTGGTGTGAAAAGGGGAGAGAGGGTGTGTTTCCAGGGCACTGCAGAGCTGCCATCAGTCCTTCTGCCGAACAACTGCTATGTGGCAAACATTTGTGCAGCTGATGGAGGTGTGGGGAAAGTGAGGGAGCAGTTGCAAACCTCTCATTGACTTCAGGAATAGTTGAGGGGATGCCTTAATTCTTTTATACCCAGTCCTATAATATCCAGTTTCCTCCATGTTGAGATCGGTGTTCCCAAGTCCGCTCCTGTCAGAGGCATGCACAGGAATAAAAATGCGACTGCTTTTGGAGGGGCACGTTCTTGCTCCCACTGGGGTTCCGGGCTAGAACAGCTGTCAACTCCAGCCATGGCCAGAGGAGCTCGGTCTCCCGGCCAGGGCTGCTGCAGACAGAGGCGTTCCCTCCCCCGCATCCCCAGGAGTCAGCTCTTTCTGCTGGAACCCTGGGGCTGGAGGAGCCAGCTCTCCTTCCTGCGATCCTGGGGCTGGCGAGTTCCGTGCCCTTGCTGATTACTGGGGGGGCCCCGTGTCCCTGCTTCCCCCTTGTGCACACCCCTGGCTCCTGTAATAGGTCGTTATTACTCATGACAAAGGCACCACGTTCTGTCACTGTGCAGTCACAATTCAGAACAAATACTTTAATGGCCTCAATCCCCGCTGATGTAAATCAGTGTAGTTGAGGATCTGGCCCTGATGTTTATAAAAATCTGCCTTTTGCAGGGACGTGTTGTAACAGAAGGCAGCTAGGGCCTGATCCAATGCCCATTTAACTCAATGGAAAGGTCCCACTAACTTTGGTGGGCATCAGATTTGGTGGGCCATAACACGTTATTTTAACATTGTCTTTTCTAATATTAAAATATGCAGTTAAAAGTGAAAAAATAAGGATCAAGCGCACCCCAAGTTGGTAGTGACTGCATTTGTTACTGTCTGGTGTCTGTTGGGTTGCCTCTGTCCAGCTCCCGGTGGGCGGACAGCTAAATGTCTCTCAGAAAGAATGCCACAACTGGCACTAATTGTGCACAACTGCTGCCAGCATCTGGAAAGAAGTCCTAGGTTATACTGAGAGGGAGATGGGATACCCTCTGAAACCTAAATATAGTTCTGCAGTGTCAGGTTTGAAGCCTGTTAGTGGAGTGGAAAATTGTGCTGCCGCTTCCCAAGCTGTACCTGTTAAGTGAGTAAATAACACCCAGCTCATGTACAGTTCTTTCCATCAGTAGGTCTCAAAACACTTTAGAAAGAGACAGGCATCCTGGGCACCATTTTACATTTGGAGAAAGCGAGGCACAGGTTGTTGGAAAAACTGAGGCGGGTCCAACGTCGGCCAGCAGCAGAGCAGGGAGTAGAACCCATATCTGCTGATTCCTGGTCAGGTGTTTTAATCCTTCAGGGAACGCTGCCTGGAAGGCTTTGTTCTTCCCAGGCTGTCAATCCAACCTCTTGCAGAAATACTAAATTCACACACATACAAATTAAAACCTGTTTTAACATAGAAAAAATTAATGTAGTGGAAAATTCAGACTATATATGAGCTCTGAAATTACTGTTTTAAATATGATGCTCGCCTTATGTCATCCCACTCCCTAACCCAGTATACTTTTAAAGCTTCTATTCAAGTTAAGAAACTGTGGTTTATGTAACAAAGTAACTAAAAGCACATGATGTTCTGTTTACTGCACATTTAAACCTGGCTGCTGGAAGGGCAGCTGTGAACCTACAGCTGTAAAATTTTACAGAGTGAGTCACTGTGCACGCTCTTTCTCTGACACTTTGCATTTATTCTTCCTTCAGTAATTTTTCTGTATGCTGAGATAAATCACCCAAAAATGGCAAATCAAAAACACAAACACAACCGAATGTGCTATTAGGGTTTGGTAAAAACATAACATGACAGAAAATGATTGTAATGACTGGCAATGGCTATCGGCTTGGGGACAAGTTAAAAGTAAAATAGGATTTCTCATGAGAGAGAATATTTCCCCTCAGGTAGCATTAGTAATATTGTTTTTTTTTTTTCTTTCCATGGCGCCAGATTCTACCCCCATCCATATGGTGACTAACACCAGCAGAGAAGCAAGTCAGTGCATTCCACCTCAAAAACCGAGAGGCCAAACAAAGTCAACATCAGCTGGCTTGGAATGAAACTTATTCACTCCATAAGTCCCTGTTGTTCTTGCATGCATACTCTCCCTTAGCGCTCACATCTAGAAAATGAAAGCTAAGGTTAGCATGCAAAACAACATTCTTTGCAAGCTAGGTACATTAAAGTGGGGTGCAGACTTGTCTACTCTGCAATTAATAGCATGAGTGCTTTGCTATTCTGCTAATTAGACACTGTTTTGGTATAGGATCTTTAAGAAGGATTGCTTATCAATTCAATAGCACAACTAACCATGTTAAGAGGAGATTTCCAAGGGCAGTTATGCACCCCTTTCCCATTGACTTGCAGTGGGAATTGGGCACCTAATTCCTCTTTGAATCTTATGTAAAGGTGTTGGCTAGAGAAAGTGCAACGGACAAGATGTCCTCTCCATCTATTAAAGCTAAAAAAATTGTTCTTAGTGAAATCTGGGCAAAAGAAGGAACAACACAAAAGGGCAGGATATTAAAAAGTGGCTGCTGTCCATCCTCTCTGATATGCTTACACGTTTAAAACAGGAATGCATGTAGAGGTTGTTTCAGTGGCAGCTTCCTGTTTAACCGAACAGAGCTCTGGTGTGGGAGAGAATCAGCCCCACTAAATCTATTGTCTTTGGAGTTTATTCCTGTATCCTATTTATTTCTTACAATTAAATAGTAAGACTATGGCTCCTTTCCCACTTAAGGGGCTGACCAAAGCCTGCTTAAGCCAACGGATCATGCTTTAAAGAACCTTCTTACAGAAGCAGCATATTAGGTTGTTTTCCTGAATGGAATTTTCAAAAAGTGAGATCCATAATTACACTAAGTGCAACTGCTAGGTAACTTGAGAAGAACCAGAAGTATTTGAAAGTTAAGAATGTGTCATTTCAGACAGTTCTCTTCATCTTGAACGGGCCCAGTATTTTGTAAACTGAAGTTCTGTTTGCTGTGTGTGGACATTAAAGGTACATTTTGTCAGAGTAGGTGTTTGCTCCAAGTCCTTTAGCTAAAATGTCTCCCTGCTACTGTGTAGTGCAGAGTGTGCGGGTTGGTTTGTATCCCCCCACCTCCAGAAGTGGCTCTATTTCAGTAGCACAGAAATAGTTCTGTGTATATATTTCTACGCTAGTGGTAAAATCCTGCTTTCCATTCTTGCAAGTAATCCCACTGCTAGGCCTGACTTAAATCCCTCGAGCGGAATGCCCCTAGATTATGGACTTGCAAATGTCTGTAGGACAGGAGCACCATAAGACATGGGTGGGCATCATAAGACATGATGGAGCAGGGATCTCCTTCTGAGGACTATGTATGCCAACCCATTTTAAATTTTGGGCCTTCCTTACAAAAATCCAGAAACAAATAAATACGACCCTCCTATACGACCCTTCATTGTTCATTACGGTCCGCTACCACTTACACTGCCTATTCAACTCTGCCCCCTTGTTTTGTTATGGAAATACCCTATTGGCTATATGGTGTTGATATTTAAATGGTTTTTAAAATGTGCAATAAAGAGGGTGAAATGAAAATCACCCGCGGTACCTTGCAACAAGTCAGAATTCCATAAATATTCCCTGGCTGTGATATGCTGGTGGCGTAAAAGACTCTCTCTGGATAGAAGTGGAATGATTGGTCTGCGTGTTGTTTAGGAAGTGTGCTGATTGTTAGGACAGCATAAGTTTACAGCTGTATACGGCATTGTGATGGGGTGTTCAACCCACACCAGCCCTGAAAGGGTAAGGAAGCTGAGAAGGGCCAATTAGTGTGGTAGGCCACACAGGACAGGAGTAGGCTGAAGAAGCAGCTCCTGATAAGAAGATGAAGCTCAGCTGAGCAGATGCGGGCTGGGCTAGTTTAAAGCCAGTCAGCTGGCAACAGAAATGGTGGCAGCGAGGAACTCTACAGCTAGCCTCTGTGCGTTAGGGAGGGAACCCCAGGAAAGAGTAGAACCTCTGGGAGTGTGGCCATAAGGGAAGGGTGTATCTGGAAAAAGGGAGAGTGTAGAAGAAAGCCTGTGGGAGCGGAGTAGGAAGCAGCTCAGGGAGAAAGCAGCAAGATTAGGTTTGGAGCAGACCTTAGCGGTGTCCTGGGCTGGAACTTGGAGTTGTGAGTGGGCCTGGGTTCCAGGGTCCTGGGCTTGAACCTGAGGGTGTGGGTGGGCCTGGGCTCCCCATTAGCCACTGATGAAGTGGCATTGCATGGATGAAGGGTCTGGTGAGATTCTGTATGCTGAAAGGGGAAACCACATGGTGACCTGGCTGGAGGGCTGAGTCATAAAGAGGAAGCTGTAGTTCCTGGAGTGAAAGAGGGGCTGCAGAGTGAGAGAAAGGACAGTGGGTTGAGAGACTGCAAGGGGTGGTGTTGGACTTGGAAGAGAGCTAAACCCCAGCACCCCCAGGAGAAGCTGCCTCCTGCAGTGAGGTGCCTTGTGACAGGCATGCAGAGCTTGCAAGTCTGAATTTGCAAGTATATTGTACAGCCAGTAAAATATGTTGCTATTTGGAATGACTAATGTAGCATAACTTAAGAGTACAGATCCCTGGGACAGCAAAGGGGATTTTAGAATTTCCTAGTAACTTACCTTTGCATGTATTTTTGCATTTTTTGGGTGGTAAAGTTAAGGCTGGCTAAGAGATAGGAATGAAGTGGGTTGGTAATAGGTGATGAAGGATTGTGTGGCAGTGGGATCAGGAAGGACCCCCTAGGGGTTGGTGTTCATTTTTGGAGTTGAGATGTTTTACAAAAGTATAGAATTTTGTAATGTAACTTTTCAATGGTCTGGCCTATTTCTAAACTGCTTTTGAAACACTTTAATCATTAATCCTTTATTTGAGAATGAATGCACATGCACACACAATCACAACTGAAATGCAGCCACCTCTGGGGCGGCAGATGGACAACAACCAGCACACACCATAATGTATAGCAGTTGGGGGATGGGAAAGTTTGACCAAAGACAACTTTTAAAATCTATTACTAAGTTCCACCTTCTCTTGTTTTTTTTTTTCTCCCCCATTCATTTTTGCGATTGAAATCACTTTGGGCCAGAACACCAGCTGGTATACATCAGCATCACTCCACTGACTTTGATGGCGCCATGCCAGTTTTCCCAAGTGAATATCTTTTTGCTGTTGACATCCATCAGAATCAGGATGGGCCCTAAAAGGCTTCCTTTCTATGTAATGTTGGACTTACAGATTCCCATTGGAAGCAGGTTGTAAAATGATCTATTGTGGATGAGATTGGAACAGGGAGATTTGGAAAGGCGTGAGGGTGAGAAAAAGAGACAGAGCCTGTGATACATACAGTATTTTAAAACTTTTTTGACATGAAATAAAATGTCTCTGTGGAAAGTAGGAAGTCGTGGGATATTTGTTTTATAGGCTGTGGAATTTACAAAGTCTTGAGGGCTTAGTTAATAAGGTACTAATTTGCCTATAAGCACTGGGACAAACCTCAAATTGGCATAGATGCTTTGACATCATGGAGCTATGCCAATTAACAGTAGTTGAGGAGCTGGCCCATTATTTTACTTACTGTACATTGTGACTTTTCCTTGTGGTTCCAACCCATCTCCCTAAATTATCCACTCAGTATTGAGTGTGCAATACGTTTTGATCTCTTCTAGGAGAAAAGACCTACAGATGAGTGTTGATTGGTTCTTGGAGAGATAAGCAATTAAAAAGGGAATTTGCTGAAACTAGAAGGATATGCTAATACATTCATAACAGTAGGGGGATGAATCTACTTTTTCCCCACCTCTTCAAATTCCTCAAAACTTTTTTCCTTGGTTTTTAAAAACCACTGCTACCAATAGATTTTTATATCACCTCCATGCATACCTGAATGGTTGTGCACTACTTCTGTCTGATCTGTCCTGTCTGAAAACTAGACTGTAAGCTTGCTAGGGCAGGGACTTTTTTATTTGTGAATCATCCAATTTCGTGTAAGCGGTGGATGAATAATATCATAGTTAAATTCCAGGCTGGTATCTTAAATGGAATGCTGACTTCTGAATGGAGATTGGTATCTCTTGTTATCTCTTTTTAGATGCACTAGCAGCTGTTAGGCCAGGTCTAGACTTAAATTAGGTCAACTTGCTATGTTGCTCAGGGCTTTGAAAAATTTTGCACTTTGTGCCATATAGTTAGGTCAACCTCATCCCTGGTGTAGACATGGCTAGTTCGATGGAAGAGTTCTTCCATTAACCTAGCTACCGCCTCTTAGAGAGATAGATTAACTACATGGATGGAAAAAGCCCTTCTGACTTATTTGGGAAACATATACACCACAGTGCTACAGCTGCAGTGTCATAACTTTGCTACTGTATTGTAGACAAACCCTTACTTAGCTTGTATATATCTGAGATGGTAACTTAATTCCAGGCATTCTTAAACTACTGAGCAGGGAGCCTCTGAGAACTCTATAAAGGCCTGTTCTACACCTAAAAGTTAAGTCTACCTAACACTGTAGCTCAAGGCTGTCAAATATTCACACCCCTGAAAGATGTAGTTAAGTTGCTCTAAGCCCTGGTATAGAGACAAGTATGTCAATGGAAAACGTTGACCATTGACCCAGCTATTGCCTTTTATGGGGGTGGATTTACTAGAATGACAGGAAAAACCCCTTCCATTGCTGTAGCAAGTGTCTACATCACAGTGCTATGGTAGTGTAGCTGAACCGCTACTGTAATGCTTGTAGTATAGACATATTGTTAGTCTATATTTTATTAAATAGCAAAAGCAAAACCAGAAAACTGTTTTTCTTCTAGGAAATAGTCTATTATCCCTAATATACTTAAACAAGAGGGTTGTTTTACCAATATGTGGTGTGAATATGTGAAACTATTTGCTTTTGCTTTGCCGTTATGTGCTTGCAAAAACTGAAATTTAGTCAAAGGTGACCAAAGGGGTGTCTCGTTTTATTGTATTTTGATTCTAAAAAGCCAATAGTTTCAACTAGAAACAAATTACAAATTTGTACATGAGCTCTCCCAGGAGAAAATGAGGAAAATCATTTTTGAAAGAATTGTTACCTCGGTACCACTTTTTTTCTTTCTTGCTGCCAGAAATCTAGCCTTCATATTTGTAGAGAACCGCATAAAATTAGAGGCATAAAAGTGTTATGGAGTGAAAAATGTTCTTTGTGTGTTAATGGGAATTCCAGAACACTTGTGCAATTTAATGGTAACGCTCACTGGACAATTGCTGTTATTGTAATAGCCTAGGATAACAAGGGCTTAATAACCCTGCTGTAGTGAGACTTGCAGGAACCAGTAACTTCCTAAGAGTGTATGTCAAAGGGATAATTTTTTAGATTTTGCTCCCTAATTTAGATCTTTAATGAATCCCAGAAGTTCAACAAGCGTGGAATATTGTTGTTGGAGATGGCTGAGTGAGCTTTCAAGGTAGGTGAGTTTCCTCCAACTTAAACTCCCTTAGACTCAGTGGGCCAAATACCAGAGGTGAGGTGTTGTTGAGGAGGCAGTGTTATTTGCATGTTGCCCTGCCGGGAGTTAGCTCAACATCAGAGAAATCTAGAGGAGTCTAATTTGATGTAACATGCCCACTGAGGGACAGGGGGAAGGGCTGGAGAAGTAGAAGTCAATATGTGTTATATCAGCTTAGAGTTTAGCTAGATTCACTTCTGAACTTGGCCCCCAGTCTCTGATTTTGGCTGCATGCAGCTCCTCCTTGTTTCCCCACTGTTCTATATACTGTCCCCTTCCGCACGTGGAAGCTTCACTAGGTTATGTGAGCTGTGGTGGTCTTTAGGCAGATGAATCTTCCTTATGTTTTAAGTTTTGAAAATAAAATTCCTGCCAGTCATGCTTGAATTAAATAGGGCATTGGAGCCCAGGCCTTCTCCTCTCCTCCACTCCTCCAGGGGCACTGTGAGCACCTGATGCAGCAGAATTGCATCCTAGAGCACAGTCTCCTCCCACCTGGGCTGCACAGAGCAATTGTCAGAGGGGGTGGGCAGGATACATTCCAGCTAGAGCTAGTTGAAAATGTTTGACAAAGCTTTCTCCGGCACAGTATTAGATGGGGTTCAGGGAGTGACCCACCCTAGAACAGCCAACAGGTGGTTAGGGCAAACACCTGGGAGGTGGGAGTGCCAAGTTCAAATCCCTGTTGCAATAACTATCTTATGAAGTGGTTCCACCATGAATAAATAAACAGAAGAGATTGAGGGAGCCTCACATCAGACTGTTCCTCAGTCACTGGTTAGAGAAATTTCCTGCAATATGAGTGATTCAAATCCCTTCTACACATTAGGAAGTGCTGGGACTTGAGTATCCTACATCCCACGTGAGCAACCTAATCACCAGGCTATTGACTATTCTGGGGTAGGTGCTATTTTCATACCCTTTTTTGAGTGAAATTTTTCCAAAGGGTGGTTTCATTCCTCACTGGAATGAAAACAAATTTTAAAATATCAAATTTCTTTGCATAACAGAATGGTTATTTTACACCCAGCTCTAGGCATGACACAGAACTTCTGGCCTTCCTGCTCTGTAGCAAGGGATGGTGAGCACCAGTAAGTAGATCAGGAATGTGCAAAATGTATTAACCAAACAAGCAATAGTTAAAATTTGCCAGCAATTTTCTGAATATCTTAAAACAAATGCCATTAAACCCCACTCCCTCACCCCATGTTTTCAATTTCACTGTTCCAGCTGCACTTCCTCCCAGCTCTCTCTTCTCCACTATTGATTTTATTGGCAGTATATAGTCCATAAATGGTTCTGTTTACAAGCAACAACATCAGGAGCAAAGACTGTTGCACTATATTCAGTAGCAAAGTATAGAAATTGATGGTGCTCTAAAGGGAAGTGGCTAGAGCTGTTTGTTTGAGGGAAATAATGTGTCAAACTTTCAAAACAGAACTAGCAACTCAATGCTCAACTCCTCTTTTCCGGGGAGTTCAGCACGGCTTGTGATTTCTCTAGTAAACCTGGGCTGAGTGAGTTTAGGGCAAATCCCTTCATCACAGTCACCTAGTGGGGAAGGATTTGAGTTGCTCAGGTGGCTGCTGTCTATTTCCAGTGGTGCCCACAATGTGCTAAGGATACCCCAAACATAGATGAAACCATGGGCTTTGTCCCATGGAGCTCACAGTCATAAAAACTACTGAAGTCCAAACCCAGGGTAGCAAACCCAGTTCACTGTTACCAAACCAAGTGATGCACTGAACACCCGGCAAACCAAAGCATCCACATTTCAGAGTTTTCATAAAACAAGAATGGGTTGCAGTGGCAGAGTGGCTCCCCTTTTTAAGGGGCAGAGAGCCCTATTCACTAATGAGATGCAGCTGAGAAGGGGACAGGTGTTCTCTGTAAAGAGCTGCAAGAAAGAGGGGACTAGAAGCCATGAAGCCTGCAATGGAGGATGTCTCTTAGGCTCGAAGACTAGCCTGACCAGACACCAAGTTTTAATTTTGTGGACTTTAAGTTTGGGAGCTCTAAACCAGGATCTGGAAGGAAAGACCTTATGAATTGTTATAGCTGCTCCTTTTCTGAGACCTTATTAAAAGGTCTGATGCTAACTTATTGGTGCCCCAATTGGGGAAAAGGCAGAGCTCATCTGTAGGGCTACACCTGGTGCAAAATAGCATGTGGAGATGGCAAATGCCTTTTACAGTCACTTATTCCACCAAGCAGAAGGCAGTGATATAAATGCACATAAACTAGTTTGTTAGTTTCCCTATTTTTACCGTCTATCAAGGTCTCATGTTAATTCAGTGTCCTCTAGTGGCAACTCCTTGACACAGTCATGAATATATTTCCCAAAGTAATGATAAATGTAGAGTAGTTCATTGGTCCCTTCTTTGTGTATATCATATTGGACCAATCAGTGTATTTCTGTATTGGATCAAATAAGTTGGGGAGGTAACGAGGTTGAATGTGTGCATTATTGTGAGTGCATATTCAAATTATGCTCAAATAGCAACACTTTCTGGCATTTGGTGCTTAAGGTTCTAAAGAAACTGCTAGAAGTTGTTAGGACCAAGATAGTCTGATACCTAAGCAAGATCTTCAAGGGTAGTTTGCCATGCACAGCCTAGGTATTGACCTTGGAGCAGCTGGTTTATAGGTAAAATAATTTTTTCTTTGAAACCTCTAGATTGGAGAAACATTGGAATTCAGTGAGGAAATGGCTGATGTAAGGAATGCCACCCATTAGGTTATATGCAGTGTTGCTATAGCCGTGTCAGTCCAAGAAAAAAAGAGAGACAAGGTGGGCAAGGTAAATCGCATTGGATCAACTTCTGTTGGTGAGGAAGACAAGCTTTCTTGCTTACAGAGAGCTCTTCTGTGTAAATGCAAAAGCTTTTCTATCTCACCAGAAGAAGTTGATCCAATAAGAGAGATTCCCTCACCCATCTTGTCATCCATTAACTTAGTCATTTATTCCCCCCTCTAGCTCCTTTCCCTTGCATTTGAATGGAAAGCTTCTGACTTTGAGGTCTTTTTTTCCTAAGTAGTTGTAATAAATTAGCATTTAACATCCTCAATGTGCCATACAAACATTACTTACCTTGCCAATAGGCCCTGAAGTCTAATTAAGGAAGCATTATAACTGAATTGCACTTGAACTGGATCCCTTGTTCTTACCTTCGAACTTGTTTCTTGCTCTCCTTCCCCCTTTCATTTACTGGATGTTGCTTTGTTGCTTCCTTGGTTATGATGTCAAATTACCTCCGTGTGTTCCTATCTGAACGCTGGTTAAGCTCACTGCTAGCAGTGATAGGTAGGCATGCTATGCTATCTTGGTCTGCAGCACAAAGCCGGTGCAACAAAGCAACTGATCAAATGGAGACCTGTTCTGTATTATGGTAGGCAGCTTAAAAGAAAGTGTTTTTGTTTTTTTATCTTCTATAACCACAAGCTTCCAATTTAAAAAAAGACTATCATAATATTACTGTTAAGGCAGCAAAGTGATTTAATTTTGCAGCTAAATAGAGAACATTTCCCCTTATAGAATTCCTGCATTTCAGTGGCTGCAAGTAAAGACCCAAAATGTTTCTTTGTGCTGTAATACTTCTGTATCAAGCTTTTCTGGTTTTACTTAAGAAGAGACAACAGACCATGACCTAGAATTCTCTTAAAAATTAAGGAGAATGCTAAGAAAAAAATAATGTGCCATTACTCCCCCCACAATAAATAATATGTTATAAACTGCATTAAAAATAGCAATTGCAGCTGTCCAGCCTACACAGCCGGACACATCTCCTAATATCTGTGTCTGCAACTTTCATGTGGAATTTAATCCAAGCCTACACTGCATTTGATTCTAATAAACTGGTAGATCCTACTGGTGCTATGTACTGGTGTATATGACAACTTTGTATCCTTAGATCTTTTGATGGATCTTTTTAACATAAGAAGGAATGTATTGGGCCAGATCTTCAGCTGATGTATGTTGGCCTAGCTCTGTAGTTGATGGATATGCCAATTTGCATTAGTTGAGGATCTGTCCCATAGGCTGTCCTAGAACTTGCTTTTATGGAAAAAGTTAAAGTAGCATAGGGCTACAATATGAATTATGTCTGTTCTGGGCAGGAGAGATTTATAGTCTCCTTAGATTTTGCCTTCTGTCCGGGTTCATTGTTTTTTTTAGGAGAGCCAGTCCTTATGCCATTATGAGGACCATAACAGTCAGACCAATACAGCAGTAAGAACTTCCTTGTGCTGCAAAAGAAGCTGTTTGCCACAAGCTAAATTATCTAGAAAAATATCAATATCCCAAAGAAATTCTGCTTTGACAGTTTTACTCTTGTCAATGAACTTAGACTGTGGGATGATGTCCAGCTCTTCAGCAGCCTGAGTAAGGAAGTATCATGTCCCTGAGATGGGAGCCATGCAGTTTCCCAAGGGAAGGCTCATAAGTGATGGCCTCGAATGTTGGATGGATCTCTCTGTGTTGTAGCCTGCACGAGTGGAGCAGGAAAAGTATGATCTGATCTGATCTCTAAATAGCTCTTAAAACTCTAGCAGTTGTTTGGGATCAAAAGAGACAATCTTCTGCTCAGGAAAGGGTGTCAGAAACTGTGATGTGATGGTCAGATCTCGTGGTTGAAGCCATGGGGTCAGAGCTGGAATCAGGACTCCAGAGCAAGGTAGGAGCGAGGCCAGAGTGAAAGCGAGGCTGGAGCAGGATTAGGGCTTGGGAAGTCTGTGGCCACCATCAGGTAGGGGGTTGGGTTCCAAGCCCTGCAGTGATGTTAAGCCAACTGAGCTGCTGTTCCTCTTATGAGGCCTACATACATGTCCAGAAGTTACCAGACCAATTCCTGGCCTGTGGATTGACTGTAGTCTAGCACAGGAATGTGCATGTGGTTTGATCAGTCTGTGATTCAGGGATGACTCCTCACCTTACATGGGAAAATCAAAGGATCTTATGGGAATGCTTCTCCATTACTTGAGACAAGCACTTTAGATATAGTCCAGACTTTGAATCTAAAGAATGTTTTTGCATCTCACTATATGTCACCTTAAACGATCAGCTGAAATACTCATTTGTTCAAAAACATGACATTATTTTCTGAAGTCTAAATAACCATTTTATAACATATTTAAAAACACTCTTATTTAACCAAAAAGGGGTTGCCAAATGAAATTAATAGGCAGAGGGCTTAAAATGAGCAAAAGGAAGTTTTTCTTCACAACATCCTCTGACAGAGTTCCACAGGTTGTGAGTTATGTGAAGGCCAAGACTATAACTGGGTTCAATAAAGAACTAGGTAAGTTCACAGAGGATAGGTCCATTAACAGCCATGTTCTTCATCGAGTATTGTCCATGTGGGTGCTCCACTCTAGATCTTGGTGCATCCTCATGTCTTTGATGGGAGATTTTTACCAGCAGTGCTTGTCCAGGTCATGCATGTACAATTTGTGATGCCATTGGCGCCCTTTTTGGCGCGTGCGACCCAACCCCCTCTGTTCCTTCTCAACTGTCGGCAGTCTGAGATGAAGCTTCCAGCAGTTCCTCAGAGCTTGATACAGAATTTCTAAATTCTACTTTTTAAAGCAAGTTTAGTCAGTTTTTCATGTTACCCCAGTTCATTTGTTTAAAATAAAAAAAAACATTTCTTCAATACTTACCTTTCCTTTTAGGCTAGGTTAATTTTTCCCCTTCAGATGATGCAACATGCCAGGCTCACCCAGCTTCAAGCACTGCACCTGCTGTAGAGATGCGATACTAGGGTCTGATGGGCACACAGAGTACATTAGAAGTCTTGGTGAAGGACACATTTCTCAAAAACTCTCACAACTGCCGGTGACTTTAAACAGTTTCAGGACCTCTTTAAGAGCATAGCTGATAACCTTGACATCCCCCTCCATGAGGTCCCAGAATCACAACATGAACTGTTCAAAATTCTGCAGACCTCAACTTCTTCGAAGATCACCTGTCCCCTGGATGGCGCCCTCATGGAATCGACCAATAACATATGGCAAACTCCAGCCATCATTCCCCCCACTTGCAAAAGAGCTAACAAGAAATATGTACCAACCAAGGGCACAGAATTTCTTTTCACCCACCCATCGCCAAATTTCCTGGTGGTGGAGGCAGCTGACCATAGAGCTAAACACCACCATAATAAGTCAACTCCACAGGACAAGAATGATAAACGAATGGAGTTGCTGGGCAGAAAGGTCTACACCTCTGCTACTCTATAATTAAAAGTAGCTAATTATGCAGCCATATTGTCCAATTATGATCATGACAACTACACGAAGATGGCAAAATGTATTGAACATATCCCAGAGAATGAAAAGGAGCAATTTCAGTCATGCATAAAAGAGGGTCAATTAGTTTCTAGAACGGCATTACAGGCATCCCTCAATGTAGCTAATACGGCTGCCAGGACAATTGCAACCATGATAGTCATGCACAGATCATCATGGCTTCATCCTGTAGAATTACCTAAGCAGCTCCAATCCATGACTGAAGATTTGACAAGGTGAAGCTTTTTGCAGAGAAAATGGATGAGGTGATGCATACAATGAAAGATTCTTGGGCCACACTCCATACCCTCAGGAAATACACACCTGCAACAAAAAGAAAACCATTTAGGTATCAACCTTACAATTCCAGATATCAGCATCAGTCACAGTACAGACAATATGATCCTTCATGTAAGAGACAAAGACCTGAGTAACGCAGACAATAAAATCGGCAGCCATCACCATCTCAGGTTGCTCCATCGAAGCCTCAATTTTAAGGGTCTGGTTGAGGGTCTTTTTGACTGCCCCCAATTTCCAGAGCCAGAAATGATACCAAATACCACTCTTTTCAGCCATCGATTATGCCCGTTCTTTCAAACTTAGGCAAACATCACTACAGACAGAGGGATCTTGGAGATTATGCACTCGGGGTTTAC
This sequence comes from Mesoclemmys tuberculata, assembly GCA_007922155.1. NCBI lineage: Eukaryota > Metazoa > Chordata > Testudines > Chelidae > Mesoclemmys > Mesoclemmys tuberculata. The sequence goes on from ML675616.1 coordinate 50,678,391, forward strand.
TATCCTCTTCATTTCCAAATCAACTACCCAACCCCCCTCCCCATCCCTCTTCAGGGACCCATCTCAGGAGCTTCTATTACAAAAGGAAGTCCATCACCTGTTGCAGATAGGTGCTATACAACATCGCCCACCTCAGAACAAGGGCAGGGGATTTTATTCTCTTTATTTCCTGATCCAAAAGAAGAATGGAGGTTTGAGACCGATTTTAGACCTCAAGAGGCTGAACAAGTTCATATGGGTACAAAAATCCAGACTGGTCACTTTGGCTACCATAATACTGGCATTGGAAAAAGGAGCTTGGTTTGCAGCCCACGACCTCCAAGACGCATATTTTCACGTTGCTATCCATCCAGCACATTGCAAATTCCTTAGGTTCACATTAGGAACCAACCATTATCAGTATGAAGTACTACCTTTCCGCCTGTCCACTGCCCCAAGAGTGTTTTCCAAAGTACTCGCGGTCATATCAACATATCCACACAAACATGGCATAACCATATTCGGATGATTGCTTCATAAGGGCACACACCCAATCTCAGATGGTTCACATGGTTCAGATGACAAGAACACTCTTTCGAAAACTAGGGCTAATATTAAACAACAGAAAATCCACCTTAATTCCTTTGCAACAGATAGAATTCACAGGGGCATATCTGGATTCCTGCTCAGCCAGGGCATCGCTACTGGATCACAGGTTTGATGCCATAGTAAATCTGCAAGCCACAATAGAAAACAGCCTGACTGTAACTGTCCACACGTCTCCAAATGCTTGGACACAGGGCGGCCACTACTTTCATAGTACAAAACGCATGACTACACATGTAAGCCCTACACTAACGGTGCAAACAAAGTCAAACAAGCATTGAGATGGTGGACACAATGCATGAACCTGACATCAGGCGTCCCATTCACACGGGAATCACCTTCAGTTACGATAACTACGGCCACATCCCTGTTAGGCTGGAGAGCAAGAACATACCATACAGGGCAGGTGGTCCACACAGGAAACAAGTATCCATTTGAATTTACTGGAACTACATGCAGTCTGCAACGTTCCCACTTCCTTCCTATAATAAGAAACAAGAACGGCTGCTGTCTGTTGTGGCACCACATTGGTCCCTGGTGGGCAAAAGGTATAACTACAGCACCAGTACATCTCCAGCAGATTGTATTTTCTGCAGAGAAAAAAAAAATTCTGTGCAGCACACGAATTTTGTATGTGCGCAGTGGCGCAGAATTCCCCCAGGAACATACAGTATTGAATAAACGTGCTTGAGAACTGGACAGTGGACCAGTGGTCTGGTCTGGTAAGATTTATAAATTTCATAGGACAAAAAGGACCATTAATTTAGTCTGACCTCTTGCATAACATAAGCTGTACAATTTCATGCAGTAATTCCAGCATCATGCTTGATAATATGTGATTGGGTGGAGCATAATATTTAGAAAGACATCCGTCAGTCAGTCTTGATTTAAAGACTTTGAATGATGGAGACTTTACATATAAATAATATTCCATCCATATGCTGTTCCAATGGCTAATTCCTATGTTCTCTCCTGATGTTTTTCTTCTTTGCAAAGAACCCCTTATTTCATAAAGGTTACAGCAATGCTAGCCTATCTTTTTTTGAAGCAATGCATGATGCATTGCAATTCAGAGTGGCATTTGAAGTTTACAAATATGTAACTGGAGAATGTAGTAATGTTTCTCTTTGATGCATTGTTTGGACCAAGATCTGTCCTTGATGTCCATGCCTACCTTCCTCTGAAGTCAAATGAGAGCCCTGTGCAGGCAGCCAAGTGGACCTGTGTGTGAGTGTTAATTCTTCAAGGATTACTTCCAAAACAAATTGTTCCCTATCAAAAGATCTTTATAAGGTAACACAGATTTCCTATCAAAGAAGTCTTAATTTTACATGATGCATTTTGCTTGTATACTCTGCACAATTTGTAAGTGGCATATGCAGCAGTTGATGCGCTTGATGGAAAACTGGAAACCTGCATATAACTTTTGCAGTGATGTGACACATTGATCAACCAGCAACGTGGGCACACTGAAGATCAGCACTCTTTATACAGTGGCTCTGTTAGTTTCTTGGTGGCCATAAGACATCACTAATACGTGATTTAGTATTTATAGTCTCTGTTTAGATTCCTTCATGTAAAGGGCTTTTACTGATCAAAGTCTAGGATGTGCAAAACGGAACTGGACTGCCATTCCCTAATCATGTAAAAAAAACCTTTACAATGAGATTACTAGCTCACCAATGTGTGTAATGACAGAAACTGTCTGGACAACTTCACAGGCCAGATTCTGGCCTGCCCCACTGATGAGGCAGCCCAGGAGAGGGTTAGAGATGGAAAGATGCCCTTAAACCATCTTCTTGTCTCTTGAATTAAAGGAAGGTACCAGGCCCAGAAGTCTGACTTATCCTGGCTTTGAACAAGCCCTGCTGTAGACTGATCTGAGAATAATAACCCAGCCTGTCTTCAGCTAAGTCCCTCCCACTTCTAGGTACACCCTTATCCTTTGGCAAGATAGGTGGGGAGTGGTGTAGAGCACTGAAGAAGGCACTGTGTCAGCTGGGATGGACTCTTGCACTTGGGGTATTTTCCAGAGCCCCTGGTGCAAGCTCTCTGTTCACTACTACAGTAATGAAACAGCATAAAGAGTATGAGTCATAATAGAGAACCGGGGCTCTCATGTCCATCTTTGCTCAGCTGGTGCTGTCTAATCAGAATCCTGAGTAGAGAACACCCATAGTCACATAGGATCAAAAAGGAAAATATGCTTAAGGGATTCCTTGTTACCTGTCAGCTCTCTGTTCTTGGGGAATCAGGGCACCGTACACAGCCTGTCTGACTCATGAAGGATTCCCCCCAGCCTCTGCTTGAACCAGAACTGATTAGAAGAAAGACTTACAAAAAGCAATGAAAAGGCAGTAGGAGACACACCTAAACCCCTCAGGACAAGAGTGACAGGATTAAGGCAACTCCCCTAGACTCATCTGCATCAAAGATGGGACAAGGAGGCATCTCCATTAGCATACAGAATGGAGAACAGAGATTCCAAGGCACGAACCTCACTGAACTCTGGGACCAGAGAAGCAGGGAAGCATGGCATGATGGGGGATCTCTGCTCCCGATGATAATGAACCCACACCTGTATGCACCCCACTGAGCAGTTATCAGACCAGTTCTACTAATGAACCCTCTATTGGCATCCAGATACTGAATCAGCCTAATTTCATTGTGAGCTGTCTAGAAGGAAAACTGTCCAGCCTGTTGTCCAGCCTAGTCGAAACAACTCTGGCATACTCCCTTGAGTCATCGTTTACCCATAAACAAACCTAGTGTTCTCCTTTGAACCATTGTTTCTTCCCTACAAAAACTCCTACCCAAGTTCAAAACTCTGTTCTGATTCCCGGATCCAAAAGCTGCATCAGTCCTGATTCTGGGGCTGGAGGAACTCAGAGCCCTGTTGAATTAAGCCCTGTAGGGTAGCTCCATTAGGAGACAGAAACTTGCAGAAGGGAGAAATAGAGCTCCATATAGCAACACAAGTGACACAAGCAGCACATTGATAAAATTGCAGAGACCCCAGAACATAACCCTAATAAATGAGTGCACCCCCAAGGTGGCAGGCATCTGGTAACAGCCTTGTTTGTCTAAAGATACATGTTATTGCATGTGACCTTCAGTACACTCCAGGAATAACCCCTCCAAAACAGGCTGGCTAGCCAGTTTGGAAAAGATAGAAATAGAGCTGGTATGGAATGGTCTGGGAGTTTGTGCATCTTCATGACTGTCTTCTCCTGAAACAGATCCAATGTTACACTAACAAACTTGGCTAGTCTCCTTCCAAGCATTTGGTGATAACTGTTTGTCTATTACAATGTATGACACAGGGGTTGCCAATAAAATCAGCATTCCTTGCTCTGCACTTACTAAATGCAACCACTATATTTCCTATAATTAAAATGGAACGTACTACAGCGTGAAGCCCAATACCACAGAGTAGATGTTGTGAGTGATTTCTTCTTTAGCAATAACTGCTGTACTCTGCGTGTCACATGATGCTGGATTGCAGTCTCTTTTCCCCATTCTGTAAATGGCCATTTAAGTGTGATGGTTGCTATAGTTTCTGTCCAGAAATGAGGTTTATAGCTACAAAGACTGAGATACAAAACCCCTTAGCATTCATTTATGATGTTTGTACCGTTCCTAGCACAATGGGGCCCAACCTGGCGGCAGCTTTTATGTGCGACCACAATATAAATGTTACATAATAGATTAATTAATATCAGAGAGAATCTCTTTCCTTTATGAATTGCTCAAAACAGATTCCTCCAGCTACACTATTTACTGGAATCTTATACGGTTTCCTCATACTTGACTACTTCCTTATGCTTATCCTGTTTCCTCAGGAATAAAGTCCCTTTCTGTGTGATCAACTGGAGATGAAAATCTCAACTTCCACTCTTCCAGGAAGTTAGTGCTCAAAAGGACTGCCGCCTTTCACCCCAGAGGTGGCTGCATTTCAATGGTAGGTGAATGATCCTTTCTGATAAAGTTCATTAGAAGAACACTTTAGGACACTTCAGGATGAAAGGCTCTATATAAAATATTTGCAAATGCTGAGCGAGACAATCTGATTTGCTTGCACACATGGAATGGTTCCAAGCTGGGCATGGAAGTGAGGGGTCCTGGCTTTGTTGTATCACATCCTCTCCCACCCCTTCCTCTGATTGTGCAGAAACCTTTCGGAGGTCAGGAGGGACAAAGCTGGGAACAGAGCCTCCCACATGAGTTCATTCCTCTCAAGACTTGGGGAATTGTTCAGTTGTATCCCTGTTATCATTATCTTTCATTGGTAGCTTTCCATATAGTGAAAGCCTGCTAATTAGGAGGAGGCTTGGGGGCAGCTCCCAGCAGGGATTGCCTGGCTACCCTGTAAGGGACACCGTAACTCCGTAAAGTATACACATCTCAGGACTTCCATGAATTTTGGGAGGGGATTCAATCTCCTTCCTCCTTGCAGGTTCTGCTGAAGAGCAAACGCTCTTCCCAACAGAAAGCTTAAAAGCTGGTTACAACCCTCAATTTTCCACCCCCTCCCTAGGCTCCACCTACATAGGGGTGATTTAGTTATGTAATTGGTAAGTTTAAAAATGTTGCCTGTAGTAATTTTCTTGAAGATATTTCCAGCAAATTTTATTTCATTAAGGTCACATGGAACAAACAATGTAAAAAGAACTTGAGAAAAGTTATACTAGTTCCATGCAAAGGACTGTAAAGTAAAGGTCTTCAGAGTGGCGAGCCTTCAAATTCAGAAAGACACCTTCTAAACAAGATCTTACACGTACTGCTCAGACAATTTGTCAGGACAAGAGTTCTAATAGACCAGAAGAATAATGAAGGTAATAAACATTGACACTAGCTGAACATTGGGGGGGAGAGAGGGAATGGGAATTATACATGAGCTTTAAAACTTACTATTCACCTGTAAAAAAAATCAAACAAACAAACAAAACCCCCACAACCCCAGCAAAAATAGTTAAGATCTTAACGTTTTAGGTATGTATGTGATCTTGTAGCTGTGTCAGTCCCAGGATATTAGAGAGACAAGGTGAGAGAAGTAATATCTTTTATTGGACCAACTTCTGTTGGTGAAGGAGACAAGCTTCTGTTGGTGAAAAAGCCACACCCCTGAGCCATGTGGTTATACCAACCTTAAATTCCCGCGTAGACAGTGGTCAGCGGGAGAGCTCCTCCAACAGATGTAGCTACTGCCTCTTGTGGAGGTGGAGTAACTAGGGGCTAGTCTATACTTAAAACTTACAATGGCACATCCATATTGGTACAGGTGTGCTGCTGTAAGAGTGCTTCTGTCACCACGTTACGTTGGCGGGAGGGAGCTCTCCCACCAACATAATAAAACCATCTAAAAGTGCAATGGTAGCTATGTTGGCAGGAGAGCGTCTCCTCCTGTTGGCATAGAATGGCTACATGAATGTTCTGACAGCAGCACAGCTGTAAACTTGCTAGTGTAGACGTGGCCTAAACTTGAAAGCTTGTGTCTCTCACCAACAGACATTAGTTCAATAAAAAATATTACCTCACCTTCCCTCTAACATTTTAGGGATATTTCCAGAGTACCAGAGCCTTCCAGTAGAGGGGAGTGTTGATTCAGCTGAAGTGGCTTTGAAAGGTTTTACTAGAGAACTAGGCAAATATACAAAGAGATGATCAGTACCACATACAAATAAACAAGACTTAAAGAAATCACTTAGGTCTTGACCCTGCAGCCGCATGTGCTGAGCCTTATGCATGTGAGCAGACAATGAAATGAAGCACGTGCATAACTGTTTGGCAGATCAGGGCCCAAGTCCTATTACTGTGCAGTTTCCCTGAATAAAAGTACAGCGATGGAAACTGAAAATTCAGTTTAAAATTCTGTATGCCACTTAAGTGCTCTCTGGGATGACAGCCAATTTCCTGGGCTTTCATTTGTTCCTTTATTGTTGCTAAAATGTACTCTGTTTGTTCAAACGTCCCTTTAATTGAAGAGAGACAAATGGAGACTAAAGTCGAGTCACAGAGCCATTATGTACTAGTTCACCTAAGGCCTTAATAGTGTGTTTGGTGACTTGAACTCCCCTACCATTGGGCAGAGGATGACATGGAAAGACTCCTTTTCATTTCTGAATACTGGATACCTGCAAAATAGTTAAAATGATTAATTTTAACTGAGTTTTGATCTGTGTCCCTTAGCAATTCAAGGAGTTATAGCTTTTTCAGTGAAGACAGTCAGGATTTTAATAGACTTGGATGTGATTGTTCCATGTTTCACTCTATTTCTTGCTACTCATCATAGCAGCACTTTAAAACAATACAACACAAAACTTCAACTTTTGGGCCAACAGAGGCCAGCAAAGCTCTGTATTTGAGGTTGCACATCTACAAACTCATGGGGCAGATTATTTTCTTTGCATCTGAAAGAAACAACTGGAAATAGTTCAACAGTAGCAAGTCTGAATAATGCTCGTGACAAATGGGTGCTTTCTCTTTCTCCACCATAGAAATTCAAATTATCTCAGCCAATGGTGGTCAGACAGACATGTCTGTCAATGCTATGGAGTTAGAAGAGAGACACTAGGTTAGGGAGGGAGGATGGGGTGTAGTGACTCGCCTCTGAATCTTCATAAAAATCTGACTTTTCCTTCTATGTTCCAATCTGGGGAAATTACAATTTATGTCAACTTTGGAGGTCCTTTGTTCTATGCTTTGTTTAACATTCTGCCACTGGTTGCAATAGAACATCCTAAACACAGGATCTGGTCAAATTAGCTGCTTGCAGGAGGGCCTTTATTCTGGCACTAACTGCCAACTCTTTTGCTAGTCATGTGTATGGATTGAGATCCAGTATAGCACTAGATATGATAGCCTAATCAGTGGGTATTGATCTCTTCTCTAGTGGGACTGTCTCCCCTCCCAGCCATCTCTCCCATCTAGCTGGAGTCAAGGTAGGTTCCCCCCCAGATGGGAAGGGTAAGGTCGTCACAATGCCTTGACACTTGTTTAGGACCTGAATGTTACACAATTGCCTTAATTTTCCAGCAGATATGATTGATATGTACAGCAGGTCCCTTAAAAACAAATAAGTGGCATCTGGCTATGAGGTCACCTATTGAGAAGATATTGCAGGGGGTGGATTTTTCATTAAAAAGAGGACAACATGTATCATCTAGCTAGACTAGGACCCCTTTGTTCTCCCTTTTAGGCTAGGAGACAGATGCAAATTCAGCTTCTATGTCAATCTATTCACCCTTTCCTTCAACCTCTCTGGGGGAGATCTCCCCTGCTTTTGCCCTTAAGGGCAAAAGGTTCATTATGACTCCGTGTTGAAACTTGGATGCTCCCCATCTTGAGAACTGAAAGATTAGGGGGCTAAAGACCTATCCATATTGTCTGGTTCTTCCAATGAATTAATATTTGTCTACTTACCTGGTTACACAGAAAGTTCTAAGTAATGTGAATTTAAGTACAAACATGTATTTTTCTCCTTTGAAATAAACCCACTGGGCTGTGTTCTAGCCATCAGGAACTGAACAGACTCCATTCCATCTCAAGTACATTTTGTAAAACATTAAGAGGACAAATTCACAGACAATTGATTACAATGACTGTTCATCATCAGATCTGCAACTATGCTGGAGATTCTTAAACCATCCACATGTCAGCCAAATTCACGATAAACTAGAAGTGATAGCTTTGATCATACAGAAATTATTGCCCTAATGATTACTTCAAAATATCAAACTAGGGAAACAGATTTTAGCTCATCTTGTGCCCCCACACAGAGGATTAAGGGATGCAAGGTAGGGGCACTGAGAACAGTGAGATTACACACTGGAGCAGGGGAGAACTGGCATCTGCTTCCCAAGCTACTCCTGGATTAGCATAATGACACATTACTCAGACATAGGGCTTTTGGCAAAGCCACAATTTGTCCTTAGTTAGAGATGGAAAAACTTATTGGATCAAGTCTATGTCCCTGTAAATGGAACTCATTATCCCCAGACGGAGAACAGAAGTGTCAAATATCAAGACTGACAGTACATTTGATCTTACTCAAAAGAGCAAAGAGAAAGCTCTACAGCTTTTCAAACAATAAATCTGGATTTTGATGTATTTGAGTTTAATTTCAAAATTGGCTAGTCTAGCAAACCTGCCTAGTGTTGACTGCATCAGATATAATGATGCAGTTGTTGTGAATCATTCTTTGATGTATCAATGTATTTATGGCCTCTCACTCATAACATGAGGATTCTTGATATGTGTGCCAATGAGTTTGATGGCAGCTGCGGAAAAGAGGCTAAAAGCAGGCTGGAAAGTGGCATCATAGAATCATAGAGCTGGCAGGGACCTTGAGAGGTCATCTAATCCAGTCCCCTGCACTCATGGCAGGACTAAGTAATACCTAGACCATCCCTGACAGGTGTTTGTCTAACCTTATCTTAAAAATCTCCAATGATGGAGATTCCACAACTTCCTTAAGCAATTTATTCCAGTGATTAATCACCCTGACAGTTAGGAAGTTTTTCCTAATGTCCAACCTATATCTCCCTTGCTGCAGTTTAAGCCCATTGCTTCTTGTCCTGTTCTCAGAGGCCAAGAAGAATAATTTTTCTTCCTCCTTCTTGTAACAATCTGTTATGTACTTGAAAGCTGTTATCTCCCCTCTCAGTCTTCCCTTCTCCAGGCTAAACAAACCAGTTCTTTCAATCTTGCATCATAGGTCATGTTTTCTAGACCTTTACTCATTTTTGTTGCTCTTTTCTGGACTTTCTCCAATTTGTCCACATCTTTCCTGAAATGTGGTGCCCAGGACTGGACACAATACTCCAGCTGAGGCCTAATCAGGGCGGAGTAGAGCGAAAGAATTACCACTCGTGTCTTACTTACAACACTCCTGCTAATACATCGCAAAAAAAGCAAACATGATTCTGGAACAGCATTACACAGTTGACTCATATTTAGCTTGTGGTCCACTATGACCCCCAGATCCCTTTGCCCCCGTACTCTTTCCTGGGCAGTTATTTTCCATTTGTACATGTGCAACTGATTGTTTCTTCCTAAGTGGAGTACTTTGCATTTGTTCATACTGAATTTCATCCTATTTACCTCAGACCAATTCTCCAGTTTGTCCAGATCATTCTGAATTATAATCCTATCCTCCAAAGTATTTGCAACCCCTTCCAGCTTGCTATCGTCCGCAAACTTAATAAGTATAGTCTCTATGCCATGTTATGCCATCATGTTATGGGACGGTGTGAACTGTAACATTCCTTCCCATACCTGGCTTCAGTCAAACAGACTGAAGAGGACACTTAAAGTGTACATGTGGTGACTCACAAAAGAAGTTCCTTGCTAGCTCATTTGTAGTGGATATTAGGATTAATATGTCATGTCCTGCAGGAACTCTCAAACTTGTCACTGGAGCTGTATGACTAATTGATTTGGCGGAGAAGGGGCAGTTCTAAAAAATTCAGGGAGGGGAGGAGACCTGGTTCAGGCAAAATGAAACTGAAATTTTTCAGCAAATCAAAAAAGTTGGAGAAGTCATGTTTTTAGTCAAATGAAACATTTTGTTTCAATTGTAGGTGTTTTAACCCTTTTGTTTAATAAAAGCAAGGAAATGGACTAGGTTCACAAAAGCAAGAAGGTGGTGGGTGCCCTCCTTTGCCCAATAGCCCAGTGGCTGGGCGTTCAAAGGGGATGTAAGAGATCCACATTTGAATTCCTGTTCTGGAACACAGACTTAAATGCAGGTTTGCACGCTTCCAGCTGATTGTCTTAATCACCAGGCTATACTGTCTTCTTGAGAGAAGAGAGGAAAGGTGGTCTCTCAGTTTCCCTAGTTAGTACATAGATCGGGCAAGCTTTCCTTATGGTAGTGACACAAATTCTGCCTGTAGGTCAGTTCCCCATTGAAGACAATATGCAGCGCAAGTATTCAAGTGTTTCAGATTCTTTGATAAGAGATATCCTTGTGACTTTAGGAAGTTAATAGATTATATGGAAATACTGACAGCAAGCAGTGTGTATTATGAAAGAACATATAACACAAAGACCTAATCTGACTGCATAACTAAGAATGATATCTTTCCTTATGTCAACAATTACATCACACATGTGGCTAAAATGTACTTCAAGCCTTTGGACTAATATGGTACAGCTAAATGATTTTCTTAATGGCATAGAGAGTACACAAAGTTGCGGATGATACCAAGCTGGATAGGCGTTGCAAGTGCTTTGGAGGAAGGATGAAAATTCAAAATGAACTGGACAAAATGGAGAAATGGTCTGAAGTAAAAGGATGAAATTCAATAAAGAAAAATGCAAAGTTCTCCACTTAGGAAGGACCAATCAATTGCACACATACAAAATGATTGCTTTGGAAGGAGTATTGCATAAAGGGATCTGGGGGTTACAGTGGATCAGAAGCTAAATGAGAGCCAATAACGTAGCCCTGTTGAAAAATAAGGGAACAGCATTCTGGGATGTATTAGCAGGAGTGTTGTAAGCAAGATAAGAAGTAATTCTTCCCCTTTGCGCTGTGCTGATAAAGGCCTCAACTGTCCAATGTGTCCAGTTCTCGGTGCCACATTTCAGGAAAGAAATGGACAAACTGGAGAAAGTCCAGAGGAGAGCAACAAAAATAATTAGAGAGCAAGAAAAATGATTAAAGATCTAGAAAATAACTTATGAGGAAAGATTTAAAAAAACTGGATTTGTTTAGTCTGGAGAAGAGAAGACTTAACAGCTTTCAAGTATGTAAAAGGTTGTTACAAGGAGGAGGGTGAAAAATTGTTCTTAAACTCTGAGGAGAAGACAAGAAACAATCCGCTTAAATTGCAGCAAGGGAGGTTTAGGTTGGATGTTAGAAAGAACTTCCTAACTGTCTAAAAAAAAACCCCAAACTCCCAGAGTCCTGTAGCATCTTAAAGACTGACAAATTTCTGCAGGCATAAGCTTTCGTGGGCTGCAACCCACTTCGTCAGATGCATGAAGTGGAAATCACAGATATTCCTGCAGAAATTTATTTGTCTTTAAGATGCTACAGGATCTCTGACTAACATGGCTACCCCTCTGGAACTAACTGTCTACCTGTTCTTCACAACTTCTAATGATGGAGATTCCACAGCCTCCCAAAGCAATTTGCTGCAGTCCTTAACTACCCTGACAAACACCTGTCAGGAATGGTCTAGTCATTACTTAGCCTTGCCTTGAGTGCAGGGGACTGGACTAGATGACTGTTGGACGGCGGTTGTGCCGCCCGGTTGCGGCGGCCCGTCCGGGGGGGCCCCCAACCGCTGGGGAAGGTCCTGGACTCTTCCTCAATATAAGGGGAATTAGTGACTGGTCCGTCCCTAGACCCGGCCCTCTGGCAGGGCGGGCGAGCAAAGCAGTCCTTCGCCCCGGCCCTCTGGCAGGGCGGGCGAGCGACAATCAGTCTCGAAGCCTGCTCCCTTGGGCAAGGGCAGGCAGGCAGCAAAGCAGTTCAAGCGCCCGG
>ML675616.1:50690479-50827973 GCA_007922155.1 Mesoclemmys tuberculata
TTGGGCAAGGGCAGGCAGGCAGCAAAGCAGTTCAAGCGCCCGGTCCCGTGGGCAACAGGGCAGGCAAACAAGCAGTCTATGAGGCCTGCTCCCGGGGCAGCAGGGCAGGCTGCGACGGGTGTCTCCCAGCCATCTGGCCGGCGGGTCAGGACTCTCTCTCTCACTCGCTGGGGCAAGTGAGGGTATAGGAGGGGGGAGGGGGACGCAGGCCCACCCGTCTCCACTGCGTCCCAGCCCAGGACCCTAGCAGTGGCACCGTCAGTACCACTGGTGCGGCGGGGATCCGGCCGCAACACGCCGCGGGGCCTGTGCCCCTTCTCTGGCCAGTAGGCCTGGCTGCCCCTGGGCCACTTCCTCCCCGTCCTCCCAGGAGCTGACCCCGAGCAACCCGGGGGCGGGGGTGCACGGCCCACGGTTGGCTCACCCACCCGTCGGCGTCTGGAGGCGGCAGCGGGGGCAAGTCCTCAGCGTCCGGCAGCTCCTCTAGGTCCACATGTTCGCTGGGGAACCTGGCCTCTGGCAACTCCTCGAGGTCCGGTCCAGCTTCCGGGGGGGCAGCTGCCGGCAACTCCTCGGGCAGCTCCTCAAGGTCTGGCCCAGCCTCGGGCGGTTTGACCCACCAGGACGGGTCTGGTTCCTCGGGCCCGGCTGGGGTTGCAGGGAGGGGCGGCCGCCCCTTAGGGCCCGTCGGCCAGTCCCAGTCTCCAGCGGGCGGAGGGCCTATCCACTCCCGGTATGTGTCCCGGGACCAGCGGGGCTTCGGCCCGGGGCGGCAGACCTTCTCGTCCCCAGCTGGAGCCCAGGGCAGCAGGTCTGCTTCCCACTGCTGCCTCCCTCTTACTGAGCTCTGGGGCTGAGCTTTTATCCTTCCCCTTCCTGGGGAAGTCCCGCCTCCCAGGGCCGGATTGGCCGTCGCCGGCGGGCCTATCCGGCCTGGCCTGCGGGGTTGACAGGCGGCCCGGCGTTCTGGCCCAATCCCGGCTTGTTGCCGGGCAGATTTACTGGGGGCCGGCCGAGGTGCCCTTCTACAATGACCTATTGAGGTCCCTTCCAGTCCTACACCTTCTATCATGCTAAATGCAAAGTTGCTTATGCTATCACTTCAGAGGCTGCTGGTAGACTTGAAAATGCCATTGTTCTATTGGGAGAGGGAGAGGATCATTCGATGAAAGACAGAGTCATGTGGGGGATTCCCAGGGTTGGGGAAGGGGTGGCAGGTCCCAGCAACAGGCCTCTACACAAACACCAGCTCCCTCCTGGGGGTAAGAGTTAACTCCTGGAACAAGTACCACATCTAACAATAGAACACCACTTTTATCTAACCCAGGCACAGCCAGGAGTAAACCCAGGTCAGGATCTCTGGACGGGTTTACACAGACTCTCTTTCTCCTGATGCCCCATAGACACATACAGACTCTCTGGCCTGCATTCTGATGCTGCTGTGTGCTCAGAGTGCCAGGTCTTGCTGTGTGGTCCAGTCTCAGCTGTCCTGTCATCTCCAGGCTGTGAATCTGTAAGAGTCCCCTTTGCGAGCACCAGTGCAGCAGCTGGCTCTCCAGCAAGCAGCTTCTGGTTCAGACTGTCTCTCCCTCACAACTCAGGACTGCTGCTGCTCCTTCTTTGTTCTCTCTCTAAATCTTCCCCTGGCTCCTCCCCACCTCTGCTCATTGGCTCAACCCCCCTCCCAGGTAGTTTGTAGTTAATTCTGTGTCCATGCTTTGGACAGCATTCCCCACCGCCAATTAGATTTATACAGAATAGCAGGGAGGGTTCTGACCCTGCCTACAACTGCAAAGAATAAGGATGCAAAGAAAATGCCTTTGACCTATGTGATCTTTAGAAGTAAATTCAGTGGCCTAAGTTCTTCTCTCCATTACACCTGTGCAGTCTCTCACTTTAATAAGGATGAAATCCATGGGTATAAATGAAGATTGAATATAACTTTCTGCTGAATGTACTTTCTAGTAAGGGGGCTCGTCTTTCGAAAGTGTTGTGCAGGTTTCATTTGAGGATGAGGACTGAGAGGTCAGATAAAGATTGATCACTTTGTGAAAAGTGTTCACCCAGAGGTGATAATGTGTTTTTTGTCTTTTATAAAAGGTGAGACTGGGAGCTTAAATTCAGAACTTTGCTAAACACTATGAATCAGGGTCTTCATAAAGACACTGGTTTTAAGGCTTATTACAACAATCTGTAACCCACTCACCCCCCTTCTTGTCCTATGACTGCAGGGGTGTTTACAGGCCACTTCACCTTGAGTGGTCCCTTAGAATATGTGCTCACTATTTAAGCTAAACTATCCCTTCCACTCAGCTGTGACACCATATCTTTCCCAGAACTGAGGAAGGGCTCTGTGTAGCTTGAAAGCTTCTCTCTTACCAACAGAAGCTGGTCCAATAAAATATATCACCTCACCCACCTTGTCTTTGCTTTAAAGGACAAAATATTACAACTTTCTACAGTTCAGTGAAAAATTAATTCAAATATATTTTGACATTCATCTCAACTTTAGCATTTACAGTGGTTACTGCTACTTCATACCCATGGTTAATTGAAAGGTGACTTTAATCGGATGTCAGAGGTTTTCTGCACTTTGTTTCATCATGATGGTGACACACCTGATGTGAGTGTTACTGACATTTCAGAGAACAGTGATGTTTTTGCCCCACAGAGAACACTGTAATTTTTTTGGCATAGAGGAACATGTCAGACAGAAATTATTTATACACAGAAGGGTCTCTCTTGATTTTAACAAAGGTCTTAACTGAATCAGTACCTACTGATTTCCTTCCATTAAAGGAAGAGGCTTTAATATATGGGGAGTCCTGAAAGCAGAACACTGGAAAATATTTCAGTAAAATGTCCTTTAATACGCTTCCTTTTCTGATTTGCCTCCCAGTTGTCATTCCATGGGTTTGACATTATGTATTTGTTTTTTCTGGGTCAAACTGCACTGGAAATGTGCCATATCAAGTCACACCTCAGCCAAGATAACTCTTGGAGGCAAACAATTTATTCCATAAACTTTATTTTTTGTCAGAATTGTCCATTTGATTTTTATAAATGTTTTTTATTTGGCTAAAGTTACAGGCTAGTTTCAGATAATGGATTGCTCACAAACTATTCCCTGTGACTTCAAGTATATGCTATTAGTAATTCACTCATCATATTAGATGAGTGGCCATCTAAGTCATAGTATTGTTTCTGCTCCCTGGTTGGATAACTTTTTATAAAGGGCTTGAATAATCTCTTGTGGCTTGGATATTCATACAAATCAATTAGGCTGAGTATTTGATTGTGGGAGAGGTTATACAATGCATTTTGGTAAAACAATTTAATCAGCCGATTACCTCTATTAGGTTTCTCACTGTTCTTTGGATCTGGATTCCTTATCTAAAGTAGACTGGAGAATTATTATAAATTTGAATTTTTTGAGCCAGAAAACAAAATAAGGAGTAAAGAATAGTATTCACAATCCCAAATTAAATTCAACATGGGATGTTACAATGTAAGAGATACTAAATCAGTTCAAGAGGGGTAGCCGTGTTACTCTGTTTTTAGCAAAACAGCAAGAGTCTTGTGGCACCTTAAAGACCAAATTTGGGCAGAAACTTCTGTGGGCAGAAACCCACTTCATCAGTTCAGTTAATTAATTGTCTTATCAGAATCTTGTTACAAAGGCAAACTTTTGGCCTGGGAATAGACTAGTTTGGGCAGGTGATTGTAGTATTTACAGAGAACTGTCCTTAAATACAGATCCTTATTTAGTTTCAAGCAAATCTTTATGGCAATAGAATTATTGGACTGCTTAAAATCCACCAAAACAACTCTAAGGTAGGATTTAGCAGTTTAGACAAGCAACTTACTGAAATAATGTCAATTAAATTAATTTACCTTACTCAGGTGATACTCATAGCCAGGTTTTGCTACTTATACATGCAAGAGTAGCACATTAATCCCAATACCAAATACGTGGGTAATAATTTTGAAGCTATGCTAATGTGTCTGGAATTGCACCAGTCCTGTAAGATCTTGTGCCACTTTACCACCGTTTGAATTTTTGTGTTCTCTAGTTTACAGCCCAATTCAAAGCTTCTTCCTCTTTTTGTCTAAGAAGCTGTTATGTCTCAACCACAAGATCTCTATAATTTTTAGGCAGAACCCTTCGACAGCGAAATACAAGTACATATCATATATATTGGTTATTCAGGGCTTTTTAACTCAGGTACATTTAACTTTACGTAACCAAGTTGTCACTTGGGTAAATAATACATAGATAATAATAATTTTGTGACCTAGCAGTTGGAACTGACATGAAGGTGGGTTCTCCTGCTCAGCTCCATAGTTGCAATGGCTGGTTTCTCAAGATAGAGAGTTGATTTGGGTGATTCATTCAAGGTGTTATGACAGACATATTCCTCTTCTTTCTGGATTTTGCAGGGATCTCTCTCCACAGAACTTTAAAAGGCAGAGTTAATAGGGTGATTGTCATTGATAAGACTTTAGTTTGTTACCAAGCAGGGGGTATTCTCACTGGCCAGAACATGCATCCTGCTCTGTCTCTTTCATCCATATCTTGCAGCTTCTGGGAGCAACATGTTGAACAACCAAAGGCATCTTATACTATTTTGTTGGTTAATATGGCCTGGCTCCTGCTTTTGGCAAAGCTAATGTATGGGTCACTTTCTGATTGGCCCACTTCTGGCCAAGGTTTGAAATGTCCAACCAGAATATGAATTGTGTCCTTTCTTGTCACCCACTGAGAAAATGAAGCTTCTCCTTCATGGACTGTCTTGGAAATTCCAGTATCTTTATGCAAAACATCTTGTACCATACCAGTCTGTAAGAGATACAGTGCCAGATCTTAAACACTTGCTGGCTTAGCTCTAGTCAATAACCTACTTCAAATTACTTTCTGTGGGCCTCTTTGCATTGTGGTCCTTTGGGCAACTCCATGCTCTTCCTACCAGCACACTTAGCTACCTGCAAAAATACCCATTTTGAAGTTACAACAGTCTATATGAAGGCTCCTTAATGACTCTGTACTTCAGTAATGCAGTAGTTCATCATGCAGGAATATAAAGTCATTTGATTTAGTTTGCTTGGTTCATCACCAATAGAATATAATACTGACAACTGTATACACCTCTGTGCCAGTATTTAACTGTTCCCTAGAACGCAGTTATAAAGTTAATAGGATCACTTTATATGTTTAACTCTTTCCATGCAGCTGCCACATCATACAGTTGTTTAAACCTTCTGACTCAATATATTTTGGTTGGTTCAGCTTAAAAACTACTCACATTAGCTTCTTAACTTATACCCTTAAATGTATCAGCTTCACAAATGCCCTGTTATATATACACAACTTTGTTATTGGTCAGTTATATATTTCAGCATGATTGGTCACAAAACATGGCAAAGGGTTCTGGTTGCCTAGGTAGCAAAACTTCCTCAAATGTAAGGTAGGTTGCAGAATGCTTTAGATAGCTTTAATTTTCTGATAGTTTCTTAAATTTTAATTAAGACCTTGGATTTATTTTTACTAGTTATAAAATTATACATTAATACTACATCAAATAATACAGCTTAATCTACATCTCTACTACAAATTTAATATACGCTATAAAATAGAAGAACGGGGTAAAGGAGTAAGCTACCTCACAATTTAACAGAAAGTTGTGGTTATGCCTAGCTTATTAGCTGTTTAGTTACTCAACCTGTGTAAACACAAACAGCATCTGCTGTTAGACATGTTTTAAAGCTTTAGGTCTAAGTTATGCTAAGATTCTGGCCTGTATATAGATGTACATAACATTAAGAAGTGTCATATTTTCTGTATGGTCACTACTAGAACTGGGGGTGGGTGGGAACATGGATTTCCTGTCCTGCAAACACTTGAGATTAAGAACTTCTACCATTCCACATCATAACAAATCAAAGACCTTCCAAAATGTTTTGAAAACACTTGCACTCCACCCCAGTCTCTCTTTCTCTCTGGCCTAATGAATATTATACAAAATGGAACAGCTCCAACAAGAAAGCTTGAGAGAGACCTACCTCAGAATAGCCAGGTGGTCAGGGTACTGACATGGGAGATGCATGTTTAAGTCCCTGAATCAGGTAGAGCAGAGACTTGACTCTGTACCTCTAATTTCCCAGGTGAGCACTCTAATCAGAAGACAATTGGTTATTCTGGCCTTAGGGTTGTCAAATTTAGTTGGATGTATTCCTGGAGGTTTCATCGCATGGCATTATCTTTAATTAAAGATTAATCATTAATTCCCAGGAGAATCCTAGAGGATCGGCAACCCTAATTCAGGGGTTGGGCCAATTGCTCTCATCTTGACCATTAATTCTATTGTGGACCTGAGAAACCTTCCTGATGAAAGATTGCCAACAATTTCAGTTCCTAGAAAACATTGCAGTTCTGACAAATTAGCATCTTCTGATGAAAAGACATTTTATCAAAAAATTCCTGACCAGCTCTAGTTACTACATGATACTACTTTTGAACTGAGGGCAGTCTGTTTTTTGCCTACTGTCTATCAAGGAGCATATGCGTTTCCAAACAAGTAGTGGTAATTCTGGTGAATACACCTCCACAGCAGCATTCTCAAGTGGAGAGGGGTTCCCTTCAGCACAGGTGTGCCTCCTTGTGTTGGCTCTCACCCCATCCTGCACACCCTTCTGTTAATTGCTTATGCTGTAGCCCTTTCTCTATAACTCAAGGCCCTCTCTCTTCATGTCTTAGCCCTCTGGCACGTCACTGTACACAGTCTTCCCCTTCCAGCGTATAAAGGCCCACCAGATAAGCTGTCTGGACACTGTCTCAGATGGTCTTCCATTCCACATATCTAGGTTCTCTGCCAATTCCCCATGGCTGGTAGGGGAACTTGGGCCCACTCACTACTCACTATTCCAGGTTCCAGCTCAGGGACCCTCTGACTAGCAATCTGGGTCTAAGACTAGGCAGACAGTGTTGCTGTTTCCCTCCTAAGCCACCTCTCTATCTGCTTGCCTATCTCTAGATTTGTCCTTGGACCTTCTTCTACTCCTCATGGCTATTTTACCCATCTAAGTTTCTTGTATAATGCCCAGAACTTATTCTCTACCTAGATTGCCTCCTTGTCTCTAACCAACTCTTTTTTCCCTCCAGAAAGTGAATGCAAACCTTCTCTCTGCAGATTCTTCCTTCTCTCACTGGTTTATAATCCTACCCCAGCTCCTCCTCCTCCAGCTGGTCTTCATCTGCAGTTAGGCTTTATCAAGCCCTGGCGTCCTTCCAGGTCTAGCATATAAGATTAATTGGCCCCTTGTGGCCCACATTAATCCATTCAGGGCTGTTGTGGGTTAGATGCACCTTCGCATCTAGAATTTCTTCTTTTCACAAGAATTCTTGTAAACAAAAGATTGCATTTACAAATATTTGCAAAAAGCAAAGAAAAGGGATCATGAATACTACTGGACTACATTCTTGGTATTTATTTGAACAAATGCTTGAATACTTTCAGTACTTGCCCTGCTCTGCTCATTCTGAACTTTAAGCCATCTAACTGAAAGAGGGCTGTTTCTAAGTAACAGAACTTGACTCTAAACTAAGAGTCAAATTGTAGCATCCTTACTCATGTTGATGAGTATTTAGTCCTGCAAGTAATCCATTGACTTCACTGGAATTACTCATGTGAGAAACTATTCACCAACACAATTCAACTATGTAACCCTAAGTATTAATAGTTCTAATGGAGCACATATAGAAATGAACATGTTACTCATTTGGATTTTCCTAATGGAAGCAGAGGTAAATATGGCCTTTTTAAATAGTGGGATCTTTTGGAGACCTCTCTTATCAATATGTTTTGAAGTGTTGATTAGATGACTATGGTAAATGGCACAGACCTCAAATTAGAATGCTAAGTAATAGCAAAGGGCTATGACAGGTCAGGAGGAGCTGAAAGAATAGTTTCCATTTCCGTTACTTAGAAGAAAGCTAGCTTGTTACTAGATATTCTTATTGTACCACAGCACACAGAACCTGAAAAGCAAAACAATTGGAAGTCTTGGTTCCTATATATTTAGTTCTAAACTGCAGGCTTTTGCATAAACTTAAAAATGTCCTCCAAAATCGCTGAATATATTTGAAAAAATTTCCTCACCATTTCACAAGCCTGTACTGTCTTTCTCGCCAAATTGATTTGTAGAAAAGTATTTTAAGCCTTTGAGAATGGAGAGACAAGTAATTACAGGTCTCAGTTCACAGAAAGAGGAAGCCATCGTTTCTAGATGTAATTTACATTGCACTTCATTGTTTGTCTCAGTAACCAGAAGATGGTAACATATCACCAAGATAAGAGTGGAAATATACAAGAAAAGCAGGAGTGGGAATGTAAGACATACTGGTAAGAAGGCTGTGCTATTGAGCTGTTTTGTAGGAGTTTTGCCAAAGTGCTTGGAAATGGAAGGATGCTTGAATATGTTGGTTTATAGAATGCCATTTTGAAGGCATTATAAATACTTTTATTTATATCATCATTTCCTTTATTTTTGGTTAGGTGATATATATTTATAAGTGGTTTTAGGGACTAAGTTGCAAGGCAGTGAATATATTACTGGTTGAAGCATTAAAGGAGGTCTTTATTGAGCTGTGCAAATTAAGCATATTGTAACAAAACCTGAAACCAGAGAAAATTTCATTTCAAACCTGAAAGTCAGGCCAATTTTACCAAATAGTTCCTTGACTTTCACAAACTTTATGGTGAACCAAAGCTGAGTTTAGAATGAACCTGTGCTGATTTATGGATTCATGTTCTGTTTCATTTGGTTTTGACTCCAAACCAGGCAAACCTTGGCAGTTTTGGTTGGCACTAGTTTGAGATGACAAAATTAATTCCATGTCTGGATTCACGTTGCCAGAGGAGAATATAAGCACACCTTTTAGGCCTTTATAACTATATGGTTCAATGTCTAGCGTCATTTCATGTTCACTATTGAATTCATTTTTTCATTGTTCATAAATCCTTAGTATGTAAATGGAAAGTGAAAATGAAACTTAAAATAACGTTCCATATGGGAACAAACAATCCAATTTCATTAGCCTGTCTGTTTTAGGAGACTTTTCTTGTTTCAATTATTTGGTTTTTTCCACAATTACAGAAAATTGTCAAGCAGCCACAAATGCTATTAAACTGTTCTAACTATTGTAAAATCAATTATCTGATATGCATATAATTGGTGGGTCCTCCTCTGTGCATGTAGGATGCATGAGAAATGAGATGCTAACTAAAGGCTTTTGTATACATGATTGGACTTCATTATGCTAGCAAGCAGGTTATTAGCTCATCAGTGTTTATTATTTGTCACAGAAGGTTGTATGTCTAGCTATTGTCATAAATCAGTGGCTCAGGACTTCATGGTTGTCACTGTGTTGCATACCGAGGGTGCGCAAACTTTCTGGTGGTAATGTGCAGTGAAACCAGATCTTGCTGATCTAAAGTCCAAGCCGCTGATATTTGAATTAAATGACATGGCCACATAGCTGTTAGTAGTACAGGGCCTAGAACACACAGTTAACTAGTTCTGATTCTGTCCAACAGAGAGCAGCGTTGCACATACATACCAGTGAGACCATTACAATACTATTTTTAACAGGAATATTTCAAAGCTTTCACACCCAAGTCTGCTTATGTGGATTCCTCATACATGAAAATACATCTACCTAGTTTATCAATATGAATTCCATCAGATGATAGGACCGCGGCAATGTTGCCAACTCTGAATCTACTGTTATGAAAAAATGTTGAACCACAATAACACTGACCCCTAACTGGATTAATTCATTTACTTTATAATCAATGCCACAATTAGATCAATGGCAAAGAAGAGGATGCAGAACGTAACCTATTTTAAAAAACACATACTATATTAAGACTCCCCAGTACTATTTATTATGAAAGGGGAATTAGACAATTATAGCAAGAGGTTTTTGTTTGAGTAAACTATACCCCATTCCATATTTGCTAATAACTAATAGGAATACATTATAGTGGTGCAGCACCTGCAACTCTGGTTGAGGGTGCATCACAACTTGTATTTAAAGGTCAACTTTTCTAAGTCCTCTAAACCTGACTTACTTAGGTATGTCTACATTGCCGGTTCTTCACGCCAGGTGAGTCAGTTTACACGGTGGTGGGCAGGGCAGGGCAGGGCAGAGCAGAGCGACAGCAATGGAAACATTTGTATAGCAGGGAGCAAAGGCTTCAGGGCGATGCACACTTTGATTGTGGCCGGGGGAGGCGGGAGTGGGGTGGTCTGGGTACAGTAGTGTGGTAGAGGCCAGGTTCGGGAACACACAGTGAATGGGATGGGGGCATGCGCTGGGAAGGTGTGCTGAAGTGGAGCGGGTGAGCCCCAGCTGATGGGGGTGGACTGGGAGGGACTGGCGGGCTCGGTAGGCAAATTGTGGGACACGATATTTACAGCAGCCTAAATGACCACTAACTCCTACAAACAGCATATTTTCCTGTTAAAAAAAGCTAGGACATTCCATAGCAACAAACTACATTAGTGCAGAGCTTAAGGTTGTTTGGTGGTATGCCATCCCCTTGCAGAGTCCTGAGTGGAACAAAACTCAAATTTCTGAAAACCAGGAAATGCACCGTTAAGGTTGCCCATGGAACCTTAACTTTGCCTTCTTTCAGCAATGTCCCAATTAGCCCATTAGCACGCACACCTTTACTCTGCCAACCACACAGTTGTTGAAATGTACAAGCTCCTCATCCCCCTTTACAACTCATTCATTCTCACTCACAGGACTCCATCTAATGCTCTTAAAGGACAAAAGGAGAGGGGGAAATAAAAAGTTGCCCCTTCCACCTTCCCCCTGTTCCTCTGGAGCTGGCAGGAGACAATGGGAATTATTTAGATACAATGCTTGACAATGAGCTGGTCTTTTTGATTTCCTTCTGAGACAACTAAAAACAAAATCTCAAAATAAACGATGGAAACAAGTTGCATGCTAAATTAGCAAACAGCTATTGTAAATTACGAAGCAAGAATTAATGGGGCTGTTAACATTTCCCTTTGAATATGAGTCCCTGAAACTTGAAACAATCATCCTACAGTGCTCTGCAGTGTTCTGGCCACAAAACTGCTTCATGTAGTTAGTCTTGATTCTTGTGGGAGGAGGTCATCATCTGCCTTATTAGTAATGGAACAGGGTTTCCACTCAATTATATGTAACAAAATGAGGACAGTGTATTGATTTTCTACAAGTACTTCATCATTAACTCTTTGGATTATAGTCTTCTCATCAGTGGTGTACTGAGGAGGGAAATGGGTGGGACCAGGCCCCCAGGTGCTGGCCTGCAGGACGTGCAATGGGCTGACCCTTCATGACGTGCAGGAGACTGGGGGCGCTGGCCCCTCCAGTGCCCCCCACCCACTGCACTTCGTGAAGGGCCAGCCTGGTGCACTCCCCCAGGTGGGAGATGAGGCTGCCCCTGTGCGAACCGGTGCCGGGCTGCAGGGCTGGAGCAGTGGGTAAGTGCGGGTGCCAGGTTGACCCTTCACGATGGGCATGGGACGCAGGAGGCAGAGGGGTGGCTTCTCCTGCTCCTGTGCCCCCCCTGCATGTTGTGAAGGGCTGGCCCGGCCCGGCCCTCCTCCCCAGGCTGGGGGTGTGTGGCCACCCGTGTCCAAGCCAGTGCCAGGCTGTGGGGCTGGAGTGGGAGAGACAGGTGCCGTGTGGTGGGTAAGTGTGGGGAGAGGGTGGCGGTGGAGCCAAGCCTGTATTTGTGCCCTCCCTCCACTTCCCCAGTCCTCAGACCCCAGCCCAGGGCAGCTGGGGGGTGATGTTGGGACCCCTCCTGCAAGGTGGGGGGGGAGTGAGGCGGGAGGGAGCACAAATGCAGGCTTGACCCCTGGGCACCGGAGACCCACAGCATGCCTTTGCACTACATATCATAAAACTGTTGATTGAATGGCAGTCACTGCCATACATGAATTTTAGAGATTTTTTTCAAAAAGCCTTTGCTACAGTGGATACAACAGTTTTGTGGATGTTGCTACACCACTGTGGAATCTCTCCGAAATTTGTGAACATCATTCAGAGCTTCTATGAAAACGACATGCCAAGTAATACATACAGTGAAGTGACTAAGCCATTCAAGGTTGCTATTGTGGTCAGGATGTCATCTGTCACCCATGATCTTTTTACTGGTAATGGATTGGGTGATGAGAGACCATGGCGCAACCAAGGATCATACAATGGACTTTCACACAAGTTAGAAGAACGTGCCTTTGCAGATGACATCAACTTGCTATCCCATAGAGACATACAAGCCAAACAAATATTTTCAGGCGTAGGCATAGTTAGTAGGGTTGAAAATCAACAAAGAGAAAACTAGAATCATGAGAGTCAATGCACAGAGCCCTTTACTACTCACTATTTTCTCCCCATGAAGGCACTTGTACACTGTAATCCAGTCACCTTTCAATTTTCTATTTGATAAACTAAACAGCTTGAGCTCTTTAAGTCTCTTTCTCTGAAAGACCCATTCTCCAGCCCTTGAATAATTTTGTGGCTATTTTTTCACTCTCTAATTTTTCAAGATCCTTTTAAAAATGTAGGCAGTATTCCAGTTTTAGTCTCACCAATGTCGTGTGCAGAGGTAAAATCACCTTTCTTGTCTATACATCCCGGGATGGTATTAGGCCTTTTTGCCACAGCATTGCAGTGTTAAATTATGTTCAGTTGCTTGTACACTATGACCTCTAAATCTTTTCAGAGTCATTGTTTTCCAGGATGCAGTCCCCCTATTCCATATGTCTGCATCCCTTGTTCCTAGATGTACGATGCATTTGGCTGTATTAAAACACATTTTTTTTTAATTGGCCGGTAACAGAGTTGCCTGCCTAGAAGATCCTGGGGCTAAGCCAGCCTTGATTACAAAATGATCCCGCACCTGAGAGGAATCAAGGAATCCAATATAAAAGGCAGCAAAAAGTTTCAGGGAAGGGGGTTATTGAGAGAGTAGCGGAGACTGCAGCAGAGACTGCCAGAGGCAGAAAGCTCAGTGGCAGAAAGAGCAGCTGTGAGGAGCAAGTCTGGCTCCTGCATAGCCCTAGCCACATAAAGTCTGTGAGTGGGAGTTAAAGAAGAGAAAAACTCTGTGCATATTTTGGCCTTTTGAGTTCTGTTCTTGTGACAAACTCCATTGCCAGCCTGAGGAAAACATGTGGAATTAAAGGATTGATCCTAGAAGGCGGCTGAGAGCTCTTTAAGAGCTCGGATGAAGGGAAGAAAGAGGTGGGATGGCCAAAGAGGGAACCTTAGCCATGAGAGGGGCTCCCAGGAGGCAGTAAATGGCCACCATGCTACAGGGCTCAACTTATCCAACACTCTAGTTCCCTCTCTATGACTGCCCTGTCCTCCTCATTATTTACCACTCCGCCAATTTTGTGATCCACAAATTTTATCAGCATTGATTTTATATTTACTTCCAGATCACTAATTAAATTATTGATTAGCATTGGGCCTAGTACTGATCCCTATGGAACCTCACTAATAATACCTGCATTTGATGATGGTTCCCCATTGACAACTACTTCTTGAGATCTGTCAGGTTGCCCAGGCCTTATTTCAATATCAGTAGAGCACACCTTATATGTATAATGCTAATTTTTAATCAGAATGTTGTGTGGTACAATGTCAAACGCCTTACAAATGTCTAAGTACATTACATCTATGCATCTACCATTATCAACCAAATCTGTAATCTCATCAACGAATGAAATCAAGTTTGTTTGACAAGACCTGTTTTCCATAAAACCCCGTGGACTGGCATTATTTATATTTCTGTCCTTTAATTCTTTATCAATTGAATCCTGTATCAGCTTTTTCATTATTTTGCCTGGAATTGATGTCAGGCTGACCTGCCTCTAGTTACCTGGGTCATCCTGCTTGCCCTTTTTGAACATTAGCACTCTTGCAGTCTTCTGGAACATTGTTGGAAGTATTGCAAGATTTATTAAAACTTAACATCTTAAAAAAGATCAAATGGTGTGGGTCCACTTCTTAATGCAGATGTTGAGCTGGTAAGGGAAGACGATAGGAAGGCAGAGCTGCTCAATGCCTGCTTTGCTTCAATTTTCACACAAAAAATAACATGTGACTGGATGACTAGCGAAGTTATCGCAGACAATAAAGGGGAAAGGCTGCAGATCAGGAAAAGTAAAGAATATGTCAGAGATCTTCTGACTAATTTAAATGAATTCAAGTCAGCGGGGCCTGATGCTATTCACCCCAAAGAACTGAAGGAATTAGCTAAAGAAATCTTGGAGCCACTGGCAATAATATTTGCAAATTACAATGTTTGCAATAATTGCAAATTAAAATGACAGGAGAGGTCCCAGAAGACTCGAGAAGGGCTAACATAGTGCCCATCTTTAAAAAGGGGAAAAAGGAAGAGCCAGGGAACTATAGACCAGTCAGCCTGACTTCAATACCTGGGCACTGTGTAAAATATTCTATTTGCAAATACCTGGAGGCTAAAGGGGTGATCACTAGCAGCCAGCATGGATTTACTAAGAACAAGTCATGCTAAGCCAGCTTTATTTCCTACTTTGAGAGGTAACTGGTTTGGTGGATGGGGAATGCAGTCGACATAATATACCTAGACTTCAGAAAGGCTTTCGACACAGTTCCACATGACAGTCTGATAAGTACGCTGGAGAAATGCAGACTCAGTGGAACTGCCATTAAGCGGATACATAAATGGTTAAATAACCGCAAAAAAAGAATGACTATTAATGGAATGATGTCAGATTGGAATGAGGTCCTAAGTGGGGTTCCACAGGGATCTGTTCTGGGTCTGGTGTTATTTAACATCTTTATTAATGACCTGGATGTAAGAATAGAAAGCATACTGATCAAATTTGCAGATGATGCAAAGCTGGGGAGTAGGGAAGCAAACACTTCGGAGGATTGAGCTGAAATTCAAAGGGAGCTTGATACTTTGGAGAACTGGGCTATAGACAACAAAATGAAATTGAACAGAGACAATGTAAGGTGCTACACTTAGGGAGGAAAAACCAAACGCACAAATACGGAATGGGGGATAAATAACTGGCTTGGCACTGCTGAGAAGGATCTGGTAGTTGTACTGAATCAGTTTTGGGTCGCATTAACAGAGGCATAATATGCAAGTCAAGGAGGTGATAGTACCGCTCTGTTTGGCGCTGGTTAGGCCTTAGCTGAGAACTGTGTCCAATTTTGGTCACCGCTGTATGGAAAGGATATAGAGAGACTGGAAAGGATCCAGGGGCAAGTGACAGAGATGATCAAAGGGGTGGAATGCAAGCCATATGAGCAAAGGCAGAAGGAAATGGATAAGTTTAGTTTGGAAAAGAGGAGATTGAGGGGGGACATACTAGCGGTCTTCAAATACTTGAAAGGCTGCCATTAAAAACTTGGAAAAAAATTGTTCTCTCTTGCCACAGAGGGCAGGACAAGAGGCAATGGGTTCAAATTTACAGCACAGCAGACTTAGAATAACACTCAGGAAAAGCTTCCTAACTGTAAAAACAGTAGAACAATGGAAGAAACTGCCTAGGGAAGTTGTGGAAGTTCCTTCACTGGAAGTTTTCAAAAGGAGGCTGGATAGCCATCCATCTTGGGTTGTTTAGACACAACAAATCCTACAACTTGGCTGGGGATTAGACTAGATGACCTTTGCGGTCCCTTCTAATCCCATGGTTCTGTGATTCCATGATCAGTGATCCAGAGATCTTCTCAGTCAGCTCTTTTAGGACTCTTGGGTGCAAGTGATCTGGGCCTGCTGATTTAAAAATGTTTATCTCCAGTAGATGTTGTTTAACAACCTTCTTGGTTACTAAAGGACTGGAAAGTACCTCATCATCTTCATATGCTATGAGTACATCTTCCTTCCAATACGGAACAGAAATATTTATTGAACACTTCTGCCTTTTCTGTATCACAATTAACAGTTTTACTATTGCCATTTAGAAATGGGCCTATACGGTTGCTAAGATTTCATTGGTTCTGAATATACTTAAACTCCTCCTTATTGTCCTTAGTTCTGCCCAACATGGATTTTTCCCTGATGTCTTTAGCTTCCATTATCTACCTTCTGCACTTCAGAACTTCTAATTTCTGAAGTAAGACATGGTCTTTGCCCCAAGGAATTTACATCCTAAGAAGCACCACGCCAAGACAGAACACAGGACAGAGCTTCAGGTGAGGGAGAGTATGTTGTTACTGCTGAGGAGAACAAGCTGGGAAAATTTTCTGCATGAAGTCTGAGGGAGGCATTTGAAAGAGGACAATGTGAGAAGACTTGAAAGGGAGCGGATTTTTCATAAGACTTTAATCACACATGTTTTCATTTCATTGAATTGAAACTCAATATTTGCCTAAGGTCTGCACACAAGATCACAGCGGGCTACTTATTTTTCTTATTTATGGCCCAAATCCATGGGTACTCTACATGCCAGCAAGCGGCACAAAAAGCTGTGAGTAGTTTGCAGTTGTAGTTGTGTGGAGTAGTTTGCAGTTGTAGGTTGCAGTTGCAGTTGTTTGGAGTAATTTGCAGTTGTGTGGAGCTTTGTGCTGTGTGTGAAGGGTTAGGGGTGATATAAAGATGAGGAGAATGGGTCTTTTACACTTGGTGAGTCCACTGTGGAGTATTTTTTTTGACAAGCAGACTGGCATCAGGATAAAACTTGTATTACCAAAAGGAATTATGTACAGAAATGAGGTAACAAAACTTTCTACTATTTTGTGTGGCTGCAGCCTTCGACTGCCCTGTCCTGGGCTTTTTTGTTTCTGCTTGCAGCAGGAAGTGTCACAGGAAATCAAAGAATGCATAAAGAGTATACAGAAAATGTGGCATCTCTACATTTCCTGGAGGAAGGTTAGCTAAGGTTAAGATTGTCATGAGTATTTTTAGTAAAAGTCAGGGACAGGTCACGTGCAATAAACAAAAATTAATGGAATCCCATGACCTGTTCCTGTCTTTTACTAAAAATGCCCCGGGGGATGGGGAGACAAACAGAGCTGCCAGGACTTGCAGCTGCTCTGGCCCTGCCGCTCTTCCACTGCTGCTCCAGCCCCAGAAAGGGCTTGCCCCAATCCAGGCCACTGCTGTGGTGTGCCTGGGGCTGGCCACCAATTGGCAGTCCTGGGGCTGTCCACTGATCAGCTGTTTGGGAGCAACCTTGGGGAAAGCAGCTGTTCCTGCCCTGCCTCACAAGCCACGGAGGTCCTGTAGCCAGAGATTTTGTCTCCGTTATCTAAACTACCGAAAGAATGTTGCAGAAAAGCCTTGGAAGGGGTTTACAATTGGAAAACAATAGTTTGGTTGTTTGAATAGTTAAAGAGTGGCATCAGTATCAGATCTTTTTTTAATGTTTAGAATAGTAATTAGTTTTAGGTTTAGGAAGTCCTTAGGTAAGAATTAGTCCTTTAGTTTAGGAAGTCCTTAGGTAAGAATTAGTAATAAGAAAAATCTAGCAAGTGACAGTTGAGAATGGCAGTTGGCTCCCTTTTCCTCCGTATATAACCCCTCCCTACCGTAGGCGTAACTCCCTTCCCCTCTCCTTTCTTCCATATGTAAGCCTTCCTTTCTGGGTGACTTTTAAGCTGATTGGCTAGAGGCAACTGGTATGTAAATTGCCTTAAACCAGATTGGCTGAGCTTGGGTGACCAAATTGTATATAAGACTGATGTTCAGCGGGCTGGGTGTGCATAGGAGATGAGGAGAGAAGGGGAAACAATTGGGAGAAGGAAGCATCAAAAGGGAAAAGAACAGTCGGAAGCAACGGCAGCAGCGTCAGAACAGACAGAACAGAAGGATCCTTTCTGACAAGCAGAGGGATTTAGGAAAATCTTGTAAATCCCGACTTCTTCTATTCACCCAAAGAATATCTGGGTATGCCTGTCAATAAAGCTGAATGTCTGTGGTGAAAGTGAAACCCCCACCCACCCAGCACTCATTCAGCATCTGCCTGGTCTAATACTTGCTGGACGTTAGATTGTTAAGGATTTTAGTATAGAAGAAGATATTATTAGATGAGTAGTGTTAATAATATTGGTGTGTATTATTGATTAAGGTATTAAGTATATTGTTACAAGTTATATTTTATCTATTTTTATTCAGTGTAATCACTCATTTATGAATAAACATTGTATCTGTTTTTGACGTCTCACAGCTTCTGTATCCTATCTTGATTGGAAAGCTGTATCCATGTCCTTTCAAGGGAAAGCTAGTTTTCCTGGAAATTCCTTTAGAGTGGACCACGTGACTGGCAGTTTTAGGATAACACCATACTCTAAATTCTCCTGGTAACAGTCCCAGAAAGTCAAGGAACCTACGACCTCTGTGACCAAATTGTATCCTTATCTATAGCATATCTTTCCTTTTTAAGATCCCTTTACTGAAATAAAACACTGTTAAATTAAAATAACAACGAACACTAACAAACAGAATAACTGACTTAACAACCCTCAAGGTTGCTTTAACAAAACTTAACGTGCCTCCATCAGTCTCTTAGGACATTTCCAATGTGCTTTGTTACTGAGGTGACAACAAGAACCAGCTTGCTGTCAGGTTCGATTTATATGGATCCCTCAAATAAGGAGGGACAAAGATTGCTTTGCATACAATTTTGTTTTACTTGCAATAATTTATACATCACCAATTACAATTTAAAAATCACTATTGATTCCCATCTAATACAACAACTTAACTACTTAAAACACAATTACAATTACAACTATACAATTATACTTACAGAGCTAGCTTACACTATAGGCTTATACTTATGCTATTATACTTACACTGCACCAGTGAAGTTCGTCAGCAGCAAAGCAGCCTTCTCATTCTGCTGGTACAATTCCCGGGTTTTACATCTGAGTGGAACACACTGTCACTCAGGTTACACAGCCACACGCTCTATACTCAGGTTTGAGCGGCAAACTGGGGAGAGACAGTAGGTAGATCACGCCTACATGTAGAACTATTCTGTTGTTCTTCCAAAGATACGGGACATCTCCAGTTTACTTCCTGTTTGTGACCACCTTTTATATTTTTCTTCCACACAGCAATATGCCCACTTAGCCAATTATGAAGTGTCTAAGAGCGATGGGGTGATCGGGGGCTGGACCCAGACACGATATTATCTTCCTTGATTGCCCAGTTATTTACCAGACAGAATTTTGGCTCCCTGCTTGGGCAGTCGTACTCTTTTTGTGGATAAACTCCAGCGGCTGTCTGCTGTTGACAAAGGATCACTTATTGCAATACATGTCTGAATACTATTTAAATGACGTTTACTGAGTTTTGAGTAACAGGTTTACCGAAACCTACAGGCCACATACTGATCTTCAGTACTTGACACCTTCTCCCGGTGCTTATCACAGAGATTTCTGACAAGACAAGGCTGGATGTTGTTACAAAGCAGTTAACATTTTACATCCAGGCCCAATGAGTTTATATTTCTATTAATTTAAAATGGAGTTGGGTCACTTTAATTATAAAATGAAACAATGTTACAACAGTTACAAACCCCCATTAGACAAGTCATTGTCTATAACAAACTCTTCAGTTTCATGGTCTAGAAGAGGTTCAGTTTGTGAATTGTTTTCGCCTTGAAAACCTGTGCTCTCTTCACTTGTCTTGGCCACATTGTCAAGTACCTTGAGTAGATGCTTGTGATTCCTTCGTATGATTTTTGC
The DNA here is from genome assembly GCA_007922155.1 of Mesoclemmys tuberculata. Lineage (NCBI taxonomy): Eukaryota > Metazoa > Chordata > Testudines > Chelidae > Mesoclemmys > Mesoclemmys tuberculata. Next base: position 50,710,233 of record ML675616.1, read on the forward strand.
CATTGTCTTTGATAACTGAGTATGAGTGAAGTGATTCTTCTTTGATCACTGAAGGTTTGATGGACCAGTGACCTCCTTGTCAAATTCTCAATCCCTTTTTAATGATGAAAGGAGTCTAGCCCCCTCATTATAATATTTTGTCTGATTGTACTTTACCAGCCTCTTCCTCACTATCACAGACTTCTTGGCTGGCCTTTGTTTTTGTCCATGTATAGCAATCGCGTATTTATACATCTGTTGTAGAGGAATTCAGCAAGTGACTTCCATTGCACCGGGGTATCTCTGTAATTGAGTAGCGCTCACTGTGGCTCTGCTCTTGTAGCCATTGTTGGTTTTTTTGAGCAAGTTCTTTACTATATTTACTCTACATGCAGCTAATCAGTTTTCATGAAGATATCTGGGACTAGATGACTTTCTGAGGTCCCTTTCAACCCTAATATTCTGTAATTCTATGGCAGTAGATGTCTGATGGTGAGAGTCAGACATTGTAGGAAAGTCCAGGAATTCCCTATTCTGGAAGTGTGGTGTGTTGTTAGTTATTACTGTTCTTGGAATTCTATTATATGCAAATATAGATTTAATGTGCCTCACAACGTTTACTGCTGTGGTATCTTCAAGTGTGACAGCTTCTGGGAAATAGGTAAAATAGTCCAATATAATCATTGTCAGATGATCATGTCTTCCTAGGTTGAACATGTCAATTTCAACTTTGTCCCATGGAATTGTGAGTTGTTCATGTGGTATAATTGGTTCCTTCTGCTGGGAATGTCTGTATTTACACTTTCCATACCAGCTCACCATTTCTTCAATGTCACTTTTAATCTTTAGCCAGAATGCCATTTTTCTAGCTCTCCTTTTTGATTTGGTCATGATCTGGTGCTTTTCATGTATTTGTTCCAATAGTTTCCTTCTCATTAGCCTTCTTATCAGACATGTCCTTTTCAAGAGCATTCTGGAGATTGTTACCAGATTTGCCCATCACTTTGGGGTATGCTTATTTATTAGGGTTACTTTCCTGGAAAAGGGGGTGTGATTCTATTAGTGTGCTGCTTGTGTTACTTGTGTGTTCATATGGTTACAAGTCCCCTCCCAATGGAGCTATCCTGCAGGACCTAAGGTTTTCAGATTCGAATAAACCCCCCACAGATACACACAACCATTCCAGATTAACAGAGTGCGTCTGAGCAGACCGGGCTATCAGCACTCTCAGCTGACCCCTTATACATCCCTGAACTCAGCAGGCTGGGTGACACAGCACTGTCAGCTGTCACCCTCATGTGCCCGTTGCACCGCACCAGAATGGAGCACACTTATGAGCAGGCTGGGTCCAAACAGCACTTTTCAGCTGTTCCCCTTATGTGCCCCCTGGACTCAATCAGGCTGGGTCAAACAGCACTTTCAGCTGTCACCCTTATGCGCCTCTGGACTCCGTAGGCTAGGCAGAGCAGCACTTTTCAGCTACCCCCTTTATATGCCTCTTTGCAACACAATTGTTCTAGCAGTAACCCCCTTGATAAGCAAACCCCATAGGATTTTGGGCATTCCAGGGATCTTTGGCTTAGGTAAAAGAAGCATTGCTGCAGAGCAAGGTAGGGAAGCCAAGAACACAAAGGAATAAATGCATTTAGAGAGAGAGAAACTGGCAACCAGCTTGATTACAATAGTTAGTTTATTGCCAGGTATATAAAACTTATGATATTAATAGTGATGCCATAAAAGGAGAGAAAACAATCTAACACTTACAATACAACAAAATTACAGTAGGGGTATTGGAGAAAGGCTAGCCCAGGTTTGATTACAAAAGTAGAAAATTATACCTGGATTAAAGAGAGAGAGAGAATTGGGAAAGATGGGGGGGGGGAATCTCACCACTCCTTGCAGCTCAGAAGTTCCTAGGAGACAGGCTGTTCAGCTTAGGGTCAGGAACACTTGAGGGAGAGGCAAACCCCACAACAGGATCAGTCAGGAAAGCATTTGGGTCCAGGCATCAGAAGAGGAAAGCAAGAGAGCGATTTGAACTTCGGTAGGGGTTTATGTAGAACCAGGTTTGTTTGTGGGTAAACAATGTCTCAATGAAGTACTCCGGGGTGGTTTTCTTTATGCTGGACAATAGGAGCTGATCACTCCCAGCTATGGTCAATGTTCCTTGGGGAAGCTCACTATGCAACCAGGCAGATTCAGTGTTTTGCATGTCAATACTCGAATGGTCTGATAACTGCAGAGCTGGATGGGTGTAGGTGTGAGTTCATTTACATCAAGAGCAGAGATCTCCCATAATGCAGTGTGTCCCTGCCTTGCCAATCCCAGAATTCAGTGCGATTCCTGCTTTGGAGCTTGGTTCTCCATTCCTCATGCTAATTCTTGTTCCATCTTCGATGTACATGAGGCTCCAGTTCTCCATTCCATGTGCTAATTGAGATGCCTCTTTTTACATCTTCTATGTAGATGAGGCATGGGGAGTTGTCTTAATCCTATCACCCTTGTTGGGAGGGTTTTAGGTGTGACTCCCACAGCCTTTTCATAGCTTTTGTTTCTGGTGCAAGCAGAGGCTGGGGGGATTCAGGTGAGCCAGAGATAGAATAGGGGTTTTTCACCCTGGTTCCCCAAGAACACAGAGCTGACAGGTAACAAGATCTCTGAAAGCTCTATTTTTTATAGTAGAAATATGCAGATGGGAACTTCGAGCTTTCCCCCCCCTCCTTTACTTATAATTTGAATCACTTGCTTGCAGCATTTTATCCTAAGTTGTTTTCTGTCTCCGGTTCATCCGATGTGCCTGGAGATACAGCACGTGACAATTTCCTCATATTCACATGTATATTTACTAAATGTTCTAGGTCATAAGTCTATGCATTGTCAGAAGATGCACATGCTCTTGAGTGTGTGTCTGCCATAAATTAACTGGCAGCCAGGGGCACATCATGCTTACATATTTAAAAAATATTCACTATATCCTGCGCGGTGGTTCTCCAAGTCCCTTTTGGTGTGTTGCAATCAGTGGTTTGTGATCAGTTTCTGCTTTGAAGTTACAACCATAAAGTTGTGAAATCTTGTATGTCTGTACACTAGACTGAGTGTCTCTTTTTCAATTTGTGTGTACATCTGTGTGGCTGTCATGACCCTGGGTGAAAATGAGACTGACAATGAGTCAGTTCCATGATGCTATATAGTTCTGCAACTAGCCCTCCTTCTAAGGCATCTGTTGAGTTTGATGTGTATAAATGGGTAAAAAAAATTACAGAAATGGAGCTGATGTGAGAATGTACTTTAAATCATTGAACTCTTTCATGCTCTGGTATCTATGCCCATTTGATGACTTTGTGACCAAGATGTCTTAGGTAAGTTGTGTAGTTAGGCATGTACTTGCTGACATAATTCAACATGTCTACTGGCCCTTAAATTCCCTCTTTATCTTCAGTATGCATGTTCAGTATTGTCTTACTCTTGGGTTCATCAAGCAAGGTTCCTTCTGAAGTCAATTCAGTCCCTTCCCCACGTACGCTATTTCTGATTTGAAACTGACATTTAGCCTTATTCATCTTCAGGTGCTTAGCCCTCACAATTTCCAGTACTTTCCTCCATTTTAATTAATAGAATTCTTTCACTGACATAGCGCTGTTTACACCAGGGCTTAGGTTGGCTTAACTACATTGCTCAGGGGGTTGGATTTTTCACCCCCCCCGAGTGATGTATCTGGGTTGACATAACTTTTGAGTGTAGATATGGCCTACATATGAATTTGGCTACCTCACTGTTCATATAGCTCCTAGCTTTGTTGACCCATGGAGGCTTCATGGTTTCCTGCCACACCATGTGTTGCAATATGTTAGATCAAATAACTTTTACTCTTGAGAAAAGTTCTAGTATCTATCCCAAGTTCCTCTTGACTCCGAGCATCAAGTCTACTCATTTATGCTTTCCCAAATCATTTTCCTCAAGATGAAAAACAATCACATCCAGAGCCAGCTCCCAGGCCATCACTAAGTATATAAGGGGCATCAACTGATTCCATAGCATATCCATCCTGCCATGCCAGGTCAGGATTAGTTTGATGCTGAGGCAAACTGTGAACCTCAGACAACCCAGAAGCCCACCTATACGCCTAGTAAATGATACTGTGTTTGCAGCACCACATCACCATCTGCCTGGTCTGTCTACATGAGGTGGATGGCCACTTCTGAGCACAGCATCTACCTTGGTAAAATACCCCAAAGCCCATTCATCCCAGAGTAACTAAGTGAATCTCCAAATCAGCCTCAAGTGTCCATTCCTTCATCTATAATGAAACCCCATTGAAATGGCTCAGACTGTTCCCACACCCCCAAATCCTCTTTCATTTCTTTAGTAACTCTTATAAAATGGTGAGGTCTCGATATTCCTGTGGTGGCCATTGAAAGCTGGATGCAAAATGCCCACCCTGGTGCCACCATCTGACAAGCAAAGTTAAGATGATGTATATGAGATTGCAGCTCATGAAGTGTAACTTTCTTGGCCTCTCTACACCTCAGGCTAATCAAGTCCTGTAGCTCCCAAAGCTTATCCTGAGGGAGTCAAGATATATCCACTAGTGTCTTTAGCTGAATTCCAGGTAGGCCAGCTTCCAGGAGGGTTTGTCTGTCTTTTTTCCTCTGCTAGAGGTACCCCGAATTTATCCAACAAAAGACTGGAAGGAGTCCATCAGGCTCTCACATTCAGCTGAATCCACTTTGCCTGCGAAAAAAAAAATCATCTAAGTAGTGCACCAATTGTCATAAACCAGATTCCTGAACCATTGCCCCATGAAGCATTGAACTGAACATTTCAAACTGAACTGGATATTGAACATCCCATGGGCATAGACTTACCTCAGTAATACAGTCCTTTGAAAAAGAAACCTGACAGGTTAAAGTCAGAAGGGTGCATTGCAGCAACCAAAAAGCAGAATTGCTATCACACTTCGCTATCAGCGTCCCTGGGCCACAAGAACAAACCAGGTGCATAGCCTCATCGAAAGAAGCATAGCAAATGGAACATAATGATGGAATAGACCCAGCTTTAACTAAGCTGCCCCAAGTATTAATCGTTACTTGCCTGAGACTGCCTTAGGGCTTAAGGTTAGGGGGTGAAACCCCCCAAGTTCTTTATAGATACACGATTTAATATTTTTGCTCTTCTATTATTAGCCTTTGCCCTTCATGCTGTGTTCTCATCCTGAAGAGAGATCATAAGAACTTTTTTCCCAGGGACACTGTTCCTCAAACATTTTAATTATTTCTGCACGTATTTTTTCCTCTCCGTCCCTACCACCATCTGCCTAGAATGCATTGTGTACATCTAGGGCTTCTATGCCTGCCACTGTTAGGAGCCGAACAATCTTTTGCTCATCCTCCAGTGGTGTTCATATACAGCTTAAATTGCTGTATTAACTAGTTCCAGGCATGTTCAGCATTTCCTCGATTCTCAGGGCTGGCTAGAGCAGCCACTGCAATGCTGCTTTTCATTGGATCTTCAAGCACGAGGTGTCTTCCACTCCTGGTACCATGTAGTATCTTACTGATCAGCAGACTGGTTTCAAGAAAAAACTTTTCTGTGAACAGGACTATATACAGAAAGGAGGTAACAATTTTCCTATTACTCTGTGTAGCGGCAGACTTGCCCTGTCCCGACGCAAACCTCTTTGTTTCTGCCCTCTGCAGGAAGTGTCACAGGGAAACCAAAGACTGAATCCAGAATATACAGGAAGCATGGCATCTCTACATTTCCTGGATGATTTACTTTACAGCACACACTGCAGCACAACTACAGGAAGTTAGCGAAGCAGGGGTCTGTGTCTGTTATTCCTTGCTAGCACTGCATTAAAAGGCTGGCTACATAAGCACTTTGGATGCTTGGGTGTGAAGATTTGGTCCTTCTGTTCCACCACCATTTTTTGTATGGGGAAACATATTCTGGGCTATGTTCTACCTCAGACAAACATGCAGGGTTAAAAAAAAGGGCTTTTTTAGAAAGCAAATTACATTTAAAACTACATTTCTACCTTAAAAATACTTAAGCAGAACATTACCATTGCTATCCACTTCAAATAGCTGCTATATTTAAGATCGATCACAGTAAATATCCAGGATGATTCTGCCTTTGATCACATAACACATCATATACATGCCTGTAGCCCCACAACCCTTTCTAGGTGCTAACTTCTCTTTGCAACATAGAGACTGCACACATCTATGAGCAGATGCAAAAGTGGGGAATGTGAAGACACGGTTTTATGAAGGGGATGGCACTGTTTGCTGCCTTTCTGGTCTGTAATATGTGGTGATATAAAGCGCCCTGAAGAGGGCTGAATTTTTAAACTTTTAGTGATGCCCACGATGAGCGAGTCCTTCTGAGCACCAGTTTGTAACGCATGCTGGAAAATATTGCAGATATGAAAGCAAACCTGCCTGATTTCTATCCACTAGAGTAATCTTTATTTAAAATGAACAGTCCATTCACTTTTAAAAACTTACATTCAAGCTTTGATTCTCTGAATTTAGATGATATGTAAACTTCATTCTATTAAACAAGCAATGTCACCCAGTGTTGTTAATCACATCCAATCAGCTGTCTATTTGAATAAGTTCAGCCTTCCTGATTCCATCTGGATAATCAAAGTCTGGCTTTTATTTCTGAACTCCTTGAGCACTTAAAAGAGAGATAGATAAATAAAGCATGTGCAAGAAGCAAAACAGGCAGTCAGAGCAATTTCCCTGAGGTGGCTTAGTGGTGAAGGTAGAAAACGTCTATAGCTGAGTGACACATAGCCCAACTTGATATTAATGTCTCACAATGATCATTAATGACACAATGATCAACGAGGCAAGGCAGTAATAGTCTCTTGTGGCAGATGATGGGAAGGGCAATAGGAGCTAGAGTGCTTCAAATAGGAGTAGAAGGCAGAATTTTTCCAAAGCCTGCTATAAAAGAATAATAATAGAGACTTTCATTGTGACTAGGGCATTTTAATTATCATTTATTATCGGACAATAGCTTGAGCTGGTAGTTCAAGAAAAAATTATTTAGTTCCAGCCTCCATACGTTCCACAAGGAGACAAGTGATGGTGGGCAGCATGCGTAGGCTATTGCATTGAACCCACAAGCCATTGGGTTCACTAAGTAAAGAAAGGGAATGAATGAGCAATCTTGGACATGCCTCCCAAAGGCCAATAAAGTCAAATATTTTCTGTATGCTATTAGAAAAAGGGGTGCAAAGATTAGGTTTGTATGCCCAAGATTTTTTAAAATGACTAGTGATTTGGGGTGCCCAGTGTGACACACCGGAAAGAAGCCTGATTTTCAGAAAGTGCTGAACTCCTCAAAATAAAGCTCCTTTAAGGAGTCTCAGTTGGGCACCCAAAATCATTCATTTGAAAAGCATGGCCCTGTGACTTTAATATATAATAAAATAATACTGTACACTTATGTGGTGCCTTTCATTCAAAGATCTCAAAGCACTTGCTAACAGTTGCTGAATATTATCCTTATTTTACATATGGAGGAAACTGAACAATAGAGAGGTTAAATGACTTGCCCAAGGTCTTCTGGCAGTGCAGTGGAAGAATTAGAAATAGAACTCAACTTTCCTGATGGTCAGGCTGCTGCTCTAACCACTAGACAATTCTGCTTCTATCTTTGCTCCTTGTTTCATTTAAAAAAAAACCAAACCAGATCATACCAACTTAAAAAAATCAGCAGTCTTTTTGAAAAGTTAATTTATTATGCATCAGTGTACATTTTTGTAATAAAAATCTTCCCACAGCCTAGATATTACAAAATGAACAAGAAACTTCAACTTCAGCCATCCCCAAGAGGTGCTAAATAAATTAGTACATAACATGATGCCTATGCTACAACATGTGTGATAGCAAACTGTAGCTTTAATATTTGACATTTTATAATGTATTTGAAAACTGTTTCTGAACACAGTTATGGCAGGTTCAAATTAATCAGTCATTTTTCATATGAAATCAAATACTTTTGTGCAGTGAAAAGCCAGTAGATTGCACTATTTCCCTATAGTTTTCCTGTGTCATATCTTTACTGCAGTTCTATTTTAGGAGAGTTAGATTAAATAATTATTAAATATCTGAATGCATTTCCAATTCCTAGATAAGCAGCCCTTCCAAAACCAAATTACAATTATAATTCAATCCTGCACTCCCTCTACGTGCATAATTTTGACTGATGTCAGTGGGAATTTTGTGTGTATGAAAGGATTACAGCATCAGACATTAATGTTAAAGATGCGTTCAGTAGCAGTGCAACTCACTGCCTTGCTTGTATTAATCCCATAAAGATTCTAACCAGCCTTTTCTTTGTAGTCAATACATACATACAGCGAATACATACATAGAGGGATGCCCTAGGATACCAAGTTTACAGTACTTTTATATACCTATGAAATAGTACACAGAAAGATATAGCTCAATTGGGACCTTTTCTTTGAGACATTAGTAGCGCTGTGTGTCTCAGTACACACAGGCACAGTCAATTCTATATAAAAAACTTAATAGGTTAGTCAGAAAATCACAACCCTTCATGGCTTTACTAATACACAGCTGAATACTCTATCGCTTTTAATTTCCAAATTTAAACAATTGGCCAGATTCTGCCCTAACTTGTGCAACCCCACTGAAGTGAATGGGCCTGATTCTCCACTCCGTCACATTTTGTTTAGAACTAATCTGATTCCACTGGCTTTGGTCTGCTGTGATGAGAATGGAGAGAGTATGGTGTAAGTTAGGTTATGACCCAAACGTCATAAAGTAGACAGCCAGAGCCTCTAGGGTAGTGAGTGGTAATTAACCACCCATGTAATATATAACTTCTATTTGTTTTGCACAACTGCCTAGAATGATAAACTTGCTCTTGAATTAATACTTTTTCCTTTGTATTGAATTATATAGCTAAATTGTATATGTTGAGTTCATGCTAACGCGTACATATGCAAGCTAAAATATATTAACAGTAGAAACTACCTAGTTTCGTAATCTAGGGCAAAAATACAGAATTATATAGCATATATTGACAATTCTTAGGAAAAGAGCATGTACTCTTGCCATTTTTATAAGATGATATTGTAGTAAACATCTGAATATCTTGTTACACAGGTAACAGCTTGGGCTTTCACAGGTATATGTCACGCATTGATACATAAAAATGAACTTTTTAGAGCCCCAACAACCCAATCTGTTTTCTTCAAAATAGTATAAAGTTTGTGGCTATAAAAACAAAGATCTACACATATAAAAAAATCAAAAATAATGTACCATACATTAAAATTCTGATAGCTAGAGAAAAAGAATATATACATAAATATATATATATATATAGTAAATCACAGTTTCCTGCACTGAACACTTATCAAATAAAAATGTATCAAACAATACTGGATGGTGTGCTTTCACATGCCTTGTGGTCTCCTTAAATCTCTGAGTTAGAATGGAAGACGAGTTTATAGAGAGAATACAACTTGTTCAGTGTCCTAAGTTCACACACATTCACAAGAATTTTTAAAAAAACCAACCCCAAACCACACACCAGAACCATCTGCTGCTCCCAGCACAGGTCTATGTAATAACAGAACAATAGTTATGTAGAATTCTCATTTAAATAGAGGCCCCAGCCTTGCAACTGGATCCATACAGGTGGAACCCTACCCCATGGGGCAGTCACATTCGTGCAGGGGTCGGCTCACGCAAATCTGATTGTAGGACTGGGGCCCATGTTGGCATGTTTTCTTGCTTTATTTTGAATGAAGTTTTAACAGCTGTTACACGCCATATGGGTGACTGTACAGGAAACAACAAAGTTAACATTCAGCTTTGTTGACTGGCTGGTCAAAGTTCTCATCCTCCTGACTTGACAGATCAATGATACTCTGCTTTCAGACAACCTAGGTAGCTCCTGCTCTTTCTCTTACATTCTGCCCTGTTTTAAGCCATGTTCATGTCTTTCAGTATAAAAAAGGCACTAACTAATTTCTGGACACTGCATTGTTTTTCAGTATTCTAGGAACTGTGGTTATCAAAATAACGGTGGGGAAAAAATCTATTTTTGGAGACTATATACACAGTTATCCTTACTGTACTTTTGGAAAAAAATTCACAACACATTTTATCATAACCTGCCTAGAAATGTTCGGCACAGATTTTTAATGCATAAATAACTATCCCTTGTAAGAAGGATGATTTAGTATTCCATCGGGTTCTAGTGGCATTACTAGTAACAGTCTTTGCAATCGTGCAATTATTAGCCAAGAATAACATTCCCATCTATGTGTCAAGAGCCTTTTGGAGCATGGTATCCAAGCATTTCCTGTCTGAGAAGTACTTTCACAGCTGCACAGGTTAATGATGTTTGGAACCTGAAGAGTTGTAAATCCAGTCCAGTCCAATTAGAGTCATGCTTCCGAACATAAAGATTATGCCAACTATGAGAAAAATCAGGGCCTGTAATTGGAGAAAAAATCTATATTAATAGTGAAAATATGTTAGGTCACAGACTAATTCTATTGGAATCGCATTATACATCCATCACCTACTAAGGGCCTGAACCAATGAAGCTCTATTTGCATGAGCAATCTTTGATAGTCCCTCAGTGAATTTATTTGGATGAAAGTTCCTCCTGTGCAGAGAGCCAGCAGGAAACCAGTTCACAATTTAAGTCCCTTTGCACAGGGTGAACGTCATACTATGTGAGCAAGGCTTTGCGGAATGGGCCCTAAATAACCACTTTATAGTATTTATCTGCTTCATTAATATGAACACTAATAAGATTTATGTATCTTCTAGTTCTGTTTTACCTTTAAAAATGGCCACACATGGTCTGATAGCAAGAACAGCTTGTAGTATTAAGCCTTTAGGCCCTGATTCAGGAAAGCTATTACGAATGTTCTTCAGTCCATCCCTATTTAGGACAGCTCTTAAGCACCTACTTAAATTTAATTATGTGGTTAAGTCCCGTTGAGGGTCAATGGGATTTACATTCTTAAAGTCCTGAATTGGGACTTTAATTAGCATGATTGGGACAATTTTAGGACATTTAACTCCTGCCACAAAAATTAACATTGTATTTAGAGTTGTCAATTAATCGTAGTTAATGCATTTGATTAACACAAAACAAATTAACTAGATTAAAATATAGTCATGTTTAATTGCACTGTTAAACAATAATAGAACACCAATTTATAAATTTATTATAAATAATTCTGGATGTTTTCTACATTTTCAAATATATTGATTTGAATTACAACGCAGAATACAAAGAGTACAGTGCTCACTTTACATTATTATTTTATTAGAAATATCTGCACTGTAAAAAAGATAAACAAAAGAAATAATGTTTTTAAATTCACCTCATACAAGTACAAACTCTTTGTCATGGAAGTGCAATTTACCAATGTAGAATTTTTTTTCACATAACTGCAGTCAAAAACAAAACAATGTCAAATTTAGAGCCTACAAAGCCACTCAGTCCTACTTCTTCTTCAGCCAATCACAAAGACAGACAAGTTTGTTTACATTTACGAGAGATAATGCTGCCTGCATCTTATTTAAAATGTCAGCTGAGAGTGAGAACAGGCGTTCACATAGTACTGTTGTAGATGGTGTTGCAAGGTATTTATGTGCCAGATATGCTAAACGTTCATATGTTCTTTCAGGCTTCTAGCTGTAGGCTCTAAAGTTTTACATTGTTTTGTTTTTGAGTGAAGTTACTTAAAAAAAATCTACATTTGTACGTTGCACTTTCACAATAAAGAGATTTCACTACAATACTTGTATGAGGTGAATTGAAAAATACTATTTCTTTTGTTTATTTTTTTTACAGTGCAAATAGAGAATATATAAATAATAATCTAAAATGACCACTGTACACTTTGTATCCTGTGTTGTAAAAGAAATCAATATATTTGAAAATGTAGAAAAACATCCAAAATATTTATAATAAATTTAAATTCTATTATTGTTTAACAGTGCAATTAAAACCAGGATTAACTGCAATTATTTTTTTAATCTCACGATTGATTGCAATTCTTATTTTTAATCGTTCAAGAGCACAGTCTCAGTGAAGGATGATAAATTCTGAATGTTTCAGACACAGACACACACTAGTGAATAGACACAATTTCGTTCTCAAAATTTGCAAAAATATATTTTATGTAATGATGTAGTTATTGAAAAGTTTATTCCTTTTATCGCCTTAATATATATAAATGAAACATTTTCCCTTTCAGTTAAATATTTCAAACAATTATATTTATGTATATATTTTATCAAAATCTTTTCTGAATAATTTTCAATCTATACTTCCCTGAAAGATACGTGTTGGAAGAAATGATTGATGTTAGTGTTTAGGAAAATAAGACATTGATATCACTGGTAGAGCCTCATATGGTATGAATGCATGCTGTGGATATATGACATGCCTGCTGTATGGTTACTAATCTACCTCAATCAGGATCTCAAATACTTCTATTAATCTGTGTTACAATATCCCTGTTAGCCTTGACATGCAATCTTCCTCCTAATCCACTGCTGACTACTTCTATGAAAGACAACCACTTGTTCTAAAGTGTGTGGCAGATGTGTTATGTCTAGGTGCTAATTAGGGACTGTTTTGGAATGAGTAAATGGCTTTTATCTGTGGTTTAAAGCGCATGTTAATTCAGGCACGCATTGCCATTTAGCCCTTCACAAAATGAATGTCCATTTAATGTTTCTCAAAACAGGTGCCTGTTGCAGTTTAGAAAGGTAATGAACTTCCACTATGCCATGAACAGAAAGATACAACTTTAACACAATTAGCATTGTGGGTCCCATGTGCTGTCCTACCAACCCTCCTTATGGATACACTGATCATTTCTTCTAGCCTGAAAGAATAGAGATAGACTCATACATACACAGATAATAATATAATTAAGTTTGTGTGCTTAATTATTGGCCACTCTGGAGCAGATGCTGCAGTGACAAACCTTATTCTGTTCTAATTTTATTATGCTCATCCAAAGCCGAACTAAAATAATAATGTCATTTATAATTGCTAGTTCCATCCCTGCCAGGGTTCCAGCAGCCAAAGGCTGCTTCTTCACTAACCATGTTGCAGCTATTTGCATTGCAATGTGGGTAATATCGTGGGCTACACATTACTTTCAGCCTGTGCATTAGACTCTCAAATATAAATAGAAATACTATTGCCATATTAGGAGCAATACGTGAGCCCTTTATTTTAAAAATAATACTTACAGAATATGCAAATACTGCCCCCCCCCAAAAAGTGTTCTGAACTTAGCAATGATGACAAGAAAACTTCTTACTGCTGGTTTTTCAGCTTGAGTTAAAGCCTATGGAGTAGTCTGGAGTTGCTAACCTGAGTTAAAAGCCAAGTTGCCCTGTCTTCACTGCCATTTCAACCCAAGTTAAGAATACACCTTTTTTTTTTTTGCAGTGTAGGCCCTCTGGGTGAAATCTCAGTCCTATTGAAGTCAATGGGTAATTTGCTATTGACTTTGATAGGGCTAGGATTTCCCTTTTCTTAGTATCTTTTGTACATTCTTCTGAGCTGTTTGCTTTTTATCCTGCACTGTTGGGCATCACTCGGGTAGCAACTCCTTGTGGACATCTGCTTAGCAATGTCCACGAAAAGATCTTTGTTCTGATGGCTGGCCACAAGAGCTTGCTACATCAACCATTGCTTCTCTCCAGATGGCAAAAAGGTCTAGGGTCTCAGCTCAGCACACTGCAAGTGGCTGTCTGAGACGTGGTAGGGCTTCTGGAGTGACACCGTATCAATGCTGATACACTCCCATCCATCATCAAATAGGCAAATTCTGACTCCAGTTTGGTTTTTAAATGGAGGAGGGAACATCTGATCAACTTGACACCAGAGCTGGTGAGGGCACACAGGTAAACAGACAGGTCACCTACAAAGCAGTGTGGGATAGCAGTTGTAGGACTGCCAAAGTGGTGTGCAGCAGCATTGCATGCACATGAACAATAGACTGAACTAACTTGATTTGCATTGTACTCGGTTCACTTTGAAAGAGGACTCCAGAGTTCACAATAAATGTGGATTTAGTGTGCTAGGGTTGGCAAAATTTAATTTTTTAAAAATAATTTTGACAGATAATACTGGTTTATTTTTAAGTATTATTTGATTTTTATCAATTTAAATTTTCACAGTTGTGGGAAATTATAGGAATCACACAATGGCAGGGTGTCAGACAATAATTACTTGATGGCGGATGTGGAGATTCAAAAAGTTAAAGTTTTATAGCCATTAAAACTCAAATTGGCAAAATATATAGAGTACATATCCTTACATCAAATGTTAATAAATTCTGACATGGCACTTTTCTGACTTTGCCTATCTGTAAATTTCAATTATTATTGATGGAGATTTTTTATATTGGTTTGTGTATTGGTATGGTGAAATTTGATGTTTCCTACCATTCACCAAGTAAAAATTGAATCCTTCCTAGCCTAGCTATATGAATTGTGTCTTGTGTTTAAAGCATTTTCAAACCGGATTAATTTTACTTAATCTGGTTTAATCTTCCTGTGTAGACAAGCCCTGCATTTCTCCAAGAGCTCTAACGTCCTTTTGGAGGATTTTAGAAACCTCTACCAGGCAGCTCCATCCCTTGTGGAAGAGCCAGTGCTGCAGCTCATAACAGGGCAAAATCCCACAGACCATACAGGTGATTAATTCATTTGGAGCCAATTGTACAACTCACAAGAGTAAGGTATGCAGGACTGGGCTCATAATTGTAACAACCAGTGTGAAACAACTGTTAATTGTAACAAATCTTAAAAAATCCTCCTCATGTGATTCCTCCTACTTTACTCACCCCTATCTTCTGGGGTGACCTCAAGGCTTCTTTCTTGACAAGCCGTAGATAGAAAGCAGCAGGAAGAATGAAAATCAGCATTGTGGCAGCCGACGCACCTGGAACAGAAACCATAACTGAGTTCTGCATAACACGTAAATATGTACTGCATTGTACAGAAAAGAAAGTTTAACTGGAGTGCTATTGTATACAACTATAGTTTCAGGCTGTGCAAGGTTTTATATTATAACACTCTGTTTTCAGTTAGTTATAACTTTCTTACATTTTCACTGAAAAACTAGACTGAAAAAAGTGTCCCCTTGAATAAAATGTCCCTGCCCAATGGTGAACTTTATTTTTACTTTAATGGGATCTGGATTGGGTCCTGTGTAGGAAGGAGAAAGGACAGCGCAGAATCGCATTATTATTTCTTCGGGAGGCATCATCCCCTTTTCTCTATAACTCTCTGACTTCAAAAGGAGCTGTGTATCAGAGAGATGACCCTCACTTTGGACTGTCATGTTTTCCTCCTTTGTTGTTTAGAAAACTTATACATTTGCTTTATCCTAATAAAATTATCAACAATACAGCAGTTTTGTGACAATTTCCCAAAGTCTACATATTTCTGACTTTACAAATTAAAAGAAGTCATAACACTTTAAAAGGTTACAATAAACTGTGGGCATGTGCCATGAATTCCATCAAATAGTCAGTTCAATTCAGACTCTTTCAGTGAGTAAAGTTCCCAAATTCTGGACAGGAAAGCTGCTTTTTAATCACTGGCAAGGCTCTACTGCAGCAGTTCCCAAACATTTTCCCTGCATGATCCCATTTTCAGATGTGCTGTTTCCCACTATCCCAGACAGCATGGAAGTTGCAATTTAAAAATGGTGTCCTCCCTGTAGTGTGACCTCACATGCACTGTACATGCAAGGTTCATGCCACAAGGAGGATGCCATTTTGCTTTACAAAACGGCGTCCTCTGGATTGCATCATCTCACACATGTACGGTGCGTGTGAGGTCATGATGCATGGAGGTGGCCTTTTTGCAAAGCAAAATAGCATCTGCTGTGCAACGTGACCTCGTGCATACAGTGCATGTGAGGTCACGCTGTGTGGAGGAGGCTATTTTGTAAAATGGCGTCCTCTGCGTGCTTGGGACTGCCATGACCCCATCTGTTGATGAAGCGATCCCACTTGGGGTCATGACCCACAGTTTGGGAACTGCTGCTCTATTGTCTGTGGTGTAAGCAAATATACAATTATTCATATTTATTTGCATTGCATAGTAAGATTAATTCAGAGTAGAAAGTTTTCCAGTCAGTGATGTAATAAAAAAGAGACTACAAACTGTAGTGGCAATTCTGTTGAGTGACATAGACCTTCTTGGGGCAAATTTCCAGACCAGGAATGGGTGAAAAAAATCATAAAAAAATTAAAAGGAGACCAGTACTAGCAATACAAGGGAAACTTCCTCCAAGACTATTTGAATCTCCTGACTCCTCAACCAACACTTTCAAACTGACTGAAAACAAGGTTTGGGAGCGTGTGTGTGGGTGGTGGTGGGGATGTTAGAGGATAAGAGGAAGAAATGTAAAATTTAAAAAAAAAATCTTTTTCCTGATCGTTTTTTAATCCAAATTTGGAAATTAAATATATTACGACCAGTTCCGTAGATAGTGGAGTTTCTTACCTCTCAAAATGTTAAATGAAACTTGTTGACATTTTTATTCTCTGTGTCTTATGCAGGCTGCCAACTAAAGTCTGGTACCATTTAGCTTGGATGAGTCATTTTCAGTCTCTTTTTTTCCCTTTAACCCTTCCAGTGCAAAATCAGGAGTAAGTGCACTGAAGCTATTCCATTGTGAATGAGACAAAACTCACTTCCAATACAGGAATGTAAGCCATTCTGTTTTGATACAGATTAACATCATAAACTGAAAGTATTCATGAAACCTACCAATGAATCCAAAGATGTCTTTAATAGCAGGCACAAAAATTACGAGTGTGTTAGTAAATGCAAGAATTACTGCTGCAATCAGGAAATGCCTTATCCAACTGAACGGCCTTTTGGGAAACAACAACGTGGTGACTGATGAGCGGATCTGTAACAGGAAAAATAAAAGCAGAAGATGAATGATGAGTTACAAAATCAACTCTTTAAGATTTGTGCTAGTTATTTTTGCAGTGAGAAATTTTAAACAAAGAAATATATTTTAATTCATTTTCTTCCCTCTTTTACCACCCTGATGCAGTTTTGAGGCCCAGTTTCACAGTTTATTGCAGAAGCTCAAATATTTACAATGTAGAAGAAAGACAAATAAATAGGGTGTAAAAATCAGGGAGAAAAAAATCTGTTCCACTAAAAGATACTGGTATCAGGAAAATGCAAAGAATCCCATAACAAATCCTAATTAGCAGATGAAAATGTATTTATGTGTGGATGAAAATAAATGAGTTATTTTAGAGCTGAATCTGATCCAACTAACATCTGTGGGAGCTTCCTTCTATGCTAACAAAATCAAGCAGTAATTTTATTTCCATTTTAAAATATATAACGAGATAAAAAATAAACAGATCTGGTGATTATAATATTCTATATTACATTTATAAGATACGTAGGATTCTCTTTGCTCATTGTGACTTCACAGATTTGAACATAGTTTCTTTGGTTTTGTGCTAGCGGAGATAAGTAGGTAAAAGGTCAACAGCAAATCCATTTGGCAACAGTAGATAGTGTTACACTGCAATATTGAGAAGGGTACAGAGATCTGCAGGATGGAAGCAGAACAGTATATGTTCACATGCTTTTAAAAAACATATGCTTCAAATCATTCCCATCTTTTAAAATAATAGAGAGCTGATTCTGAACTAGTTGGGTAATTCAATAGGAGTATGAATTTCTGTCAAACTTAGAGTCTTCACGTTTTAAAATACATTGAAAGAGCTGCATTATAGATTTTCATGTCTAAGTGTTATGAAGAGATAACTGTGTTTAAAATAAAAAATGTTCAATGTAATATTGAACCACTTTAAAAATTCTAGGCCAGCCCTCAGGCTGATTTACCAACTAAAGTGCTAGTCTCTGCCTCGCTACTAAATTATATACTGTTTCCAGTATGTTATACGTGGCATGTGATTCCACTTGAAATTAAACCGTATTTAAGTTTCATTGATGATTAATGCCGTACAAGAGTAAATTTAAAAACTCTGATACGTGAAGTGTAATTTTTTTGTAAAAGAATAAAAATTCTGAATACTTCAAATAATTAAAGTTACAAATATAGTTCTCAAAATTAAAAATGTAGAGTTTGTAGATATCTTAATAGAGCCTTATGACTGCGGTATCTAATTGCTCAACCTTTATTTGATATTTAAGTGGAATGTTGTTCGAATAATTATACACAAAGCCAAAAGTGTAAAATGAAAACTCTGGCAGATGTGGGTTTTTTTAATGAGGTAATCAAAATTGTGTTGCCTTTTAGCCTATTTTCAACTGCAAAATGATCACCATGATTAAGAGACAGATTACTATGAAAACAACAGTGATATTTACACCACGACACAAGTCAGGGGAGCCGAACTGATCACTTTGTGTGTGTTTTCTACAGAGGGTATACTGTAACTTCTCAAAGATATTTCTAAGGGTATATATTATATTACTTGAGCTGTTATCCTCGTTTTAAACACACATCACTATGTCTGTAAACAATACACGTTCAGGATTTATGATTCAAAATGTACACTTACTCTGATTCAGTATTTCCTTAAGGCAGTGGTCCCCAAACTTTTTAAGTGGCATGCTCCCTTAGCCCTGTCTGTGCCCCCCTAACTCCTCCCCAGCCGGGCGTTGGAGCAGGGCCACAGTTGAGGCCAGAGGCTGCAGCTAGGAGTGGGGGCTGCAGTGTCCAGAGCCAAATCGGGAAAAGTAGCTGGGAGCCCAGGGCTAGGGCTGAGGGCCAAGGCTTTGCACGGGCACCGGGATGGCTATGGCCAGAAGCCACGGGCAAGGGCCGAGGCTGCAGCCACGTACTGAGGCAGGGGCCAAGAACACAGGTGGGGGCCAGGCATCGAGGCCGGGGACGGGCGCTGAGGTGGGGATCGTGGGCTGAGCCCACGGCTGAGCGCCAAGGTTGGCACTCGGGTCAGGGCTGGGAACCGAAGCCGGAGCCATGGTTGGGGGTTGGTGTCAGAACAGAGCTGGGGGCACAGCGGGGTGGCACTCCCTCCCCACTCCCTATGGAGGCTGGCCTGGGCCCTGCTGCGCCCCTTATAATGTTTGTCCCAGAGGGGCACACCCTACAGATTAAAGACCTCTGCTTTAAGGCCATTATGCAGCAATACTTTGAGAAGCCTAGAACTGCTGATCGAATCAGTCAGTAGCACAGGAGCTGCTATAGTGTGATGCAGCTTGCTGGAGCTCTGTCAATACCAGTGTTGGATTTGGTTCTGTATGCCTACCTAGATTTACCTCCCAGAAGACAGTACACCCACTGCTTCAAATACGAGCACAAAAGAAACAGATATCGGAAATCTGCTGCACTTTTTCCCCACTCACCTGCTTCTCTTCCATGGCCTCCCCTCCTTCTCAACTGCTCTTCAGTGCTGAACCAACATTGAGGGAGTGTGTAGTTCACTCTGCTAAAGCGTGCGCACCTGTGTGCACTCCTGGTGGTGTTCTCGTTGCCCCAGACACAATGCTGCCAGGGGAACACCCCTCTACGTTTCTCTACCATAGAGAGTCCTAAGGTTACTTCACACCCCTTTGACTATTAACAGGTAATAATTATCCTCTTTTCTCCTATTCCCAATATTGCCACCCAAAGTTAGTCCTAACATGGAAGATAAGAGCTTTTAACCATTGATTTTGTTTGTGTTCTTCCAAAGTTTGGAAAAACCACTTCAGGCAGTGGCTTGAAAGCTGCTACATTGTCTCCAGAAGCTACTTAGGATCACTAACACTTCAAACTCATTTTGCTAATCTGTTAAATACAGTACACAGGATTCCAGAGATATACTTGGCAATAGTCCTTTGGCGATGCTATGCTTCAGTTTTTAAATGGTCAGTACTCCAAGTTACCCAAAAGCACAGCTGTTTGTCTCAGGTGAAATATAAATGAGAAAACAGAAAATGGCACAAAGTCCCAGGACTTGGTTCTCTTAAATGTTAGAGTGTGACAAAATGAACGTAAAAATAGGTCATTTCATGTGTATAGGCTGCTCAGATTTCATCTTCAGAAACTGTATTTACTTACAGGGAAAAGGACTATGGGCACAGTCAACGTGACAGCCACAAGCACTGCCAGGCGAACCAGCAGAAGAGGGGTGTCGAAGGTGTACACTTTGGTGTATGTGTGAAGTAATTCATCCTCAACTCCTCCTGCAAAAGACAACGAAAACAGGCTAAGCTCATTCAGGCACAACCTATGCTTTCCAAACTAAGATTTTATAACTTAGCAAGACGAAAGATGCCGTGTCCCTGCAGTTATGGTCAGATACATGCTACTGGTTAGAAACAAAAGATGCAGTTTTCCTCCATACCTGTCCCTTCGTGGTAGAAATGTTGAGGGTAATAATGGTCAGCATTTATATAATGCGTTCCATCCAACGGTCTTAAATTACTTTACGAAATGAGTTATACAAGCCTCAGATGGGGAAACTGAGGCAGAGTGGCAAACTGACTTCCCCAAAATCACACTGGACATAAGTGGCAGACCTATGTATAGAACTCCTGGCTTCCAGTCTGGTACTCTAGCCACCGGACTAAACTGCTTCCCCAAAAGGGAAAGTGGATGCATGTGTTTGAAAGTTCAACATACGTAGTAATTATGTGCTGTACTAACTGTTCCGAGCTTCCATGTCATAACGGAGGAACTGATAAAGTAAAAAGCAGTGCAAGTGAAGCCTGAGTGCAGCAGCAGCAGGAACACACGGTCTACTATGTCTACAGACTAAATTATACCAGGTAGTGCCTCCCTATGGCCCTTTCTACACTAGAATGTATTGCACATATTTTCAGGAAAGGTGAAACTGCAACAGCGATGTAGCAGTGGTGTAAAAGCTAGATATAGAAGTGCTCCATTGTACTGTGAAAACCTGATGGGCGTTAGAGTTTTGCCAGCTTGGCTTCCTCTGGCCGTGTGAAAAGAGTGACATATCCAGCAGCTTTTTCACTGAATGCATGCAATCATGACACGCACAGCTGTTCATTCTCACCCGTTGGTACTGATAACACCTAAAAGAAGAGAGAAACTTCTACAGAGAATATGGCTTTGACTCACTGACTCACCGTAGAAGGTAAGATAACCAAAGAGAGCAGCAAGGAGATACATGATGAGCATTCCAGCAATGGAGATGTTTGAAACATTCTGCATCCTCTTTCGTGAACGGCTGAATAGGAAGAGAAGAGTAGCAGTGTAACTAGTTTATAAAATCTATATTTGTACAGACCTTGAACTACTACAAAAAGTCCAAGCTATATTCTGTTAACATTGTCACTAGTTAGTGAATTCAAGGCAACGAAACCTAAATCAATATTATATCTAACTCAAGTGAGTTTTAAAGCCCTTTGTTTCAAACTTCAGCATCACACTGTACACAGCTCAGAATGATCTGGACTTATAAAGGTTTTAAATTCAATTGCTAACTTGATAATGTTAAAATTGAAACTCATTATAATCATTTACATATTTAAACAACATCAACTTTGAGCTGAGTTTTTTAAAGTAAAAATGTAGGTGCTAAATTTTAAATGCAATTTTTCACACTATAGACCCCACTTGTATAGATGAAGCGCTTCACTGAAGAATCAGGGACCGACAGAAGAATAGGTAAGATAATTTCTTTAAAATGTACATTGGTTAAACATTTTTACAAGAAAATTCTGGAGTAGGATTGGCTGGAGATGGGCTTTAGCCGTCAGCAAGTTTACTTCCTCAGAGCTCAATAATGCTAAGATGTGGAGTAATGTAAACCAGTTAACATGGATGTGAGAGATAAATTACTGAACCTCTTGACTTTAGCATAAACTTGGAAGAAATAATTAACAACTAATGAGAATTCAATCAGAAAGCATGAGAAAAATCTTCACTACATGATATAGGCCTTATTCCTTCAACCAGATCGTGCAGGGCAGATCTTTGCACCCACCCAGAGTCAATGGGACTCCAGGAGATGTGAAGGTGAGCACTGACTAATACAGGTACAGGACTGAAGCCTCACTCATCGAGATACGTTTGGTGTTTGGCAAGGCTTGAATTCATGATCGTAAGAGAAATGTTTCCAAATATTTCTGGTGACTGATATTTCATAATATTTCACTTAATTTCAAGAAATACTAAGTTATTGTCCCTTAAGGTAAATACTGACCCACGTAAACCTCAGGTCAGCAATCCTGATCATCACCAATATCTGCTTATTATGGAAGGCAACAAACCATTAATAGGTGAATTTGTGCACCATTGATGAAAGCAGGACACCTATGCAATGATCTGATAATTGCTACTGGTTTAACTCTGGAAGTGTGTGACACCTTTTTTTAAAAGTAAAGTGAAGAGCCTTACTCTTTAAGTTCACTGTATATTGGTAGCACCTCAGGGTGGCATACGAATGCAAATGCCAGGATGGGTATTGTATAGGCTGTCTGAAAAACAAAAGTGTTTTGGGTGAGTATCACTACTGAATCATCTGAGTTTATCGTGTTTGGCAGCAGTTCAGTTGTGGAGTTAATGGCTATAGACAAATTCTGTGGAATCTCCCTTACCTGTGAGTTAAACACAAAATATTTGGGTTGACACTTGTCATCATTACTGTGGGCTTCATATTCTACTCCACTTGGGTGTAGGGTGTCTTTTGCCTCCTCAAACCCTGTAGTATGCCCAGGCATATTGTCCATCATGAAATTCAATCTAGAATTAACAGACTCATTTGGCAACATTGCTAAGTGCATTGGAAACGAGTTGTTGTTGTCAGTCCAGTTTCCAACATTCTTTTCCAGGACAGGGAAAGGACAAGGTATTTGGGATTTCTTGTAGATTACCTACAATAAGAATAGAAAATGTCATCACAAGTGTATAGCTTTGAAAAGGTGGCTTCTATTTACACCCTTGACTGAAAACATTAGTAGTTGAAAACTTAGTTTTTTAAGGTGTCATCTTGTGATTACTGCCCCTCCTTGGCTAGGAATTGAGCATATTCTGTTAGTTTTGTTACACTGCCGGCACCTCATTTTTTGTCTCATCTCCCTGTTACGTTTTGCTTTTTAAATTGTAAAGTCTTTGGGATAAGGATTGTCAGGTACAGTGCCTAGCATTATAGGGTCTTAGCCAGGCTGGCCTCTAAATGCTAGTAATAATAATATGTACAGGGAAGACATCTAAAGTTTCCTAATTATTTAAAGATTATGTATGTCCTACTTCTGGTTATAGCTAGTGATATATTTCATATAGTCACATACCACAGTGAGAAAGAAAACCATGCAGGTAAGTGAAAATCCACTCGTATAACCAAGGTAACCTTCAAAAAAAGAATAAAAAAATGAACATGCAGTTAAAGCACATATAAATTCAGGTGACTAATCAAGATAAGAAATAAAATAAGACATTTTAAGTAAGAAAATTGTTTTACCTAAATTTTTTAGAAGAGAAAGTGGAAGAATAATTCCAACTGACACAAGTATAATGAGGTAGTTACCATTCAGGTACCATTCTCTAAAGAGGGGAAAACCAAACCAATATTAATCATTTCTGTCAAGGTTAAATAGAACATTTTAATTGAAGTCATAGATTGTGCAAAACAAACATACCCAGAATTCTCTTCAAGATGCAGAAATGTTCTGATTACTTCAGGAAGTTCATATTTAATAATAAAGAGGTAGCTTGACATTGCTGAAAAAACAAACACACCAGTTAAGTAAAGTAGAAGGTATGGTTCCAATGCAGGATCATTACTATTATCGTTCTTTAAAAAAAAAATCAGAGAAACCACAAACTATATTGAAAATATAATATATATGTTGATTTTAGCCAAAGTTGCTCAACTATACAAACATGTAGATGAAATGAAGTAGGGAGTCCAGTTTTCAGAATTGGCTGTCTAAGGTATAGTACCCAGATAGTTATGCATTTTGGCACTCAAATAACCATTTACGTGCCATAAATGGCACTGTGAATAAACAGATGACAACTTGACAGTGCTACCTAGTTATAAGGTAATAGCCATATTCTGAACTAAAAATAGCTTTCAGTCTTGGAATATGATATAGTTATTATTGAATCAAATAATACACTCGAATTGTTGATATGCTGAAATATGCATTCTTACCCTTTCTCTTTGCTTTGCTATTGTAAATTCAGCTGCTCTGATGGACTATTTTCCTCAGAAATCTCCATCCATTATTCATAATAAGCCTGGCTGCCTCAACTTCTCATCCCCACCCTTCCTGAACTGTCAACCTACTTAACCTTTGTTTTCCCTGTGTTACATTCCTCTTTCCTCAACTAAGTATAATTCCTTGTCTAATTAAACTGTATTTAATATCTGGGCTTGAATAAGGAAGGACTCAAGTTGAGACACGCACGTTTGTTATACATTCATGGGATGGGGTCTTCGAAGAGCTATAGTAGCCAATGAGAAGAGAAGGACTGATTGTGCAATTCTTTCTATTGTGAATAGCGACTATGTTAGCATAGTTTGTTATGAAATTGCTATATGACTGACAAGTTGCCTTTGTTTTGGCTGGGTGATTGTGATCGGCAGCCAGGTTACAGAGGTTTCCCAACAGCAGAAAGTTTTAAAACACCAAGATCATACACATTTCCATTTCATCTTCCAAAGTGGTATTTAAATTATTTCAGCCATTTGCAGTTAACAAAGCAGAAAAAGTTACAAAGCTCCCAAGCTTTCAGCTACTTTGTTCTGTTACATTCTACACCAAGAACAGATTAATTAAAAAAGATGGGACTCTCCCATGAGCTAAGGCCCAATTCTGCAAATTTTGGCACGTGGCAGATCATGTGAGTAAAGTCTACTGAATAATGGTTGCAAGATCAAGCTCACAGGGCCTGAGCCTGCAAAAGGCTGAGCACCGTCAATTGTCACCCAAGTTAGTGGGAGGTGAGGGTGCCCAACAACTCACAGGTTTAGGCCCAAAATAAAATGTGGTGTCAAGAGATAATTGAGCTGGAAAATCAATTACTGAGCACCTTTCTACTGTTTTTTTCTGCTACTCTGAAGTCAAAGTAATGTGGCTGCTTTTTTTTTTTTTTTGCTATGCACATTACTGGGGGCCATACACTTCATTGTGCTCAATCCATGATGGCACCCGTCTCAGCCTCAGGGCCTGTGCTACCAAGGGAGACCAGTGTGTATTTTCATTATGGAGAAAAATATTAAGCTTTAAAATATTTGTTCATAAGAACATTTTGCCCTTACCTCCAATATTCTGCATTATAATCGAAATAAAAGCACCGTATTTTCCAGGCCATCCAAATGCCTTTTCACCTAGTTTTTCATATATTAGGGAGCCTAGATGCAAAAAGAAAACATGGTCAGCTGTAAAAATGCACGTGGTTAATCACATTTGAAAAAGTAGTATATGCATGCAACATGAACGTTCAGTTAACCAAGAGAGTCCTCATACCTCCTTCTTTTGAGGTCTTCAGTAAAAGGTGAACTGAATAGAGTGATAATACTGCTATACAGAACAGTAGAATTCTGTAAGGAATAACAGAAATTAGAATTTTGAAGCTGACAATAAATATAAGAAATGGACTTAACAGAACATATATTGAGTTGCTCTCCATTAGTTTAACATGTACGTGGTCCTGAGACCCGTTTGAGTATTGGACTCATTGGACAAAAGGCAGAGGTAATCTTAAGCTGTAATGTGCTTATACCTCCTTTGGTAAGGAGGTATATACTGTGTAAGTTACACCATCTTAGCTTGCCTCTACAGACTTGCTTAGACTCACTGAGGCTCCAGTTCTGTGTTGTCTTTGCAAAGGCTGATTCCTGCACCCACACAGAGCCCAGTGGAGTCAATTGGACAGGGCATAGGCAGACCTTGCAGGATGCAGGGCCTTAGACTCCCATCCATTTCCCAACATGTAACTTAACCTCTCTCCCTACCCAGCACCTCTGAACCATCTGAAAAACAGTAACAACATCAATGGGAACTGTTGGCTAGTCACTGTTTGAAAACGAGGGCATATAGCTGCCTCACTGTGAACTATGGAGCCTAGGTTCAGTGATCCTTTTGGGCACTATAGATATAAAGAAAGATCTCGTGTAATGATCAGGGCCAAGCAAAGAGCACTGTATGATGCTGGAAATCTTGCTTTCTGAAAGCATACAGTACTCGCTTCTAACCCGGCAGACTGTGAGATACTGGTGCTTGAATTCATATAATTCTGATTACCCTTATGCTTTCTCCACATACTACTTCAATTCTACACGATTTCAGTGGCTGCTATCTTGAGAACTACTGATGCAAGAAATTAATACTTTATGTGACTTTTTAAGGGCTAATATCTAGCAGCAAATATCTCCAACAGCCGATGATGGGAGACTAGATGTGGAGGGCTCTGAGTTACTACAGAGAATTCTTTCCCAGGTATCTGGCTGGTGGGTCTTGCCCACATGATCAGAGGCTAACTTATCGCCATATTTTGGGTCTGGAAGGAATTTCCCCCATGTCAGATTGGCAGAGATCCTGGGTTTTTGTCTTCCTCTACAGCATGGGGCACAGATGGCTTGTAGGTTTAAACTAGTGTAAATGGTGGATTCTTTGTAACTTGGTATCTTTAAGTTGTGATTTCAGGACTTCAGTAACTCAGCCAAGGTAATGGGTCTATTACAGGAGAGGGTGGGTGAGGTTCCGTGGCCTGCAATGTTCAGGAGGTCACCACCTTGCCTTCAGCCTGCTTGCCTGTAAACCAGGGGTCAGCAACCTTTTGGAAGAGGGGTGTGAACTCTTCCCACCACCCTTCTCCCATGTCCCATGGGCCCAGTACCCTGGCCAGGGTGTTAGATGGCGGTGGAGGGGCCAGTTTCCTTTCCTGCTCTCCCCCTCCCACTCTGCTGCAATAATGGTCTACCTGGGGAGGCGGCACTGGCCAGGCCCTCCTCTGAGGAGCCATCCCCTGCTGGCATCCCCAGTGGCCGCCCCTCTGCCACATGGGCCCAGTGGTACCTGGGCAGGGGTGAGGGGAAGTGGCCACCATGTGGCTCCTGGCTGGGGCCAGTGGTGGTGTGGTGACAAAGCCCCTCAGCCTCCCATTCTCCTGTCCCCCGCCTGCCATGTGGGAGAGGGTTGGAGCTGGAGGTGGAAAGCAGCCGCCATGCGGTTCCTGGCCGACATGCTGACCTGGACCCTCAGCCTCCTCCTGGCCTTGCCCCTGCCTGCCAAGTGGGAGAGAGGTGGTGCCAGAAAGGGGGAGCGGCCGCCACACAGCGCTGCTTCTGGTCCCGGAGCGGCACGGTGTGCTGCTCAAAATGGTCACGTGTAGCACCTTTGGCACACATGCCATAGGTTGCTGATCCCTGCTATAAACGCTGTATGATTGAGTTGTATATATTTTGGGGGAGATATTAGGGTGCCGGAGGGCTCTACGTTGCCTGCTCCCGTTAACCAGAAGTTTTCTGTGAAAACTCCATATGGAGTTAATGCTGCTTATGGCAGTATTAAAGTATCAATCCATGCCATTCTACTCCATGCAGAAATGTAGGTAAGGAATCCATTGATAGCAAGGCTCTTAAATTAGCTACAGTACAGGAGGACAGAGGGACTGGGGTCAGTGTAAAGGTGCTGTTTCAGTGTGATCTGGTTCTTGGGATCTGTGTGGGGTGGAGTTCCTTGTGAATTTTGTAGTGCTGTGGAATTTCAAGGCCACATTCCCTGTCCTCTCCATGCAGCTGCAAACCATTTCCCAGTGGGGGAAAAATGCAGGGAGGACTCTGCAGGGTTAACTTTCTGAGCTTTAGGAACCTTTCTCTCCTCCTGTGGAA
Organism: Mesoclemmys tuberculata; assembly: GCA_007922155.1. Lineage (NCBI taxonomy): Eukaryota > Metazoa > Chordata > Testudines > Chelidae > Mesoclemmys > Mesoclemmys tuberculata. The sequence continues at coordinate 50,738,083 of ML675616.1, forward strand.
AATGTCACTGAAAGGGAGCATTCGGGCCATCTCTGAACCATACATTAGTTACAGTAAATATAATCTGAATTAGGATTAGTACAGTAGATTTCATTTGGCAAAGGGAATTTTTCAATCCTATTGAAAGCTAAAGTCACAATCTATAAAAACAGAATCATGTATAGCAAGTATATGCCTGCCTCCGAAGTAACTATATCCTCCACATAGTTGTCTGCTTTTAAATGAGGCTCTCCTCCACAAGAAGGGAGAATGTTCTCATCCCCAAAGTATGAAACTGTGACAGGAAAGAAAGTGAGCTGCTAGGTGGAGAAAGGGATTTATGTTTGTTTTTTATTAGATAGTCCTGCTAGTCTTAAACACTGCATTTTTTATTTTTGCCAACAAAGCTAACATGCCCATGCCAGTATTTATGTTAAATTTAAGATTTGTTAGCCATAGTTTTGAATGTGCTGAATCCTAACAGTTAGGATTTAGAAGATATAATGGACTTTTTTTCTAGCCAGGGCTAATATACAATAGAATAGAGATAATTCATAGCTAGGTTGGTTATTACTGACCACGCTAAAGAAGAAGGTTCTTTGAACTCTCAAGAGGTTTTAAAAATACCCTTTCAAAGTTTCTTGGCTCTAAAGCACTTTCTTTTAAAACCAGCTTCCATTTTTGTGGGAGCAAACACTCCTACTAAGACATTTAGCTACCTGATTTGCAGATGCTGTCAGGTACTTAGCTGTTGAAGTGATAGCATCTGCACTCATAATTAATTTCAGGCATAAACCGTCCTGCCAAAAATAGGAGATGCCATTCACTCTTGGGGCCAAAGTATACAGTTTCAAAGGCTGCTGCAGAGTTTTTGTTACACAACTTCCAAAAGTCAAGACAAATCACACAGAGAAAACTCTGCAAGTTGATTGGTAGGTTTGCTTCTTTTCAGTAATGTAAAGCAACGACTTAAACTGCATTCTACGCTTTCTACTAAACAAAGGAAGATTAACATGAAGGCCTCCATAAACAACCGGATTATAAAACCAAAGCCACTTACTAACGTTACTTTTAAATGCTCTCTCTCAACCTGATAGGGGTAGCCAGGGACATCTGCACACAGTCGTCTGTTGGTGTCTATCAAACCATATGCTGTATACAATACCATATATCAATGACATGCCATTTCTGTCATCAGTGGTAGCACATTTGGTACCAGACAGACTTTAGAGAGAGTGGCTGACATTAAATCTTGGTAAATCTGTAACCATATTTGTATTCAGAACCTACTTCTGTTTCAGGGATAGAGTTATATGGGCACTAAGTATTCTTCCTCCATCTCTACATATATTTATATACGTATTTATATTTCTCTCTACATATAGTTATAAAAATATAAATAACTATATAATTTACTGCTTGTGTGGAATTGCTTGTACTGTAGTAGTGAGACTGTTGCTATTACATTAAGAGAAAGAAGTACACTGTCCTTCCAGTTTGGTTTTTGATTGGTCAGTATAAATTCCCAGCAATAACTCTAATACAAAGCACAGCTGAAATTAAGGCAGTTTATCATCATTAGACAGATTCTCGCAATGCTGTTAAAATGTTTTCATTACTGGAGACCTTAAAAATCTCTTCAGCTGTAAAATGTGGCTCTGAACTCAGTCTTCTCTACTCACGGAAACACAGGTGAAAACTTGCTAATTATATTCTCCCCACTTTTCTGATCCATCTTTTAAATACTTACATAAAAAGTATAATTCCTGTGTTGGCCATGGCATATGACAGCCCTAAGATGCCACTGCCCATGATGGCATTGCTCAGGTTAAATGCTGACATTCCAAAGGAAGTAGTTCCTGGGTGCTATTGAAAACAACAACAAAAATGGTAATTAAGTTGTGCCTTAATGACTGCAGTGTAAAACTGTGATTTTTTTAGTTGCTGGCCTTTCCCTCCTCTGTTTTATTGACCATTATAGACGTTGTTTTACCATAGCGCCTGATCCTGCCAAAATTTTTACTATAGGCCTAGGCACGTCCCATTTATTATTTGTATTACCATTGTGCCTAGAAGTCTTAGCTGCCTCAAAGGGCTTACAATCTGCATATAGTACTATGAAAATTCCCTTCGTTCCAAGTACTGTCATGGCAGTATGCGTTTGCAGGATCAACACCATAGCTTTTGTTTTGTGCAAATGGAGTGGAGAGTCACGTCCATAGTAACAACCAACCAAAATGAAACTGCCAGCAATGACTACAGTTACCCAGCGTCGCTAAGAACCGTAAATGCCATCTTTTTTGGTCATAACAGACCTGAACAAAGAAAAACACCAATACAAAAAATTGGAAAAAATGAGCTCTTTGTGCTGTGCTCTCAATTTTATCAGTGGAGTAACTTCACCGGCTGCAGTGGAATGACTGAACTCCCTCGGCGCCCATGTTTCGGTAGTAAAAATTCTGTCACCTGTGTTTCTGGGCATTTGCACTGTGGCCTCCCTCTAGGTGTCCAGTGCCTGTCTCCAAGAGCGATTCAGGGTAGGGAAAGGTTTAGCATTTGACTGCCTAAGTCACATGCAAAGTTGGGTCTGAATCGCACAAACAGCTGATGCCGCCATCATAGCCTTTAGACCAGTAGTTAGGGTAGTGATCTAAGATGTGGGGACCCCAGAGGGGGAGAAGGGATTTGAACAGGAATCTGCCCCCTCTCAGATGAGCGCTCAGACCACTGGGCTATGGTTTATCCTAATGTAGGGCTCCCTCAATCTCTCCTGTAGAAGCTGTTCCCCTCTGGATAAATGATTAAAGAGCATTGGAGCACGAGGACTAGCTCCAGGGTCTCCCACATCCTGCATGAGTCACCAGGCTACGGAGTCATTCTTGTTCTCTCTCTCTCTGCCCTATCTCCACTTCAATGACTCTAATTTTTAATTTTTTAGGAGAGACAGAGAGGTCAGAATATCCCATAGCTGGATAAGGAGGGCGCTCCCTCCTCCACACTCCAGCTTCTTACTAAAAACAGCATAGTCTCCTGACTCTGAAGAGAGCTCCCCGGCTATGAATCACTAGCAGAGTGGGGCCTCCCTACAGTCTAGATTTAGGCACCCATCTCTGTGAGAAAGGTGAATCTTAGCCCACACTTTTCTGATCAGCATCTCCCATTGGCTAGCTTAGATGGCTCCCTATCTCGCATGCTGGCTTTTGTGAATCGCAGTCAAAGCTTTGTGGATCGCAGTGGGTTCCTGTGATTTTCTAGATGCCTAAAAGTTAGATGCGGTGTACTGTACTCCTTTTGCGTATCCAGGCCTTGGACACATTCATAGCTTTGCACATGGGAGAAGTCCTTTAGAGATCAGTGAGACTATCTGTGTGTAAAGCTAAGCATGTGTACATTTGCATGATTGGGACCCAAGATTGGTGTAAATAAGAACACATCTGGCCCCACTGTTTTAAAGCGATCACATTGAAGTCTGGCTATAAACTGAAATCTGACCAATAATGGAACTGCTGGACACATGTTTATTTGCTCCGTTTACAAGTTACAAGATTTCTTTCTAACTACCTGAAAGCTTGAAGCTGGGATTTAAAATTCAAGCTTCTTGACCATTAACAGCAATAGATATTTTGTGGGCCAAACATTGCCCTCATAGCACCTGTGTAAGTCCACTGAGAGCTAATAGTTGTAACTAGAACTTGTGACCTCCTAGGACAGTGGGCTGGCACACAGCTATTGAGGGCAGCATTTAGTCAAAGGAATCTTTACTATGGGTGCCGACAAGGAAGAAAGAAAGACCCCAGCTTAACATGGGCGGCAGGTATGACAGGCCAGGGAAGGCTATGCCTCCCCTGGAGCAGCCACCACTGACCTGCTGATGGATGCCTGGGCTGTGGTGACCCCGCCTCTTTCCCTCCCTGCTGGAAATGGGTTTCCGCCAGAAGATTTTGCGTATTTATTATGTGCCATGCAGGTTCCTGCTTCCCAGGTCCCTTGGGCTCCCCAGGGAGATGACCAATGAACCCGGGAAGCTGAGTAGCAGATACCCCCTCCTCAGTCACCCAGGAACCTGCATGGTGCATAATAAATAAGCTTGGCTTGGGAGAGAGACAAAGAGCGCTAGCAGCGAGGGCCATGGGGGTAGGAGGGATGAAGTGAGCAGTGGCTGGGGGTGCCAAGAGGAGAGGGGGAGAGGAGAGGAGGGCATACAGCGAGTAGGGAAGGGCTGGAATGGGGGAGAAGGCAGGGCATGGGGCAGGGTCATGGGCAGAAGAAGCGGGACAGGGAGCTAGCCTTCCCCCGGAGAAGCTTCACCTGCTGCCCATGCAATTTAATTATCAGATGCTATGGTGAATTTGTAGGGCTGGCAGTCAGAAAGAAACATCTGTTTACATGTAAACAGAGCATATTATATATAGAAATCACTGAGACACAACTCACATAGAACCTTGTGAGACCATGTCTGCAGTCAGAATAGAGCCACACCTAATACTTTAAATGATCCGTGCAGCCATATTGTAACCACTCTACTAAGGCAGGAATAATCAGAATATGCCGGTAAGATTCTCGGTGAGCTTTGCAGTAACGTTGTTCACATTTGCAAAGAGACTCATGCAGACTGCCTCTGCTTTGCAACATTGCTATTTCTGCTTCTTAAACTAATAATAAACTTACATATTCCTCCTTATAGTCTGCCAATTTCTTTTTACCAAGAAATCCATTTGGAAGGAACTTCTGATTTTCTGCATCATCGTTAGCAAATTCACTGAATACAAAGAAATAGCAAAATAAGAAAACAATAAATAAAGTTTATTACACACAAGAGACTAAGGGTCCAATCCAACACTCACTGAAATCAGTGGAAAGACTCCCACTGCATCAGTCAGGCCCCATATTTAAAATTCCTTACTCGGTTTTATTCAGTGTTTCCTCTAGCAAAACTCCCACGGAAGTCAATGGGAGTTTTACTGAAGGAAGCATTGAATTAAAACTGAATGAGATACTCAGGATTAGACTTAAGAACTTGGTTTAGTTTTAAAGGAGTTTAAACCACACAGGGCAGATTCTTGAGAGTTAATGTACCTCCCAACTTCTGTCAACAGTGCTGCTGCCTTCCTTAGCAGCATTTTTCTTTCCAATACCACACATCCTGTTCATTTTATTTACAATCTTCCATGTTACCCTTTACATCTGAAGCCCAGTATACTAAATATCCACCTCTTCATATCTAACACCTCCTCCAAAACACATTTCGGGCAACCCTATCACTGTTAACCTTGCCCCTGCAGAACTGCTATTATTTACTTATATAATACATAACCATTTCCCACCAACAAAAAGCCCTACTGCACCACAATGTGATAATTCCAACTACTGGTCACTCAGTGCTATATGTACCATATCGGAACTCTTATGTAATATTTGTCTTTAGACCTCCATCCTGTACTCAGATCTGCTAGCATAGAACCCCAAGGCACCCTGAAGGTGCCGTTATCCACACTAGCAGATTTAATTGCAGGACAAGGGCCTTAAAATAGAAGATACTGATATGACCCTAAATGGGACTAGAAGATTCAAACATACCCAGGGAAAATTTGATTTGACTTTCCAGGTAAACTTTATCTTTAACGAAGACCAGTGTGAAATCCCAGATCTCCCTTATTTGCCAAACTTTGGCTCTCGATCTGAACTTTGGCTCATGGCCACGTTTAGGGGCAATGAAGAAATGTAATATTATTTTAAGAGTTAAATTGAATTCTGGAGTCATATGTGTCATCTGAAAGCAACGGCTAAGCTTTCCAAATGTTGATTCCTAAAGTTATGCTCCTAACTCCGTAGTTAGGCACCTAATGAAGCAGTTTGATTTTCATTGTTGCTAAGAACCCTCCTGCTCCTATTGATTTGCACTGAAGTTTTGCCTCAGTAACGCAAGATTTACAATTGTGATGTTTTTTAACACTCTATATTAGCTTTATCTTAGAGAATCATTTTACTGCTATTTGATTTATTAGTCTTAACTGAGACATTCTCCAGAAACTTTTCTATTAAAAAGCAATTAAGTAAAAGACCAAATAAACTACTTCTCTGTATTAAACTTTCACACTGAATTGCATGTTTAATGGGCCCTTGCTTTGTCTGGAAATCAATTTTCAAAGAAGTAGTCTTCAAACTAAGTGACCTCTGATCATGTAAATTGGAAACAAATAATTCTGAGTGAAACCAATGTGCTAAAACTTAGTATATGTTCGTATCTAGGCATCAAAGAATCCTGTAGTTGCCTGTATAAATATATAAATAATATGAGAACTGTTTATGATATTGAACAGCTTGTGTTCAGAGTCATGAACTGGGCAATCAGGTGCTGGCAAATCACAGCACAGATTCAGCCAATGCCTCTCACTATTGATTTGGAATATCTGAGCTATTGTACCCAGAACATTAATCATACCAAAAAGTGCAGTGAATTTGTGATTTGGAGAACAGCCACTAAGAATCGGACCAATTTTAATTTGTGATCTAATCTGAATTTAATTTCAGGAAGCCATAAGTGAAAGCCTGGTGCATCTGTTAGTCTTTGATTACCTCTTTATAGTCTGAACATAAAGGCCTTTTCAATTAAGTACATACCTGCTAATAGTAGCCTTTTCTGGATCCATTATATCAGTATAGCTGTCTTCGATGCTTTCTCCACTATTGCTCTCCTCATCAGGTTTGATGTTGACATTTTGCAGTTCCATGCGATCCATTTGAGTGGTCAGCGCTTTATGGTACACACACTAGCTTCTACAGTGTAAACAAAACTGTACCTTCTGCTCACAGGTTCTTCTTACCATGTGTTGGCTTTCAGAACACTCTGTTCTGCAAACAGAACACAAAAGAAATCATTAGACTCAATTAGAATATTAATTAGATAAATGAGTGTGATTCACTCTGTTTGTGTTTGCTTGTTTTTAACAACATTAAGAGAGGAAACTGCTGCATATTGGGAAAATTCTGGTTACATACAAGCGTAATACTCTTTTCTTATACAGCAATTTTTCATTCTGTCTGTCTCAAAATGTAAGAAGACAGTAATCAGTAACACAGAACAGGTTTCCAACCCCTCCTAGCAGAATAATAAAACAATAATAATAGTAAAAAACCACAGGTATATATAGTCTACCTTTGATAACTGTCATTATAAAAAGATTTGACATAAAATCAGGCAAAAATTAATTTGTTAAATTCTTTCTTTTTATTGATATCCTGGATAAGCATTAAGAGGCTCCCTTAATCTGAGATTCAATATACCTGGGTTGGGTTGCTGATAAGGAAATGCTATATATAAACTTTTCTGACCATCGTATTAGAAGTTACAATCAAATTCTTCTGCTTGAAGGAAACATTTGGTGTCTTGAAACATTTATTGCTAGATAAGTATGGTTAGATGTTAAAAAACAAATCAAGTTTTTGCTGGTTGTACTATGCGCTTCACACAAGCATATCTCAGGTCAATATTTATCCATCAAAACTTTTAGATAGTTAATATAATCTAAAACTCCCTCAAACATATAATTGTTACATATTTACACAGTTTAATATGCCTGCACTCTCACAAGAGGGTGTCTGGATAAATAATAATAACCATCTGGACAAATAATCATCTTTTTATACGGTCCAATATAAACCATACAATTTTTACGATAATTTGTCTTTGGCATTAACATCATACATTTATTCTTACACTCTCAGTTTACAGATACACTTTTACATTTGTTTACTCATTTCCATGTTTAATAATAAAATACTAGTATTATGCAGTTGTACACCATTTTTTCCACTTCTAGAAATGCTTTACCAAAATGACTTAATAATTGTATCCCCATTTTACAGCTGGGGAAGCAAAGGCACAGAGCGATGAAGTGACTTGCTGCAAGTCATACAGTTGATTACTGACATAGCTGGGTATAGAACAGACTCCTGATTCTTTATCCTTTGCCTCCCAGTATAACACATTAAAAGGCTCCAGCATATATTTCCTGAGTTGTGTACAAGAAAATAAAATACTGTATTCTTAATGCTATAACTAAATGCCTAGAAACATTGCAGAATAAAAATCAGTATTAAAAAACCCAGTGTAAGCAGCATTCTATTTTTGCTTTACTTTAGCCCTAACCCTGGAATTTACTTATTAAAAGTTTTCTAGTTTTTGCGTTAATGGATGTTTAGTTCTTCACTTAATTACCAAACCTGCACTAGTTTATATTGCCATTCCTGACAGAACTCAAACTTATTTATAACAGCACAATGTTAAAGTGTGTGTGTGTGTATATATAAAATGTAAATATAAACTTTTAACACCAACACTGGAAGCTAAAACTGACCTTGTGTCAAAAACTACAATAAATTACCTTATCTTTTACTAGAGACATTTATTTTTATCTAATAATTGAAAAGCAAAAGAATATCATGGTGTTTTAGCCAATGTCCTACCAGAGATAGCTGCTCTGTTTACTCCTTTCTGCTGCCACTCCAGCACTTAGACTGAGACTGATTACTGAATCTGGCATTAGGTTAGAGATAGCCAGGCAGGCTTGCATTCCAGAGACCTGATTCTGCCCACGGAGGACATGAATAACTCCAGTTGAAGTAATGAAAAAACTTGAGACAGTGGTAAACTCAGTCAGAACAGTACCTCTAAAACCATGCTATTTTGCTTTCCAAGAAGCAGGTTCATATAGTATCCAGATGCTTATTTTAAATCTATATCTAAAAAAAATCAGGCAAATAAATCAGGCAACAGAACACACAAACATGCCAGTGATCAAGAAAATCTCTATTGTGAACACAAACAAACGCTTGCTATAGAAAGATTCTTCCAAAAGCATCAGCCCTGATAAACTGACTTTTAGTGTTGAGAAACAAAGAGAACAGAGGCAGAAACATTGCCAGGGATTAATTTACACACAGAGTAGGCTAAGAGAGAAATTCTCTACTGTGCCGTCTGTACTATATTTGGAAAGGAAAGAAGAATTTAATAAAAATATGTAGTAGGGTATAGGCTCTATTTTAAAGACTGATCCTTCAAACACTTCAGTAATTTTGCTTATTGTCTGAAAGGACTACAAAATTACTCACGTGGAACTGTTTTCAGGATCAGGTGCTTGGTACTGAATCAGAAGAAAATTTAGGTCCCAATCCTGCAAACACTTACTAATGAGTGTAGTGCTTATTACCACAAGCAGTTTCCTTGATCTTCATCAGTGGTTAGAGGATCAGGGCCTTAATTTGTTGAAATCCTTTTCTCCAGGTCCTCAGTCTTGCAAACCCTTGCACATGCAAGTAACTTTGGGCAGGTGAGTAGTTCCATATTCAAGGGGAATACGCACGTGCCCAGAGTTACTCTCATGCATAATGGCTTGCAGCATCCGGGCCAAAATGAGGACTAGCACATCGATGCACAATTACATGAACATTTATTTTGAAAACTTTTAATCGGTCAGTCTGTCATGCCAGTGATCCTTACGCTACACACGTCTCATATTGAGTGAAATCTTAAATTGTAGCTTGCAGTGCTGTTGTAGCCCTTTTGGTCCCAGGTTAGCAAAGAGACAAGATGGGTGAGGTAATATCTTTTATTGGACCAGCTTCTGTTGGTGAGAGAGGGAGACAAGTTTTTGGGCTACACAGCGCTGAAGAAAAGCTTTGTGTAGCTTGACATCTTGTCTCTTTCACCAACAGAAGTTGGTCCAATCAAATATATTACATCTTCCACCTTGTATCTCTTAAATGGTATACACTTTTATTTAATAAAAAAGGCTATTAATTAATATGTATATATATATTGTTTAGATTTTGCTACCGTTTTACAGATTATAGACTTTTTAAAGTCCAAATCTTATGTCCCAGTCCTGTGAAGATGTATACATATATGTAACTTAATTCATATAAGAAATTTTGTTGAAATAACTGGGACTACTTATGTCAATAAAACTGGGACACTTGCATAAGTATTTGCAGAATCAGGGTCTAAATTATTTATTCACATAATTGGAAGGTCAATTTTTACAGAAATTTATAAATACTTCCAAGGCATGTTTTATGCAATGTAGTGAATGCACTGAAATATTAATGAACCTTACCCAAATCTGTGTGCAATTAGTCATTCATTGTGCAAACTTCTGAAATATGATCACCTCAGACAAGTAACTACAGGCAAACCTATTTTTAACTTATATCTAGGGTGGAAAAAAAAATCCTGCATGTACAAAATCACTGTTGCACTTCACCTTCAAAAGAATCTATTCACAAAAGATACACAGTTCACATGAAATCCCAAGTTAGTGGAACAGGATTCTAAAAAGCCCAACCTTCCAATGGCTGGCCTACGTCGTAGTACAGATTTTACATGCTCAGCTCTGCCAGCCAACGATGTGTATTGCTATTGTTACCCTGAGAAGCACAAGCTACACAATGCCGTTTCCCCACAAAGCACTTCTAAAGGCACAAACATGAAAAGGGACGAACTGCAAATGCTAAGTGGCAATATCACACACCAGCTCCGTTTTCTATTTATTAAGACTGTTGCTATTTTTTCCCTTAGGGTATACATGTCAGAAAAGTCTACTAGCTTAACTATGTTCCTTAAATCCAGCTATAATAGGCCTCGGCTTTTGCGGCTTCTTGTGGAACAAGAAGTCAGACTGAAACAAAAGTAAGATTTTTAAGAGATTACATTAAAATGAAAATATTGGATGCACAAGGGATTACCCCTCTAAAGCACTATTTCTCTCGAAACCTAGGGTCAAGTTCATCTGCTGGTTATGAACTTTGCTTAGAATAGAACAAAGTTTTCTAAAAGGTACTCAAAAATGTATTCAAATAACTGCTTTTTAATGTAATGAAACAATTAAGAAAAACATAAATTTGTTTTTCCATTTTATTTCATAGCAATTTTGATTTACTTTCTGCTCTGCAACTAGGATTCTGAATGAGTTGAGGTTGATCAGATAGGTTTATCTATGATCTTGTCTTATTTACCTAACAGTTACATTATCGAGCATTTTGCAGTGGCTGGTATTTTTATGTCCCATCACTGTATGTGAAACAGCAGATTTTTCTTAGTCTCAATGACAAAGAATTTCAAGAACTGATGTTGTTTCTAAAGCAATTTGAAGACAAAAAGTGCCATAATTGCTACATTAAAGTAAACACACAATTAAAAGGCACAACTTATTTTTGTATTCATTTACTTACTTGAATGTTAGCCAGGTAAATCAAGAATCTTCATAAAAATTCACAGTAGTTAGTCAAAGGCCCTAAAAGAACGCAACCATATCATTCCTAATGATCTGATCAATTTTATAAACCCCTGCTGCTTCCTTTCTTGCTTAGATTTTGATTTTCTGTCCAAAAAAGGGGACTGAATTTCAAGCCCGATGTAAAAACAAATACACCTGCCAATGCAAATTAAAACTCTGTATAGCAAATTTTAACTGCCAGTCCTTCACACTTAATTTAAATTTACAAATGAATTACATTTGAACAAAGTTATTTCTCAAATTCTTCAGTTTAAAATGTGTTAAGTGGAAGAAGTATAAAATAAAATTAATAGACATTGTAATGGTACATTTTTAGGTTTACCTCCAAGTCAAACATGTAATCTTGCTTGGTTGCTTGCTTTCTAAGCAAGTAATATCGTAACTTGCACCTGTAATAGAAAGTTTGCTCATATGAGACCTTGTGCAGCTGGACAATCATTTAAAGACAAATGGGAGTGTATCAGATGAACCAATCAGCAACAACGATACCCCAACACCTCCCTTTGTCAAACTTGCGTCAGCTCTTAAAAAAAAGGGTAAATCAATTTACTGGTGCAAACATCAGTCATCAGAGGTATTTGCTCTCTGAGCTTGGCGTTATAACAAAATGCATATCTGCAGAAAGTTTTACCTAGACTTGTGTCATAGTCATGATATAGATTAGTTTGCTTATCTCGATGTTCAAGGAAGAGTTAGAATATTCGTAACTTAAATTTTTAATCAACATCAAAGTTACAGTAACACAAATAAGCTATGAAAGTGAGTGACAATATGGTTTAGGACATATAGCCAGGAGCTCCTGTGTTCTCATTCCCAGTTTACCACTGAATTAGGTCCAGATCCTGAACTGAGTTCTCCTAGGTAGGATTGGGGCAATGGCTGTGGTCTCTGACATATTGTTGGGCCTGTCTTTGTGGAAGTTTCCCCATCTGGAAAATGGTGACTATTTACTGTAATTAGTTACCACATAGGGCTGTAGCAAGGATTCATTCTAATATTTGTAGTGCAATATATATGGAAAGTGTTAAATATCATTTATTTATTTGAAACGTACTTGGGGAGAAGCTATATTTCAGTATGTCAATTACAGAAATTAGAATTTGTGCTCCTTTGTCTAACTGAAAAATAATTATAATTCTTAATAAACTATATGAGCATAGGGATCAAATCAGTGATTGTATGATACAGAAAGTGCAAGCCAGGATGTTTTTTCATTATTTTAATTTTATGAACCAGATTACACTCACTTGATTAAAACTGGGGATGTAAATACACACATACACACACACAATCACTCATTTTTCATGGGTGAGAGCTAAGTCATACAGATAAAAGACATTATTGAAAACGTGGCCAAAAGAGCTTGTCTTTTAAAAATTTAAATAGGCCCAACAAACTTAAAAATCGCAATTCCAAAACCACAATCACAAAACCAAAATGTTGTAACTACTGTTGTTCCAAGTAAAGCCTAATATTACTGTAACTGCAAGAAAAAGTATTGATTTTCAGTTTGCTTACTTTGCAAATTGAGTGTAGTCAGTTTCACCATTTGCCCCTCGTTTGTGTGGTGTTTTGTGCAGTAACAGGAAAGAGAAAAACATTTCTTTAAACAAATGTAAATGTGATTGCAAACCATAAAAGCTGGAATGGGAATTGAGCGATAAATGCGGTAACTTAGGAGCAGCTGTAAAAATTACTTTTAACCCGATTGAAAAAAAATATATCAAGATTGGCTTTAGTTTATTTTTTAAATAACAAGAACATGAGTTCTATCATTTAATAAACTGCCATGACCTTCTATTTTTAGCTAAGTTTGGAGGACTCAAAAGACTGACTTTCTTTTCTTCTTCCCATAGTCATAGCGATGCTGACTTGCTCTTATTAATGGGTGCATTACCACTGGATGGAGTCACTGGATCAGTATCTGGCCACTTAACTACAGACCAACTCCAGGAGCTACCCATGAAAAGATGAGACAAGGTGGTTGAGGAAATATCCGTTATTGGACCAACTTCTGCTGGTGGGAGAGACAAGTTTTTACGCTTACACAGAGCTCTTCTTCAAGTCTTGAAGAAAGACCTAACGAAGAGCTCTGTGTAAGCTTGAAAGCTTGTGTCTCCCACCAACAGAAATTGGTCCAATAAAGGATATTACCTCACTTACTTTGTCTCTCTAGTATCCTGGGGCCAATATGGCTACAACACCACTTCATGCAACCCTTAAAAGATGTCCTTTTAGGGAAAGCTAGTCTGATGGTCCTGGCATCAACAGTCCAAATAGCCATTACAAGTCTTATCTGACAGGGAGGTTTGAAGTGGGCCTTCCAGAACCTGGAAAGACTCGAACATGGAGGCTGAGGGAATGTCCATGCCTGACATTAGGCATCAGCTCAACTATCTTCTGTACTCATAAGGTTTCATATGCAGGACAGCTCTGATTCTCTGGCTGAGAACTGAGTTAGCACTAGTGGTGGTAGCCAGTGACAGCTGGTAGGCCTTGATTTTGAGAGCATATACAGTCTTCAGTGGAGTGAAGAATCAAGTGGATCTTCTCAGCAGACTTTAGCAGTACTTGAAATGAGGAATAGCTGGCAAGTGCAAGCAAAATGCTCTCAATACATTCACGACTACCAGGACTTTCAGTTTATGTAGCCCACATCTCATGAAAGGATCTCACAACAAAATGTAAAAGCCATTTTTAATAAGATAAGAAGTTGTGCAATCATTTGCATGAACAGTGGCCAATAAAAACTTGCTTTGATTACAGATGGTGCTATACAATATTGCTGGGATAAACCATGACGTTGTAGTTTGAGCTTGTGGACCTAATGGTGCAGGAGATGTTTTCACCAAAATACTGAGCCACAGGTTTATTTTCTATGAACAGTTTGTCCTTGTTTCCAGAACTTTGCATTTTGTTAAATGTGTAACTATTATTTCATTAGCATTTTCACAGGACAGCCCACGCTCACCTGTAATTTCTTTTCCTTTTTAAATTCAATTTACAATGTGCCCATTTTGGCCTACATGTTGGTCTTCTGACTCACATGAATAGTCCCATTGCTGAACAGCACTACTTGTGGGTGCAAGGCTAGCAGCCAGAATGAAAATGAGTCATTAGTTACTTCAAGTAAGGTACCATTTTGATAAAAACTTGGGTCTCAAATCTATGGTTCTTTGCACTAGCAATATTCCCACAGAAGTCACAGGAGGTTTCACTGGTTCACAAAATTGGCGGCCAGTTTCTAACTGCTGTCATTCAAATGACCAAAATAAAACATTAAAGACAAGCAAATTTTAATTTTGTGTAATAATTGGTCTTGTTCATTGGTGTACTATAAGCCTATCTGAATATTAGAATAGATGTCATAAAAGGGTCTCTCTCTTTCTCTCTCTCTCACAAACACACACACATCCCAATCCAAATTTTAAAAGGCCATTTAACATTCCCTCTAAAGATTATTTCAGTTTTAGATAAATCCCATTCTATAATGTATGTCAAGCAATACATGAAAAAGGGCCAAATTGTGTATCCCTTATTATGGAATTCAATAGTTCATTGATTTCAGTGAGAGTTTTGCCTGAGAAAGCATCACAGGATTTGACACAACAGATCATCTGATCTTGGTCTATATAGCTACATACATAATGTGCCACACACTGAGAGGGATATACACTTTTTAAAATGAACCTTTGTTGATATTTACAATTTTGCTAAACAAAATCAAGAATATTTGATCAGGTTCATTAGCTTTTCTGTAGCAGAATGACCTTAAAATATTCTGAGGGAACTGCAGCAACATTGCAGTTCTTACATCAACAAAAGTGAGAGACTCTGGTGGAAGTCAGTCCACTGTAAAATGTTAGTTCTTTCATCTCCAAGTTTACACCAGTCTTTTTGTAACAAGCTTCACAAAGCAAATGTTAAAAGAAGAAATATCCAGGAATATTCCAAAGTTCACTGAGGAATGTCTACAACAGATAATATAAAACTTGAGTGATTCACCAAGTTCCTCATACTGAGAACCAATTTCTGAATTATGCTATTAGAGTTATAATTCATATATATTCATTTGTTTGCCAATAGACCTTTGGCAGTCAGCTTTCCATTTTAAGTGGGGACATAGATGGCCTACAATATTTGTAGGTGACATTACAATATCTCTGCATTGTAACGAGCCGTGATGTCACCCATTATAAGGATAGTTACTGTTGCCAGCTTTTTCAAGCAGAAGTTAAAAGCAGATAGTTGGGATATACAGTAATAAATGCCAAATATTTAAAAGAATATTGAAAAAATAAAGTATGACTGAATGCAAAACATGTTCTTGTTTAATAAAGACAAGTAACTTCCAGTAACGAACATAAACCTATCCTCTAGGCTTTCACCCCAGGGCTTCTTGTTGTTCCATCCCCTAAATAATAAAGACTACTTCAGTGAAGCCAGTTTTTCAGGTCACTTGTTACAAAATATATTCTTTTCACAAGACATTCAAGAACATCCTACATCATTAGGATGATTATTAGTGGCCCCGATCCTGCAGAAGAACTGCAAAGATGCAGGCGTCTACCCATGGGATTCTCACTGGAAGCGTGGCTATGATTTGTATTCTATAAATGACCATGATTTGTTAGGTGCTTTACAAAAAAGAAAGCAAGCACGGTCCTTGTTCTACAAAAAACAGACATAGCCTTAAGGTATGGGAGTAATCAACCAGTAGCATAGCCAGGTGGTGATTGGCCATATCCAGATAAAACAAAGTTTTAGTGACACAATGTATGTAAATAAAATAATTACAGAAATACTGGGATCTGATGTGTGGGCAACCCCAAATTACCCTACAGCTGTGCCATGATAGTTACTTGCAGATGTTACATCTCTATCTACTTTGAATGGATGCCCTAGCTCCCCATTCACCAAATCACTTCACACTACACCATGTATTTGTTTCAGAGAACTCCCTTTTGTGGTAACAAAAGAGAACAAAGATGTACATTTCCTTCCCTTAATTCCCCTCCCAAACTCATGCAATAGTTATGGCCAAAAGCTAACGTGAAGAAATGATTTCAGCAATTGAAGGAAAAGAACTATTCAGTTATGTCTACACAGCCTATGTCGGAAAAGCTTGTCACTCAGGGGTGTGAATATTCCACCTCCTGAGTGATGTGTTACACTGACATAAGTGTTCGTGTGCACAGCCCTGTGTAGCGGGATTGCTTCTCCCACCAACATAACTTACGCTGCTGGCAGAAGTGATGTTTTTAGGCCAACAGCAGAGCTCTCTCCCATCAGCATAGAGTGTCTTCACCAGATGCACTGCCGCGGCACAACTTTATCAGCACAGCTGCGCCGCTGTAGCGCTGTACATATAGACATACCCGGAGATAAAAACAGTTGTTTGCAATGACATCTTGGGTTAAACTGTGGCTTTTAGTCACTGTCTTTGATGTGAGCCATGTACAGGCCCACTAACGCAGCAAGAGCATCTGCGGGGTGCTGTGTCTCATACAAGCAGAAGGGAAATTGCTGCTATGCCTTTTGAAAGGGTGCAGCTTGCATTCCTGTCCAGATGAGGCAAAGGCTGCTGGCTGGTAGAGAGGTGGCAAGACCACAGTGGAATATTTTCTCTCCCCTCCTTATTTATTAAGGCTAATTTTGCAGCAGACTGTTATCCTGAATAGTGCTTGTGCCTGTCTGTATGCAAGGACTGCAGTTATGCATTCACGTCCTCCTCTATCCCACGTATCTGTGCAGGCAATCCACAAACTGGCCCTTAATGTTTCATTTTTCCAATTCTGTTGTGAATCAGATAATTCTGTATAACTTACTAAAACAGATAATTATTACTCTGACCATTCTTCTTGATGACACTGGTCTACCTTTTCTGTGTGTGATAATAACAACACATTCAAATAAGATGAGATGAGATCTGAATCAGTCAATGGAAACCGTCCAAGTTCCTTGTCATTAGCAAATTCTGCAGGAGAGTAACACCATTATTTATACTAATTTAGCAGTTTGAAAGTGTAATACATCAAAGCACTTAAGATATAGACATACATTATCATTATTACACTGTAAGAATGGCCATACTGGGTCAGACCAATGGTCCATCTAGCCCATATTCTGTCTTTCAACAGTGGCCAGTGCCACGTGCTTCAGAGGGAATGAACGGAACACAAGGCAATTATCAAGTGATCCACCCCACTGCCATCTAGTCCCAGCATCTGGCAATTAGAGACTTAAGCTATGTCTACACTACCACTTATATCAGTATCACTTATGTCACTCAGGGGTGTGAAGAAGCCACCCACTAAGCAACATAAGTTACACCAATCTAATGCCAGTGTGGATAATGCTATGTCGGTGGGAGAAGCGCTACCGCTTTTCACTGGGGGTGGATTAATTAAATCTATGGGAGAGCTCTTTCCTGTCAGTTTAGAGCAGCTACACTAGAGAATTTACAGCGGTGTGACTGCACCGATGCAGGTGTGCTGCTATAAACTATCTAATGTAGCCATAGCCTTAGAAACACTCAGAACATGGGATTGCATCCCTGATTATCTTGGCTAATCCCCATTGATTGACCTGTCCTCCATGAACGTATCTAATTCATTTTTAACCCCGTTATAGTTTTGGCATTCGCAACATCCCCTGGCAACCAGTTCCACAGGTTGACTGTGCCTTGTGTGAAGAATTACTTCCTTTTGTTTTAAATCTGCTACCTTTAATTTTGAGTACCCTGTTTCTTGTATTATGTGAAGGGGGTAAATAACTCTTCTTTATTCATTTTCTCCACACCATTCATGATTTTGTAGATCTGTTCATATCCACCCTTTCTGTCTCGTTTAAAAGTTGAATGGTCCCAGTCTTTTTAATCTTTTCTCATATGGAAGCTGTTTCATACACCTAATTATTTTTGTTGCCCTTCTCTATGCCTTTTCCAATTTTAACATAACTTTTTTGAGAGAGGATGACCAGAACTGCACACCGTATCCAAGGTGTAGGCATACCATGGATTTATATAGTGGCATTATGATATTTACCATCTTATTATCTGCTCCTTTTCTAATGGTTCCTAGCATTTTGTTTGTTTTTTTTAATTACTGCTGCATAAAAATGTTTTCAGAGAACGATCTATGATGACCTCAAAATCTCTTTCTTGAGTGGTAACAGCTAATTTAGACCCCATCATTTTGTATGTACAATTGGGATTATATTTTCCAATGCGTATTACTCTGCATTTATCAACACTGAATTTCATCTGCCATTTTGTTGCCCAGTCACCCATTTTTGTGAGATCCCTTTGTAACTCTTCACGGTCTGCTTTGGACTTAACTACCTTGAAGAACTTTTTATCATCTGCAAATTTTGCCATCTGACAGTTTACCCCTTTTCCAGATCATTTATGAATATGTTAAACAGCTCTGGTCCCAATACAGATCCTTGTGGGACCCTGCTATTTGCCTCTCTCCAGTGTGAAAACTGGCCATTTAGTCCTACCCTTTGTTTCCTGTCTATTAACCAGTTACAGATCTATGAGAGGACCTTGCCTCTTATCCCAGGACTCCTTACTTTGCTTAAGTACCTTTGATGAGGGACTTTGTCAAAGGTTTTCTGGAAGTCCAAGTACATTTTATCTACTGGATCACCTTAGTTTGTTTTTTGTTGACCCACTCAAAAAATTCTAATATATTGGTGGGGTATGATTTCCCTTTACAAAAGCTGCGTTGACTCTTTTCCAAGAAACCATGTTCAGCTGTGTGTCTGATAATTCTGTTCTTTACTATCGATGTAACAACAGGAGAGAGAGCTCTCCTGCCGATATAACAAAACCACCTAAATGAGCGGTGATAGCTCCATTGGCAGGAACTAGCTGACATAGCGCTATACACACAAGTGCTTATGGTGGCAAAACTTATGTCACTCGGGAGGGTGTTTTTTCACAACCGAGAGACAAAAGTTTTGCCGGCGTAAGTGCTAGTGTAGACAAGTCCTGAGGCTTACAGGCCTGTAACTGTCAGGGTTGCCTTTGGAACCTTTTTTAAAAATTGGAGTTACATTAGCTATCGTTCAGTCAGCTGGTACAGAGGCTGATTTAAATGTTAGGTTACATACCACAGAGTAGTTCTGCAATTTCATATCTGAGTTCCTTCAGAACCCTTGGGTGGATACCATCTGGTTCTGGTGACTTATTAGTGTTTAATTTATCAATGTGTTCCAAAACCTCCTCTATCAACACCTCATTCTGGGACAGTTCCTCAGATTTGCCACCTAAAAAGAATGGCTCAAGTGTGGGAATCTCCTCTGCAGTGAAGACAGATGCAAAGAATTCATTTAGCTTCTTTGCAACAGTCTTGTCTTCCCTGATAAGCTCTTTTAGCCCCTCAATTGTCCAGTGGCCCCACTGTTTTACAGTCTTCCTGTCTGATGTATTTAAAATATTTTTGTACTGTTAGTTTTTATGTCTTTTGCTAGTTACTCTTTTGCTGTTACTTTTACACTTGATTTGCCAGTTTATGCTCCTTTCTATTTTCCTCAGTAGAATTTGACTTCCAAATTTTAAAGGATGCCTTTCTGCCTTTAGTCACCTCTTTTTACTTTGTGGCAAATGGTGGCATTTTAAAAAATTTTTTTTGGTCCTCTTACTATTCTTTTATTTGGGGTATACATTTCATTTGATGTCTTGAAAAAGTTTCCATGAGGCTTTCAGTCATTTCGTTCTTCTGACTGTTCCTCTTAATTTCCATTTAACTAGCTTTCTCATTTTTGTCTAGTTCCCCTTTTTGAAGTTAAATGTTACTGTGGTAGGCTTCTTTGGTATTTTCCAGAAGGACATCCCAGAAGGATGTTACATTTTATTACATATGGTTGCTACTACAGAGCGATTCAGCTATATTCACTTCTTGGACCAGATCCTGTGTTCCACTTAGGACTTAATCAGGAATTGCCTCTCCCCTTGTTCCAGGAGTCTGTTTCAGGATCCAGTCATTAATGGTGTCTAGAAATTTTATCTCTGCATTCTGTTCTGAGATGACATGTACCCAGTCAATATAGGATAGCTGACGGGGTACATAGACAACGATAGTGTTCAGCTCTGTATCAGGCACAAGAACATAGGTATTTGCCCTTAGAAGCTTACAATCTAAAATAAAGACAAGGAAAAAAAAACAATAGCCTGGGAAACCTGTGGATTGTGACAACATACAAGGTTTCCTTGTTTACTTAAATTAATGAGAGAGATGAAAGTGATAACTTACTGGGGTATGATTCTCATTTACAGTAAAACCCCTTACACACTGATCTGGCAGTTCAAAGGGCTCAGCAAATGAGAATCAGGCCCATTATCTTTATACTCTAGAAAAGATAGTCCAGTGGTTACTGCAGCAGCAGAGGATATGGGAAACTGAGGTAAAATTCCCTGCTTTGCCACAGACTTCCAGTGTGACCTTGGATAACAGGCCTCTCTGTGCCTCTTCCCCATCTGTAAAATGGAGATAATCCTACCTCACATGGGTGTTGTTAGGATAAATACATTAAAACTGTGAGATGCTGAGATACTATGGTGATGGGGGCCATATAAGTACCTAAAACCTACCCCAGAAAATAGTCTAATGTAAAAATATTCTATTATATTTCTTGTTTAAACTTTTAAACTTTTAGTTCTGGAAATAGGAATTTTTCTGTCAATTCCATGTATTTGTATTATACAATGTACCCTAACCCCCATGGTTAGTTGCTTTATGTAATGCTTGATCAGCTTTTACAGAAATAACAGAAAACCATACGGCCTATAACAAAATATGATTCATATTATTGTTATTGCTCATTATTATTACTGTCATATGAGACTATGCCTGGATGTGCATTTTTCCCTTTAAAAAGAATAATCTGGCTCAGCTCTTTAGTCTCTAAATCATATTTATTATACTAAAACATGTTTATCACTCTAACTTTTTTTGTATTCCTTTTGTTAACCTCTGAAAGTGTATTTCTGCTCTGATCAAACTGAACATACTGTAAGGTTTGCCATAATTGATCAAACTATTGATCCACCAAGCTCAGACACCTGCCTTGACATTGGCCAATGTCTGATGTTTTAGAGGAAAGAAATCTTGCCCTTAAACTCTACCGGTTCCCTTAATTCTGGGAGGCTCGATGTGGGGCAAGTTCCATCCTGACTCCTAGACCTGAAACATGAAATTTTATTCTACTGTGTTTCTCCATTCCTTCTATACCATAAGGCCTTAAACTTCTTTGGGGTAGGGACTGTCATGTATCATATATTTGTACAGTACATATCACAACGGTGCCCCACCCAGCTTGTCCTCTAGGAGATATTGCAATATAAATGTTAAATAAATAAAACAAAGTAATAAAAATCCTATTTTAGTACCATTACAAATATACTGCACTTATATAGAACCTTTGATCCAAAGAGCTCAGTACACTTAATCAAACCTATACTCTATTTCTGTTTCCCACTAAACCAACAAACTTAGTGTAGAACTTCTGTTTTTTCGTAATTCAAGAAATTTCATAGACATAATCACGCTGTGAAAACGCAGTCTCAAATGATTAGCTCTTAAAACATTTATCTCAAAGATCTTTAGTCAAAGGATGCTAAACCGTGTATAAACTGATGCTGTATTTAGTAAAGGATGGGATTTTGCTATACACATGCCCTCAGTTTACTGTGGTAGAAAAAGACTACCAAAAGTTTGTCTGGCTTGTTAGTAAAGTGATTAACTGTTTATTGACATTGTCACAGACAAAAAAGATTTCATAGATCATAGATTCCAAGGCCAGAAGGGACCAATGAGATCATCTAGTCTAACCTCTTGCATAACACAGGCCATAGAACTTCCCCAACATAACTCCTAGGGCAAATCTTTTAGAAACACGTCCAGTCTTGATTTAAAAATCTACAGTGATGGAGAATCCACTGCAACCCTTGTAAACTGTTCCAATTGTTATTTACTCTCAATGTATCCCTTATTTCCAGGCTAAATTTGTCCAGCTTCAACTTCAACTTGCAGAAGTGGTTGGCACATTGCACACGTGGTTAATATACAAAGTCAAATGGTTTAATTTTTTAAAACTTCACTGTATTTACACTGGATATTGGATTCTCTGTCCCATCTGAACTCTGCTTGAATACAGTAGAATGTTAGACAGCAGCACCATTAACTTACACCACTGACGTAAGGTTCCCTCAGTGACCTTATCCTACTGGAGGATAGAAGTAGGCAGTATAACAGCTGACTCTACTACCTTCTCCATCTTTGCACTACTATGGAGCTCCCCAGCACTAGGGGAATTCTCTGATGCCTATTTCTGGCCAGTTTGAGTCCACTTTGCACCAGCTCAGTAATGCAACGAGGATTTAGTGACTGAAGGATCCAGCTCACTACATCTGGATTAGGTAGATAGGATCAAACCAATTTTCAAATGCCTTTGTGTCTAATCTAGAGAAAACATTAATGTAAGTGTTTAAACTGTTCTATGTATTGCTAAAGTGCACTTAATTCATAAAATATTTTATCTTCTACCTGATTATATCCAAAATTATGTAGCGGTAAATCCTAATGAAACTTGATCCAGCCAAGCTGGGTTTTTTTAAAATCAAACAGTTGTTTCAACCTGTTTTAACATTAAAATTACTTGTCTCATAAAAGTTCTGAAGTTTTCAGGAAATTATATTAAGAATAATGTTTCTTAATAATGATCATTATAACAACATTACATAAAACAATTGCATCGATTCGGTCAGTAGAATTCTTCAATTTAACTGCAATATTTTGGAACAGTGATTG
Source organism: Mesoclemmys tuberculata (assembly GCA_007922155.1). Classification (NCBI taxonomy): domain Eukaryota; kingdom Metazoa; phylum Chordata; order Testudines; family Chelidae; genus Mesoclemmys; species Mesoclemmys tuberculata. The sequence continues at coordinate 50,761,172 of ML675616.1, forward strand.
AGTTGATTGCTTTTCTAACTAATAAAAGACAGGCTCATTTAAACAAGTACACTCTGATTTGTCCACAAGAAGCAAATTTTCCATTAGTGACCCCCGCTGCTATCAAAAGGCCTTCATTATTTGTTTTTCATTCTTTCGCTAATCCTAAAACAACAAAGTCTCTGCTCACCAGAGCTCTTGAGAGAAAATTGGTTTTGGAATTTCAGTAATGCTGTGACTCCTGGAGATGTGCAAATCTTTTCTTATCCAAGAAGTAACATCACTAGCCACTAGGGAATAATCTTAACTGGACCTGTAATGTTTTAGCTTTTCCATCTATGTTATTTTTCTCAGCAATGGCCTCTCTTGTGTCTTGCAATCTAGGAATAACTTTGGTACTGCACACAGACTGCTGGGCCTTTTAAAAGATGTAACAAGTTGTCAGATAGGCAGAGTTGAGGGAACATATATTTATTCTGATGTTGGGGGTATCACCTGGAAAGGTATTTCCTTTGCTTTATCAAATGTTGCTCTTCAGTTTTTGTTCTTTGTCATAGCTTTAAAAATTACAATTTTGTTTGCATGTCAAGCAGTAATTCTTTTAGTAAGAGACAGCAGAGCAGAGTGGTTATTATTGCCATCAGACGGTGTGTTTAGCTGGTGGCTTTCATCCACTGCGTGTTGGGAAGGCAATATACATGGGGATTTTGGATTGGCATGGAAGCTTTATCTAATAAGTGGAATTTCCAGTCAGACCACATATTTTCTCTTCTACTGATCTCACTAACCATGCTAAAGGCAAGGTAAGGTGATCCGTTATCGCAAAATGCTCCAGAGGAGCCTAAGGAATTTTGGATTGCCCAACTATCAGACTTCTTTCAAAGTGAGATGTTGTCAGTCAAGGTCTTCTAATCATACTTCGCAATTTGAATGCCTGATGCTTGGACTGGATGGATCATGAGATAATTGCCCTGTTCTGTTCATGCCCTTTGAAACATCTGGCATTGGCCACTGTCAGAAGACAGGATACTGGGCTAGATGGACCATTGGTCTGATCCAGTATGGCCGTTCTTATGTGCCTGTGCTCTTAACACAGACTGGCCACTAAAAGTCTGAGACAAATAAAGACACACATCTCACTGAGGTGTGGAGCACTCCACTGCAAATCACAAAGTGTACTCTATGCTAATGATGTTTGAAAGTCTGTAAGGCCTTTCTGGACAAAAAGATTAGAAAAATATTCACAAACACAGAAGAGAAAATCTAGATCCTAATGTTCTGAATTTTTAATGTCTGAAATTGATTATTTACAACAACAAAAATTTCCATTCTGGTAGAAATGGTATCAATAAGAAAATCTGTTAGTATCTTTTTGTCAGTATTAATAAAATACAACATTGTGACTTTTAACATGGGGCTAGTATATATTTTTATCAAATGCCATTAGTAAACTTAGTTCCTGAGTCAACTAGCTGAATGGCCATTCTAGAGAACACTGCAAGTATATCACACCAAACATTAAAGCCTCAATCCTGCAAATGCTAGTGTATGTGAGTGACTTTACACATGCGAGTAGTAGTCCTGCTGAGTATTTCATAACCCAGTATAGCTCAATACTTTTGTTTAATAACTGTCATTTCCTCTCACTCTGCAAACTGTCCTCATTAGTTGAAAATGTCTATTTTCGTACAGCCACGCTGTAATTTATTCGGTATAACATAAATTATTTACCTCTTCAATTTGACAGTATTAAAGTACAGTTTAAATTTAAAATCAGGAAGCCAACAATTTTAGCAGCAAACGAACTCTCACTTTTTTGCACCACATATTTGTACATTGTCATTTATTATAATATTGTGTAATTTTGTAAAACCGTTGATTAGCAATTTTGTAAATCTGAAAAACACAATTCACAGGTTATGACCATGACCTTTGAAAAAAATGTGAGAGAACAACCTCATTACGAGACATGTCTTGCAATAGATGTTTGTTTAACTTGAACTCCACAAGTGCAGTTGCCCAGTGCAACTGTACATATTTGCTCCTGAATCCTTTCTCAAAGGCACTATTTAAACATGTTGATGCACTGAATTGAGATTTTTTTTTTGGTATCCATTCCAGCAGGTTTGACAAAACAAGAAGACTCAGAAGATAAATCTATTTTTTTATTGCAAGCAGCACAACAAGGTAAGTGAACTATGTTTTACATTATATATCCCATTTAAACAGAACATGGGAGCCATGCAAACTCTTGTGTAGGTGGCATGGTATGGTTGTAATGCTCAGTCAGATTTCTATTTTCAATTCTAGTTGTGTATTTGGACTGTACTTGTCAATCTTTGGTTTAATAGTAATGAATTTGTTACTGTAGATTAATTGACATGTCAGGAGAAAGGAATTGCTGTGTAAGGAGAATTTTGTGGTCTCACCAATTCCAATCCAGGCCCAGAACCCATGATGTATTTCTTGTGTCTGATCCCATGTGGTTTGGGTTCTGGTCAGACTGCAAACAAGTGTCTACAATGGCATGGATTTTTATGATGTAGACACATCATAAATCACATCAAATCATTTCACAGAAGCTACTGAACTGCCACCAGATGGTAATAGTGACTTTCAGTCATTACTGTTCTGGGCTAGGTTTAACACAGTGACCTAGAGGTGAAAGTTTCTGTCTCCTGAACCAGTCATGCTGTACATGTCCCTTCTGAGCTATTTTAGCTATTCTCCAGCCAATGGCAGGATGGGACACCTTTCAATCTGCCAATACCACTCCTTAATTAGCTGGAGAAGTTATTCCTAAGCAACCCAAAACTCTCCTTGCCTCTTTGGGATAAATTCATGCCTTCTGCGGCAACTTCAGCTCTGAAATCTGGAAACCATGAAAGTCAATGTTAATGCTAATAGACCTTATCACCTAGGCTGTGCTTTCACAGAAGCTGTAGCATGAGTCTACTTTTTCTTAATTCTCTTTTGTTTGTTGGCTAAAGACATCATAACTACAAGCTAAGGACTAGATTTTACAAGCCCTTAGACATGTGAGTAGCATTTATGTACGTGAGTAGCTCCACTGGTTTCAGAGAGGCTGTGTAAGGAAAGAGGACATGGCCATAGTTGAATACTACTAAATGCCCCAACAACAAAACACTGCACTCCTGACATGGTGTTTTCAAATGTAAACTAAAAACAGAAAAATATCTATCACTTGAGAGAAAAGGCACTGCTGCAAATAAAGTTGAAAGCGAATGAAATCCTTTCATTATCTCCTTTGCTTTGTATCTCATTGCCTGTATCAATGTACTTAGGCAGTAAACTGCAAAGTAAAACCGTGGGCTCAATCCTGAATTTCTTATTCAGTCTAAACTGCTATTTAGCCTGAGGATCACATTGAGCCCTAAATTTTCTTTAATTTTCTCTCTTAAATCACAAGAAATTCATGGTCCTGCGGTGGCTAAAAGTTTTGCCCCTTGCTATTGTTACATAGTCAGATTATCACACATGAATTTGTCTTAAAAGCAGTGTGAAATATTACCTCAGAATAGGGAAGCTATTTAGTGGGTTTGTGAAATAAAGATTCATTTCCTGACTGTCTTTGGACCTCTGGGCTCTAGGGTATGTCCACACAGGGATAAAACACCTCTGGCTGGCCTGGGTCAGCGGAATTAGGCTCAAGGGGATCAGGGTCCAGGGCTGAAAAAATTACAGTGTAGACATTCAGGCTCAGCCGGGAGCCTGAGCTCTTGGACCCTGTAAGGGTGGAGGGTCCCAGAGCTCCGGCTGGAGCCTGAATGTCTACACAGCAATTTTTAGCCCTACAAACCTGAGTCAGCTGACCTGGACCAGCTGCAGCTGTGCTGGGTGGTCTTTTATCTCAATTTGCTTTATATTCATTTATGAAATAGGCAACTTTAATTTTGTCCTTTAAAACATTATAAAATGAAAAGGAAAAAGCAGAAAGCATGAAGTATGGTAAGACAGGATATGTTCTGTGACTTCGCACCAGTCCAAAGTTTAGAACAAGCTATTTACTAGAGCTGGTAGAAAAACAGGAATTTTTCTTTCCCTTTTTCCCATCAGTATTTTGAAAAAAATGGATCATTTTCACTCTTTGTTAAGAGAGCAATGAGAAGCAAGACTATCGGTGGTAGTTTTAAGATACATCATCGTCATATGACCCATCAAGACTAAAAGCAAATGTTGGACACTACTGATTGCAAAGCTTTTCAATGAAATATGAAATATTCCTTTCCACTTCTTGTATATAAAATATAAATATGTATAATGTTACTTACTTCCTACTTAATGGGGGTGTTGTGAGTACTAGCTAATGCCTGTACAGTATTTTGATCATGAAAAGTGCTATATAAGAGCTGTCATCAGACAAATTTCTTTAAAAACCAATTATTGTTCTTGCTTTCCTCAAACTTCACCTCCTTTCATTTTGATTTGGTTTTAGCATCTGATACCTCATAAGCAGCTAAAGTTATTGTCTAATGTTTTACTTTACTTAAAAGCCGGCCTTCCAGATATTAAGGTTCAGATGACGGCCCTTCCCCACTGAATAGTAACTTACTTTAAGGGGTTAGCCAGTTGATAGCAACTTACTCCATGTGTCCCACTGGTTTTACTGTGAGTAGGGTTATTATAATTTGGTCCTAAAGGAATAAATCACTGGTTTTGGACATAGTTGTTCTTGATAGCAACTAAAATCACATAAAAATTGAGGTGGAAAAAAAATCCAGAACCGTAAGCGGAATGAGATGATTTTTATAATATTTGATACCTCACAACCTATCAGGGTAGAAACACTTTGATAGACAAATATTCTTAGGAAGAGTAAATTTTCCCAAGAACTGGAGTTGGATCGGAAAGAAAAATATTTAATTCCATAGAGAAAGGAATAGTTCCATAAAGCATGGAATTTGCTCGTGTGACCAGAAAAATGGAGTAAATGCTACAGGCAATAGCCTCATGTCTTGAACATCTGCACAAAGAACACACACCAGTCAGCAAATCATTGAGACTCAGCAAGATTGAAAGAGAATCTTCCTCTTCTAGCTAATGGAAGGTAGCAGGTGTGGCCATGGAATGGCTTTCAAGACCCACTTTCTACAGCTCTCCAGATGCAACAGAGGAGCAGGTATTTTTAGAACCAGTTTATAAAGCATCCTTAAAAAAAAGAGAGAAAAATAACTGCAACTCTTCCAAAGTAACAACTATGCTTACAGAATGCCAAGACCTTCACAAGATGAAAAACAAGGAAATTTGTAGTCAAGACAAATGAAGTCTTAAACTAAGTCCATTGTGCCTCGAAAATGTAATACATGCAAATGACATCAGACATTGCGAAACACAGGTACTGCTAGGCAAATTATTAGTTGAATTTCAGTTATAAAGATGACCTGCAATGTATATTTTGTAAAAATTGGTTTACTGTAAAGATATATGTGCTGAATGCTCCAAATAGCAAAGGTAGATGAGGCCCTCAGTAGATAACTGAATTTAAAGTTTCAGTTTTTTATGTTTAGATGCCCTGAAGTTTGGCTGACACGTGGAACTAGCCTAGAAGGGTCAGGTAAATGGTGACTTTTCCCAGTAAATGGCACCACTTTACAAAGTTTTATTATTTTAATTGGTGCATAGAAACGTATTTTTTTTTAAATGGCAAAATCACCTTATTGGCTAAAAAGATTAGTGCTTTTCTCACTTCCCTCCCTGCCCAGCTCTTTGCTCCAGGAGGGGCATAAAATCTCCTATTGTTGAATAGTGCATGCTAGAAAAAAAATCACATTTAAAGCTGTAACTTTTGGAATTTTAAAGCACATACAAAACCCAACAGGCTTGGTAAGTTTTGTCTCTCTGACCTTTGCTGTAAGAATTCAGCAAATAGAAATGAGAGAACCTAGATAATTGAGTTGAGTGATTGCTCTTTCTCCCTGCAGGTTCTCACATGTGCTGTCTGACAGGGTCGCATTTTTGCTAAGCCTCTGTTGAATGTACTAGTACCAATTCAGTGGTCTATCTGCTGTCTTGTGCCTACGGCGGTAGAGAAATACATCAGAGTAAAATAGCTAAAACTAAAGCTAGACAACATGAAAACGATGTTCATTGGTGAGAAAAGCACTGAACAGAGAGGGTGAAGAGTGCACTTGTTTGAGGTATGTGCCCACTCTTTGTTAATATGGTCTGCAGCCATTGAGTCATAGTCAGCTGTAGATACAGCCACACTCTCTGACAAAGGCTGTGACTTGTTTTTATATCACCTGTGGCCTGCCATAGAGATCCATGCCTTTGTTACTTCAAAGCTCAGCTTTTGAATGCACTCTAGTTGGGGCTGCCCTTAAGGAAAACAGGGAGGCTTCAGCTGTTGCAATATGTAACCCCTTGCCCTCTAAGCAGAGATGGTTGGGTTGCTATGATCACATTGCCCTGATGTTTCATGCTCTGTGCTTTTAGTCTGCCTGTTTCTCAGTGGTCATGACCTTTGAAGACTTGAATGTTCTAGGATCCACTTCCCTGAGGGATTATCTATGCCCTATCACAGCGATCAAGACTTGTTGGGTTGCCCTTGCTGATGCTACTTGGGATTCCCCTCTCTAGAACTGCCAAAATTGTGTTCTCAGTTGAAGATCCTTGTGCAATGAAACTCAGTCTGTCTGACAGTTTGCCAGACCCCCATCCCCTCATTTGGCAAACTTTAGAACAGAGTCCATGGCATGCGTATTTACACACCTCTTTGATTTACCATTCCAGAATGTCTGTAGGTTACAGGTAAAATCCTGGTCCCATTAAAATAAACGGCAAAACTCCTGTGGATTTCAATTCCAGGATTTCATTATATTAATTTAGATTGATTTTCTTGAATGGAGATTTTTTTTTAAATTTTGTTCAAAGTTGTTACAGAACTCAGATGCTAAGGCCACAGAGCTGAACAAATATTCTATATGAGTGAGAGGAAGAGCCAGATTGCCCTGTTGTTTTAGAATGACATTGTTGAATGTTACTATCCAAATAACCCTTGAACTGACTTTTCATGAAAATATAACTATAGAGACCATTAAAAAAAAAGATTAATCACTCTCGCCTTCACTGTGATGTCCTTTTTGAAGAGTGTACAATCTACTGGGTAAAAAAATCGTTATTTGTTGATGGATCAGTGCATAACAAAACATGGAATCCATTCTTTTCTATATTTTATACCTATTTATTTATTTAGGAAGAATACTCTATTATTTCTATATGGCTGCAGCTGTTGGTCTCTGAATGCTGAATTCTCAGAAACTACACTGCATTTGAAAACAGTATGAAAGAAACCCATGGTCATAAAACATGGGACTGCAGTGCACATTCTATCTAATATGTTCTCTCTGTCATCTTTCCACAGCTGAATGATACTAAGGTTGTAGCACAGGACATTCATTACATTAAATGGAGTTTCAGAGGCTGATCAAATAATGGAGGAGTGATATCCTGATATTGCAACATCTCCAAATAAATACCGCAATGGCAGGATATCACGACAATTTTTCTGGAAGCTCCCAACAACTCCTTGATGTATATTTGAAGCAACCTCTGTGTGTGGCATACGGTATAAGACAGTGCAGAATCTGACACCTTATCTCATCTCTCTTTCTGGCCGTGGCACTGAATAGCCAGAAAAATTGCTTTTCCTCATGTTTACCAGTTGATGATGTGCATACGGGTTGGTGCTTTTGTTTCTCTCTCCCTCCCCTTTTCTCCTAACTGCTGGGAAGGATGTGTTTGCTCAACCATACATGTTCTGGCAGCAGGAACAGTCTGGTCACAAGAACTCCATGCACTCTGATAGGTGCAAGGTTCCAATATTACACATACAAAAATAAGGTGTAATTACATATTACAAATAGAGCTGGTCGAAAATAGCAGGGAAGAGGTTTTCCATGGAAAATGTTGACTTTTAATATAAAAAAAAATAAAAATCCCAAAACCTGAAAGACATTTTAAATTGAAAATCAAATTTGTATGTGCGTGCGGCATTTTCTGGCTGAACATTTTTGATTTTCCAATGGGAATGTTTGTTTGGGGTTTTTTTCAGGAAAACAGATACTTCCCACAATAATTTTCAGTTAGCTGAAAACCTGTTTTTCTGTCCGAAAAAAATGTCGATGGAAAAATTTCAATCAGCTCTGCTTACAAACTAATGCGTGTGAACACTGATTGAGACATATCAAACACAGATGTGTGATCTCACCGAGTGCAAAGATAGGGCTCTTCAAAAAGTTATTTATCTTTTTCCAGAGCTAAAGATTAGAAAAATAAATAGATTTATAAGAGATTTATTCTTATCAATGCCCTGCTGTGTTATTTGTGATCTGGAAAACAGATCAAATAACTGTTCTAAAACAATGCACTCTTAAGTCTGCAAATTAAATTCCAGTGCCATTTAGTTAAACTGAGGCATTAAAACATATAGTTAAAGGCCTGATTCTCATTTACACAAATGTCCCTTTATCCTCCCTGACAGTATAAAAAGGCTGTAAATTGAGCATAATGTAATTTACATCCATTTGAGGGGCTTCATTTGCTGTCAGGGCAGTGTAAAGGGACCTTAGTGTAAATTAAAATGAAGCCTCAAATAAGAAAAGTTTTCCAAAATGCAAAACAACATTATAGTCAACATCTTGTGGTAGTAGCATGCACATTTCAGCAAACAAAAAAAAAAAGCCATTTTGGAGTGAGAGGACTTCAAAAAGTGGGATTGATAGGATAAGCTTTTAATCTTATTAACAAACAAAAAATCCCACACTAATATTTCTTCACACTATAGACTTTATGTGTACACACACATCCATATTATACGTGTAAAACATCTATTCAAAACAGGTAAGAAATCTGTTGGTTTGGTTTTGAAAAGCCTCGTTTTCCTCCATTGGTTTAGACCTTTTAGGCCAAGTTTCAACATGAAAACAAGTATTTGTGATAAAAGTGCTGACATAGCCTAACTAATAGCAGTACTAACAGAGATTGTTACAATGTCTATTTACTCTGGTACAGTATTAAATAAGATATGTGAACTCACCATAGCAACCCCTACATCACATAGCAGATATGCTGCTTCTAAGATACTGTGGAACCTTTCTGAAGAAATACACATGAATGTCAGATAAATGTCTATCAATTTCAAATTGTGTTTTTAAAATATATTGCTATACAGTACAACACAGCTTGTTGCTATTTGATTTGTCAATTTGTTCTTGCACCTTTGCCGTTGATTGATGGTGCTTCATTTTTATTGACAGGAAAAAATTAGATTTGGATAGCTACCCAATAGTCTCTCAGGTAAAAGCTGCTGCAAATAAATTATTTAGTTTCACTGCAATGTCATATCCTTAATGGCTTCCTTTACTCCCTGACAGTGCAGAAGACCCACTGTTTCTCTTAAAAGCTTCCTGTTTCTGAATATATTGAGACTCAGATTCTGCCTACATATGTGAGAAGTCCCACTGACCTCCATGAGGGAAAATGACTTCAGTGGAACTACTCTCAGGAGTAAAGTTAAGCACGTGTATGCTTTTACAGAACTGGGGCTCTCAGAATGTATTGTTTACTTTTTAAATCTTTGACTACTTGCTGTTCATTTTCCCTCTTACTGCTACTAATTTTCATCATGCATTTTACCTGCCATACTGCATGCTCCTTTTAATTGTCTTGCCTGGGAGGGCTTTCCATTTTTGCATACCTGTACCTTGCCCTTTAACTAGGCAGTTATTTTTTCCTTTTTGTTTACAGTTATGCATACTTCCTTTCAGTCTGCTATGCTTAAGCAGCTTTCCTGGTGAATCTATTTTCCTGTTTCACCTATGAGGTCTGAACCTCATAGTACCATAGGCACAATTTTATAGCTTTAAAAAATCCAAAATCCTTGGAAAAGTGCTTGCTCACAGACATGAAATCATTCCTGCTGCTGCTTTCCAGTTATGGCTTTGGCTTATTCTTGATCGTGTTCCTTTAAACTGGTACCCAAGCCTTATCCAACAAACCACATCCCGGCTGCCATCCACATACCTTCAGCCCAAATAGCTACATGGAGGAATTTGCTGGTTGAAGGAGAAGGAAGATCTTAATTTGTTTTGGTCCAATCATGGCAGTACAATCATATTTTGATCTCTCCTGGCTATGGGAAATGAGTAATCCTACATGCTCTCATATGCTAGATAAGGCTGCCAGTAGAAGTGCTGGTACTGCATATTGGCATATACCATCTATTTTGAGCCATCTTGCACTGATCACCTGAGCAATTATTTGAATTGTCATTGGCAACTGCATTTTTAAAAAATCTCTGCTGTATTTAAAGAAGGGCAAAAGATTATACTGGACAGTCTTCTTCAAAGTAGTAGTACTAGATTTAACTGTGTACAGGATATGCTGCTCACGGGGGTTCACTGGACCAGGGCTGCCAGTTTCCTTTCTATAGAAATATGTTTTCTAAATGTGAACAAACATCCTTTGCAGAATTACCACAAAATAGTCATTCAACTCTCAGCATCCCCATTACGTGTCCGCCACAGAATCACACAAGGGCTCTAAAATATCATCTAGAATAATCATCACTATTAATTATTTGTTAAGCTCCAACAGTAACTGCAATGCTCCAGAGGGAACATCAACAATAATACTTAATAATAGTTTTGCACTTAAGTAGTGCCTTTAACCCAAGACTTTTATAATGCTTTTACAGACATGAAATAATTAAGCCTCTCAATATACCTAACAGAAATTAAAAAGTAGAGTGCAAAAAGTGAAATCCCTGCAAGCTGCATAGAAACTTTTTTAAAGTCACCATAATAGAGGCTCAATTTAAATGTATACCTCAAATTAAAAAAACATAGTAAGGGGGGAAAAAGTACCACTATGGCTAAACAACAAAGTAAAAGAGGCAGTTAAAGGAAAAAGGCTTCCTTTAAAAAGTGGAACTTAAATCCTATTGAGGAAATAGAAAGGAGCATAAACTCTGGTATGAGAAGTTGTAAAAATATAATTGGGAAGGCCAAAAAAAATCTGAAGAACAGCTAGCCAAAGACTCAAAAAGTAACAGCAAAAACATTTTTAAGCACGTCAGAAACAGGAAGCCTGCTAACCAACCAGTGGGACAACTGGGACGATTGAGATGCTAATGAAGCACTGAAGGAAGATAAGGTTATTGTGGAGAAATTAAATGAATTCTTTGCATTCATTTTCTCAGCTGAGAATGTGAGGGAGATTCCCAAACCTGAGCCATTCTTTTTAGGTGACAAATCTGAGGAATTGTCACAGACTGAGGTGTCATTAGAGGAGGTTTTGGAACAAATTGATAAATTAAACAGTAATAAGTCACCAGGACCAGATGGTATTCACCCAAGAGTTCTGAAGGAACTCAAATGTGAAATTACAGAACTACTACCTGTGGCATGTAAGCTATCATTAAAATCAGCTTCTCTGCCAGATGACTTGAGGATAGCTAATGTGACAAAAAATTTTAAAAAGGTCTCCAGAGGCGATCCTGGCAATTACAGGTCAGTGAGCCTAACTTCAGTACCAGGTAAATTCGTTGAAATTATAGTAAAGAAATCAGACACATAGATGAATATGATTTCTTGGGGAAGAGTCAACATGTTTTTTGTAAAGGGAATCATGCCTCACCAATCTACTACAATTCTGGGGGGGAGAGGTGTCAAACAAGCATGTGGACAAAGGTGATCCAGTGGATACAGCGTATTTAGATTTTCAGAAAGCCTCTGACAAGGTCCCTCATCAAAGACTCTTCAGCAAAGTAAGAGATCATGGAATAAGAGTGAAGGTCCTCTCCTGAATCAGTAACTGGTTAAAAGAGAGGAAACAAAGAGTAGGAATAAATGGTCAGATTTCAGAATAGAGAGAGGTAAATAGCGGTATTCCCCAAGGGTCTGTACTGGCACTAGTACTGTTCATCATATTAATAAATTATCTGGAAAGAGGTAAACAGTGAAGTGGCAACATTTGCAGATGATACAAAATGACTCAGGACAGTTAAGTCCAAAGCAGACTGCGAAGAGTTAGAAAGGGATCTCAGAAACCTAGGTGACTGGGCAACAAAATGGAAGATGAAATTTAATGTTGATAAACGCAAAGTAATGCACATGGGAAAACATAATCCCAACTACACATATAAAATGATGGGGTGTAAATTAGCTGTTACCACTCAAGAAAGAGATCTTGGGAGTCATTGTCGATAGTTCTCTGAAAACATCCACTCAATGTGCAATGGTAGTCAAAAAAGGTAACAGAATGTTGGGAATCATTAGGAAAGGGATAGATAATAAGACAGAAAATATCGTATTGCCTCATTATAAATTAACAGTACTCCCACATCCTGACTACTGCGTGCAGGTCTGGTCACCCCATCTCAAAAAAGATAAATTGGAATTGAAAAAGGTACAGAAAAGAGCAACTAAAATTATCAGGGGTATGGAAATGGTTCCATATGAGGAGAGATTAATAAAAGCATCTGGCATTGGCCACTGTCGGAAGATAGAATACTGGGCTAGATGGACCATTGGCTTGACCCAGTACCTCTTAACTGAGATAGTTTAAGCTCAAAATGACACTATTGTCAAATGGCTGAAATACTAGTTTGTATACAGGTTTTTGCACATACATCTTCTCTTTCTTTGTCACAGAAAGGAGATTGGAGTTTCTCCTCCAACACACAAAGCCAAATTCTGCCAGTCTGCACACAAATTCATAAACAGTTACATCTTATTTTCACCTTAGTGATGTTGTCGTTTGTCCTTCAAAAATATTTGTTCCTGACTCTGCAGTTAACATGGATCTTTTAACATGCAAGAACAAAGTGAAATTCTGGCCAAGGAAATATCTTTTTAAAAGAAATATTTCTTTTTCAAATTTGCTCCCATGCAAGACTTCCTCTTTAACACCAAAATCAATTTTAACAGTTTCCGACCAAGGCCTCAATTCTGCAAAGACTTGTGTACATGTGAATAGTCCCACTAACTTCAGTGTAATTAATTCAAGGAACCCTATAGGAATCATGCATAAGTCTTTACAGGAGTGAAGCTAAACTATGTCCATGAGGAACCTGAATACTATATCTCTCCTAAAAATATAATCAAATGACTAAAGATGTTGTTCAACACACTGATTCACTTAGAGCCCAAATCTGCCATCCTTGAATAATCTCAGATTTGAAACCTATTCAGCACATAACTACCTTAAATCATTTAATAGTGGGTCTGCACTATGGCTCTAATTAGTTTTTAATAGGTTTAGCAGAACCGATTTTAAAAACAATGTATACAGGCCATAAGAGGTTGTCAAAATTACAAAAGATTGTCATGTCCAAAATAATTGTGGCGTGTCGAGTCAGTTAACATGACGATGACCAGTATCGACCAGTCAGTACAGACCAGGGCAATTCACATTCACCATTCTGTCAAGCAGTCAGGATTAAACTCCAGTACCAATATATTCCCTGCACCAGCACTTTGGGGCAAGGATTATGTCTTCCTAAATGATTATTCAGCATAATAGGGCCTAATCTTCACTGGGGCCTCTGTAGTACAAATAACAATGCTAATGAACTAACGAGTAATCAAAAACACCATATATGTACACTGTAGATGAATTAATGTTATTATGGAAACCTTAACTTTTCATGCTCTTACTTTTCAATTGTACCCTCCTCCTCAGTATTGAATTAATGAGTTTCTTCTTTCTTTTCTGAGCATCTACAGTCACACTATTCACACGGTGGTGGCATTACACAGTTCTCCCACTTATTTTTAAAGCAGTACCAATGAATGGTGACTGGCTCATGCAGCAGAGCAGAGCCCTGGCTGGGGATCTCTGCTCTGCCCCACAGGCTCTCCCTGACTCCTTTCACCTGCAGTAATTGAGAGGACAGGAACGCCAGCACAGGGAGCTCTCTGCAGCCCCACTCACGGGAGTGAGTGAATGGAGCCATGACCAAGGACTCCCTATGCTGCTGGTGGCCAGTGATGCCCAATCCCTGCAGGCACAAGGTGCAGGGAAGGCTGAGCCCCTGGCTGGCAGAGAGCAAAGTCCTGGTCGGGGGGAGGGGTCTCTGGTCTGCCTACCCAGAATTGCAGCCTCCCCCTGCACCTGGCATTTGCAATAATCGAGAGGGCAGGAGTGGCTGTGAAGGCGCTTTCTGCAGCCCTGCTGTCACAAGAGTACATGACTGGGACCATGACAGCAGAGCTGCCACTTCTGCCCTCTCAATTATGCAAACGCCTGGGTAGCTGACTAAAACCTGTGTTCCCCATGCTATCTGGATAGTTGCCTTATCCCCTAAAACGCCTCATCTCTTCTCAGGAGGACTTTTAAACTTCCTGAATCATGTGGTCCAGGGAGCTGGTCAATACACTAGAGGTGTCAGAATGTTCAGCCAAGTAAGCTAAATTTTAGTGACTGAGACAGGTTTAATTAAAATGTCCTGACAATCTCAACAGAGGAAGAAAAGGATTAACCTTCAGTCACTCTCCTTTGTCATCAGATGACACCTTTCTTCCCCAAAGAATTTTACAAACTATACACAGAAATCACCTGATTGAGAAGCATGGTTCAGTACATGCATCTCAATTATCACTCATCTTAAGTTTCATTACTATCTTCCTTCCTACAAATGTGATGTTTCCTCACTTTTCTTGTAGGATATTATTTACTTTTAAAATAGAGAACCACAACAGTGAAGCTACACTAAAGGAAGGAATCCCACAGCGTTTTAAGTTTCCTGCACAAATAATTTTTTTATGCCCCTCACTTTGCGCCTTGTCAAGTTGCTTCCCACATTTTGTCCCTCTGCAAGTCGAGACCCATAGAGCTCAAACATGGGCTGACCATGAAATATTTCTGCAATATAATCCCAATTTGCTGTTCAACCTTGGCTAAATCAGCTAAAATCCCCGTCTCTCTATTGCTGCAGGTGTAAAATGGAGATTATAACCTCTCTAGTTTGGATGTTGCTTTGGAGCCATAAAGAGCCCAATACTTTACAACATGCAGTGCAGTTGTAGCTGTGTCTGCCCCAGGAGATTGGAGAGAAGTGACAAGATGGGTGAGGTTGTATCTTTTCTTGCACCAAATTCTGTGGGTGAGAGACAAGCTTTTGAACCATACAGAGCTGTGCTTCAAGTCTGGAAAAGGTACTCAGAGCGTCCCAGCCAAAGGCAAGGTAGAACAGATAGATTACTGTAAATAGTCGGCCCATATTGTAAAGGGTGGGATAGAGTGGCCTGTTAATTCCTCTGTAAGGCAAAAAGGCGGGTCAGAGGGTTACCGACTGCTGTAAACCTAAATCCGACGTCTCCCCCAGTTTACTGGCAGGGAGAAAAACTACAGTACAGGGAAGGGGCTGACGGGTCTCTTTGCCGTGGGAAGCTGCAAGGGATTCCTGATTGCCCAGGGCTGTTATTGGGGCTCAGATTTAAGCAGAGCCCCAGGATCAGCCCCCCCTTCTCTGAAAGGCGAGCGCCCCAGCGGGGAACAGGCACAGGCTGACCAGCCGTCCTGATTTTATAGGGCCGGGCCCTGTCTCAGCCAGGCACTTATTAGCCCCCGCCCGATCCCGGCGTTTCACCCCTGGCAACTGGCCACCTTGCGCTGACCCCGGACCCCGCTGCTGGGCCGGCCCTGCAAGAAGCGCGAGGGGGGGCGGAGCGCTTCCAGCGGTCTCGTGCCTGCGGCCAGGGGGCGGGGAGCTCGCGAGCTCCCACCGCCAGCCCCGCCCCTGGCTGCGCGGAGCCGAGACAATGGAGCCCAGCTCCCCGCCCAGCCGCGCTCGCGCAGCTTCCGCCCCGCCCCGGGAGCTGCCGCGAGGGGAGGGCGGCGCGCAGGCGCGGGGTGTGTCCCGGGCCCGTGACCACTCCGCCCGGCCGCCCTGCCCACTGGCCCCCGAGCGCCTCCCCCCGGCCGCGCCCCGCGCGCTGCCTCCGTCCGGCCGCAGCCAGGGGAGCGCGCAGCGCGCCGGGGGGACGGGACTCGCCAGGCGGGGGCGGCTCCCGGCCAGGCACGGTCCAGTGGCCCCGGCCGGGGAGCCGCACCGCGCCTGCCACCGCGGGTCCCCAGCGTCCCCGGGAGCTCGGGCAGGCGGGCTGGCTCCCTGCCGCCCTGGCACCGGCCCAGCAGATGCGCTGGGGCCAGGGGGCCGAGTCTGTTTTCAGCGCTGGACGTGGCAGGGTTTTCCTCCCGGCTGCACGCATATGCAAACTGAACCAGCCCGTTCCCCGCAGCGCAGGCTCCTTCCTCTCGGGCGCTCTCAATTAGCGCCCCCCCCAATTAACTTGGAACACAAACCCTTCCATCCCCGGGGCCATCTGCGTGGGCACCTCCTTCCCCGGGGAGAGCCGCTCACAGGTCCCGTGGGGTGCAACCCGCACCCTAGTCCCGTACCGCGCCCTGCAACCTCCCCCATCACACTTTGCAAACGGCCCTCTCAATGCGTTCTGCCAAATGTCATGCTCCTCGCAAACCGGCTCTCCGCCGGCCCTCCGTGCAGTGCCACCCCCGGCGCGCTCGTCAGCCCTTCCCCACGCACAGACCTGAACAACTTCTCTCCCACGCCAGCACAGAGCGCTTTGCAGGCGCACAAACAACAAGGAAGCACGACGAAACCACGGGTAAGACACGCATCGCTGGATTTCGTTTGAAATGCCAAGAACCGGGCTCCCTGTTCCAGTGCAAACGCCCAGGCATCTAGCAAGCCGTCCTCATTTAGCTTCCGCAGTTGTGCGGTGCTGCATGTCCACACAGTTACTACGGTCATTACACTTCAGTCCACTCAAAGCGGGATCATTTGAAATGGTGAAAGCCAACATGTTAAAAACAGAAGTTCTGCCAAGCACTAGGCTGTAACCTCACAAGGACGTGACGGTGTATAAAACCCTATAGAAAGAGATACCTGTAGATCCATATGGGTGGATAGCTAACTTTGTATTTAACACGCCTTCTTAGTCTTAGCAATCGCTTAGAGTCATATTCAAAGAGCTAGAATTATTACCCACCTTGCTTTTGGCAAATTCTTTTAGGATGAAGCATATGAGAAAATGGCATGACCCTACCAGGCGTGTTAGAAAGTGTGGATTGAGACCCTCTCTTTCTTTTCTTTTCTTTCCTGCTTTCTAAAGAGTGGAAATTTCCATCATGTGATAGGGGGCAGCATCCCCAGCCTCTCATTTCATCCGGACCCCTCCCTTTCAGAAAAACCACCAATGGTAGAGAGCTAGCAACCTGAGATGTAAACAAAAAGCATCCTCCCAGGTGGACGTGTTCAGCTGTTCTGAATGTGAAAGAGGGAGGGGGGAAAGCATGACTGTGAAAAAAAGTAGCACAATTATTTTCTAAACAGACTAGAAATGATTCTATTCTTAA
Source organism: Mesoclemmys tuberculata (assembly GCA_007922155.1). NCBI lineage: Eukaryota > Metazoa > Chordata > Testudines > Chelidae > Mesoclemmys > Mesoclemmys tuberculata. The sequence continues at coordinate 50,778,554 of ML675616.1, forward strand.
AGTGATTGTATTCTATTATAATGTAATATACAGTTTTTAGGGAGCTCTGCTTTGTGCTTCTTTGTGTAATGCACTATAATGGGTGTCCCTATTCAGCACTTACAAAAGAAAGCCCTAATGATATTGAATAGGATATTTTTAACCTCATTTTCAAAACTTCATCATAATTGTTTGTCAAGAGAAGTGGGAGCAAAAATGTGTAAGATACAAAGCCTGAGTTTAAAAGAATGGTTTTACTTTCCCCAATAAAGCAGTGCCTGCCAATAGCTATATTATTTATCATTATAGACATTTAAAAGTATCCTTTAAAACTGACCAAGCATACAAGTTTTTGACCATCCCACTTTTGAGTCATAATGACATTAAACTTACCTGTTTTTGAAGGAAAACTACTAGTTGCTAAATAACAGTGAGAGTTGTGTCTGCTTGATTTGGTCCCTTCTGTTTTTTGATGTTCCTGTGACAGCACAGTTTGGCATGTAGCGTATTTTAGGGGTATGTAGAGTAAAAAATTGTAGAAGCACAACTCATTGAGCTATATATTCTTCCTTGGAGTGTGGTGATCTTATTAAGAAGTATATTAAATATTTATTATGATCTTATATTATTAATACATCATCATAATAACTACCATTCTGATATTTCAGATGAGTTTACATGGCCTTAGACAGCTTGCCACTCAATTCTTTGAGCTGGTGCATTTGTTTTTATCTTCCCTTGCATGCCAGTTGATACAGTGTACAGCCCCTAAAGCAGGATATCAGGGCTTTTACCCACTCTTGAAGACCATGTATTGCTAGTAAGGGACCCCTGAGATTATTGAAACTGAAATAATTTTTATAAATCTAACTTCTTTTTCAAGGTTTATGTTGAGCTTGTCATTCTGCTTTAACACTGGAATGGACTACTCAGTTTCACATTTGTTTCTAGTCAGTTTCACTTTGGTTGTTACAGGCCCACAGAAAGGTCTTCTGATTGAATTCAGGCAACATTGGGGGATAGTTAAATCCAATCTCCATGTCACAGCTTGCACTTTTTTTGTTGTAAACTCAGCTGTGTCTTTCAATGTCGGGTGTTTTTAAATTTAACCCTACATCCTACCTCTAAAAGTTAAAACTAAATAATGAGCCATTAAGATCCATCATGACAACTTAGTATTGTTGTAGATATTAATTGAATAGTTCCAGTCATTGAAAAGCCACATCCCTTTGCCTTAATATCCTCTCCTCACAACAATATATTTCCTTTCTCCTTTTCCTACACCTGCATTACCCTGATGGAAACAATCTATTCTACATATCATTTGATTTAACATCACAAGTTATTGTTTTATAGTTTTACACATTATTTTCTCAAAAACTCATTTCCAATTTTCTTTCCAAAAAAAAATTCACCACCTTGGGATTCAACTTTTTCAAGGGAAATTATTCAGATAACTATGACGTATGCTTTCTGAATACTTTGTAATGGTGTACTTCTAGGTTGGTTAAAAGTAAATTTCAGACACCATGTAGTTCAAAAGCAACATCATAATTTTATCATTGCTTTAATAACTACCAGCCATTTTAAATTTCTGGAATACTTGACAGATTTTTCTTTATTTTAATTCATACACCCGCAAAAGTCATCACTGTTTCTGTATTTTTTATATTTCTTTTGATTGCAGACTATTTTAAAAGAGTGAGCTCTCTTTCTGACAGGTTTTTTCTAAGGTTCATAAGCACTGATGATGCTTATATTATATGAGCCTCAGAGTGAGGTATATTATTTTTATTTAACATTTATGGTGTGGTAGCAACTAGAGGCCAACCAGATTAGGATCCCATGATGCTAGGTGTTGCATAAACACAGAAAATGACAGTCCCTTCCCCAAAGAGCTTATTGAGATAGCCAATCTAAATTGCAATCCAATGTAAAAGCAATTCATTAATTCATATTTGGTTCTTTTGATGTAAAAAAAATATTTTTTAGTTACTTAACTCAAAAATATAAAAAGACTCCAAGATCTTCAAGGTTACTTCAGGTATTTTAAGTAATTTGTTTTAATTTATTCAGACCACTTTCCTCTCCACTAAATTAGCCTTTGCTTATATCATCAATACGATAAGTACAATATATTTTTCAATAAATTAATAAACAACGGAGCTCAGTACAATTATATCCATAACCCTTTATAAAATGAAATATTGTTTTCTTGGCTGAACCAAACAATAATAACCTTTATAACTCAAATACATTACATAAAGCACTGTCTCTCATCTATAAAATGACTATAAAAGGGCATTGTGAAGTTCCATAGTTATTTTGCTTCAGTGACTTACTTATGAACCTTTTTTCAGTTTACAAATAAAAACATAGTTTTCCTGACTGCTAGCCCTGAAAACTCACCCTGGGTTCTGAAAGTCAAGCTATTTTCTTTGTGGCTTATGCCAAAATAGACTCCAGCTGACTGAGCTGGCTCTTCAGTACTAACAGGAATGAAAAGCAATAACACATATTTTTTCCAGTTAAGTGAATAGATATAACTCTAAATACACAAAGTGAACAAATTCTCTGTTAAGTAGCAGGATACCAAGTTTATAGTTTGCTTAGAGAAGAGGTGCGCTTTCAAACAGGTTCTCATGCTGTTATGTTACTGGAGAGTTTCTTAAATCAAGACACTAAGACTCATCAGTGAAGTACAGAACTATGCACTTTGTTGACCCCTTTTGCATAGTATGAGTATTAACACAGCCCTAACTAAACTCTCATCCTTTTGTCCCAGCATGCTGTGGGTTTAGTGTAAAACCTGAGATGGATTCCTTGGAATGCAGTCGCTCCACTGATTTTAGCAAAGTCCTGGTCAGGAATGTGAAGGAGATCTGTCCAGTACTTTATGCATAACTTTCAGAATTGTATATTCCCTCCCACACCTTTTCCTTTCTAATTACACTTGTCTGTTTAATCCAAAATTTCCAATTTCTCCCAATAGGATAATAGCTCATTTCTATTAATTTCAGACAGTATATATATTTCTACACAACACATTTTTCTTATAAGTGCGCACACACACACATATGTATGTATAATTCCATTTTCTTACATATTCTAATGAGTAATCTTGGGCTCTTTATTGTACGCTGCTGAAAGAAGTGCAGAGAGCCAAAGCTATGGCACTGAGAAATGAAGCTTTCTTTTTTTCAAATGGCTTCATGAGGAGTAGGGTTGTTGCTAGCTATGTAGCGCCAGCTGAAGGAGTGAGGGATATGCCTTTGCTCAGAAGACCGATTTCCACGTAGTCTACAGAAATATGCACAGTACAGAGACAGGGCATTAAGAACAATGCAGCAAATGCACATAGAGTGTTGTGGCTGTTTTTAGCATTTTTGGTTTCTCCTGCTGCCAGCCAGAAATAATGTTCACATGAGTGTTCTTAATAGCAGGTGCAGATAAGGGCCAGCCACTAGATGCAACTGGCCAACCTTTCTGCAGTGGGGAGTTGAAACTGAGCCTCCTCTCTTCCAAAACAATTACCAATAAGAGGGAGGCCAAATCAAGCCTGCCTCACCCTCTCTGCAGTGATGGCTCGTTCCACAGGGGTGGGACCAGCTCCTGGCTCTGAGTGTTGTGACCTGGCATGTGGAACCACAGTGCCATGCAGATTTGCCATGCTCATTTCAGTGAGCGGCCGAGTGACCCAGTGCATCAGGTAGCAATGCCATTTGGTTTGGGGCCCTCTCAAACGGGAGGACCAGGGCCTTCTCATTTCTCCTCCAGGCGGTCCTGCTGACAGAAATGTTTCTAATGTTGCACATGAAACATCCTATCAGAGCCAGGCACTCAGTGCCTCATGGTGTGTGCTGGGCTTAGTGCTCTTAGTTGACTCCATTCTTGTCAGTTACTTTACACTTATATTAATCACCTATTTTTTAAAAGAAGTAAAATAGAGTTAAGGTTGCCACAGGGCCTTCTGCTCCCTGAACCCTTTCAGGATGTAGGCCACAAAATCCCAAAATCAAGCATTGGAATACCTAGGGAAGATTCAGTTAAGGTCCCACAACATATTCCTTACAAAAACCATTACCAAAATTCAAACTACCCACAAACTTGAGAAAACCAGAAAATGCCCATTTAAGATTCAACTTTGCATGCAAGACACCCAGACAACCTTAACTGTGCCCCTTTTGGCATGCTAGCATATAGTGAGCCTAGGAATGTGCTTGATTCTCCAAGATGAAGTTCTGGAATAGCCTTCCGAGGGAAGTAGTGGGGGCAAATGACTTATCTGGCTTTAAGACTAAGCTTGATAAGTATATGGAGGGGATTTATGATGGGATAGTTTAATTTGAGCAATTGATTTTGGATTATCGGCAGATAAGTCTGCTCAATGGTCTGTGGGAATGCTGGATGGGATGGGAACTGAGTTACTGCAGAGAATTCCTTTTTGGGTGCTGGCTGGTGAGTCTTGCCCACATGCTCAGGGTTTAGCTGATCGCCATATTTGGGGTCGGGAAGGAATTTTCCTCCGGGGCGGATTGGCAGGGGCCACGGAGGTTTTTCGCCTTCCCCTGCAGCATGGGGCATGAGTCGCTTGCTGGTGGATTCCCTGCAGCTTGAGGTCTTCAAATCTCACTTTTGAGGATTTCAATAACTCAGTCATGGGTTCGGGGTTGTTATAAATGTGTATGGGTAGGGTTTTGTGGCCTGCCTTGTGCGGGAGGTCAGACTAGATGATCATATTGGTCCCTTCTGACCTATGAGTCTATGAGTCTATGACCCTCCCCTCTGAGACACAGAATAACTTCAATATCTTGCAACTTTGTGATTTTTTGAATGGTGAATAGTTTTCTTCAATGTGGTATGTCTATCCATAAAGGAAGTAACTAAAGACTGGAAGCAAAGTCTTGAGGAAATGCCTAATATTATATACTCTATTGTAAGAGAGAGATTGAGTCATGGGCTGTGTTCCCTGCCATTTACAATCCCCTGTTGCCACCTCCCTGTCTGTAATTTGATAACATTACAGTGACCACTCCAGGAAAGGTAATATTGGAAAATCCTGCCCAGTATTGTCAAACTCTTTGATTGGGATGTTGCTGCTGGAAGAAAGCAGGGAGACAGGTCAATGTGATCCCGATGGAACAGTAGAAAGTGCTATATGATAAGTGGAAAGGCATGTACCCCACTGAGGGCTCTTTGGACTGTATGTCTTGAGTTGTTTTTGTGTTGGACATGATATAATATGGCAGTGTTGGCCATGGAAGGTTAAGATACTAATCCCAAGTTTCTAGTGGTGACCTTACAGGGGCAGACTTAAGGTTGGTTAAAGTTAAATAGACATACTCCTTTTCCTGTCTCCATCACATGTGGGTTATATTTGCTTAGGGATTGGTGGAGTAAGTTTAAAGACATCTAAGTAAATGTCTAAGTTAACTTAATGGAGCCTGACCTACCATCTTGTACATCACTCTGAATTTGGCCCAATGTGTGCATATATTAGAACCTTTGATCTACACATACATACTGTGTAAAGAGAAGTAAGATAATTTCAAAAGAGAGAATCAGCAGGATTTATGCACAATGTATTTTAAAGGAAAAAAGTCACTCTTATTTTAAGATATTTTAGCTTTGGATAGTGGTGCGATGCTCTTTTGTGGCATCTAATTTTACTTTTTCTTGAAGTATTTTCACTGAATAATGATTCCTTGAAAACTAAAGTTGAGACTTCATTTTAATAATCACAGCAACATGAATTTCCACTTGTCTGTGCCTGGGGGTTAAATAGTTTCACTTATATAAAATCTGGACACTGAAAAACGTATCCATGGCATAGAACTCCTCCCAAGTCTAAAAAACAGCCATCCAAAAACAAAGTTAATTTATTTTTAGTGGGTGAAACTAAAGGCACAAAAGTGAAGAAATTCAGTTAAGACATCAGCTTTTTTTTTTTTCTATAACATGCTCTGTTTATGTATTGCAGCATCTGCTGTCGGTTATGTAAGATCTGTTGCAAGAACTTGCGATATCTGGTGAGTAAAGGACAAAGTTCATGTTTAACTCTGAATTTTCTGGGTTTTGAAGGATTCAAATTTAGAGACTCCCCACCTCTACTCATTGTAATGCAATTTAGTTTGATTTATTATTACAATCAGTGACAGTAATAGTACTGAAGTAGTGCCTACAGGCTCTATTATGTTTGCTAGGTATCGTACAAACATAAGTAAAATATGTTCCTGGCACAAAAGAGCCTACCATTTAAGTAGGGTTAAAAAGAAAACTATAGATAGGTAAGCAAGTCAATGGGCTTAATCCTGTTCACTTTATTCAGATGAATAGTCCCACAGAAGTCAACTGAACTACTCATAAGAGTAAAGTGAGGATGGTTTTGTCCGATATTAATTATTAGTAGCTTAAATAACAAGTTACACCATTATGTGATGAATTCCTCCTTTAACAGGGATACCAAGAAGAGAAAACAGGGACTCATTAGTATCCACCTATGACCTAGGATCTGTTTAACTTGGAGCAATTTGCAGAAGGTTAACACAGAACTTTTTATCCGTAATGCCTGGCAGCATTTAGTATCAAAGAACAGACAGATTAACACTGCTGAGTTACCATAATTGATTAGGTCAACATTTTTAAAATCTGTACTTACAAAACCCCTGAATTCTGCCCTTGAATGAAGTGTTTTGTAAATAAAACTTGTACATTCACCCATCAGACATTTTCCTGAGGAAAATCTAGTCTATAATCTTCTAACTAAAGATGGTATCATAATGCATACATAAAGGGGAAGATTTAAGGATGTCTGAGCAGTCTGAATTCTAGCATTTTCTAACTTTTCAGTGCTTGACTTTGCAATCCTAACGTTTTATAACACACCTTCACACTTTACACACAAACTATAACATATATCCACTGTAGGCGGGTGGATAGTATACTCTCCATTAGTCCTCACTATTTTATGTACATATTTAGGGTAGGCAGAATTCGATTTTTTTTAATATAATTTTGACAGATATTGGGTTTGTAAGCATTTTTATTTTATCATTTTATATTTTCACATTTGCGCAAAATTATGGGGTTGAAGCATTTTTTAAAATTTTTATCAATTAAAATTTTCACGGTTGTGGAAAATTATGGGGGATTAGACAACAATTATTTAACAATTGTAGACATTGAGACTCAGAAAGATAAAGTTTTATAACCTTTAAAATACAAATTGTCAATATCACATGTCAAAATATAAAGAGTAAATAACCTCATATCAAAATAATAAATTGTATTCTTATGTTCTCAAGCAGCATTTTTCTTACTTTGCCTAGCTGTAAGTTTCTATTATGAGTGAAGGAAATATTTTTTGTTGGTTTCTGTGTGTACAGTGAAATCAGCATTTACTGACATTAACTAATAAAAATCTAATCCTTGCAAGCTTATATACTTATATATTGATAAAGGTGTGTGTGTATTGCATGCAGAAAACTGTATTCAGCGAATGTTAAGGTTGCAGGGTTAAGCATTCAAAAGTCAGAAAATGCTAAAGTCATGTTTGCACATGCAACTTTAACTTTACTCCTTTTTATGTATACATTTTGACAGTCTTTACTTACATGATCACTTACTATTTCTCAAATTAAAAATATAATGTCATGTGCATTTGTAATGGTAGAAAAAGTATGATATATCTTCTAATACTTAGGGTCCATGAACAGTGGATCAAAGCTAAGGTTACACAGACAACATTAACTTTGACATTTCCTAACTTTTGACTTTTTAATTGTATATGGAGCTATAAAATACCATAATTTATTGCATGGAATTTCCCATTTTGTTTTTAAAATAGGGGAAAATCAATAGAAGAATCTTGAGACTTTAGGAACTTGAAGCTGTACTTCTTTCAGGAAAAATGGATTGCTTGCACTCTCTTTGTGCTAAAACAACCAGATTGTTTTTGCTTCAACTTTGCACAATATTTCACCTTCAGTCAAAGCATGGAAATTTTCAGCCTCAGTGAGAATGCTGAAACAACAGGTCTTTTACGTATTAGGTTCCTGTTGTTCCATGATTTACAATCCATCACTGTTGTATATGCAAAATCAAAAACTTCTTATATTTTTTCCCTGAGAGTCTCCTAGCCTCATTTCCTCCACTGTATCTCTCTCTTCCCCCCCCCCCCCCCGTTCCTTGGCTTCCCTGCGTTTCTCTTTAAGAAAATGATATGGAATGAATGAGAAGGGAGAATTAGTCAAGGGAGAGAGAATGAGTGAATAAAGAATTAGATGGAATGAGCAAGGGCACAGAGTGAAAAAGGGATAGCCTGGGCATGGGAAAGACTGAACTTATAGGTTTTAAACTTGTGCTTAGGCAGACATTTATTCTGCACACAGGACATATACAGAAGGAACATTTAATATGTGCACATGGTAACTAGCTATATAATATAAATATGTGATGGCTATTAAAGTATAAAACCAAGAGGATAAAATCTATCATGTACTTTATATAAACTAATATTTATTGTCTGATTAAATTTAAATTCTTATGTCATTATTTACTTAAATACCAACAGTAGAATAATGAAACTTTAATGGTGGTGAGTAATTCTGTGTCAGAATAATTCAAGGCTTAGACACAGTGTTTTTTGTTTATCTAACAATGAAGTTGATTTTGGCATCCATTCAGCTTTTTTATCCAAAATATTAATGCAAAGCATTTGAAGCATACCATTGTTAGGAAAGATGTTAAAAACAACCCATATATGTTGGGGACATTCCCCCTTCAAAATGGCCAGAATTTATTTTTATAGTCAGAGTTCACTTTTAATCTGTGAACTAACAGAAATGAATGATGAGCCAAACAAAACAAAAGACATGCAACAAACCTAATCGTCTTCTGAGAATGAAAGGGTGAGACATTGAATTACTTTCCTAAGGAATGTTGTCTTAAATATTCAGAAATGCCATTTCTGAAAGGGATATACAGATTATATAGGTGTAATAACATCACAGGAAGTGGAATCAGTGTTGTACTTTAAATGCAGGAATCCCAGAAGTAAAATGAAGAAGAAAATGTATGTTTGTTAATTAATTTATTTCAATTTCAGTATATAAAACATAAAAGATTGCTTGTCCCAGTCTCTAGGCACCTTGGGAAGTAATTAAGAATGTAATTCAAATACACATACAGCAATATCAAACCAACGACTTTCTCTGCACAAAAGAAGCCAGACCAAAAAACTAGAAATCCCCCACCTCAGCTCCTAAAATCCCCAATCCCCTGCCCCTCAAATAGAATCAGAGAAATGTAGGGCTGGAAGGAACCTTGAGAGGTCATCTAGTCCTGCCCTGCACTGAGGCAGGACCAAGTATTCCTAGATCATCTCTAATAAGTGTTTGTCTAACCTGTTCTTAAAAACTTCCACTGATGGGGATTCCACAACGTCCCTAGGTAAACTGTTCTGGTGCTTAACCATACATAAAAAAGTTTTTCTTAATATCAAACGTAAATCTCCCTTGCTGAAGATTAAGCCAATTGCTTATTGTCCTATATTTAGTGGTCTAGATATGTTCTCCCAGTTTAACAGTGAATCATTGATAACTACTCTTTGAGTATAGTTTTCAACCAGTTGTGTACCTACCTTATAGTAATTTAATCTAGATCAGATTTTCCTAATTTTCTTATGAGAATGTCATGTGGCAATGTGTCAAAAGCCTTACTAAACTCAAGACTATTATGTCTACTGCTTTACTCCTATCCAGTAGGCTAGTAACCCTGTCAAAGAAGCAGATTAGGTTGATTTGGCATGATTTTTACCTGACAAATCCATTATGGCTATAATTTATAACCCTATTATCCTCTAGGTACATATAAACTGTACTGGTCTCCCACCTCAGTGCTGTTCCCACCAGGCTGAAGTCTTTTTCAGTCTCTCTTCCTGTACCCCTGCTTCTTGCAAGAAACACAGTAAGCGCCTGAGTCCGGGAGAGGTTCCACAGGTGAGAATCCCAAGCAGAGATAGGCATTGCCCTCCAGCCTGGATTTAAGCAATTAATTCAATGGCATGCTGGGGCTTAGGACACACCCCTCTCCTTGGTATCCCCCCGTGGCTACCTTAGGCAGTTATCTGCTCATTATGCTGGCTTTTGTGGATCCCATTCCTAAACACCTATCTTCTTCCCTCCTGAGCCCCTAACCTGGAACAAAACGAAGGATATTGGTCTGTTATGAGATGGAAATGGTACAGTTATCAATAATAATGCTGAAAAGGCAGAAGTGTTCTATATTTGGAAGAAAACAGATGATATAGTCTCATCAGATACTTACACTCTTGCCATTCCACTAGCATATCAGGAGGATGGGGGAGTGGTAAATATGGAAGAGGCTAGCTCTGTATCAGTGACCTGTACGGAGTGCTTGGTAAGCTGGATGCAAGCAATCGATATTCATTTTAATTTGGCTAAAGGTAAATGTATTCAACTAGGAACGAAGAACGTCAGCCATACGTAAATTCTATCCAGGGAAGCAGTGACTCTAAAAAGATTTGTGGGTGGCAGTGGATAATCAGCTGAGCATGAGTCCTCGTATGATGCTGTAGCCAAAATGCCTAATATAATCCTTAAAGGTGGACAGCCGCTGGAATGCTGTGTTCTGTTCTGGTGCCCACAGTTCAAGAAGGATGTTGGTAAATTGGAGAGGGTTCAGAAAAGAGCCATGAGAATGATTAAAGGATTAGCAAACAGACCCTCTAGGGATAGACTCAAGGGATATGCTTATACTGCAGTTAAACACGTGGTTGGCCTGTGTCAGATGACTCAGGCTTGCAGGGCTGAAACTATGGGGCCATTTAATTGTAGATGTTTGGCTTGGGCTGGAGCCTGGGCTGTGGGACCCTTCCCTCATGTGGGGTCTGAGAGCCCAGGCTCCACCCCGAGCCTGAAAGTCTATACTTCAATTAAACAGCCGCATAGTCAGCTGTCAGTCAGCTGACACAGGCCTGCCATGGTGTTTAATTGGAGTGTAGACATATCCATAGATGCAAGTTATCTGGACCTACTGATTTTAAAAATGCCCACCTTTAGTAGTGCTGTTTAACATCCTCCTGAGATACTACAGGAATGAAAAGAGCGTTTTCATATGCTATGAATGTTGTCTGTTTTTTTTCTTCCAAATACAGAACAGTCCAGAAAGAAGAACAATGAATGTGGCCCCCAGCTCCCACCTATATGGTTTTGTTGCTATATGGATCCATGCTCCTGCATTTACATTCCCCTTTCCATCCCATTTTCCTGGGGAACTAGAGATGTGTCACAGAGATTGTTCTAAAATACAGGGGATCAGGGTTGGGTGTACAGTAGCATCTTGGTTGTTGGATGGGTGGCATCTTGGCTGTTTTGCCTCTGTGAAGCAGACTTACATGATTTTAAGCTGCCTTTGACTCTTCCATTGGGCAGGTAAGGAACTCAACCTTTGGTCCAACATCATCATACAGGAGAGTCAAGTGAGAAACTTGAATTTAAGCTTAGGAGCATATTTTAAATAACACATATAAAGCCAGTTTAATAACAGATAATGATAAAGCTGAGGGGAAAGTGGCAAAAGTTGGAAATTCAAAAGTAAAGCTGGCACTTCACTCTTAATCCTCTTTGCTAGAAAAATCTTAGATAATATTTTAAAATATTTATACAATTGTAGGGCCAAATTCTGACTTCAGATACATTGGTAAACAATAAGTAATTCTATTGCTTTACCCTGGTGTCACACGGCAGAATTGGGCCCATAGGGGCCATAACAAGTGTAAACACACACGTGTAGTGTGAAATCCTGGCCCAATTGAAGTCATTGGAAAAACTCCCATTGACTTCTGTAGAGCTAGGAGTTCACCAGTAGTATTTATAATGAGTGTTAATACACAATACTGCCTCTCATCTACTGGAGAGGGAAAGAAAGGAAATGTATTTTGCAATAATTTAGCTTTGTTTTAAATCCTACTGTCTCTAAATTGGGAGTGTTACCTATACTTCTTCACCCAACCACAACCAGTGTGTCGTGGCTTGCTAAAGAACAAAATGTAGCACAGCTGCAGAAGTAGAAGACATACCCTCATAGACAACAACAGTGACTTTCAACCTTTCCACACTACTGTACCCCTTTCAAGAGTCTTATTTATCTTGCGTACCCCAAGTTTCTTCTCATTTAAAAACTATTTGCTTACAAAATCAGACATAAAAATACAGCAGTGTCATAGCACACTATTACTAAAAATTCTTACTTTCTCATTTTTACCATAGAATTGTAAAATAAATCAACTGGAATATAAATATTGTACTTACATACCAGTGTATAGTATATAGAGCAGTATAAACAAGTCATTGTCTGCATGAATTTTTAGTTTGTTCTGACTTCGCTTGTGCTTTCTATGTAGCCTGTTGTAAAACTAGGAAAATATCTAGATGAGTTGATGTATCCCCTGGAAGACATGTGCACACCCCCAGGGGTCCATGTACCTCTGACTGAGAACCACTGGACTAGACCACCTGTAATAGTTTGCAGTCATAGCTTGAAGTTACGGGGATCGTAAGAATTTTGCTATTGTTACTGACTGGAGCTGGCTTTTAAAACTAAAAGGCATGTCTATAAAATTAATCGACAATACATAGCTTGTACCCAAGCTGGTCACTTGGGTAATATTTTGTCATGAAATATTAGGTGATCATCAGATTGTTACTTGTCAACTTTAATTTACCTAGATTTTAGTAAGGCATTTGATACGGTTCCACGTGGGGAATTATTAGTTAAATGGGAAAAGATGGGGATTAATACGAAAATTGAAAGGAGGATAAGAAAATGGTTGAAGGGGAGACTACAACGGGTCATACTGAAAAGTGAATTGCCAGGCTAGAGGGAGCTTACTAGTGGAGCTCTTCAGGGATTGGTCTTGGGACCAATTGTATTTAACTTTTTTATTACTGTCCCTGGCAAAAAAAGTGGGAGGGTGCTAATAAAGTTTCTGGATGACACAAAGTTAGGAGGTATTGCCATTACAGAGAAGCACCAGGATATCGTACAAGAAAATCTGAATGACCTTATAAACCGGAGTAATAGAAATAGGATGAAATTTAATAGTGGAATATGCAAGGTCCTGCACTCTGCAGCATGGGGCACAGGTCACTTGCTGGTTGATTCTCTGTACTTTGAAGTCTTTAAACCATGTTTTGAGGACTTCAATAGTTCAGTCATAGGTTAGAGGTCGATTACAAGAATGGGTGGGTGAGTTTCTGTGGCCTGCGTTGTGCAGGAGGTCAGACTAGATGATCATAATGGTCCCTTCTGACCTTAAAATCTATTAATCTATTAATGAGACTCCAAGGGAAAGAAAATGGACTATGCAAATCAGGTGGGTAACAATTTGAAATCATTTGAATTTGAAATATTCCTAGTTATGGTTAAATGGAACCGTCACAATTTAGAGGGGAAAAAATACATTCCAGCATAGACTCTGGGAGGTGGGGTAGGGGTGGGGGAGGGAAATCAAGTACATGATTTATATTAACAGTTCAGAGCCTAGGTCCTAATTCAAGAAAGCAACCCTATTCAGGAAAGCATGCGCTTAAATACTTCCCTGAAGAGGGCTGCACTTAAGCCTGTGTTTTATTGCTTTCCTGAATCAGTGGCCTGCTGTAGAAATACAAAATTAAAAAATGCATCACAAATATACCATATGTTAGACCAGGAAGGAAATTACAAGCTGACATTGTATCAGGATGTTGCATGAGAAAAAAGAAAGTTATTTAAAATGCAATCCAATTAGTACATATTTATTCAAGACAGGGTTATTTATTATTATTCAGTTCTGTCCAAAGGAGTTATAGATGTTCATAATTACTCTTCAGTCTCCTTCAGGTAGCATCTACTCGTTGCTACTTTCTAACAGCACTGGAAGTCATGAGCTAAAAAGAAAAACATTTTAAAAATGTCTTTTTCTGTGTCTTTAAATTACTTTTGCTTTCTTAAAGATTTTTTTTATATATTTTTGTGAAAAAGACTTGCTCTCTAGGTGAAGCTGTCTTTGACTATGCTTTATGGGTGCCTCATTTCTTTAGCTAGTAATACCTTACAATACAATACAAATACAAAAATACCTTTTGCATCCTGAATACATTTAAACTTTTTCATAACATATATTGGATTTAATTTTAGAACATCTACATAAGATAGAGAAACCAGCCATTTACAGAACATATGTAGCCTTTTGGCTTGGAGTTTATAGAGCCTTCTTTGTTCATTTAGAAGATAAATTTTTCAGATTTTGTACATCATAAGCCATGCACAGAATGACTTCCTTTCATTTATGAACAGGTCAATGGTTAATATTAGTCTGTTTCTTTGTGCTTGTAATTTAAAGTGAGCAAAGGTACAATAGAGCATTTCCACATACAGCCAGTCTCAAACTATTGTGATTGACAAACTGGTATGATAACAGATCCAATTCTCCTAAAATGGATTATCCATAAATATTTTAAAAAATGGATGCTACAACCTCGAAACTTTCTCAGAAATTGCGAGAATAGCTGTTGTTATTTTTGGAAGGTCTGAGATGCCAGTAACTTGGTTCTCGTCTTACAAGACAAGAGAAAAAGCATGTAAAATCCATGACTAAAATTTTACAATATTGCTTTAATTAATAGCTAGATGTATCTATTTAGGTGTGCAACAAATCATCTTACACACTGCAGTACCTTATCACTAGCTTTTCATCATTAAATCAGTTTCAGCACAGTCTTCTGCTACTTGACTGAACACTTGAAAAGAAAACTCAAACAGAAGTTTATAATTAAGATGTAAAATAAAACAATGTACATCAGTTGATTAAAAATAGAAAAAGTTAAACTGAGAAGAAAGAGGTCAAAGTAAACATACAGGACTGACTTGCCTTGTAAATAAAAAATTCCTTTTCATTGTCAGTGTCTCTTCCTTCTTCCCTACTTTCCATCAGTAACCCCAGTCATGGTTTATTGACACTTCTCATGTTTCGTATCTCATTTAGGTCCCAATCTTGCACTTTTCCTGGCAAGTAGGTGCATGATTTGGGTGCACAGAAAATACAGGATCAATCTTTCTCAGAATGTAAACTCCTTTCGGCAGGGACTTTGAGTGAGATTTTCAAAGCACCCAACTCCCAGGGAGATTTGCACCTAATTCCTTTAGATACCGCTCTCAAGAATAAACTTAATATATGTGTAGGTATCAGTACAATACATGTTGTATGCTTTTCCATGGCAGATTAATAATTTACAAGATAATCTTAGTTAATAAAATGCAACTAAACAACTGAAAATTCAGAAAAAACTTAGCTTCTTAATAATTATAGGTAATTCCTGTAAATATATATGCTTATATATTTATAGTATTTTAAAAAATATTGAAGGCTTGTATGGTTAACCAAATAGGCAATAATGGCTTCTGAGCTGACATTATTTTGTAAATACAGGCCAAGGTCTGCGTACACAGATGTGTGCCTGATTGAATGTGCAAATGGGTTAATTGCACGTACGCAGCTGAATTTTGTATTGAAGCCAGGCATGGAGATTACCACAAGTCTCTCCCAGCCTTCTCCTCATCTCCTAGTCCAATGCTGTTCTTGCCAGTCATGCCAGCCTTGATCTCAGGTACTCAAGTGGAGTTGTTCATCAGTCGAGAAGAGTCTTCTGTCTGTGAATGTCTTCCAGTGGTTGATCATCTGCAAACTTTTCTCATAACGCCAATCCTTGAGCCATCATTGATCTTCAGTTCCTTGTTTTCACCCTCCTTCTTGAGGAACCGGAAGTATTTCAGTGAAGATTACCTAAACTTCCATTTCTTTAAGTGTCTTACCCAGCCAAGCATACTCTTCCTTGATCCATTCCAGTGAGAATCTAGCAGTGTCATTTGTCTCAACATGCAGCACAATCAGTGGATTTTCCCCTGCTCCCATCAGGATCTTTTTCAGCCTCATGTCCACAGCTCATATCCTTGCTTCTGTTGGTATGAATCTGTCTCTCAATCCCTGTACATCATCCTCATTTTGGGGGGGGCTCTGGTCCCTGGTTACCTCCATCATCTCTTCCTCACTTCTACAAGGATTGGCTTCCCTTCTTTTGTTCGTTGCCTCTTTCTCTTTCTTGTTCCCCAGTGCAGCAAAGCAAACTGTTACTCAACTCAGCTTCACTGCCGCTAGTCCGTGTCTTCCTGTGCCCTATCCTCATAGCCATTTTCTTCCATGGCTCACTCTCCTCTTCTGGCCATCCACCCTCCAGGTCCTTTTGATCAGCAGGTGTCTGCAAATCTTGAGTGGTCTGTATCACCTCCTCTTCCCTCTCCTGAATTATCTTCCTATCTTCGTCTGAATTCCTATAACTGCATTACTTGGTCTTGGATCTTCTCTGCAATGAACTCTTTCAGGTGACATTTCATAGATTCCACTACCTCCTCCCTCTCCAGGGCTGGCTGCTTCAGCTCGGAGTTGGCTGCCTTCTCTTCTGGAGTCATAGCCAGTAAAAGGTGTAATGGCAGCACCTTTCCAGCAGAATCTATTTTCTGTGGGAGGAGGGGGAGAAACTGTGAGGACATGAATTCTGCACATGTGCAGTGGCACAGAATTCCCCCAATAGTAATATATTTAAAACTAAGGTTTGCAAATGGTGGATGGGTGAAGATGAGCCCAGATACTCTGATACTGGGGGACCACAGGTCAGATTTTTAAAGGTGGTTAGGCTTGAAATCAATGGGAGTCAGGCTTTTATGCACTTTTGAAAATTCCACTTGGTGCTTATCTTTGGATGCCTAGATACCTTTACAAATCTGACCCTACATAACTAAAGTGAAAGAGCTGATAAACTAAAAATATTAGAAAAGAGGCTTCCTTTAATACCTTTTATGTCCAATGAGTTTCAGTTTTTTTGTTAAAATGCGATATGTATGACCATACTCCAACCATGTGTTATAAACGGAAATGCTACAGCCACATTCCTCACTGATGCCACTTAGAAAAAAAGGTAAAGAGCTGGGGGTGGGGTGGGAAACCATTCCTTTTCCCTTTTATTATGAGTACTGATGGATGCCATATTTTAGGAATCAGTGGGATTCTGGTGTATTTTTAATAGCCTCTGAGATCAGCTGTTGAAGTACCAGGAGTGGCTTGAAATTGCACTTGTTGGAGGATATATGGCATTGTGTATGTTTTCCAGCATTAAAGCAGCCACTTTTTTTCCTGGACGAGTAGGTTGGCCAGAATCCTGGTTTGCAAGATTTGTTCTGGTCTAGCAAATAGTCCTGGTACTCTAACTAGTTTTACTTAATCCAGTCTCAGTAAATCCAAGGGCTGCCCACCTGTTTTCTCCATTAACTCTGCTGTGTATGTCTCCTGCAGCTGCCTTCTCAGTTTCTTCCTAATCCTTTGCTGGCTAATCACCTGGTGAGCAGAAACCATGTCTGCTTCCAGCTACAGCAGAGAGGCACAAAGACTGCACCGCTGAAGGAATGCAGTGCAACATTGCTGAGGGAGGAAGACCCAGTGGGAGGAAGATCTTTAGACCTGTATGTGATGCTTTGGCAGGGAGGAAGGGAGGAGACATGGAAAGAGTGTCCAATAACCATAGAGCAGTCTAAGAGGAAACAGGAAATATGGAGGTGGGGAGACTGAGAGGAAGAGGGTTTCTGGAGGGATGCTGGGAAGGGAAGAAGGCGAGAGACCTCAAGATTAGGATTAGATCTGGTCAAAGAGAAGAGAAAACAACTGAAAATGCAGACATGAGGTGATCTTAAACATAAAAAGGAGGCTTACAAGAAGTGGAAGCTTGGTCAGATGACTAGGGAGGAATATAAAAATACTGCTTGAGCATGCAGGAGTGAAATCAAGAAGGCCAAAGCACACCTGTTGCTAGTTGCAGCGAGGAAGGGACATAAAAGATAACAAGAAGGGTTTCTACAGGCATGTTAGCAAAAAGAAGGTCAGGGAAAGTGTGGGCCCCTTACTGAATAGGGGAGGCAACCTAGTGACAGATGATGTGGACAAAACTGACGTACTCAATTTTTTTTGGCCTCTGTCTTCACAGAGGAAGTCAGCTCCCAGACTACTGTACTGGGTAGCATAGAATGGGGAGAAGGTGAGCAGCTTTCAGTGGTGAAAGAACAGGTCCAGGATTATTCAGGAAGCTGGACGTGCACAAGTCCATGGGGCTGGATGCAATGCATCCAAGAGTGCTGAGGGAGTTGGCTGATGTGACTGCAGAGCCATTGGCCATTTTCTTTCAAAGCTCGTAGCAATTGGGGGAGGTCTCGGATGATTGGAAAAAGGCAAATATAGTGCCCATCTTCAAAAAAGGGAGGAAGGAGGATCCTAGGGAACTGCAGACTAGTGAGCCTCACCTCAATCCCTGGAAAAATCATGGAGCAGGTCCTCAGGGAATCCATTTTGAGGCACTTGGAAGAGAGGAAGTGATCAGGAACAGTCAGCATGGATTCACCAAGGGCAAGTCATGCCTGACCAACTTGATTGCCTTCTATGATGAGGTGACTGGCTCTGTGGATGTGGGGAAAGTGGTGGACATGGTATATCTTGACTTTAGCAAAGCTTTTGTTATGGTCTGCAATATTCTTGTCAGCAAGTTAAGGGAAATATGGGTTGGATAAATGGACTGTAAAATGGATAGAAAGCTGGCTAGATCAACGGCTCAATGTCTAGTTGGCAACCAGGAACAAGCAGCATGCCTCAGTGGTCCGTCCTGAGGCCAGTTTTGTTCAATATCTTCATTAATGATCTGGAGGACGGGGTAGATTGCACCCTCAGCAAGATTGCAGATGATATTAAGCTGGGGGGGAGTGGTAGATACCCTGGAAGATAGGAATAGGATACAGAGAGACCTAAACAAATTGGAGGATTGGACAATAAGAAACCTGATGAGGTTCAACAAGGACAAGTGCAGAGTCCTGCACTTAGGATGGAAGAATCTCATGCACAGCTTCAGACTGGAGACCGACAAACTAGGCAGCAGTTCTGCAGAAAAGGACCTGGGAGGTACAGTGGATAAAAAGCTGGATATGAATCAGCAGTGTGCCCTGGTTGCCAACAAGGCTAATGGCATATTAGGCTGCATTAGTAAGAGCATTGCCAGCAGATCGCAGGAAGTGATTATTCCCCTCTATTTGGCATTGGTGAGGCAGCATTTGGAGTATTGTGTCCAGTTTTGGGCCCCCCACTACAAAAAGGATGTGGACAAGTTGGAGAGAGTCCTGCAGAAGGCAACAAATTTTTGAGCAGGAGGTTGGACTAGATGACCTCTTGAGGTCCCTTCCAGCTCTAATATTCTGTGAGGTGCTTTTGACTATCAATTTCTAGATTTGAAGTCTGAAGGCAGGATATTTGTAATGGTAAGCTCTTGACTATAACTTTTGATTTCCCCTCTGACCTACCAGAGCTTGCTGATCTTCAGAACATAGTGTAAGGCCCATTCCGTTTCTCAGGCTTTGGCCTGAGAGTGGCTGAGTTTTGGAAAGTATGAGTTGCAGTGGGTGGGAAAATAAGTCTTTGGTGTTTATACTTGAAAGAGGGCAAGTCACCACTTAGGATGAGAAAGAACCGAACTGGAAGGCTAGTCATATTTTAATAGAGAAGGGTGTCCTAATTTAAAAATCGATCAGTGGAATATTACATGAAATAAAGAGGGAGACGCTAACCACAGATGAGCAGCCTATAGAGCTCTTTTTTTTTAACTCTTGCCCTTTATATTACAAGAATAGAGATCTGGGCAATCTTAATTCAGGGGTGTATTTTTTTTAAACAGTTCTGAGTTATCTCTGGATCCTAGAGATGCTAGCAATACTTGATGGGGAACACCTCCTTTGATCCTATGAGTGGACTTGCAGTGCTGCTGGTTTATTGCCTCACACAGCATCAGATGATGGCAGGACTGAAGCTTCCTATTTTTTGGTTGGTTTGTTCTAAATCTTGTCTGACATCTTCGTTTTGTCATAGGAGGCTGGGGTTGGTGGTCCGTTTCATTCCGCTGGCCAGAGAAACTACTTTAGGTGGTGACTTTTTTTATTTACTAACTTAAAAAAAAAATAAAACAACTCTAATCCTGAAGAAAAGAAAAGAAAAAAAGAGAAAACATACAGAAAGGAGTGTTTGGAGTAGCAGGGATGGTGAAATAATGGTGGAAAATAGCTTGGGGAGATGGAATGGGGTTGATTGGCTGGAACTAAAAGGAGTTTGAAACTAAGGCCTATGCAGCTGGTCACAGGGTGTGGCAAGTTAGTTTAGGCTAGGACATAGCTCTCAGTTCAGAATGGAGCTGTCTGACTCTGCTATTGTAACACTAACAGTCCGTGATGTTGATGGGCAGGACTGAACCTGGGGCCTCTAAAGCTTAGTATAGGAACCTTTTACGGCATCAGCTAAAAGCCACCAGGCTAAGGCTGTAGTAGACTCAGCAATCGCTAGATGCGCTAGGTGCCATTAGATGGGGACAGAACACCACACCAAGCAGGCATGGGTTACACTGTCTGTGGAAGGGGTAATAAACAACTGTCTATATGGATGTTACACTCATTTTTGTAATCAGAGCTAGTCAACATTTTACAAGGCTTAGAAAACAGCCTGCCTGCCAGCCAGCTATTTTTGGTACATAATAGACCACTGTTATATTTCTGCCCTTCCTCACTTCCCTGGTTATTAGAGTATGGTAAGCCATAATTCCCAAGTAGCAGCTGTTATGAGACAATGCCATTCAACAGGTGGTTGTTTTTACATTTTGTGCTGCTCTCAGACTTCAGTTGTGGGTGTTTTAGTAAAGTGAAAAACAAATAAATGAGGAAAGATAGTGCAGCTGTCCTGTAGGCATGTTGCCTCAATATCACTTAGCCGCTTGATATGACAAATAGTGTTATCAAAGAAGAATCTCCACTCTGTGGCTCCACTCTAGAGCAGTCCTGGCAGGGATAATTTGTTGAAGACATGAGCTATGGCATGATTCAAGGAATCTTGCCACAGTCACCCCAGCGAGCAACTCTGGGCACTTGTGTATCATGCTTATGGAGTTATGTACATTTCCTGTTTCTGTAAGTCGCATTAATTATGTTGGAAAGTTCTGAGTGATAGATTTGTCCCATCCAGCAGGGACAGAACTGATGGAAAATGTGCTTTCCCATAGAATTTGTGGATAATTGTTAGTTGCTTATTTCTGACCATCTGTCCAGATACTGATGAAGTCCTCAAGGCTTGGGAGCCAACAGATTGGCTTATGCCACATGTGTCCCTTATAGTTTCCCAAGAGGACGCTGTACTTAGACCACTGCTGACCTTGACAGGGACTAAGAGTGTGCAGCTCCTTTTTATCACCATCTCCAGGTCCCCACTAAGCTCATCACATATGTGTGTGATGGCTTCTGGGTTCCTGCTTAACTACCTGTGCCTCTTTTCAAGGAAGGTCCTTCTTGGCTCAGAGACCTATGGATGCCACCTCTGTCTCTAAGCCAAAGTCAACCTTATTTTCCTTCTCCTTCCTTCGTTTGCCTCATCATATATCTCCCCCAACATGGCGGAGTGATGTGCTGCTGCCAGTGGCCAGTGTAGCTGGTAGCTGATATGTGCCCTCCCTTATAAGTCCCACATTCTGACCCTCATTCTCTTGTCCCCCCTGCAGTTCTCCTGCTGACCTTTGGCTCTGTCCCATCTCTCAAGTCCCATTTGTACTGGTTGCTCACTATGGCTCCCATCATCAGTTTGATTGGCTCTCCTTCAGGCTGCCGGCTCTCATCCAAAGTCCCTGCTTTTTAAATGTGGCCATTTTGGGAAAGTGTAGGGAGCTTGATTTTTAGTGAAAACAAATAAGAAAAAGGTCTTCAAGTTGCACAGACACCACAAAGATGGGTACGGAATCTAGATAGGGAAGGCCACTAACATGGAAGTAACATTTAAAAGCTGTACTGAGTAGTGTTTTTAATTCAGTTTTTAAGAGTATCGGTTTTGAGTGAACATTTCTTCCTAGTTTAAATGTACATGGTTTGGAAATATTGAAATGTGTATCATTAAACTTCATGAAAACCTTTTAAGTTCTGGGTTAGTGCTGACATCTGCTGTTCATTATTGCTACATACATCAGAAAACAGATGGATACAGGCAAGCAGGGAAGGACAAGGAAACAATGAGACAATATTAGCCAGCATGATTGGCCGTGGCCTCTGCACTCTAGCTCTAATGTACCTCAATTCTGGCCTAAGAGGGATCACCGAAAGGTGAGAGGATAATTCAGTCTTCATGGCCATTCAACTCTTGGCCTCTGCTGAGATTACAAGCATGTCAATTGGTGTCAAATGTGATGCTGTCAATGGTTTTTATTATGTAGACACCTGTCCACTAGGAACTGGTCTGAGACCACTACTTATTTCACATAGGTTACTGAACTGTTGTGTGGTAATGTCTTTTGGTCGTTATATGGACTCGATTCATATGAGCAATGAAGAGGGGAAAGGCTCTTTGTCACATTGGCAGTGCCTTGAATCTTCAAGTTCTTGCATGCCTCCACTCTAACCTCACCCCCAACGTTTGTTTAGAAAAATATGGTTGAGATGTGCAAGAATTTTTCTTGAAAGGATTTAGCCATAATTAGAGTCATTAAACTGGGAAGCAGGAGAGGTGTAAAGGAATTCCCAGCATTTTTCTGTTGGGATCACTTTAGGTTTCCAGTCTCAAATCCAAATGAAAATAGCTTTTCACTTAAACTTAATGGCTATGTATATTGGTGAAAATGTAACAATAGAAATTGTGAAGTACCTTTTGCTTACAGGGCATGAACTTTAATCAAAGAGAGCTTTTCATATTTGCATTTTGTTGGGACCTGCTCCCCGTAGTATCAGCAAATTCAAGCATTCAAGACTGCTTTTTGAAAGCACCTCCTGAAGTAGGCTGCAAAAAATCTTGGTCTTTAAAACCTTATGCTTTTTTAAAAAATAGTTTTTGGATTCCTTTTAGTTGCCTTCTGGTGTTGTAGCCTTTAGAATTCTCATTTTCAAACTTATCTCCACAACCATGAGGGCTACAAATTTACTTTTATTTAAATGAAAGCTGAGAGTCACACCTAGTCACATGACTCCAAGCGTTGGGGCTTTAAGAAAAGCACCAAATATCATGAGACTCACAGTTAAATCTTGAGAGTTGGCAGCCGTGTACAGATCCCATGGAAGTCAATGGTAAAATTTTGGCATAGGGATCTGTATTAGCAGATCTGATTGCAGGAGCAGGGCATATCATTATTGCAAAGTTTGAGTCACTAATGCAGGGTAAAAACTTACCAATTTTGGAAAAAGCTGTTGATTTTTAAAATACCTTGTATTACAATAATGGCATTTGCACTGCAATATGGAATTCAGTGTAAATATTAATGATAATCTGATACAAAACCAATAATATGTTCAAGGCTTAATATATTTAACTCTTTAGCATTTTAATTACGTTCACAAATGCAGTCAGTATTGACCCCTAAAACAACTTTGCTATTCTCATGTTATTCAATTATTAACAGTGTACTATATGAAGAATTTAAATCTCAGTGGAGATAACTGATCCTGGAAAGTAGAAATATGCAAATAAATAAACAAAGTCTAACAGTATTTGTTAGGGTGACCAGATAAGCAGGTGTGAAAAATCAGGACAGGGAGTGGGGGTTAATAGGTGCCTATATAAGAAAAAGCCCCAAATACTGGGGCTCTACCTATAAAATCGGGACATTTGGTCACCCTAGTATTTGTTTCCAAGAATAACAAGTCTGGATCTTGGAATTATAGTCTCAATGTGTATTAATAATCTAAATTCAGTAATAGAGCTATGAACTGCCCCTGTGAATGATCATGAATAGTCATTGGCCCAGGGAAAGAGTGAAAATATCTTGATTGTTTGGAAGTTAAGCCTCAGCTAGAATGTGGGAGACCCAAGTTCAAATCCTTGCTCCAAAGGCTGTTTAATTATTTATACAAAGTAGTACAGCTTCAGCAGGAGAGACTGAGAAAGACCTGCACCAGAATGTGCCACAACCGTATGGTTAGAGCACTTTCGTGCAATGTGGGTAACCCAAGTTCAAATCCCTTATCCACATCCTGAGGGTGGGAGTGAACCTTGGTCTTCCACATCATAGGTGAGTGCCCTAGCTAAATGTTTCAAGAAAGCTGCCATCACCTACTGCTCTTGTTTTGTTAATGTACACCTTTCCAAATGCCCAAAAACATGTTTTGTTTGACCTGAAATGGATGCTTTTGATTTGCTGCAGCTTTTTGCATTTGGAATTAAATGAATGGGACAAGCACTTTCCTAAGTCAGGATCATAGTGCTTTTTAATGTCTTCTTTTCCTTTTCCATACTGCTTTGCGTGCTCACTGCTGTATAAGCAGGGGTAGTTTGGGGATTTGCTAATGTACACTCTACTTATCTAGCCATGTGGATTCTTGAATCCTTAGCTTGTGTATGTGTGCGTGCATACATGTGAGAGCATGATATAAAATAGGCATGTAGTCCTGGACTGAAAATCGGGACTTGGATTTTGAGATTGTGCCATTTGAGCAGTCTTGGTTTGCTCTGCTCTTGTGAGGACGGGTTCCGGAATCAGAATCTCTGCATGAACCAAAAAGGAGCAGAAAACGAGGGCAGTGAATACTATGACATGCATGCTTGCACTTGAGAAGGCCTTGGTGCTAGATTTGTTGTTCCTGGATTGCTCAATAGATAAATTCTCACCAAATTCTAGGAAATAGTGCCTGGCTGGAATAAAAGGTGCTATGCACTTAGAAAAGCGTGTTCCAAAGATTCATGGCTCTCTGCTGGAATCCTGAACTTCAAGCTGCACCGCAGTTATACTGCAAAATAGTGGGGAAAAAGGGCAGATGAAGGCTGCTTGCATTCCCTGCACTGTTCTCATACTCTCAACTTGCCCACTCCTCTCCATGGACTGGTGCAATTTGCGCCTCACTGCAGTGCAGCGAGTGTACAGATTTCCCTTTTCTGGGGGGATGGCAATTTTTCACTTCCTGAAGCTCCATGCAGCAGAAATGGAAGGTATTTCTGATACATTTTGGCTTTTCTGCAGGCATACAGAGATGTACAGGATTTGTCCTTTCAGTTTTAACAGCATTGCATCTCTCGTTTCTGGGAGCTGAGAAAGCTTTCAAGAGCAGGACAGTTACAAAGCATTTCTACGGCCCATGACGACTTGGGCCTTCAGTCTTAGAAAGTGTGCTTATTCAAAAAAGGACAAATTTGCTTTTCAAACCTTTTGGTTAAATATAAGATGTCAGATTCACAGACCTTCATCTGATTGAGCACCTTGAAATCCCGCAGCTTCTATCAATTAAAAATATCTAGGCAAATTCACCATCAGTTGACTTAACTTTCCCTCCATGAGGCACTAGGATTTGCCTGTATTATTTTGGTGCTAGGGTTAGCTAGTCTCACTATGCATGACTTTATTTCCTAAAATGTGACTTGATGTTCATGGTCATTTAGAAAACGCAGGGGTTATCTGGAGAAGAAGCAATGCATATCAATGAAAGAAACAGGGACATTAATCTACTGTGGTGCTTCTGCATAATTCAAAAGAAACTACAGAGAAGTAGAAATAAAACCTTGATTCAAAGGATGTGATATGCAATGTGCTATTAAACTGAGAGCACCATTGCTTATATTTAACCTGACTTTGTCACACGCTCCTGTTTGTTTTATGGAGGCTAGATTGTGAAAGGCTCTACCCTCATAACCTGTGAAAGAACCTTTCACAATCTAGGCCTAAGTAAACTGCCTCTCCCCCACTTCCCCTCCTTTCCAAGGCCTGACCTGCACGAAGGCTTTTCACAGTTGCAGTCCCTAAGCTCAGGGGAGCACAAGAATATTTCAGTGGTGAATTCCCACCAGCATACAGCACCCCAAAGAGTTCAGGGAGCAGCTCTGGTCCCATCTGCCCATGCACAGAACAAGCGGACACACTTGTACAATCCCACCGTAAAATTTATAAGGGACAGTGCAACTCTGCACTGCTCTTACTTGAACTAGTGAATAGTTTAATTTTCTCCCTCCCTGTCCCCATTTTTGACAGACTAGGGTTGGGGTCTGTTTTCCCATCACTCGTGGGGCCGATTTGTATTAGCACTAACTGGGATTACAGTATGTAACAACATAGAGCGACAACACTGGGCTCCTGAGAGTAACTACATCACCACACGGAACACAGTTTTAACTAGGGAAACTGTTCTTACTTTCATTTTGATTTTGATGCATTTTCTAGGCAATCTGCAGAGAGTGGCCCTGATTCTCATTTATCATGAGCCACCTTTACACCTCACAAATGGAAACTGTCATTGATGACCCTTTAAAGCCCCATTACATTCCCAGAACAGTGTGCAGCTGCTTTTGTGTAACTGAAAACCAGGTGCAGTAAATCTGGTATATATTCCCCCCACAAGAAACATACGTACTGACTTGCCATCAGTTTTACTCCTGCCCATTGGGAAAGTGGGACCAAAGCAAGAGCAAGGATGATCTAGTGCAGGGAAATTTGTCAAGGTCCAAATTTCTTGGTCAAGGTATACTCAAGATCCTGACAACTGAGAAAACAACAAATAAATAATAACAATAATAAGTAAATGAAAAGATTTTATGGTTCATTCAAAAGCATCTGGTGGTCTGGATTTTGGCCTGCAGTTCATCTACTGACTACCCCTGGTCTAGTGGTTAGGGCACTTGCCTGGGATGTGGGAGGACTGGAGTCAATTTCCTGCTCTACTTCAGATTTCCTAGGTGACTTTGGACACTGACCACTTACTCTATGCCTCAGTTTCCCATAGCACTTCCCTAGCCTACAGGGGTATTGTGAGGGTATATACATTACAGACTGTGAGAATCTCAGATACTGTAGCAATAGGGACCAGATAAGTACCTTACACAGATATCATGTTCTTTTAATGCCAATTTAATTTTAGCCTCCAGGCTCGTTATTTAATTTGAACAGTTAAAAAAAAATTCCCTGCAAAATCTTCATTACAAGATAGTTAAAGTTGGGAGGGTCTTGAAATTTACTTCGGGCGATGCCTAGCCAAATCTTTTAAAATCTATGTATCATGTGCTATGTGTAGTTCCTGCTCTCCTTGAGTCCCATCTGAGCAGGCGCCTCATTCTCTGAGCCACTGAGTAAGGGTTCTGACCATCAGGAGGTTGTTTTTCTAGAATTTTTCTTATTTTAACAATTTGAACACCAAGTTAACAAAGATTTGTGCATGGGAATTGTTATAGCTCTACATTCACCCATCTGCCTTCCCTGTGAAGTTAGGGTTCATGTCCTGTTAACACTTTCTGTTACTCCTACTTCAATAATAAAGGCTGTAGAGCCAGCTCCCTCCATGCCCAAGCAGAGGTGGAATACATCTCTTGCTAGCAATGGTTGACTAGAGAGTGTAGTTCAGTGGATAGAGCACTGGTCTAGGACTCAGGAGATCAGGGGACTAATGCAGGCTCTGCCACTGACCTCCTCTGTGATCTTGGGAAGTCGCTTTGCCTCTGTTTCTCTTCCTATCTTTTGTCTATTTGGATTGTAAACTCTTTAGGCAAAGATTACCTCTTGCTGTGTGTTTGCTCAATGCTTAATACAATGTGTTCTTGATTTCGTTTGGAGCCTAGGATGTGCTACTGTAACAAATGATGGTAGAAGGTAGCTTCCATAGAACGTTACATGGCTATTATCTTGAGTCATGCTGTGGAATCGAGGATGCAAGAATGGGCTTCCATTCTATTTCATTGTAATAAGACACCTGAGAATATGAATTTCAGGTCCCTTTCTGTTTCATGTTTGTTCTGCTTTAGTGTTAGGTACTGGCTTTTAGCACTATTCTGAATAAAGCAAACAAAAGGCACCAGACCTGAGAGCTGCATACAATGTGTTTTCTGCCTCTAGTTTATGCTTAGTGCATTAACTGCATACAGTAGATAATGATTTATCAACATGCAATATACAGAAAACTATTATGCAAGTTGCCTAGAGTCCTGGCATTTTAAAAAGGGATTTTAAAAATATTGTATCAATAGAAGAGACAGAACATGCTAAAAATGCTATTGTTGCATGGTAGTAATCATTTGGTGATAGTTTGTACTGGACATAATATTCGTGATGGCTCTTGTGTGCTTTCATGCTATGCTACATTAATGGAATTTTCCATTGAGCTTTAGCTATGCCAGTCACATATACAGTTAGATTTCCAGCAGTAGCAGTACAGATAAAAACACTGCAACCATATGCCATAATTGTGCTCTATTTAGAGAGAACAGCAACTCATGCATTTTCACAGCAGTCATCTCAGATATGTTCTGTTTTATAAATGCCAATCCATTAACACATTTTTTAAAACATAGTGGGCTGTTTTTCAAAATGTAGTGTTTCTATGAGGACTAAACATAATGGTGTATCTTGTTAATTACAAGAAACATGTAGACTAGCTAATACAATCCCTTCCTCTAATCTAAAATAAAGAACCTCTGGAATATCAATGCTTGTTTCAAAGGGGGTCTGAAACACCAGCAATTGGAGTAATCCATAAAATAGTTGTAAAAACATTTCATGGATTGCTAAACACTGTATTCGAATTAGAACTGTATAACACAACTAGAAAATTGCTGTAGATAAAATCTATAGTAGAAATAGTATACCATAGACAGGAACCTATTTCTTTCATAATAAAGTGATCAAGCAAGGATGGTTTACAAAGTATTTTCAGTAATGCTGAT
Source organism: Mesoclemmys tuberculata (assembly GCA_007922155.1). Lineage (NCBI taxonomy): Eukaryota > Metazoa > Chordata > Testudines > Chelidae > Mesoclemmys > Mesoclemmys tuberculata. Next base: position 50,807,325 of record ML675616.1, read on the forward strand.
CCAGAAGCATTTTAGAAAACAATTCAAAATCAGCAGGAATAAGAAAAAACTAAATTTATTTAAAATGCCTTAAAGTAAAGGGTATAGTAAAGTATCCATTAAATAATTAAGCCATTAAGTCTTTGAGCAAAAATATATGTTAAAATCACAACTAGCACTGGTATAAATTCATCCAAAACCAACTATTTTAGCTTTTTGTAAAGAGTGAGCAAGAAGGAATGTTTACTGATAGTGTTAGAAATTTTGAGGCATACAAATTAAATTATGTGGGATCAGGTATTCATGAAAAATAGCTCATCACAATCAATTATACTGAGTTACCAAACGTGTCAGACTTTTAATAACATTTTAATTCTGTAGCTACAAACAAATAAGCTCCATCTTGCATAGCAGATATACTAATTGCTATTAAGATTTATTATTATAATTACAAAATCTGTCAACAAACGAAAGTTTAGTAATCTTTCTGCTCTCTAAGGTGCCTGTGTTTGTGAAGGGGAAAATTGTATTAAATTCAGATTTCAAATTTAGGGAATAGGTGGAAAAATACAATGGCCTGGCTCCTTTCCTGTGCTAGTGGCACAAAGCAGCCAGAAAGCCTTCTTAATTTGTCCTCTGAAGATTCCTGTTATAGATGGTTATATTTTGAATGGTGTTACAACTAAATTCCATCCCACCTGAAAAATGCCCCTCCATATAGTGGGTGTAGCCTGGAAACGAGGTCAGAGCTAGCACACATCGACAATCTCTAGCTGCTGGATCAGCTTCTCAGACCTGCAGAAAGCCAAATGTAACTTAGAGTCGGCCTAGTGCTGCTTTCAGTAGCACTAGGACACTGGCCCAGCATGTGAACAGGCCAGGATGGGTTTTTGGTTTTTTTTTGCAAAGGTGGTATAGATACTTCTCTGAGCTTTCATGAGGAAGGAGAAGGACGTTGTGTGGGTTCTTTTTGCTGCTTTGTCACAGTGAAGCCAGTATTTACATGGGGTTCTTTCCCTCCATGCATGTATTTGGTTGGTATGACTTAGCCCAGAGAAACCATGCCAGAAAATAATATGATACCTATGAGAGTGGACATAGATTTCTTATTAGAAAACATCCCCACAGACTTTGTGTCTTTCTGTTTTCAACACCCACACCATTGAAGTAGCAGGAGGATTAGGAGGAGATATTTCTGTTGTTTGAGACCTACTTAAGGCATTACTTTAATTTAAAGAAAAGAAGAGGACAGAGAAACTGAACAACAAAGGAGCTAATGCACTTCATTCTCTGGCTTGAAGATTACAAGATCCGTAAGGCAAGCACAGCAAATTACTGACCTCAGAACAAAAAGCTGATAGTAAGAAACAGTAGAAAACTACAAAAAAATTGAATTTTAGTATAACCCGTTTTTGTTATCTCTGGACCTGAGTAAGACTCTTTGAGAAGCAGAGATGAGCTTTGTGGGTAGAGTTGTTTGGTATCCTGCCCAGCTTTTGAAGGGAAACTTTTTTGAGGGGGTTGGATGTGAGAGACTGCTTCACGGGACATGAAGCTTTCACACAGACACACCCAGGTTATGATGCAAGTCACCCTCCAGACATCTCCTCCAAGAAGGCCACAAAGCAAATATGAACTGCCATACCTATTGAATTGACCCAAGTTGTCAGAAGAACAATTACAGGAAAACAACATCAGTCAAAAAAGAGCCGTTAGAGGGTGTCCGAACAATAAAAGCATGACCCAGATGCTTTCCCAGAGTTCTTCACCAAGCCATTGGCTCAAAAGCCAAATCTAGACCTGAGTTAAGTCCACTGAAATCACTGGCTGTATCTGGGCTATAAAATTGCTTCTTTTTCATGCATATTTATTACATCTTTAAAAAAATAACTATTTAACAGTCACAGGTATAGAAAAATACATACATTTTTTAAAGATGAGATAATTGAACATAAGCAAGGCACTGTTCCAATTAAAAACTTAAATGAATATAATACCAATGTGGCTCTATCATTGAAAGAATGCAGGTCTCCGGATTAATGCTCCAGTTACATTATATGATTTCTCAACACAAGCAGGAGTGCAACAGAGGGAGAACTGCAGAAAAATTCTGTTGTTTCTGGACAGAATTGCAACTATGTATAAATTCACCAGTTTCAGGATTGGTTTATGATATACAACAGGCAAGGTTAGAAAAATCATTCAAAATGTGTAACGTTATATTATTAGAGGGCGAGAAGGCAGTTGATTGAATCAAGCAAAGCTTTTTAAGGTCTTTCCAGTATGGTCATGGAGTGGGAGTTTCTATTTACTTCAGGGCATCAGTGCAGTTCCTAGAGCCTCTCTGACAGCTAACAGAGGCAAAAACAATCATTTCACGCAAGGCCTGGGGAATAGATAGGGCATCTCCATCTGACCCTTTGCCGTGTTACCCTTGATGTAAATAATTAAACTCAACCCTAAAATAAAAGGAATTAAAGTTGATCAATCTGAATATTCTCCCTGTGTGTACAGGCCACCTGATTAGTTATCTGACAGACCCTGCATTATCAGATCCTGAAGTAATAAACTTTGGGACTGCATGGCTCAATTTTAGGATTCAAAGTTAATATAAATTCATCAGCACTCTCCTGCCTCTCCACCCTCCTCCCTGCTTCCCAATCCAAAATCTTTATGGAATTAAGATAAATTTAAATCTTTTTGATTTAGGTTTAATAACTTTGGGATCCATTGTGTTAAAAAAAGCAATTGTGTATATATTATTGTGGAATTGTATGTAACATTTCTAGTAGGGAGGGGGGGCTACTAATTTAATTCCTCTGTCATCAGCCCTTTGAGGCCACTCCCTGGAGAGGTGCACATACACGAATTCAAACTGGATCCTCCAGGGGCGAACAGACAAAGAAAGGATTTTTGGATAAAAAGCCTGGTTTTAAACTGGCTCATGGGCTTCTTCCTGATCCAGCAAACGGACAGGACTTCTGGTCCATGGTGGGCCCCAATCCTTATGGAAGGGTTGGAAGGACTGAGACCCCATAGAACTGGGTGCTTGTTCTGAGCTGAAGCTGTGAAGAACTTGTGACCACAAGGAAACCCTTTGGGTGGAGGGTTGAAGGACTGCTCCTGCTGAGTCCATGTTAGGGTTGATCTCTGGTAAGCTTACTAGCATGTGTGTAGGTTCTTCTATTTTTAATGTTTTCTCTGTAGTGCTTTTCACCTTAAGTATAAAATAGGCTTGCATACAAAGAGCTGCGTGGTATCCATAACCATGGGCAGTCACTTTATTAACTGTCTCTTAAGAGAAAACAAGCAGCCTGCATTGGGCATAACACAGTGAAGGCTGGGAAGTACGCAGCCTGGAAATAACCAGAGCAGAAGGCAGTGAGAGGTGGGTCTCCATGCAAGAAAGACAATGGCTGGGGAGCTAGAAGCCTGAGAGTGGGTTCTCTTACTGGACCACTGAGGGGAAATACAGGTGCAGTTGCCCTGAATTGTGATAGTGGGATTTTTGCTTTTGATCCACCTGATGGGATCAGTGGAATCACCTCATCCTTTTAGAGAAGAAGATCATTGCTGGAACTTGGAAAAAAAGAAAGAAGCCTGTGAGTGAAACAGAATGAGTCGGCGGCTTCTACAGGGCCAGGCCTTCCAAGCCTCTGGGCGTGGAGCTTCCGTTAACATCCGTGGGGGAGTAGTACTTGCAGAGAGCTTGCAGAATCAGGGTTATTCACTTTGCATAAATCAACTTTGCTGTGAGAAGAAATACAGCAGAGTCTGTTTGATCGTTTGGATGCCTTTCTTCACACGCAAGGAGAGAGGGTATATAAATACAGACCATCCAGAGTAGTATTTAGAAGTGTCACTTGGGATCAGACCCTAAGAAATATAAGCAATGTGCTCATGCGGATAGATCTGGACCACTGGGGGGACAAGAGAGGGCGGGGAGGTGGCTTTGGTGGGTAAAAGGAAGCACTGGACTGAGACTCAGTGCTTGTCTAAACACAGGTTTTGGGCTGCTATAACTATACCAACATAAACTTACAGGAATAAGCTGTACCACTAAGCCCTTGTATAACTGGTTTTAGCTATCTCCTGAACGGGGGGTAGGAACACTGTAGCAATATCTGTTTCTAAACTGATGTAGTGTGAAAACTGACCAGCCCTGAGGAGACTTTGGTTTTAATCCTGGCTCAGCCACAGGCTTCCTGTGCGAACTGGGACAAATCACTGAATCGACTCCCTGGGCAGGTCAACTCCACAATTTACAGTGGCGCAGCTGCACTGATGGAGCTGCGCCCTGTGGCGCTTCTGGCGAAGACGCTCTTAAACTGATGGGCAAGAGCTCTCCTGTTGGCTTAGTAACTCCACCTCCACGAGAGGCGGTAGCTACATCAGCAGAAGTTCTCCCGCCGACATAGCGTTGTCCACACTGGTGCTTAGGTCGGTATAACTATACCGCTCAGAGGTGTGGAGTATTCACACCCCTGAGCGAAGAAGTAACAAAATTACCCAAGTGATTTTGTAGTGTAGACCAGGGCTCAGCCTCTGATCCTCATTTGTCAAATAACTATAATACCTCCCTACCTCACAGGTATGTTATGGAGATAAGCCATTAATGACTGTGAGGCGCTCAGATGCTCTGATGACAAGGACCCCTCCTCCGCTGTCTCTTGCCACCTCCAGACCTCACCAAATCCCCGCTGCTGTCTCCCGCCATTTTCAGGCATCGACTGCTGCTGTCTCCTCTCTGCTGGTTGTTGGTTAAGGTTTCCCAGTTCCTTTAGTGATTTCAGCTCTTAGTGAATTTCAGCTTTCAGCTCATGGGAAACCGTTCTACTGACACAGGAGCAATGTCTCTGACACAAAAGCAATGTCCCAAATACCTTGACTTTAGCAAAGCTTTTGATACAGTCTCCCACAGCATTCTTATCAGCAAGTTAAAGAAGTATGGGTTGGATGAATGGACTATAAAATGGATGGAGAACTGACTAGATCATAGGGCTCAACGGGTAGTGATCAATGGCTCCATGTCTAGCTGGCAGCCGGACACAAGCAGAGTGACCCAAGGGTTGGTCCTGGGGCCGTTTTTTTCAACATCTTCATTAGTGATCTGGAGGACGGGGTAGATTGCACCCTCAGCACGTTTGCAGATGACACTAAGCTAGGGGGAGTGGTAGATACCCTGGAAGGGAGGGGTAGGATACAGAGAGACCTAAACAAATTGGAGGATTGGACAATAAGAAATCTGATGAGGTTCAACAAGGACAAGTGCAGAGTCCTGCACTTAGGAGGGAAGAATCTCATGCACAGCTACAGACTGGGGACCGATGAGCTAGGCAGCAGTTCTGTAGAAAAGGACCTGGGGGTTACAGTGGATAGGAAGTTGGATATGAGTTTGCAGTGTGCCCTGGTTGCCAAGAAGGCTAATACCATACGGGGCTGCTTTAGTAGGAGCATTGCCAGCAGATTGAGGGAAGTGATTATTCCCCTCTATTTGGCATTGGTGAGGCCGCATTTGGAGTGTTGTGTCCAGTTTGGGGCCCCCCACTACAAAAAAGATGTGGACAAGTTGGAGAGAGTCCAGTGGAGGGCAACAAAAATGATTAGGGGGCTAGAGCACAAGACTTATGAGGAGAGGCTGAAGGAACTAGGCTTGTTTAGTCTGCAGAAGAGAAGAATGAGGGGATTTGATAGCAGCCTTTAACTACCTGATTGGGGGTTCCAGGGAGGATGGAGCTAGGCTGTTCTCAATTGTAGTAGATGACAGAACAAGGAGCAATGCTCTCAAGTTGCAGGGGGGGAGGTCTAGGTTGGGCATTAGGAAAAAGTTTTTCACTAGGAGGGTGGTGAAGCACTGGAATGGATTACCTAGGAAGTGGTGGAATCTCCCTCTTTAGAGGAGCTGCATCTTGACAAAGCCCTGGCTGGGATGATTTAGCTGAGGTTCGTCCTGCTTTGAGCAGGGGATTGGACTAGATAATCTCCTGAGGTCCCTTCCAACTCTAATATTCTCTGCTTTTAACAAAAGGCTCCAAGAGAAATAATTAATTCTACCTTCTAACAGTGGGAGGAGATAGTCAATCCATGCCTGAGAGTAGCCCTTTGCCAGTGCAGTCTCAGCAGGCCACATCTCAACCCCTTAACCTCCCTCTGCCCTTTACAGTCTCTGAGATCCAGATGCCTCCTTTGCTGAGTTCTGTTCAGATGAGAGTGAATATTTCATCAAAATAGACTAAACACAGTTCTGCTGCTGTTTGGGAAACAGGGAGACAACATTTCATTACCCCTGCAGTTAACATTCCAGTGATTTGTAACCCAATACCAGCCAAAACTGGCCAATTCCCATTCTCTGCTCAGCACGGAGGTGGGCTTATGCAGATACAGAGCCCATGCAAGTAAAGTGCCCCCCCTTTCAGCTGACTGAGCAAGGGGAGGTCCACCCAGACACTCAGAACTTGCTTATAATTCTAAGGGAACATTCAAGGTGAAGTGTCCCATTAACACTCCCGTAAATCACAGGAAAAGAGAGGGGATAGTGGGTTACAGGTCATTGTAAGAAACCTTTATTAAGACCATGATTTTAGTGTCTAGCAAAGTTATTCATTTAATCTCTCAGGCTCGTCTTTTGAAAGAGTTGTGCAGACTTTCATTGAGGATGAGGCCTGAGAGGCCAGTGATGGAGTGATCGCTTTGTGAAAAGTGTTCATCCGTGGGTGATGTGGTGTTTTTGTCTGTTGTTTTCTTGTGTGAGTTCATGGGAAAGCATAGTGCTTGCCTGTTTTAACCTGCATCGTTGTTATTGGGGCATTTAGTGCACTTGGTACAGAGCTATTCTGCTTGAGGTCTTTAGAATCTATCCAAACCAATTACAGTATCATTGAATAGGTTGTTAACAAATACAACCTTGAAATGTGTTAAACACAACAACTTCTGATGCACAAGCACAAAAGTTGCCAATTATAGCCATTTGTCATGAACAATTCTAGCTACTTAAATCTGACTAGTTACTTTAAGCTTGAATGAGGTGTACAAAAGCCAAAGGCTTGCTTCTGGTCCTATTGGAGTCAACGGGAGCATGGCCAAATCTCAAGTTTCTGCCTTCAACCCTGGTCAAATTATCTGAGGACAAATACTCTAACTGAAAAATAAGCACTGTATGTGTCCATTCTACACATACTCAAGAATAACTCAGCTGATTTTGTTCCAGCTTCTAAAAATATGAAATAAAAATCAACTTTGGGCCAAACCACGCAAGAAAGATTTTAACCCAAAAGGATTTTTTAGAAGTTTATGAGAACTGAAAAAGGGGCTTGGAATAAAAATTGGAATTCAACTTTAACAATAGCTACTGGCAACCCTTGTATTAAAATACAATTATTTTATAAAACCATGTAACAAAAAATAGAAAAATGTAACTAAAATTAAGGCAATGTAAAGTTCCTAGTTTATTCTAAGGAGAAGTTTAGTTTTTGTTTTACAGTGAAAAATAGAGTCCTGTACTACCAATATTGCAAGTCCCTCCTTCTAATGGAAAGCCTTAACCTCACACCATAACTTTTCATTTTCAAATAGAGATCTGATCAGCATATCACATGAGGTATGCTTGTTAACACAGTGAAATAGACACTTCTTACTACTATAAATGCTGAATTTGCTGTAATGACACTTTCTTCAGCTGCATTATCTTCAAAGTGATTTCAGAAAGATGTCTATATGGGCCAAAGCGTGTTAGTGTCACAGACAAAGTTTGTTCACTGTTGCGGGTTTTATCTTTTCTTATTTCTACTGTCTCTGTCTATGAAAGGGATTTAGCTGGTATTACTCGAGATCACTGCCCATCAGAAAATGACATTTGGGACCTTACTGTATGCTACAAAAAACATAGTCATTTAGCTTTAAAAATGTTGCCTGGATTCTTGGAAATCATGCAAGGATTAGTAGAAGAGAGCATTTATTGTATTTTGATTTCTCTAATCCTGTAGTAAATTCTTGTATGGAAAATATGATTGCTAAGAAGAAGAAGAAGATACCTAGAGAGATGTCTCTTTGCTATAAGCTTCTGAAGAGGTAAGGGTCTGCAGCCAACTATTTTACCAACACATTAATAAGATGTGGGAAAGGCCAAGGTGACACCTACACTTTGATTTTAAATGTTACCTTAAAGAAACTGAAGAATCCCTTTCCCCTTTGACTTTTGTGAAAGAATAGTGGATATTTAGAGAGAAGCTATTCAATGCTTGAATATCTGCAAAGAAAACTGATTTCTATTAATGCTAGGTTTATAATGAACTTTAAATTGGTTCACCTGAGTGATTGTGCTTCTTAGATTATATAACATGAAAAAAAATCTACATTGTATAGTATACATAGACAAAACTTTCAGTCACTTTCAGTAATAACTTTATTGTCAGATATTATCAGAGTACAATGCACATCACAGCTAAGTGTTTTTACTCAGGAGCTAAAACATTTGTGCCCATAGCTATTAGCCAAACGTAGAACAGCTCTTCAATGTCACTAATTGAATCCTTGATCTTCAGTGAGATGAAAGCAGCTGCAATGGGGGAAATTATGTGTCATTAAGAGAAACTAATCAGAAATATAAGATGGGGACTCAGTTTAGTGAATTGATGTCAGTCAGAACACCTGCCTTGTCACATGTTGACATATATCCACTGCTGGTCAGAGAGTTCATTATACTAAACCATGTATCACAACTAAAACACCGGCTTTAATCATAGGATACCATCTGCACTGCTTAGCTACATTTAAATGTGGTTTTATTCTGAAAAGTAACTATACATTTGGCATTGTGTACTTGCATAGTTATTGACTCTCAATGAATCCTGAATCAAATGTGCTCAGTTTATTTGGTTTTCACAACTGCCAGCCCTGTAAACTTACCCAAGACTCTCAAAATCAAGTGGGGTTCCTTCCATCTCACGCATCATCCTTTATTGATGTATGTCCAATGCTTAACTGACTGGAACTTAGGGCAGCATTGTCAACCTTGGTGCCTAAAAGTTAGACACTTAAATCTATATTTAGTGGACCTGTTTATTCGGTGGTACTGAGCATCTGAAGTTATATGTAAAAACAGTAACAACAAAACTGAAATTATCATTCCACTCTGAAACCTACTGTAAAAATGTCACGTTCATACTCATTTGCAGTGCTATTGTAGTCGTGTTGGCCCCAGGATACGAGAGAGACAAGGTAGAGTGAAGGAACATCTTTTGCTGGACCAACTTCTGTTGGTGGACGGTACAAGCTTTTGAGCTACAAAGAGCTCTTCTTAAGCTCTGGGGAAGGAAGCAGAGTGTCTGAGCTAAATACAGGTTGGGACTGAGTAGAAGGGGTAATATGTTGCAGGTGGTCACTCAACAGATCTGCTTCTTGGTGTTCAGGAGTTCCATCTGCTTATTTAGGGATAAAGATAAGTTTTTACTCTTAGCCCTGAACATAGGTCAGAGCGTTGGATTTCCTTTTATCTCATGCATCATCAGCTGATATTTTTATTAAGGCCAAAACGTTCAAATTTGGGTGCCTAAATTAGGTACCTAAATCCATCTGTCTGAGTAAGAAAGTGACATTTGCCATAGCTACGTTTCAGAATATAACTATACTTTGTTTTGCTGTTAATCATTATGCACCTGATCCAAACCTCAGTGAAGTCAATGGAATGATGTCAGTGGGCTTTGGATCAGGCCCATTTTATTTGCTTTTTTCCTACAACTTACCTCTGTAGATATAATTGTATGTATCTTTGTATAAAATGCAAGCATGCATTTGTGTTTATCTTTGTAATTTATCTCTGTATTAATGCCTACATAGTTATCATTGCACTGTAACCTGTGAATGTGTCATTATTACTAAAGAGCCAATAAATACAATATAAAAATAAAAATGTGGGAAACTGATCACAATGTCTTACCTTAGTGCCTCCATTCTTTCACAGCTTCCATGAACTGAGCAAAATCTACCCTTTAAAACAGTAGCTCTTCAGAGAGCTATCCAAGTACTGTATAACAGCTTAAGTTGCCCAACTGGGACAGGCATAATTTCCACTGACTCTCACAATGGTGTATATGAAGTCTAAAATTATCTTAGCACCAATAAGACATTTGTGCCAGTACTTTGGGGCCTTTTGGAAGGAAATCCCTTCTTCCCAAGCACCATAAAAGTGTGTTGGGTTATTCAGAGGTTCTTATTCATTTTTCAGACTGTGCTTCATCTCATCGGAGAGATTTTCATGAAACACTTCTCCTCTCACAACTGGGAAGACCATCTCTTTTCCTGTTTATGACCAAATAGCATCCATGCAGCACCTAGAATAATTGCTTCTATTGAAAAGTACTGAACTGTTCTTTCTTTTAATGAAATCTAGTATCTGGAAACAAATTAAGTTGCCTATGGACCATCCACAAATGCTTTGCTAGCCCATGAATTGTGGTTTGCAACATCTAGGTTATAACATATCCCATGGTAACAGGCAGTGGGACAACATAATTTGATCTGAAAGTAAGCTTTGTTTGAATTAGTTGATGTAGTTGTCATGTGCTAGTCTAGTACTGTGGATCTCCTAAACAGTGAGCAACAGACTTGTGGTGTTTTTAGGGCCTTATCCAGACCAGCAAACGAGGGTAAGGCGTGGGGTTGGTGAAAGGTTTCTTAGCCCTTTCCACTCTCTATACTATAGTTCAAAGTACTATTATTGTTATTAGTGTTTGTGTTTAAAGGGCCAATGTAATGGACCTAAGAGGAATATTTCCTCATTCTCTCTACTGCCATGTGGGGGCTGACAGCCCATTCAAACCTAGAAGAGTCTCTGCTTGGACTGGGGATGAGTGGGCCTCCTTATTAGCTCTCTGGATACAGAAGATTGGGGTGGGAGAGGGCAGGCAGCCTGCTGCCCGAAGGAGAAGAGGGGCGGAGGCAGCCACTATGCCAAGATGCTCAAAAGACATCCAGGGTAAGACAGCAGGGAGTGGGTTGCAGGGAAGAGTGTCTAGCAGAAGAGTGCTCTTCACCTCCTTGCCTGGGAACAAGGAAGGAGCAAAAGAAATCTTCAGTATTGCACTGAAGTAAGTGCTGCAGGGGAAAACCTGTTTTTCCCTCCAAACTGTGCTGGTCTCCCCTCTTTGACTTTGCCAAATTTATTTTGCAGACCCTAAATATTTTCAAAATATACTTTGAGAGGGTTAATGAATCTCAGACTCCATAGGGTAGACAGGTCCTGTATTTGATCCTTTGAGAATTTCTCTTTTTCTCTGTATACAGAAAAGCCATAATTGTACAAGCTCACATTCTGCAGAGCTCTCTTCTGTCCAAAATGCCTGTGTCCTCCGACCCTGAGTTTACGAAAGTTTCAGGTGTCATCCTAAAATGTGATATTTTCCTGTATTCCTTCTAGCAAAAACACATGTGCTTAAAAACAAACTTCCCTGCCATTCATTGGGTGTCTAATATAGTCTAGGTTATGCTGTGCATACAGGGTGTTTTTGTTTTTGTTTTTTGTCATTTATGTCAGTGCCTGCTACAACATGTTTAATGCTTTCTTCTTAAAAGCCTCCTATGTACATCTGGGCTTGGGACCCTGCACTGCAATGGGCAAGAAGCAGACTTTGCTTATCTTTTAATTTCCTTTGGCGAGGCTCTCACTCCCCTGCAGTCTGCTTTTAAAGCCCTCATGTCTGTGAACAAAATTGAGCCCTGAGATACAGAAAGAACAACTGTGCTACCAGCGTCACACAGTGAGATTTTATTGGCTTACCGGGTGGAGAGGTTTCTCTTTGCTTTTGTTTGTAACGTATTGGCCTGCAGGCCATGAAGAGTCTTGGTTCAAATGGCAGCTGCAGTGCAGTGTAGGACACGCAAGGCAGCAAGATGGGATACTCTACAAATTGCTTTACTCCCCTCTATCATAGGGTCACCGGTGGACAGGCACAGCACAGGTTATTTATGTTCCGTAGGTTGACAGACGATCAATTTTATAGCCAATCGATAATGAGTTTTGAAGACCATAAAAACTCAGCCCTGGGCAGGAAAGAAAAACAGAAGTGGATAACAAAAAACTGCTTTTCTGAAGCAACTCAATTTCCACTTGAGCCGCCTTGGTTTCAAAGGGAGCAGCCAACTGACAGGATGACCGCTACTCTCATCTAAACTGAAAACGCCTGATGGTATTAGGCACCTGTGGGTCCTAAACGCATCCAAGTTTCACTCTCATTTAAAATACTTTACAAACAAATCAGAATGTCGCTTGGAAAGATCCTTGTTCCGACGGGGGCACACAAACACAAGACTGGGTTCTGGCACTCCAATATGAATTGCTTTAGGTGGCTGAAAAAAGGTAGGGTCTGAGCCAAATTTTGCTCCTACTTACCCAGCCACAAATCTTATTGACCTAAATGGGAGATGCACTCATGGAACGTAGAGCTAATTTGATTCTAAAGTTTTAAAAATAGTACATTACATTTTTTCTTTTTAATTTTGAAACAACTTACTATTAAAAACATTTTCAAAGTTCACTATTTACTGAGACCTCATGGTTGCTCTAGTTTATACTGGTTGCTTCTGACCGCAAGGATCCATTCTGTCAGATGGGGAATAGCAAGAAGTAGGGATGTGCACACCCCCTCTGCCCTTCCCCCCACCTTTCTCTTTGACCATATCTCAAGCTCAAGTGACTGCCATTAGGGGTGGCAAAAGTGTCACCATGGAAGCTTTATACAGCGAAGGATTCCCCCTTATGCAGGATGAATCCTTATATGGTTAGTTAAACTGGTTTTAGAGCTTCTTTGCTTTGTGCTACCAGAATGTGCGCTCGGGTTTGGACCTGGTGATGGAGAATATCTCATGAAAAGAGCTAATCAATCTCATAATATTTACTTCATGTGAGGCAAAAGTCTCAAGAGAATAGCTTGTGAGAGTTTGGCACCATCAAATGCAAACCCAGACCATGGGTCTCTAAATGACTGTTTCAAAATCCATTGTTCTAGCAAAGATTTTTTTTAAAGCCCACCAAGATAGCGTAGGCCCTATGCCTTATAAAACAAACACAAATGTCGTGACTGTGGATCACGCTGGGGGGGGAACTTTGTTGGCCTTTGGAATCTACACAAGTGCTGCTTTTTTAAGGGCCCAGTGCTGGGGGGTGGGCATTCAGCACTTCACAGGATCAGGACCTAAAATGTTTTTGGTCCGTGCTTCCCCTTTTACCTGGTCCACGCCGCCCCCCTCCCTCAAGAGCTGGGGGTTCGAGCTGTGGGCCGGGGCCAGGAGTGGGGCCGAGGCCAGGAGCAGTGTTGGGTCGGTGGGCCAGGGCTGGGGTCGAGCTGGGACAGAGCAGAGCTGGGTGGTGCTTCCTCCCCACCCCACATGGGGGCTGGCCCAGACTCTGCTGTGCCCCCTCCGAACATTTTTCTCTGTCCCCATGGGGAGTTGCCCACAGTTTGGGGACCACTGCCCTAAATTAAATAATGGGAGAACCAGTTAGAAAAACACTGAGGAGGGATAATAAATGTATTTCAGACCATTAAAGAACAACTCTAGATGTAAGTTAGTCTGGGGCCTTCAATAGCTTGACAGGGCTTGTGCACTGGAGTTCCAGTTCCACAGGCACTCCCACCCAGAACGTCAAAGGTATATGGGAGCCTAACTCTCTCTGATGTCAATGGCAACTAAATACCTGTGAAGATCAGTGCCTCAGATGCTGTGGTTTTCCGACTGTAGACCCTCCTGGCTCGTATTGCTCTGCTGCAATGCAAGCAGCTGTGCGCACGACTTATAGCGTCACGTTGCGTGATGCCTTTTTAGAAACATTTTAGTAAAGCTGAATGACAGTATAATCAGCGAACGCGGCTGCGTAACTCGGGGCAGTTCTGGCACGTACATGGGCCGCAAAATTTAAGTCGAATGTGCCTCATAGTACAAGCAGCCTTGAGCGAGTCCTGAGATGATACAATCGATATTTTTTAGTCCCGAATGGATAAATATTTATGGAATAATAATGTCACAAAGTATTTCTACTGAGAATTTGGATGCCGAGTAGCCTGTTCCTACTTTATAATGGCTCTTAAAGGGGTAAAACTCTTTTTTAGGACCCATCTTTGGTGATTAGCTGGCAATAAAACCAACTCTTCTTGTCCTGTGGTCTCTGACCCAGTGAGCTGGCTGCTGTGTGCTCCTTCCCTACAGGTCCCATATGTCAATGCCAAATTCATGCCAGGTGTAACTATCGTCTGGATTTATCCCAGGGATGAATCTGGCCCAGGGTGCAGGATTCAAGGCGTCATATACATGGATACAACAGCAACTGCAATGAGTGTTTCCTTTTAACTGATTGTTTTCACACACTCGCCCTCATGCCTTTGAGAGAAATGGGCCTATCGGTGGGTCTAGTGCTCATGAGAATGAAAAAATGAATCTACTGGCTGACTGAAGCCACACCTAAGTGAACGGCTCTATGCAAATCCCCCCCCCCATGCTCAAGTTACTCATCTCAGTCCTAGCTCGAGTGGCCACACTGCAAAATAACAGTTGAGATGCTGTGTCCACACTGGCACTGAACTCATCTGTGTGTGGTGCTGAGACTTCTAGGTCCCAGCTCAGGTTTCTGAGGAAGGTAGTACGCTAAGGCACTCTATGAATTTTTTCCCAGTAATTGTGGGAGAACGTGTCTGTCCTTTCTGGGCACACAAGGGGAGTTGTGGGCAGGTCTTGGAGATCTAGTGACACTCCAACAGCACTAGCCTGCAGCCATACTACGGGATAGTTGTATTAGTGGCTGACAAGCTGAGTTCACTTGAGTGTCAGGGGTTCTCAAACTTTTTTTCTGGGATCTCCTTTGAAAATATTTCAGGCTGTGACTACCCCCAGAAAACGTGATGACCCCCCATGCCATGCCACCCCCCCCATGCCATAGCACCCTTATTTCTGCACTGCGGCTAGGGTGGTACTGCCTTCAGAGCACCCGGCCAGTAGCCGCTGCTCTCCAGTCATCCATATCTGAAGGGCTCTGGCTGTCAGCCATGCACCAAGCAGGCAGCCAGCAGCAGCCAGAGCATGCGTGGGAACTGACAGCTCAGAACCCCCTCCTCCCCCCATAATAATCTCGTGACCCCTTGAGGGATCCCGACTCACAGTTGGAGAAGCCCTGGACTATATCCCCTCTCAGGCTGGCCAACTCAAGTTTAAAGAACTGCTGCGCTTGAGTTGAGGGTTTTTGTTTGTGAATAGAACTTGAGATAAGGATAGCACTTGAAGTATAGCTCAAGTAAACTTTGAGAGTCAGAGAGAAGTTTTCCTGCGTAAACGAAGCAGGCTCTGGAGTGTCAAAGAGAGATGATTAAAAGATCAAGGTTAACTGCTGAGTGTGGTTTATTTAAAAAAACACACCACCACATTGTCTCATACCAAATTAGTCAGGGGAAAGGAGAAAATGTATGAAAGGGACATAATAATAAGAGGAAACTAGATACGGCATTACTAATGGCTCTCTTCTGCTGCTTTTGTTTAATATTGGTACTTTGTATTAAATGTCAGAGGATTGGCAAGCTCTTGTACTCAAAGCCACACATAAACTGTGCTACTGGAATAGACCCATTAGTTCTGTGTCTTGTCTCACAGAGTGGCTGAAATAAAGTAGGATGCTTGAGAAGGAAGAGTGAAAACTTAATTCCACCTGACAATGCAACTAATGTTACCTAAAAGCTACTGCTTTCATAGCACAGCTAAGTCTGTAATCAGACATCACAGTTCTGTGGACTGTCAAAGGCACAGCCATAAAATTTACTGAACTAAAAAAAAGTTAGTAGAGAAGCTTCGATGCGCTCTGTTTTTTTTTTTATCGTATTGTCTCAAACGGCAGTGCCCTTAGGGCCTGATTCTGCAGGATGACTGCAATTCCATCCGCTGTGTGCAGGGTGAGCAGAATGGGGCAATGGTGCCCCCCTCCAAAAAAAAAAAAAAAAGAACGTAAATGAGCAGATATGCAGAAAAATGGTTGGGCAGAAATCTTCTCCTCAGGCTGCTGGACATAACACATAACAGCCTGTGTCCCCAGCTCACTGACTGCAAGCTGCAGCCGCTTTGCGAGCTCGTGGCAGCAGCCACAGTATGAAGGAAGCAAACCCGGACGGTGTGTCCGCCCTCTGCTGATATTTGAAATCAGTGTGGATGGGAGATGCAGTGAGGACGCAGGGCACCATGTGCAGGCCACGCAACCACCACCGCCGGGATGATATGCCCAGAGCAGGAGAGTGAGGCTGATGACACAGACTGAAGTAGAATCTGGCAGCAGGGGCGTTCGGATGCAGTTTAAACAGATGCACTTGGTCAAGGTTGACAATCTTGACTTGTCAAAAAATTACCAGCTGGTAGCGTCTGTTTCCAGAGAAATGGACCATTCTCTTCCCTCCAAACCAACCTGGCCTAGCTCAGCTGGCTGGCAGGTTGTGAGGTGCAGAGCGATGGCTCAACCTACTGTCCATTCCTCCCCTGCCTACTTTCCGCTAAGTTGCACCTTGGTATCAGGCCTTGCACACACCTGACCCCAAGGACTGAAATTCTGGGCAGCCTCACTATGGTAGGAAGATTCCCTACTTCCTCTTTATCCCTTTCTCTACTCCCTTGGTATGCCTATCCTTGCAACACTCAGCCGTATACAGCTTATTACCCTCCCACCCCTGCATAAAGCTCTCAGCTGCGTACTTCATTTGGCCCACCTTGGCTTTCCATTTTAAAGGTTGTCTCCACTGCCATAAAAACAGCCACCGCACTGAGTGAATGAGGAGATAAACGAGACATAAATCTGCTACCTGAGTGAGGATTCATTGTGAGTGAACACTGGAACTAGATATATGTATTTATAGAAGAGATCATTGAGTTTGTGTGGGGCTCGGACTCTGGGGCTTAAAATTGCAGTATAGATATTTGGGCTTGGGCTGGAGGCTGGGGGCTGGAGACCCTCCCGCCTCACGGGGCCACAGAGCATGGCAGCCCAAGCCTGAATTGCAATTGCTGGCAGTCTGAGCCCTGTGAGCTTGAGTCAGCTGACCTCGGCCAGCCGTGCCATGGGTCTTTTGTTGCAGTGTAGACGTACCCTAAGCGACTCATGTCTCCTCTTTGTCCTTGCAATAATTTCTTAGTGCCAAAGCCAAAGAAGCACAGCACACTTTCAAATCACCATCAGCCTCTTTAATCATTAACTGTTATCTCCTAAACTAATAGTTCTGACGTTTGTTGGTCTATTTATATGGCAGACTGTCCCTGAATTTTAAAGAATCGTTTCAATTAAACAATTTTGGAAGGGTTGCAAAAGACATCCAACTGCCCTGTTCTAAAATAATGTAAAAGTGCTGGCACAATATTGTTTTATCTAGCAAGATTTTAGAAAAAACGTAATATCTTAACAGACAATGATAGATATTTATAATATAGAACTTCAGTTACAAACAGAAACTTGTACTCAAATATTATTCCTCTACTATATGATGCCGTAGGTTAACTAGGTGCATTGAAGTGATAAGTGAAAGCAGTTAAATGATCAACTGAAAACTTAAGTTGTGTTACATTAGAATAAAATATTAGAATGGCAAAAGAATGGTTGGAGGATTATCTATGTCTGTAACTCTTACTAAATGCATTTTTGGGCCATTTTTAGTTTTTATTTGTATGTTCAACTTCCTGATAAATCAAGTGCAGTTCTTTTTGAGATGATTACTATAATACTCTCATGTTTAAAAGCTACTACTTCTCTTCCTCATTCAACCTCAGACCATTTACATCAATACAACTAAGGTATCTAAGGTCTCTTGTGCAGCAGTTCTTGAACTGTGGACTATGAGGTGGTTTAAAAGTACAGCAGCAGAATGAAAATCTGTAACTACCCTGATTCAGATTACAAAAGGTAGGGTTCCAAGCATTTTTGAGTTTTAGATATGGAACGCTACATTTTAACAGCCAAGAACTACAGCTCTGGGGCAAGGTAAAAATTACCATAATAAAAAGAGATTTTCCCTCTCCTGGTGCCCCAGTGAAATTTACCAGAGTTCAAGTTTATGAAAATTCCACCAACCCATTGCAGAATGTTGGGGAAAGTTTCAAGTAAAACTTGTAGGGAGTCCGAGAAAATTCTGAAGTTGATTTGTGGATGGGACTGAGGTGGACATGAGGCAGAGTTTACTTTGGTGTTTGGGCCAGTGTCGGCAACTCTGCTCCACATGCATCATTTTGGCTTCACTGTTTGAGGCCATAAACCCAGAAAAGGTGCATGCATCGTTCAGCAGCTCATATAACCCTACTCCATCCGCTCACCCCTCAATTACAAGCCATTTTTGATTTTGGAAAGTACACACCGTGTGGCATCCTTCCCTGTTCCAGATTCTCCCTAACGCAGCCCCAGGTGGGTTTAGCCATATAGTATAGTGTTACACCAGTCTGATCACGGATCCACAATGTGATATTACCCAAGGTACAATCTGGCTGGTGGACAGCTGTGTCCCCTCAATTCTCCAACCTTGGGTGCCTTTTACCCTGCTTTTCTGCAAGAGCAACGTCTCCTGGCCTGCTCACACAGTCTCCAGCAGGTATTATTCCTTGCTGAGTTACATGAGTGTCTTAGTCAGCCGCTCCTGCATTATACTGCAGAGTGACACCAGGAATTTCCCAGTCCCAGACTTGTCCCCAGAAATGTGCATTTTGTACTGCCCAGTACCCTCCTGGGCAACACGAGATCATAGAAAGGCCGTCATTTCATTAATAGAAAATCATATGCACAGACCCTGTTATCTCAAATGCAGCTTCCCAAACACTTCAATCCAAACACACCGGTTTAGATAAAACAATACAATAAGTTTATTAACTACAGAAAGATAGATTTTATGTGATTACAAGGAATGAGGCTGTGACACTGGGCCAGAAAAAAATAAGTGACTTTGCAAGTTGCATAGCCCAAATCTGACCTTTAAAGAAATATTAAAGGAAAATACAAATGGTAGTGAGGGTTATTCCTTACAAGTAAACTGGAACTTTGATATGCAAGTGTATTGTTGGGAGTTATTTGATGATTTTTACATTTATCTTCTTAGAAGTTAACACGGTAGATAAACGGCTTTCCTGTCTATTACTGTTGTTCTATTTGAGTAAGAGGTCAAAAGGGAATATTAACATCTAGATGGTCCTTTGATGCAACAACATCATTTGCCTGTATTACTCTTTGAGGTTTAAATAAACTGTCTGTTAACTGTGCTAATGCAGTTAATTACCTGTGTGTGCCTAGGACAATATATATTACTGTTCTCCATTCAAGGTTTTACATCAAAGGACAATATATATTACTATTCTCCACTCAAGGAAATATCTGTGGACTATCTTGATCATTTAAACGGCTATTGCTGTCTGTATTGTCTGAGGAAGGACCCACTGAGTAAAGATCAAACGTCGCTTTCATCAAAGCCCACATGAGGGAGTTACTGCAAGTGCCCACCTTGCTTCAACTATAAAGGAAGCTTCAGGCCTGATCCTTTTTATCTCAAATCTGCCTAGTCGTGTCAGGGAAAGTTTGGATCGCAAAATTGGGATCCCAGCACCAGCTTGGAATCACCCTGCTAATTCTCATGGGAGAATTTGAACAAACTCTGTGCATGGACTGTTTAGTCTTCATTTCTCTGGACTGGATTACTAACAAAGAAGGTCTAAACAAGGACTGATGACCCCCAAGTTGCAATTTAAGAACTTTGCAACACAGTTATCATCTCTACTTTGAAACGGACCTCAGAACTTTATTTTCGTCTGTGTATGTATACCGACTTTTTAACCATCACTCGCTTTCCTTTTTGAATAAGTATTAGTTTAGTTAAGAAGCATTGGATTTACGCGTGTATTTGGGTAAAATCTGAACCATTCATTGACCTGCTTGGTAACGTGTCCGTTGGGATTCGTAGAACTTTTTTTACTTATGATGGATAAAGATTTTCAGTAATCCCCATCATATCTGACTTGGCTGTCTGGGGGCTAGCCAAAGGGGTGGATAGTTTTAAGGAAACTGTGTTTTGTCTTCTGAATGACCAGCGAGGTGATCAGAAGCTGTTTGTTGCTGGCTTGGTATATTTTATGGAAGAAAAACCACCAGTATTTAGGGCTTTGCCTGCTCAATTCATTGCAGTTTGCCCTGTTTAAACTATCTCAGCATGGCTCCCCTGGAGGCCAACGTCACAGAGGTATAATATCAGAATTGGTTACAAAGAAATAAAAGGTAAAATGCAAACTAATAACTAACTTAACAAGCTAAGTGGATTCAAAATGAAAGTCTCTCTCACCATCTGTTCTTTTGCAGTCTCATTGGCTGGATACTTTCCAGCCAGTTCTCCTACCCCAGTCCAATGCTCTTTTTCTTGCCCTTCAGGTGTCGTGGATGTTGTGAGCAGAGAGAATGGAGGAGAGAGGTGATTCATTTGGGGCCTCTGTTCCTCATTTTTATATCTTTTTCTCCTCTTTGAGAATCATCTCCAGCTGGAGACAGCAGGTGTGGGGAGCTATGAGCTTCCAGCTGTTCCATTGCCAAGATGTAAATTTCTTGCTCATACCCTTCTTCCTGCCAAAGAATGGCTGCTTAACCAGGTAATAGTCCCTTTGATTATCTTGACACCTGACCAAGGCATCAGTTTG
>ML675616.1:50828373-50967467 GCA_007922155.1 Mesoclemmys tuberculata
AGTTTGCCTTTTGTCTCTAAGAAACTGGTTTGTGCCTGCTTTTCTAAACTTGGAACATATCTCAGCAATGTCATACAGTAGTATCTTATAACTTTATATACAATGTTGTCACACATATTGTACTGGGGCAATAATGTTCAGCAGATTATGAGTTTTCAAATGATACCTCACAAGGCATGCTTTGTATAACATTTACCATAGTTTTGTAAAAAGGACAAACATAAGGGTACACACTGTCACACACAGATCTGCAGTGAAGTCTTTTTAAAACACCTCTCTGAGTGAACAACTGAGTGACAAGGAATAGAATGCCTGTGTTTCTTGAAGCAAAAGGTCCACAGGGTGCCTAACCGTATGGTGTAGGTAAATATTATCCCTATGTTACAGACGGACTGTTGAGATCACTGTGATTTATGAGTTCATGACGGACGCAGTGTGTGAGTATATATAAACATCCCCTGCTGTTTGAATATCCCCAATGCTAGATTAGACCCCTCAGATGGAATGGAATAGTTTTTAATTATTATTTCGCTTTATGCCTACATTGCAGGAGCACCTAGCCTAAGCTTTTGGTACCTTTAACATATATTTATAGCCATACAAATGCCTATGGAAAATAACAAAGCCAACGTCTTATCTTTACTACAGATATTACAAAACAATGGCTTGCAATCTTCAGAGTGCTAGCATCCTCAGCAATCCTCAGCAATCATGTTTGTTTAATTTGTTTATGTTTAATTTTATTAATCATTATTATTATTATTAAATCATTATTAATTTGTTAATGTTTGTACTTTTAATCACCAAAGTGTTTTGAGCCTTAAGCCTCACAACTGCTCTGTGAAAGATGTAATTTAGTTTCCTCTTGCCAATGGGGAAAATGAAAAAGAGAGGTTAAGTGATTTGTCCAAGGCCATGGAGACAGTCCGTGTCAGTCAGAATTAGAACACTCCTCCTAAAATATCACACCAAACAGACTAGACAAAGAATGGGAGGAAGGAAATATCATTTTCTTCAGGAGCCTGAGGTCCAGAGAGGTTTTGAGTGTGTCCACATTGCAGCTGGAGGTGGGCTTGCAACTCATGGAGAGAAACCCACACTAGCTTTAATCTACCTAGCACAACTACAAATAGCAGTAAAGATGCAGTGCAGGCTTTATAAGAACCCTGGATACGTACTCACATTGTTAGCCCACATCAGAGTCTGACTTGCCATGCTTTCACTGCTATTTTGAAAAATGATAGTTAGATTAAAGCTAGCATGGGTATACCAACCTGAGCTGTAATCATGGCTCCATTTGCAGTGTGGCCATACCCTCAGTGGCTTGTCCAAAGTCACACACCAAGCTTGTGGCAAAGCCACATCAGTTATGATGGTATCACGGAACTGTGACTCGACAATGGGCAGATGCCATGCTTGTCACGCATGGGTGGCTGCACCTTGCATGGCTCCATCTGTACAATAACTATTCATTGCACACATATACTCTCATTCTGTAGCACTTCCTTGCAGTTCTCTTGCCTGAACGTCTGTATACTGACAACTAGTGTGCAGATGTATTGCTACTGCTTTGCCAGGGTACCCATTTGTGGGGCTTTTGTGTTAGTGCATGTGTCTTTTCTTTTTTTCTTATTTTCTGGTGTTCAGCCAAAACCCTTATTGCCGTAATTACAGCTGCTGTTTCTACTTGCTCCGAATTGATATGGAAATATTTGCAGGCAAGGTGGCAGTATGGAGGCTTGCGTGACTGTGGACAAGTAGCTGCTATTTCAGCACACTACAGGGAGTGCAGGAAGTTGTTATCCGTGCTCAGTAGCTGTTTTGAAGGGAAGACATTCATCATGGACACACCACTGTCCTCAGTTAGAAGCTGAAAGCTCCTGACCAATCAGGAGTGACTTCTGTCTGGGTTGGATCTCAATGCAGTTTCCTGGAATTTTACAGGTTAGTTGGATCTTATTGGTCTGCAGCATTTATATGTTAAGGTGCTTGTAAAGTCCTTAGTCCTAAGAAGGAAAATAAATATATTTTTAATATAGCAATGAGTTATAGTTAAGGGGAAAGGGAAGTTCGCTATGTGCCTAACAGGCTGCTGCATTACTCTTGTTATTCTAAGGTGCAAGCTTAGAACTAAGTAAGTAGGGCAGATGTATTTGTGTGCTAGAGTGACAACCTGTCCCGAAATTGGGTAGGACAGTCCTGAAATGTACATTTCAAGTCCCGCTCCCAGGCTGAATGACCGGGATAGCATTTGTTGTCCTGGATTCCCAGAGGCGCCACTCCCAATTTGCCTGCCCAAGACTCAGGGGCAGCGCCGGCCTCTTCTTGGTTGAGGGGGTTGGGGGAATGAGGTGGCCCTTAACCACCCCCGCGCACAAGGCTCTGCCCCCTGCTCCTCTTCTTCCCTCTGAGGCCCCACCGCTGGCCAGGTGGCTCCTGCATGTGTCCCAGTTTTGCATTTTGAAAAGGTGGTCACCCTATTATGGTGAGTATATATTGTTGAGACACAAGGGCGTGGCCCTGCGCCCTGAGTAGTAAAGCCTCAGTCTGAAGAGAGAAGCTAGAGCAGCTAGGGGTAACCCAGACTGAATCTGTGGATGGGTACAGTCTCTGGTAATTTTACAGAAATGGACTGCGACTGGGAAAACACCATAAAGAAAGATTCGTAGTCTGAGACACAATTCCTTCTGATGTGGCCCTGGATGGTTCAAATCCATACTCTCCCCAACGCAATGCTGTGCCTAGATGCCACAATATAACCGTACATATTTAGTCAGTTTTCTCTTGGGTTTTTACTGTTGCGTTGTTCTGCAGTGGTGGCTCCTTTGTATTTTATGTTTTCCCTTAATTAAAACAAGTTGAACTTCATTCTACACTCCCCTTTCTATTCTGACAATACATGCTATTGTTGTGTGTATTTTTAATTTTCCCAGAAGAAATTGTCTTGTTTAAAAAAAAGAACTTGCAGCCCTGAGCAGAGAACATTCCACTTTCTCTGTATTCTCACTGCTACAAATACTTAATGCTTAAAGGCCCACTGCGGAAAAATGTGGAAGATTTTTTGAAGCTGCTTTCATATGTTGTAGATTTTCTGGGGCTTTCCTTCGCTTGAGCAATAAAAGCGAAGTGTTTCATGAGACCAGAGGTTTTTTTCCCCTGAGTGTTTGTTTCTGCAATTTATTCCTCATCTGAAATTATAATTCTTTTTTGCTCACGTTATAATCATCCACAATGATAAACTGTGATGACACAAAAATATTGACTACATCATTGGCTTTGACTAAGTGCCTTGTTAAAACTGACTAAAAGTAACTGCACTGCAAGCAGGGGTGTAACTACAGCAATGTAGACGTACCTGAGCTAGCTTTAGTTGGGCTAGCTCTAGTAAGAAAAGCAGTGGGGCTGTGGTAGCACAAGCTGCAGTATGAGCTGCACACGCCTGACCTGGACTCTAGACATGAGGATCTAGTCAGTGCTGTTGCCACAACTTCATTGTTATTGTTTTTCAAGCTAGCTAGATCAAAGCTAGTTCAGGCATGTCTACATGTGTTGCAGTCAGACCTCTGACTGCAGGGTACATCCAGTTGAGAATTCCTCCAGCACAGGGGACTCCTCAGGTGGTTTAAAAAAAAATTCTGAGCCACAAATATTCTGTTTTTGTGCAAAGGTCATTAACTGTAATAAACAAACAGGGAGGTGGGGGAAAGGAGGAAGAGGAATGTCTCATAGACAAACAAATGCAAACAATGGTCTGTCAAAATGGAATGTCTTTCCAAGATTCCCACGAGGTTCCAGGAAGTGTTAAATGTTTCCAAAAACGTCCTTTTAAAGGATTTTCTATTTTCTGTGAGTTTAAAAATGTAGAGAAGGTGATTTGAGGCCAGTTATAAAATAAAAAGTCAGTATATGGCAAAAGGTACCAAGGCCTTGGGGAGTTTTGCCAGATGAGCGTCACAATGTGCTTATGTAGTGACAAAATTCTTGACAGAGTAAAGCAGAAAAGTTGGAGAGATAAGGTACATCTGCTGTAAGAGAAAGGAGATAAAGGCTACCAAAGACAGAAGCCTATGTTCTTTAAACATTTTGTTGGAGGTCTCTGGTGGCCAGAAAATTCTGAAGGCCTACACAAACTTAATTATCTCTTCTACAAATATAGGTATCTAGTTCCAGTGTTTACTCACAGTTGATCCTCACTCAGATAGCAGATTTATGTCTCGTTTAAATCCTCATTCACTCAGGATTTTTTCTTGGTTTTAGGGAAGCTAATTGCTTCAGTAATGAAGGGATTTTCACCTTCAACAATTAGGCATATTCATAGACACTGTACCTAATTCTCTGCTGGTGTAAATGGCTTTAATATAAATGGAATTTTCCCAGACTCCTAAACTGAAAAAACAACTGTTCAATTCAATTTGTCCAAGCTGCCGCCAGGCGGAAAGTTAGTAGAACAGAATAGTAGCTAGTTCTTTCTGACAAAGCAAAGCTTCCTGGCCAAATACAGAGAATAAAACACCACATACATATTGCTCTTCATAGGAAATATTTCTCAGTGCTTTATGGCATGTAGAGAAGGTAAATCAACAGAAGGGGACTGAGCAAGCACAAACCAAAAGCAGCATGTTAATCTGTTTAAAAAACTTTAGTGTGAGTCAGTTTTTGTTGACAATAGTCAGTAAATTTCACAAGTGATCAGTATCTTGAGAAAATGTCTGCCCCCCCCCCCCCCGAGACTAAAGATATGATTAATAGATTTTAAGACCAGAAGGAACCATTATGATAATCTAATCTGGCCTCTTGCATAACAGAGGCCATAAACTAGTGGAATTAGTGAAACTGCTTCTCTTCCAAAGCTCATGAGGGACACGAAGAAGAATATAGAGCGGTAGTTCCCAACTTGTGCACCGGGGGTTAAAAGTGCTCTGTGGGGTCTCTCAGAGTGGCCCGTGGCTCCCCTCCTGCTGGCTGCAGAAGGGAGCCACTGCCTGAGGACCCAGGGAGAGAGTGTTTCCAGGAGGCTGAAAGATGATGCAGGCTCCTTGCTGTGGCCAAGGGGATGGTAGGTCAGCATTCCTTCCCCCTGGCTGTAGCAGGGAGCACGGCAAAGTGCTCTGCTCGAGTCCCTCAGTGCTGGGGTCCCTGCTGGAGCCAGAAGGCAGCCACTGCCTAGAGACTCATGTGGAGTGCGCAGGGTTATAGGACACATGTGGTTTCCCTGCTGCAGTTGGGGAGACCAGAGATCAGTGAGGAGGCAGCCTCCTTTCATCTGGCTTTGGCGGGTAGGGGAAGGAGGTTCTGGTGGAGACTGGTGGCCCTTCAGGGTTGTAAAAATGATATCTATGGCCCTCAAGCCAAAAAGGTTGGGAACCACTGATACAGAGTTAAGCTAACCAGAAAGGTCAGAAGAATTACCTAAAACCCTTAGGAATTTTTGAAAGTCTCCCCTTTAGAAAATAAATTACTTCTGACTTTTCCATGGATCTTTATTTCTAGAAGAAATGTGTTGGGAAATAGTTTTATATATAAAAGACAAACTAATTTTTAAATTAGTCTCATTTTTAAAAATTAACATATAAATAACATGAAAGCTTAAGTATTAAACGTTCGTTATGTGTTCAGACCCGAGCATTATGATTAAGTAACAATGTTAATGTTGATTGTCATGGGGGACATGGATTCTATGACTTTCTGTGTCTTTCAAAGATGCCTGTGACTTTTTTCTATTGCCCTTCTGTAGTGGGCAATAGAACAGGCAGGTGAAAAGAGGGTGAAAGTCCTGTTACACAGGACATCTCAGAACATTTTGGAAGGAAAAAATCAATCAAGTCACAAATCCATGTCTTTTTAAAAATTTGACATGACACACCTGTGATGTTCTATAGCATTTTCCATGACATAGGAACTGAGTTATGAATTGCTCAGTATTTATTTTATATACTGCCCTAAAATTGGGACAGAACCAGTAGATTAGTTTATATTTACCTCCTCATAGTGTTTTTTTCCCCTGTCTCGGGGATTCGTGAGCTTGACAGTTTAG
Source organism: Mesoclemmys tuberculata (assembly GCA_007922155.1). Taxonomy (NCBI): domain Eukaryota; kingdom Metazoa; phylum Chordata; order Testudines; family Chelidae; genus Mesoclemmys; species Mesoclemmys tuberculata. Next base: position 50,834,408 of record ML675616.1, read on the forward strand.
AAGAGTGCCACCTATAGAATTGCCAACATCACTCCATACAGCACCTGCATTGTCCTTTGTATTGACATATTACCCAAGCCTTACTGCTTTCTTTGTGAGATCTGATGACATTACAGCAATGGTTTTCAACCTGTGGTCTGCGGAACCCTGGGAGTCTGCAGATTATGTCTAAGGTTTCCAAAGATTTCACATCTCCATTGAACATTTTTTAGGGGTTTGCAAATGAGAAAAGGTTGAAAACCACTGCATTAGAGCCTGAAGTGTCATAGCTACGGTACAATTCAGTCATTCCTGGGAAGATCATCATCAACCCTTGTTCACATTGGTTAGAAGTTACTGACACAAATAGTCCCGCTGATTTTATATTCCTAAAAACCAATGTGAGCAAGGGGTTGATTAACTGGCTCTCTGTGAGGACAGGATTTCTGTCTGTATCTCATAGAATCATAGAATATTAGAGTTGGTTTGCTTCAGTTTTGCGCTCACTGTTACTTTAACATAGAGTTTGGTGCTTTATTGTAATTGGGAATAGACAAATTTCATGAAGTCTGGGGGTTTGTGGATATCATAAACTATTTTTGGTGTTTGAAAACCCAATCTGAATATCTAATTTTTTTCCTGTTTAATTTAAACCTGTGTGATCTTTCAGTCATAATTCAATTCAATACTACTGGATAGTTCAAAAGTCTATAGAAAGGTTTCTATTAAATCCTATAGGACTTTAAAATGTCTCTTAAGTATAATGCAAACGTTTGAATATGAGTGAGTTTCAATCCCACAATATTCAAATAGATTCAAAATTAGGAAAAACTAGTTAGCTTATTCTTAACTGTGGCTTCAATCCTGCAGTTTGATTTTCATGAATTGACACATGAGCTCAGTTGCAAGATCGGAGCCTCGCTTCAACTGGAAATTCTGCGATAGTTTCTAGACAAGGAGCATCCATAAATTACTTGTCTGCATCAGTGCCATCTTTAAAAATGAAACTGTTCCACATGGTTGGTCTCCATCAGGTTCTGGTTCAAAGTTTGTTGTCTAATAAACTTCTAGAAAAAACATATTGTGAACAAAAATATGTATAAATAAATGTGCATGTAGTAAAACTATCTAAAAAATCGTAGTAATTGAAGAGAAGTAAGAAGACTGCAGTAGAATATAGAATAGTGCCCAATCAGTAAGATGACTGAATCAATAATAATTACTTTTAAAAGATATATAAATAAAGATTGAATATAGAAAATATTGCCATGTTGACAACATGCAACAGTTCAGAGCTGCAGCCACACACTGCTAACGACAGAAAATGTCCACAGCTTTTTTAAGGCAAGGAATGTAATTTTTTTTGTTTGTTTTATTTATGTTGACGCGATATTTTTCTGGATCTACAGGGTGAGGCATGTTTCTGCACCTCTGATCTGACATATATCAAGCTATGAGGCTCCCTTCCCTGTTGGAATTGTCATCAAGCCCTTGGCTCTTACACGGTGGTCCAGTTTATATTCACAGAATATTTTAAAAACTTTCAGGTATTTTTTAAAAACTCAGTTTCCTTGCTTAACTTCAGATTACATCATTTATTTTTTGTCATAATCAAAAGCAATAGTAAAAATAACTAGTTTTTCTTTAATTTGATAGGGGAAAAAATTTTTGGCAAGCTGGTGGAAGCAGCGACTTCATCATATCTGGTCAGTTGACTGTTATCTCTTTGGCCCTACCCTTCTACTGTAGCCTTAAGGATTTACCTGTTACGTAAGGGATTTTATTTGTAATTTAACAGATGTGTTTGTTGTCCGTGTTTGTTTTAGACTAATGTTGCCAAGCCTGCTTTGGAATGTATTTTTTTCTCCTGTCTGACGTCTTGTCCTGAGCATTCTGCAAAACATTTATTTGCTGTGCTCTACTCACCAAATAAGACTTTTATTTGATCAACGGGGAGGGCCTTTTTAATACCACAGTTTCCACAAATGCTCACCGCTATCCTGTCCTTGTCTTTCAGGAGCAAGACACTTACTAGAATTGCTCACTGCTCTGCACTTCTACTAAGTGTTTTCACGTTTACTAACCTTAAGGTAGTTTATGTAACAAGATGAGCCCACAAACCCCTCTTGCCTCCAGTAAATCTAGCGCCTTGTCTACCCTAACAAAACTTGCTGAATACTGTAAATAGCAGGTGTAAAATGGTAGGTAGAGCTCATGAGAAGACGGAAGTGTTCACCTCTCTCCTTCCCTGCAATTCCTCAATCCCCATTCAACACCTCTGCTTCCACCATTCATCTCTCACCCCTCCCTGCACCTCCTCAACACAAGCAGCAGATGTCAAGGCCATTCCCAGAGCTTCTGCTTTGGTTTTCCCATAATTCCCAAATCTGAATATTTCCCTCTCCTCCTCATTTTTGCTGTACGGGCCAGGGGAGGGGCAGGAAGGGAAGGGGCATGTTAAAAAAATTCCAAGGTTAGGTAGTCATTGTTGATAACAGTCCATGTGATAGCATTCATTGGGATGCACAAAAATTGCCCTTTGGCTTTGAGTTATGTAACAGAGAATTCACAGAGATGAGCAATGCATGCTGCAGCATTCTAGAGCAACATCTCTATCTTCCAAATTTGCAGGAAGTTGTACAACTTTTACTACCACACCCAATAACTGGTTATGCCCATACATTGTAGTCCACAATTTATTCCTGCTAAAATATCATCATCAAGCTATTTTTACTACCATTTTGCTAGTGCTGACAATGGACTAGATGTTGTTCAAACATAAAGGTACAGTCCCTGTTCCAAAGTGCTTACAACCTAATTAGGAGTTTATCATAATCAGCCTGATAGGCATGAATAAATACAAACATTTTCTATCTTTAAAAGTTCCAAGGGCTCTTTCTTTTTTAGTTAGTGAAAAACGTCAGCATTGTACCTGCTCAAATTTCTGCATCTGAAATTGCTAATCTATTTCTCTGTGCACACTGCATGTACCATTCATGAATGTACCATTCATTGTTACAAATGCCATGCTTTTTAAACAAGTCCGTTACTGTCTTAAGCATCCATTTTGAAAGTAAATGCTGCTGCTAAGATAAAGATCTCTGTCAATAGCTGTGAACTTTACTTGGAGTTTAAACTCTGATGCAGTATTCAAAGGGCAGATATGACACTACAGATTAGCTGATCAAATGTCTAACATGGAAATGGTCATCAACACTCACTGAACATGTGATGGGGTCTAGTGCATCAGGTTAGCTTGACATTAATTTCTCCTTTAGGGCCACTTTATGATATCCTTATTCATACTGAGGGGTACTTTTATCATCAAATAGTCTCAATGAAATAACTAGGATTACTCTAGGAGTAAGGTACTGCTCAATCAGTAAGGGTGTCAGAGGTATGTTGGAGGAGAAAAGAAGTCACCGATAGATAAGTCTGTATTTAGGATTAAGCCAGTGGTAGGTTTCCCTGATGATTAAAGATGTGTATGTTTGCAATGTTTTTTTTAAGGGCTCAGGAGATCAAGGTCATTAAAAAAGGGTGGTTGGGAGCTTCTTCTTCTCTCCTCACTGATTTTGGCAGTATAGGTTTAGGTAAATTTAGGGAGATCAAAGTATTTGTTACCATAAATTATTGTGGGCCTCACCCTTTTTAAAAAGTTTTTTTGGGGCTTAAAACATCCCTTGGAATGTTTGCAACCAAAGCAGGAAGAATAATGGAAAAATGCACTTACAAATGTTTGTAAATAAAACATGACTCTCAAGAGCTGGGAAGAGACAACTGAAATTTATTAACTGCTTCCAGTCACCTGGTCGGGTCAGGGTTAGGAAGGGTAATATTAGGTCAAATATCCAATGATTCTAATAGCTCAGGGGTTCTCAAACTGGGGGGGTCAGGACCCCTCAAGAAGTCACAAGGTTATTTTGGGTGGAGTCGCAAACCACCAGCCCCAGCACATGCCATGGCTGTGACTGACAGCTCTGTGCATGGCTGACAGGCAGAGCCCTTCAGAGCTGGGTGGCTGGAGAGCAGCGGCTGCTGGCAGCGTGCTTTGAAGGCAGTGCCATGCCCAGCAGCTGTGCAGAAATAAGGGTGGTATGGCCTGGGAGAATTGTCATTTTTTGGGAGGGTCATCACAGCTTGAAATATTTTCAAAGGGGGTCCTGGAAAAAAAAGCTTGAGAATCCCTATAAACATGTTCCTCAAATCTAAGTTTTGAGTCAGTCTGCCTATGTTTGTACTCTTTTATTTTTGTTTGTCTTGAATCAGTGTGCAAGATGATTCAGAGACAACAGAGGGTATAGAGAAAGCAAGTAGTTTAAAAATCGGTAGGTAGTATGTGTGGTCTATCACAGCACTTCCATAGTTGGCCAGCAAGGGTAGGTCTCTGCTGCCCATAATAAATTAATTTGATTTTTTATCCATTTGGTTCCATTCTATTGAAGTAAACGGCCGAGGTACCTGCAGGGATTACCTGATGTAGCTATATAAACGGTTCAGTCACTTAGATTTTATTGTCATGTATGCACCGTACCAAAATATCGATAAGCACACACTATTGATGCATTAGCTCAGACAGAGCAATACATATCAGAAAATAATTTCTTTCATTCTCCTGCAACAAGACATCTTCTAAAATCATCACTGAGTATTTTACCAGATGGATAAGAAAAACTGTAGATCAAGGAAATACATAAAAGGCTCCGTCCTGCAAGTAGCTGGTGGTTCTGGCCCAGCTCAGCAAAACACTTAAGACACTTATCTCTGTTGGCATGTGAGTAATGAATTAAGTACATTGTTGGGATGGGCCAAAGTGCTCAGCATCTTGAAGGGTAGAGCCTGAATCCTGCAAATGGTATAGTCACAGATTTTAAGGTCAAAAGGGACCACCAGATCATCTACTCAGACCACCACCCACCACCCAGATACTAAACCCTACAACTGAAATTAGACCAAAGTAGTAGAGAAAACTAGACTATTATATACCACAGGGAGAGAACAGGAGGGACTGCAATGCTCCGTTTCCCAAGGCCCCTGCAATAACAGGGAAATGGACATCCCGAGATAATCCTGGCAAGCGGCCTGCACACATTTGCTGCAGAGGAAGGTGGAAGCACCCCAAGGCCATTGCCAATCTGATCTGGGGGAAAATTCCTTCCCAACCCCACACATGGTGATTAGTTAGACCCTGAGTATGTGAGCAAGAACCAGCCAGCCAAACACCTGAGAGAGAGAATGCACAGTCCCACCACAGAGCCTGGGCCCACCCCGTCCAATATCCCTTCTCCAGCTGTGGCCATCTATGATGCTTCAGAGAAAGGGGCCCAAACAAAGGCACAGAAAACATGCTGGTGGGGGAATCCCTGCCTGACCTACGCAGATGGCCGGCTGTGAGTGCGAAGCATGACCTTTTAGGAATATAAGACATAAGCCAAAACCAGTGAATAAAATTCTTAAGGCCAGATCCTCAGCTGGTGCAAATCAGTCCAGTTCATTGAAATCAATGCATCTATTTACACCAGTTGAGTATTTGACCCTTAAAGTTTACATTGAACCCAAACGGCATTTATTATGGGATCAGTTACTGTGCCATGAACAAACTATCCAGATTTAGGTCTCAGAGCTTCTCTAGACCAGAAGCCCTCAGCATAGACCATTAACAATATACCATTATTATTACTTATTCACTCTCTTTTTTCACACATGCACATATAAATACAATGTAGATCAGTGGCTCTGAACCAATTTACCATTGTGGGGCCACATATGCAGCTCTCTGTGTTACGTGGGCCACATCCTCACAATATATATATATATACACACTACCTGTATGGCCCTGAGGATGTCACATGGGCTACAGCTGTATGCTGATTGGGCCACAAGCGGCCCCTGGGCCTGTGGGTTCGTTTAGACAGAGACACATTGCTTTGCTTGGATAATCTAGTTGATGTGGACACAATAGCAAAATGAGGACAGACACACAGAATTAAGCAGCAGGCTCCAACTTTTATTAAACTTTTAACACAAGGGAGGGGCACTCCTTACCCATCACCCATACTCTCCTATACTAGGCATTTAACTGGTTCCAGTGCAGGGGTTACACGGCTCTTTACCGTATAGCCTATAACTAGCAGCAGAGCTACAGGGGTCCTTTCTATGGCCCGGTCTACACTTACCTTCCATATTCGGCGGCAGTCAGTGGGAGCTATGCAAGTGAGGTAAATCACTTGTGTATCTCCGATCGAATTCGCAGCGTCTGCTCCATGCGCCGTCCACACTGCGCTGTGCTGAAGGGAACAGCGTTCCTATCGGCGCAGTGCTACGCCACTTACCTGGGTGGTTTTCCTACGTCGATTGCTGGATAGACTGAGCAGAACTACACAGACCACTCAGTCGATCCAGAGACATTGAACTGACAGTGGCGAATTTGCCACCGTCAGTGTAGACCCAGCTTATATAACCCATAATGCAGGATGACTCTCCTCAGCCTACCCCTCATGACTTAGCTCTCTCTGGGCCCTAGCACCCTCTTTCTTGTGAGGGGGATAGGGTGCAGCAGGGTGGGGACCTTGCCCTGTGAGGGCCACAAGGCCTGTCCTTGGCCCACAAAGGCTACAAGGCCTCACCCTATCACATGAACCTAAGGCCCATCACCAAAAGCCCAGGTCTTTTACCTCTGGGAACTGTTCAGTTTATTCTCTTAACTCCACTAGAAACCAACTGCAAGAAACAAGTAAGCAACACCATCCTAGTATCTCCGTTACTTATCACACCTGTTCCTGATTAATCCACTGTGGCTTGCAGGTACTGCAAAGAAGGCAAAAATCTCCCTGGTCCTCTGCCAATTTGGCCCATGGGAGAAAAAATTCCTTCCTGACCCTCTACATGGGCAATTGGCTAGACCTGCACCATCTGTCAGGCTGGGTTCCCATTCCTAGTTCAGGTGGGTGGGGTGGGATGCTGGAATGGAATTGGTCCCTGGGCTGGTCCAATTAGCACCCCTCTGCTCCAGCTGTCCAATGGGTGCCAGAGATTCCCATGGAAGGAGCTACTTATTGTTCCTTGGCAAGTGCCTTACTCCCTTGCTACTAGGACCCCATCAATTTCCCCCACCCGTTGATGCGGGTGGGTGACATTTCTATTCACTGAGGTCCAAGTTGGGAAGCCACAGGGCTAGATTCTGACACTTTTACTCATGCTGAGTAGCATCTTGCTACATAACTAGTTCCACTGAAGTCAATGGGACCATACGTGGAGTAAGCTGCTATCCATTGTGAGGAGGGACATCAGACTCTGTCCCAGGGCAAGCAATTAAACTGATTGCATTGTGAGATGCAGAAGTGGGAAACCTTGCTGTACCCTGTATGTGAAAATATAGTACAAAATTCCATGCTGGGTTTTTTAAAACTTTCACGATATCACTGAGATCACAGTAGCAATGTCTTGGCCAGATGAGCATATACAATGAACACCACTTTTGTACACCATACTTTCATTGCCCTTTAGGTGAAAACTCTCTTCTTTTGTGGTACTTTTGCAATGGTTGCAGGTAATTTAGAAGTGGGAGGGAGCCTGTGGTTTACTGTTGAAGGCTGATAGGCTCACTGTCCTTTAAAATGAGTCAATAATGCAAAATTTTTGGTGAGCAATAGGAATGCAAATATCTGCATTGGTGCCACATGCATAGTATGGTTTAATTGATAAATGTGGGTGTGGCAGGGTAGAAGAGAGAACTCCTGTTGATGTTTCTGAACTCACAGCATCTGTGACTTGGTTTTATCACTTGGACAATAACATGACTAAGCTACACATTTGAATATTTCACTTGTACAACTAACACTTGTTTCAGGGTATAAAGACAGGGAGAGGGAATGAAAAGTAATGTGATGTCATTGGAATAAATCAAAACAGTTCTTGCATGAATTAATGTTTTTTATGTATCATTTATAAAGTAATAGATTCAGTACTTTACAAACAGAACACATTCTATTCTTACATGCTGAGAGACAAAACTTGACAAGAAGAGACAACGGGAAACTGTTTAGGTCAAGGAAGGTGCATAGAAATTATTGGTAAGGAAAAAAGTTAAGCTGGGTTTTGAGCAGAAGTTTGTTTTCTGAAAGAGATTTGAAAGAGGACATTGATGCCTATTGAATTCAGTAAGGTCTCAACACCTCTAAAAATATGGTCATTGGTGTCTTTGCATCTGGAGACTGTTCTAAGCATTAGAGTCAGGTATAGCATGAAACCAAGTGTATGAAGAGAAGATGAAGGGAACAGTCAGGAGAAAGGATTGAGAAGACAATAGAAGTCACATCACAGATAAAAATAGGGCCTCGATGTAGAGTGAAGAAAGAGGTGGTAGAGCCATGCAGGAAAAAATCTACTGTGAACAGCAGAACATGTTGAACAAGGTATGGATAAGACTCTCTAGAGGGGGAAAAAGTAGATTTCAATATTGTTTTACAGGAGGAAATGAGTAGACGTGGCACAAGCTTGGATTCAGCAGGAGAAAGAGTGAGAAGATGATGTATAGGTTGCAGTCCTAACATATTGGTGAGATAATCAAGTTGTTAATCAGAATATAGAAGGAAGCAAGCTTAGGAGGAAAGATGAGAAGCATCATTCCCGTTCCTTCTCAAGTCATCTAATAAAAATGTTAACACCACTTACTTCAGCTGTGAAAAGGCAGCACTAAGAGGCCCCCTCCCCCCCGTGAATTAATTTCTGACCCAAATTTGTGCTGGTTTAAATTTGGAAGAATGTAGTCAAAATTTTCTTCCACATTCTCAATAGCAGTTTTTTAAATCCACCGCTTGGGGGGTAAGCTAGTAATTTTGGTTATCTGTCTGCAACATTTCCTTTTAGAAACAATACAAGGACCAGTTCTCTCTCCAGTCCTCTTCAACATCTACATGCAACCACTGAGTGAACTGATCAGACTACATGGCTTCAAGTGCCAGCATGATACACAGCTCTAGCTGTCCTTCACAACATATGACCACACCGTTACCAAGATGACCGGTGCTCAGATGAGATCTGCTCTTGGATGAAGATCAGCCAGTTAAAGCTGAACCCAAGCAAGACCTTGGTATGCCAGTGGGCCGAGGAAAATATTTCGAAGAGCTTTTTGCTTTGGTGCAGTCTCTTTTGGTTGAAAATACACTCCCACAATTGGCCAATTCAGTATATCATCTAGGAGTACTCTCAGTTTCCTTGCTGATGGAGCTCCTCCATAATAGCATCTGCGAGTAACACTGTCAAACATCTTTGCTTGGCTAGAAAACTCCATCCCATTCTGGCAGATGAAGACCTGTCCTCAGTTATTCATGTCTTCATCATCTCTTGACTGTACTGTGGCAATGGGCATGGAGCTTTCAGCACTTAGGAAACTCCAACTAGTACAGAACACTGAAGTGCGTCTCCTCAGCCACTCAGGTTACTATGAACTTATCAGCTCTGTCCCTTGCTCTCTACACTGGCTTCCCATAGATTTTTAAATCAAGTTCAAGGTCTCAGCCTTATTTTCAAAAAACTCAATTATCTGGGCCCAGGATATCTAAAAGATCATCAAAAGCACCAGGATGAAGACTGTGGTCAACAACTTCGCTCCTCTGACACAATGTAACTCTCAACAGTAAAAGTAAAATTTGGCCATGCAGGACACAGAATTTTCTCTGTCAGAAACTGTGGAATGAACTCCTCCAGGAACAAAGGACTCTCACAATCTTCACCACGTTCTGCTCCAAGTGCAAGGTGCATTTCTTTGACTTCGCTTTCTCTAACATAAACACATAGCAACAGGTATAATTATATTTAAAAAGGAAAAAGAAAAGACACATCCAACCAAACAAGACACTCCACCGCACATAATTCTCCCTCTGGGGAAAGAACAAACCCAGGAAAGATGTGTTGTCATGTTGCTTTCTGTGCTACTGGAAGGTGCTCAGATATTATGGTGATGAGTGTATAGGACTTCCAATTTTCCGTTTTATCCAATAAACATACAACACTGGAAATGGTTATTTGCATCTAAACGCTTGTTTACACAAAGCAGTAATGTGTCCTACAGGAATGTGATTTCTAAAGCACGCAAACATGTTGTACTTTAATTAGCCCATGTAGACCCTGCTGAGCCATACTAAAGATTTCCTAGTGCACTTTAACGTAGTGCTGTTTGAAACACTCCAGGGCCCCCGGGCAGCTGCCTCTGTGCATAGCTCACCTGCCAGCTAAGAAGCATCTAATTCAGATCCTTTATGGGGGTAACAAATACTCAAACTCACATCCAAAGTCTCTCAACAAATCAGCCCTTCCTCTGGACTCTGTCTGCAAACTCCTTGCTCAGCATCCCAATTCAATGGGTGTACTATACTAAGCTGCTGAGGGAGTGACGGTCACATACAACAGCACTCCCCTCCTGGCACCGCAAACCTGGTCCTGCCAGGTGAGGAGGGGAGGCCGTAGCCCGTGTGTGTGTCACTTGACACCAGCGAGAATACAGAGAAAGGGAGAGTGGCAGGAGAGTAAATTATATTATTGATACTTTCTCCTGCACTTTTGATTTATTGTTGCCTCTTGTCATTGACCTCGATTATAAACTGATCAGGGCAGGAACTGTTGTACTTCATGTTGGTGCAGTACCTGTTGCAATGGGGGCCCAACCCCTGATTTGGGCTTCCAGATGCTACTATAATGAAAGTAAATAATAAAGTTCAAGAGCACCGAAGAAATTTACCATTTTCTATTTAAAATAATTACATCATCACTAGGGATAGGTGAATCCCACAGTGGTTGATTTACTTTGGCTAAGCACCAAAAACTCTGGTGCATATCCATGGCTTGATTCTCCACTGGTGACAGCGGCATTTTGCTCCCACATTGCCTAAGTGTAAAGGACTATATAAGGTGTAAGGCCGTGGAGAATGCTGCCCTTAGTGTTTATCTGAATTTATTGGATTCAGAAATCGAGCTATGCAAGATCTTTTAGACTCAAGTTTACCTAACTATCAAACTTCAAAGTGCAGTTTAACTGTACCATAGAAAGAGAATCCCAATGAATGAAAATTGATGTAGTTTTAAGAGACATAGATTATGTACAATGTTAACGTAGTTGAACTCAGAAAAATTAGTCTTGTGTAATATGTAAATAGTTTATTGAAAAAGCCTGGTTTGGAAAGAAAAAGCTTGAAGTCTCTTTGTCTTTACAAAGACTTTTCAAGTCTCTTGAAGTCTTTACAAAGACTCCTTGTAAAATTGCTCAGTGAATGGTAGATTGAGCAGGAAAATGTAGTTATGTACAAAACAAAGAGATGCTCCCAAAGAGGCAGTGATAGAGATTTATTATAGCAAGAATATAATATTCTTATAATTATTCTTATATAATATAATATTCTTATAATTATAATATTCTTATAATATAAGGACAAGTGACCTGTGACTATAGACTGGCAACTACACCTATGAGGCCTCTAACACCCTGAATCTGGATCCTACGTTTAAGAGGCCTCTAAACCAAGAGGCTATGGGTATGTCTACACTGCCAGGGCTGCACGGATTGATGCAGTGGAGACCTGCTCAATTGATCCTGGAAGTACTCTCCAGTCGATGCAGTACTTAGCTTGCATATCTCCTGTCAATGGCCACTGGCAATGTAGACTAGGTCTTTGTGTGTGTCTACACTGCAATCACAGGGTGTGATGGAAGTTTGGGGAGATATACCCAAACTAGCCTTAATCTAGCAGCTAGATTGGGTATCAGAGTAGGGAAGCCATGGCAGCATGTGCTTCAACATGGGCTAGCCCTGTCAGTAATTACCCAGGGTTCCAAGTGGGCTTGTACAGCTCGCATCGAAACCCATGTTGCCATGGTTTCACTGCTAGCTAGACTAAAGCTAGTTTGGGTATGTCTACTCAAGCTGCAGCTATACCCCATGCTTGCAGTATAGACATACACACTACAGAAGCTTTGCTGTCATCCTTCCCATCCCTCAGGCCTGGTCTACACTTACCTCCAGGATTCGGCGGCAGTCGACGGGAGATACGCAAGTGATTCACATCACTCCCGTCGACTTCACGGCATCTCCTCCGTGCACTGTCCACACTGCGCTGTGCTGAAGGGAACAGTGTTCCTGTTGACGCAGCGCTACGCCACTTACCGGGGTAGTTTTCCTGCATCACTTGCTGGATCAACTGAGCGGGTCTACACAGACCGCTCAGTTGATGCAAAGCAATCGATCTGACGGTGGCGAATTTGCCGCCGTCAATGTAGACCCAGCCTCACATTACTCACAAGGTGCTTCTTCACTCAGATCTTTTTTCATGTGTCCACCTTCTCTGCTAGTGTAGGTGAAGCACAATACTGCACATCGTGCATTGCAGTTTGTCAACAGTGATCTTATGATCCTGAAAATATACTTCACAGCAGTGTGAATAGCCATGGGTAACACTGGTTGCCCCTTAGCTGTGACTTGGTTTCTAAGTAGTGCTGGTTGCAAAACAGAAAAAATGATTTCATGGATATTTTCTAACTTATTTTCATTTTGCAGGCTTCCATTTGCAGGAACTTTTTTCTGCTTTTTTTTAGTGATTAAAAAAACTAAAATAAAAATAATGATTTTGCATTGCTTCTTGAGAACTAAGGATGGTCAGATTTTTTTTCCCCTGCAGAAAATGTAAAAACAAATCATTTTTATCAAAAATATCAGTGGAAAATTTTGACTCTATTGAAAAAACAAAAGTGAGTCAAACTCTCCATGGAAATTGTCATTGCACTGGAAACTCAATTTTCTGTTAAAAAAGGTTTGTACAGAAAATATATCACTTTTTTCAGCAAACAAGCACTAGACAAAACAACTGATTAACAAATGTTCTGGGAAAACTTTTTGGTAAAAGTGTTTTGTTTGTACAAGTCATTTTTGGTTGAACATTTGTCATATGAAAAACGTTGCACAGTTCTGTCTCTGAGTGGATAGCAAAATCATGGCCTGACTAGAGCAGAGCCAGTTGATTGAGATAAAATAAGGGCCAATCCAAATCTTCATCTATCTCTGGTCTAATCAAAGCTGAACTGCCTTAGGTATCCCTATTATAGCAAAGGCTCAGTGGAAAAGATAATACAATTTCTTGCTATGTTACTTTCTTTTTCTGAGGAATTTGTCTCCTTTTCTTGTTCCAATCCCATCCTGCAAATTATCCCAGTCTCTGCTTTTTTCTGCCATGGAGACTTTAGACCCAGAGACTATGCGCCACTGACCTGCCTGATAAGTTCAAGAAACAGAAACTTTGAATAGTTTTACTCCAACAGCCTACTGATATATTTCTAGACCCTCTGTCTGTTGTCCTGCTCTGAATAAAGCAGAAGATTGTGTCAGTGTATAGCTGGTTTCTTGGGGCAAAGTTCAAGAGTTGTAAAAAAAAAAAAAAAATCTACAAAATACCATACATTTTGTGGGGAGGGGGAAGGTGACATATCCTCATAGTTTTTCTGCATAAGAACAAGCCAAAGCCCCGATTTTGCAGCTAGTTGCATGAGGGCAGACCCATTGAAGACTAAGTGTCTTCTGAATTCACTGAATCTTTCCACTGATAGCAAAAGATTTTTACCAATTCTTTCAAAGCAATCTACCAACAATGCAGTTAAGCACAAGTGGATTTACTGTCTAAAGTTGATCCAGCTTGGCAAGGCAAGGGTTGGGCCATTTCTTTTAAAGAATAATTTTATTTTGTCTTCTGTAGTGTCATCTGATCCAGTGACTGGATTTTTCAGATTAACAAACCAGAACAGTGATAAGGCGATAAAGTTTAAGTGTTCCCTGCTGTGACTCAAGCAACTAGAACCGATAGGAAAAGAATCAATCTTTCAAAAAAAAATCAATGGAGAATTTAAAGTTTTATATTCTTCTCACTGTTGGGTTAAGTGGAATAATCATGATCCCTGTGAAGGTGCAGATTTTCTGAGGGAGAAACTGGCTAAACACGTTAGTTATTTTTCTTAAATTTAAAACAATATCAGGAAGGTCTGATAAGAAAAGATATTTAGGGGCACCTTCTTCTTTAAATTTAAATCTAGATTAAAATCATAATAAACAGGGACAAAGGGAAAATGCCTGTACATGGTCCAATCCTATTTTACTTTACTAACACCCCTAAATCTGACTCATCTACTAAATTATTATTGCTTCTATAAATGTTGGGAAGAGAAGTAAGAAGACAGCTCTTCATATAAAGCTCTAATGTTATGAATTGGCCCCATCTAACCTGTAATTGCCAAATCCCATTCAGATCCAAGTTGTCTCTTGATGCCATCTGGCTGCCTTCTTCTGACCCACTGCATGATGTTATACCCTACAATCCATGCAGTGCAAGACTTGCATCATCCCATGGGACAACTTCTGCCAAATTAAGAGGAGAGGCAAGGTAGGTGAGGTAATATCTTTCTTTTGGTGGTAGATTAAGCCATTGTGAGGTCCCCATGGCTTTTCATCCATTGCCCCACCACTGCACCATGCCCTTGCCCCTGCTTGGAGTGGTGTTGGCAGAGGGCTTCCTTTTGTGCCTCAAAGGCAGTAGCATGGCATCCTCTTCTTCTCTGCAGGGATACCACTCCCCACAGCCAATTCTTACTCAAGCAGCAGAAGTGTATCTGAGAGGACTGGGGCCACTGCATTCTATTTCTCCTTCTTCTGCCAGAGTGTATTTGGCAGAGGCCCCCAGAATGGTCCAGTTGGAATTGACATCCCATGAAGATGAGTGGGGTAGTTCATACCTCTTAGAGATTTAGTTTCAGGCTGTCTGCAGACTCAGGCATACTCCATAATATTGGTTATTCTTGGGCCAAAGCTTTCTATGCACCTATGAAAATTACTTTTTTTTAAAAAAAGTGAAAAAAGCTTAGCTCCTGCTGTAATTGCTTGACTCCAGGGACTGAGGTCTCAGGTATAGACCTCAGTTTGGCCCCATGGACAAAAAACAGAATTTAGCAGAAAAATTGAAATATTGGCTCAGAACTTGCCTAACCAATGCATAGTTAAATAATGATTGACAGGCTGGTATCAGATTGCTTCTTATTGGGAAATAATCAGTTCACAGGTTCCCATGATGTGCCAATGAGGAGTAGATGTAATTCTTTATGGAGAGATTTTCAAGTGGTCTGTAAATCTGTCCACAGTATTATTCTAGTGCCTACAGAAACATTCTCTTTGGGGACCATTATCTAATCTGTTTTCTAGAAAATGTTGGTGAGAATTCTGCTGGGATTGTAGATGCCTCCAGTGATCACATACATTGTATTTGTGGATGCCTCAACTAATACAAAGGTGCCAGCTATGTACATAGTTGAATAGGGTGTTGCTAATTATATGAACAGCCACTGCTCTGCCATTTGTATGAAGGGAAGTTTGGGAAGCTCATTTACTTTATTTTTTCAGGGAAAGGAAAGTTTCTGGTAATATAAAACAATTGGCTGTTGGTTTTTCTTTAAAAAAAAAAAAAGGATGAACTTGGGATCTTTTTATTGGTCTGTTTAGGCTTAGAATCATAGATGATTAGGGTTGGAAAGACCACAGGAGGTCACCTACTCCAACCACCTGCTCAAAGCAGGACTTCCTGAATTCTATGATGTAACTGTAGTTTTGGACATTAAATGTTAGTGGTTTGTCTTTTGATCACAACAAATCCTATTACCTTATCTAGAAAGTTGTACATAGGGATCTATTTCCCCCTCTCCCTTCCCCATATATTTCTACTACTTTGAGATGCCAGGAATTTGATGGAGGAAAGCTAATAAAATTTGCAATTCAAGCTGGTTCTAGGATGTTCTCTCATTTAAAGAGAAGGTAACATCATGTATCATGTAAAGGGAAGAGAGAACAGGGACAGTAAAACATAGTTACTTACCAGTAACTGTTGTTCTTCGAGATGTGTTGCTCATATCCATTCCACTTAGGAGTGTGCGCGCCCTCGTGCACGGCCAATCGGAGAACTTTTACTAGCAGCCCCTGCAGGGGCCGGTCTAGCGACCCCATAGTGCCGCCACCATGCGGCGGCACAAACGTCGCTGCCGGCCCCTCCCCTCTTCAGTCCCTTCTTTCTGCCAACTCCGACAGCGGGGACGGAGGGTGGGTGTGGAATGGATCTGAGCAACACATCTTGAAGAACAACAGTTACTGGTAAGTAACTATGTTTTCTCCTTCGAGTGGTTGCTCATATGCATTCCACTTAGGTGAATAGCGAGCCTTACCTGGAGGCGGGTAGGAGTCAACGTCGGGCTGTCCTCAGCACTGCCCTGCCCACGTGCGCATCGTCCCTGGACTGCTGGACGATAGCGTAATGCGCGGCAAAGGTGTGCACAGAAGACCAAGTGGCAGCCTTGCAGATGTCTTCCAGGGGAACCCTCTCCAGGAAGGCCGCCGACGCGGCCTGGGCCCTTGTCGAGTGCGCTGTCACTGGTCCGGGGAGCTGGACACCCGCGCTCTCGTAGCACAGCCGGATACAGGCGGTGATCCACTTGGCGATGCCCTGTGATGACACTGGGGAGCCTCTCATCCTCTCTGCCACCGCGACGAAGAGCTGGGTGGTCTTGCGGAGCGGTTTCGTCCTATCGAGGTAGAACGCCAGAGCCCTCCTCACGTCGAGGGTGTGTAGCCTCCTCTCGTCCTCGGACCCGTGCAGTTTTGGAAAAAACACAGGGAGGAAAATATCTTGGTTACAATGGAACCTAGAGACTACCTTAGGCAGGAAAGCTGGGTGAGGCCTCAGCTGTACCTTATTCCGGAAGAATACCGTATAGGGGCGTTCCGAGGTCAGGGCTCTCAGCTCAGAGACCCTCCTTGCGGAAGTGATGGCCACAAGGAAGGCCACCTTCCAGGACAGAATCAGCAGGGGGCAGGTGGCCAAGGGCTCAAAGGACTGGTCAGTCTGTCAAGGACTAGGTTCAGGTCCCAGGGAGGCACCGGGTCACGGACCTGCAGATACAGCCTCTCGATTCCCCTGAGAAACCTCACCGACATGGGGTGAGAGAATAGGGACCTCCCCTCCACCGGCTGGTGGAAAGCCGAGATGGCCGCTAAGTGGACCCTTAGGGAAGCCAACCCCAACCCCTGTTGCTTGAGTTGCAGCAGGTAGTCTAGGACCGTCTGTACGGAAGACGTACCGGGGGTTATGCCCCGCGATTCCGTCCAGCAGGTGAACCTCCTCCACTTGGCCTTGTATGCGCTCTGGGTGGAGGGCCTCCTGCTCCCCAGGAGCACGTGTTGGACCTGCTCCGAGCAGGTTCTCTCCTCCTCCGTTAGCCAGAGAGCCTCCAGGCCATCAGGTGTAGGGAGTCCAGGTTGGGGTGCAGCAGGCAACCGTTGTCCTGGGAGAGGAGGTCCGGTTTCTTCGGGAGCTCGATCGGGGGAGCGACCGACAGGTCCTGAAGCAGGCAAAACCAGTATTGTCTCGGCCACGCTGGGGCGATCAGGATGACGTCCGCTCTGTCCCTCTTGATTTTCAAGAGGACCCTGGGCAGGAGCGGGAGGGGGGGAAACGCGTACAGGAGGCTCCCCGTCCATTCGATCAGGAACGCGTCGGAGAGAGAGCCCGGCTCGCGACCCCTGAGCGAGCAAAATCTCGGGCATTTTGCGTTCCAGGCTGACGCGAACAGGTCCAGGTGGGGAACACCCCACTCACGGAAGATCATGGCGGTCACCTCCGGGTGAAGAGACCAGTCGTGTTGGGGGAGAAACGACCTGCTGAGGCGGTCTGCCTTGTCGTTCCTGGCCCCCGGGAGGTGAGAGGTGGTTAAACAGAAGTTGCGTCTCACCGCCAGGTCCCAAAGTCGAAGCGCCTCCTGGCACAGCACCAAGGAGTGCGCTCCCCCTTGCTTGTTGATGTAGTACATTGCAGTGGTATTGTCTGTCAACACCTGTACCATTCTCCCGAATAAAGCATGGCGAAACACTTCGCAAGCCAGTCTGACTGCCCTCAGTTCCTTTATATTGATATGGAGGGCAGTCTCCCTCCGGGACCAGAGGCCCTGTGTGGTCAGACCACCAGTGATGTGGGCCCCGCACCCCAGGTCTGAGGCGTCGAGGGGGTGGGCGCCCTGAAGGGAATTCCCTTCAACACGGTCCCGGGATCCAGCCACCAGTTCAGTGACCCCAACACCGCAGGGGGGACTGTTACCACCCTGTTCAGGGCATGCCTGCTGGGCATGTACACCTTGTTCAACCAGCTCTGGAGGGGCCTGAGTCTGAGGCGGGCCAGCCCCACTACATAAGTGCACGAGGCCATGTGGCCTAACAGCCGTAGGCACTGCCTGGCTGTTGTCGTGGGGCACCTCTGGAGTTGCGATATTATCGTCGCCATGGCCTCGAACCTCGAGCGTGGGAGGGAAGCTTTGGCCCGCATGGAGTCTAGGTGGGCCCCTATGAACTCTATGTTCTGTACTGGGTATAATGTTGACTTCTGCTCGTTTATGAGCAGCCCCAGGGAATGGCAGGTGGTCTGGACGAGGGAGACCGCCTCGCGCACCTGCGACTTGGTCTTGCCCCTTATCAGCCAGTCATCCAGGTATGGGAAGATTTGGACCCCCCTGCGCCTCAGGGAGGCCGCCACCACTGCCATGCACTTCGTGAACACCCTGGGGGACGAGGCCAGGCCAAAGGGGAGGACCGTAAATTGGTAGTGGCCACCAGCTACTGTAAACCTTAGGAATTTCCTGTGGGCGGGAAGGATGGAGACGTGAAAGTACGCATCCTTCAGGTCGAGGGCGGCGAACCAGTCCCCTGGGTTCAGTACTGGGATGATGGACGCTAGGGACACCATGCGGAACTTGAGCTTTTTTATGAAC
Source organism: Mesoclemmys tuberculata (assembly GCA_007922155.1). Lineage (NCBI taxonomy): Eukaryota > Metazoa > Chordata > Testudines > Chelidae > Mesoclemmys > Mesoclemmys tuberculata. Next base: position 50,853,218 of record ML675616.1, read on the forward strand.
CTGTTGAATTTGCGTAGGTCCAGTATGGGCCTGAGGCCTCCTTTTGCCTTGGGGACGAGGAAATACCTTGAGTAGAATCCCCTCCCCACCTCGAGTGGTGGAACCACTTCTCTGGCTCCCTTGAGAAGGAGGGTGTGAACCTCCTGGCGGAGTAATTGCTCGTGAGATGGGTCCCTGAAGAGGGACGGGGGGTGGGGAGTGGGAAGGGGTAGCCAGCAGCTGAAGGGCATAGCCCCAGTGGATGGTGCTGAGGACCCATTGGTCCGACGTTATCTCCCGCCACAGGCTGATGTACGGTCTTAGCCTGTCCCGGAAAGGCGGGGGGTGACCCAGGGAACGTAAAGAAATGCCACCCTCGGACGCAATGTCAGAACTGTCTTTTGCCCTTGGGGCCCCGGGAGGGGCCCTTGAAGGAAGACGAGGAGGTTGCAGGTCGGTCGCGCCGTCCTGCGCCCCTGTTCCTGTCCCGACCCCTGGGAGGGGGGAAGGGCCTAGGCGGCGGCCTAGTCTGCTGCTGGTGCCACTGTGGCGGTTGTTGCGGCTGTTGGCGGGCTTGCAGTCTTGCCGCCTGGGGTGTGTAAAGGCCCAAGGAGTGTAGCGACGTCCTTGAGTCCTTCAGGGCGTGCAGCTTCTCGTCCATCCTCTCCGAGAAGAGGGCGGCTCCATTAAACGGCAGGTCTTGAATGGAGTGCTGCACCGCCTGTGACAGGTCAGTAGATTGCAGCCACGCTGCCCGCCGCATAGCGACAGCGGAGGCCATAGCCCTGCTGGCCATGTCCGCAGCATTAGACGCAGTTTGCAAGGCTGCACTAGTTACTGTCAAACCTTCCTCCAGGACCATGGCAAAGTCGGCGGCCTGGTCTGGAGGCAGGGACTCCGTGAACCTTTTTAAGGAGTCCCACAAGTTCAGGTTATATCTGCCCAGGAAAGCCTGATGGTTGGCTACCCTGAACTGGAGCACCCCTGTGGAGTAGACCTTCCTGCTGAAAAGGTCTAGTCTCCTGCCCTCTCTGTTTTTTGGGGAGGCGCTTTGGGCACCCTGCCTGTCTTTGTGGTTGACGGCCTCTACCACCAAGGTGCCCGCGGCAGGGTGCGCATATAAGTATTCGTGCCCCTTGGCTGGCACATAATACTTCTTCTCGGCGCCCTTAGACGTGGGGGCGACCGAGGCAGGGGTCTGCATACTGCCTTGGCTAGGCGTAGGACCCTGTCATGAATGGGGAGGGCCACCCTGGAGGGGCCTTGGGTCCCCACACGTCCGAAGAGGGGGTCCACCTCTTCCTCTAGAACCTTGACTTGTAAGTCTAGGTTCGAGGCCACCCGTTTCAGGAGTTCTTGGTGGGCCTTAAAGTCGATGAGTGGGGCCCCTTGGTCCCTTATAGCCGCCTCATCTGGGGACGATGAGTAAGACGGGTGGCGGGGTCCTGTGGAGGGGCCTTCCCCAGGGTCCTCCTCCTCGGAGGAAAAGGAGTGGTCACCCTCCTGCACCGAAGGTGCTTGTTGGGATTGGGTGACCGAGGCAGGGGCCGGCATAGTTCCCTGCCCCATCTGAGCCGCCCACTGGGCCCACATTGGCCACTGCCAGGGTCCTTGGGTCCAACTCAGAGGCAGCGCCGGTGCCGAGGGCAACACCGGCGCCGCCGTAGACAGTGTCGGTACCACGGGTAGAGGTGCCTGCGGTACCGGGATCTGCGGCACCGGAGGTTGCGGTGCCGGCTGCGCCGGTGCCGGCTGCGGTGCCGGTGAGGGTTCCCGCTCCTGGCGGCGGGTCCAGGATCCCGAGCCAGGGGTGCGGGGACGGCGGCGACGGTACCGGGAGGAGACGCTCCGTGGTTCACTGGATGATGAGTCGGAGGAGCGACATCGTCTGCCTCGTCTGTGGGGCGATCCCGAGGACGATGATGAGCTGCGCCGGGGTGGGGAAGCCTTTCGCAGTCTCTTCCTCGGTGCCGGGGAACGGTGCCGAGCGCGCCGACTCGGTGCTGGGCTGGAGCTGGAGCTGGAGCGGTGCCGGGAGCGGTGCCGCGATTCCTCCGATGACGAGGGTGAAGAGGAGCCTCCGGGCTCGGTCCTTCGGCGTTGAGCGATGGAGATGGTGGGCGGCTGGACGTCCGGTGCTGATGCCGATGCCGCCCACCCTTCGGGGACACCCAACGCGGGTTTGCCCCAGAAAGCAGGCCCTGAGCCCCTCATGCGAGGGGGTGCCGTAGGCGTGGGCAGGGTCAACAAGACGCGTGCCGCCTCGAAGGCCTCAGGCGTTGAAGGGGCCTGTATGGTAGGTCCCCCGCTCGCAGGAGTCGGGGAAACCTCCTTGGTTGGAGTTGGTGCCGGTCCCGGTGCCGGGGTCGGGGGCCGATCCAGGGAGCGCATCTCTGAGCTCGACCCTGGTCGCTCCTGCGGTGCGGGGAAGCTTTCCACAAGCTGGCGGCGCTTCTTCTTTTTCTTCGGTACCGTGGTCCCCGGTGCCCGTGGTGCGCTCCGCACTGAGGACACGCTCGGTGCCGTGGTGGACCGCGTGGGCTCGGACACCGGGCTGAGCGCGGTCTCCATTAGGAAATCCTTAAGCCTCACTTCTCGGTCTTTTTGAGTCCGAGGCTTAAAGGACTTACATATTTTGCATCGGTCTCTCCGATGGTGTTCCCCCAGACATCGTAAACAACGGTCGTGGGGGTCGCTAGCCGGGAAGGCCTTCCCGCAGCTAGCGCATGGCTTGAAGCCGGATGTGCCGGGCATGGCCGCGGGCGTCCCAAGCCCTAAGGCTCCCTAACTAAACTACAAAACCCTCACTAACTGAAAACTAACTTAGTTCGGGGCGAACTACTAACTAAATACTCACTTTTAAGGCGAAAGAAAAGAACCTGAGAAGAGCAGGGTTAGTTCTCGACCGACCGTCGTGAACTGAAGAGGGGAGGGGCCGGCAGCGACGTTTGTGCCGCCGCATGGTGGCGGCACTACGGGGTCGCTAGACCGGCCCCTGCAGAGGCTGCTAGTAAAAGTTCTCCGATTGGCCGTGCACGAGGGCGCGCACTCACCTAAGTGGAATGCATATGAGCAACCACTCGAAGGAGAACTTAACCTTCAATTTCTTAGGAGTTGAAAAACAAATAGAGAAAGGTGGCTCCAGAGAGCAAAGAAAATAAAATAATTGTTGTGTTACAGAGAAAATGATGGCATTATGTCAAAGGGTGAAGCAGTGAAAAAACAATTGAGACATTAAAATAAAAATACTGTTGCTACCAAAACCTATTTTGTCAAAGATTTTTATGTTCGCAGCTAAAGGAACTTAAGCGTGTTACAGAAATCCTGTCTCCTTGAAGAATGAATTGGCCTCAGAGTTTTTCTGGTTGGCAGAAGGCATACAGGAGTATATATTGACAGTGCTTGCTAGTGGCTGAAGGCAGAAGTTACAGTTTGTGCAGAACTAAACTAATTTAAAATACAACTGTAACCATTCTTGCAATGGATAGCATGAGATACAGCAGGCGTTACAGTAACAGTACAATTCTTAGCTTCCAATGAAAGAGAAAAATTGTCATAATATTTGTATTAGCACAGCACCTTTGAACCCCAGTCATGGACCAGGACCCTATTGTGCTTGGTGCTGTACAATCACAGACCAAAAAGATAGCTTCTGCTCCAAAGAGTTTATAGGGGGTAGTTACAATATAACTATTGATTAAATTCCCCTTCTTTTACTGGCCCAAGTGTTGGCATAGTCTCCTAATTTTTATAGCCCTGTAACAGTTTCATTGAGTTCTGTTCACTTACAGACATGAGTAAGAGTGGCCCCCATTAGGAAGTAATTATAAAAGAAAGGGAAAACAATAACAAAGAGTAATATTTAACTAAAACATTGTTTAGCAGAGTTTCTCCCCTCAAAACTGCTTCCTCTTTCTTTTCCTCTCATAGTAGTGTGGTAGATGTCCTAATCAAAATCAATGTCCACTGTGCTATGTCCTTTTTAGAAAAAGAATCAGAATGATTCCCTGCCCCAAAGAGTTTACAGTGTAAATAGTGAAAAAAGAAAAAGGTTGGGAGAAAGGAAGTAAAATCCCCATTTTACTGATTGGGAATGGAGGCACATAGAAAGCAAAGAACCTTTTCATGATCCAGTGCCCTAACCATAAGACAGGGATTGCTTCCATACAAAGGTGTGACTGGGTCCATGGCTGCTGCTGTTAGGCAGACATTTGTTTCCCTTTTCTCACAGTGTCCACATTAGAACTGCTTGAGTATTTCAGAATTTTGAAATAAAAAAAATTGACAGAAATTCCCATTTTTTGATCAGTGGCAGGGTAGACATTTTTAAAAGGCAGGGGAGGGGCACAGAATTGTGAAAATGTCCCCCATTTACCCCCAAACAGGTTTAACGTGCCCAGTTTGTTACCATGCTGTATTTTACTATTTCATAGTAGTACTTTAGATGGTACATGTTCATTCAAATTACAGGCACATTTATTATGCTAAAGACAATGTACCGCATTACGTGTATACGTATTACCCGCAATGAATTCAGCCAAATTAACCATATTAACATTATTTCAATGAGCAAATAAGCTTGACCACTTTTCACAGATTTCTGTGTATTTGTCCAACTAATCTCTTCATTGGACTTCCATTAATTTTTGTATATTTATCCAGCTAATCTCATTTTAAATCTCTTATATTATAGTTTTAACACTATGCTCTTTAAGACTTGAATAGATATAGAGAAGTCTCTTTCTTGGAAGATGTAAAGGAACACAATGACAAAAAACCCAACAACTCCTCTATAAAACAGAATGTTATACTGTGCTCTGAACAACAAGTCTGATCAGTACTTAAGCCATCACTGTCTCACAGTATTGCTTTTGTGAATAGTTGTTACATTTGCATTCTTCATTCATTATACAAAGGGAGATTGACTAAAAAGCCTGCTAAATGGTTTGGAATTATTCCAGTTTCTGAGAGCATTGTTTGCAAATTTCTAACTAGCATAGTACGGAGTAGTACTGAACCAAAGGAAAGCAGTACTAGAGTTTATGCAAGGACGTGGAATTTTCCACTGATCAAGAAGCGTTCAGAATTCTGCAGGGACATATTTTAGTAGGAGACCATACGAGTAATCCGTGGTGTGCTGAGTGACATTCAAGTAGAGGTTAATGTGAATTGCAGTTACCAGAAAAATTCAGTCTGTCCTAGCTTTTTGAAGCTATTGCTATCTTATTGACTCAACTTAACTTCAACGATCTCACACTTAAATCAGAAAAGGAATCTAAATCTAGGGAAGGAAAAAAACCTGATTCATAAGTTGTCATTTGTTTGTGAGCATTTTTGTTGCAGTCTCCAACTGTAAAGTAAGTAGTATGCTGTTTAAAAGCCTTGAAACCCTATCTTATTATAAAGGAAACCACAGGAGAATGTTGTTATGCAGGAAGGGGGTATCTTTGATCTATAGCAATCAGAAACCTGAAAAAGAACTCTAGCTCTGTGTGGCTCGAAAGCTTGTCTCTCTCACCAACGTAAGTTGGTCGAATAAAAAAGTATATCCTCATCCACCTTGTCTCTCTAATAATGTGGGAATAGCATGGCTACAACACCACCTTTGTTTGGTGACAGCTGAAACAGTGGAAACCACTCCTCAGGCCTTGGCAGAGACTGGGCTATGCAGGCTAAGTGGTTTCCCTGGGGACTGATAACAAAAGCAAGGGCTGGGATTGATTGGTGTGTGTGTCTGAGAGCCAGGAAGCAAGAAGCCAGCAGGAGAAGTACTGGTAGTGTGGCTGTGAGAGAAAGCCAAGAGAGCTTTTTGGGCAGAGTGCTGCCTAGAAAGAAAGGCTTAGAACTGTGAGCAAGAAAACTGCCTCCTGGTATTTGATCTTGCTGTTTTCAGAAGAACAGGACTTTGTGTACATTCTTTGTAACTAATAGGATTTTACTAATGAAATATTTGACTCTATCATTAATTTTTGCTCCTAACAGAGGCAACTTGGAAGATCCCAAATATTGGCCAACCACTTGGGCCAAAAAGGGTAACATTTAGACTTTTGTTCTATTGTGAAACAGTATCCTTTTTTAAGCCTATAAGCTAGGCTAAGAGAAGAGCAGAAGAATTATACTACACCCACTGAGGACAGAATGAAAATAGAAATACTATTCCAAGGGACTAACTTGAAGGGGAGGAATGGGAGTCAGGGCCACCTGGTGGGGGCAAGGGGAATGGTAAAAGGGAAGGCCCACTTGAGGGGGCCTTCAAACTCCTGGAGCAATACAATTATTAAATGAAACATGTCTACTGTACACAACCCAAATATACATATCATAGGATGCAGAGCTAGGGTGGGCCTCATGGGCCATGGCCCAACTGCTTTTTGGTATGGTCAGATTAGAATATGGCATTGTGATTTAGCGTGTGGAGTCCCAGTGCTACTCAAGTTTGGTTCAACTGCCCCTCTGTCATGGTGGGGGGATGGCTGGTTGGGCCAGATTTGAGTGAGTGGCGCTGCAACCAAACACATGGGATCACACCGCCACTATAGTTAGAGTGGCTGCAGCGTGTCATGTGCCAGACTCTCAACTGCTGGCTGCCAAAACTACAGAGGCTCCTGTCAGCACTGGGTCTTGGCTGGGAATCAGGACAGACTCTGTCACCCCAGGGTGAGGCTTGCCAGCATGGAGGGGTAGGGTAAGGCAAGGAGTGAGGTGGAGGGGCAGGGGATCTCAGCAGTGGATAGTAAGGGGGGGGATCCCTTAAAGGCTGAGGTTCCTGGGATGGGGTGGGGCATCAGGCTACTGGTGGGATCGGGCACACCTGAGAGGGGGAAGTGGAAGGAAAGGTGGGGAAGTGGGAGTGATATGGCACAATGCCCCCACACTTTACATGGTGCTCTTTAGCCACTGCTTATACGTGAATTCAAAAGACAATAAAATGCATAAAATGGGGAAAATGCTTATAATAGTGTGATGGAATCCACGTGGGAGGGAGGGCCTTTCTGTGTGTGAGTCTGTCACAATACTTGAATAGTACTAACCTTTAATCATTACTGAGCTCCATAAAGTGCTCCAGCTTAAATAAACTAATTTGGAGTTTTATTAAGAAGGTGGGCTACAGTTCCAAATATAAAACACTTCTACAACAGGAATAAGAATAAAGGTTATTTGTATTTCAACAGAAATAAGCAAAGATACAAAACGATTTGTCTCCCTGCTAGTCCGTCAGTGGACTTGTTCAGTTCTAGTCCTGCCTGATGGAAAATACTACAGGAAGTTGCAAGCACTTCATTGCATAATATATTGCAGACTCGGGGGAGTGCAAGAACTGAAGCAGTGAAACCACTAGTGAAAAACTGAGGGAAATGCTACAAGCTTTGGTGAAATTAAAAGAAGAGCCTGACTTATCTGTGGGTTTATGTAACAATGTGGACTTTTTGTCTGAATGGTGAAAACCTTTCAAATATATTTTACTGGCCACTTTCTGGTGTAAAAACAGCTATCACAAACATAAGTCGTTTACCTCAAGACAATATGTAAAAATGTGTGAAAACGGCCATCACAAACATAAATCATTTACCTCAAGGCAATGCACTTACACTCAGAGAATCAAGGCTGATAAAAATCACTTGTAAGTTAAACCGAGCACCCTTGAGATTCCTGACCTCTGACTCTTGGTGCGTCAAAACGTGTAGCAGCTGGCCCTGGGCCTGGAACAAGATTTTAAGAAGAAAAAAAAGTCAGAAGGAGGAAAACGTTCCCTGACGAAGACAGGACCACTGTGTCTGATCATGAAAGCCAAATTAGGGTTGATGGTTTTTACATTGCTCTAGACACACTTATTTATGTAACCCTTCTGCCAATCGGAGCCGGCAGCAACAAGGGCCAGGTTCAACATCTAGGGGTCCCTTTCAACAATACAACAGAAAACCAGCTCGAGCTCCCACCCAGACACCTGGGAAATTATACACCCCTCACCCACCCCAGGTGCCTCCAAAAAGTGATACTTCCCTTCACAACACAGCGTCTGAGTGTAGAAAGAAGACTGTGTAATAAAAGTAGGGAAGTAACTCAGCATTAATTTGGGAAAACAGCACAAGCAGGATTCATAAACATAAAACCATAAGCAAACCCCCATCCCAGAGTACGTTGGGCAGTGTCCTCTGTCTCACCTTGCTTTCTTCCCCACACCACGCTCACTGTAGTTGTCCTTGGTCAGTGATGACCTAGAGTTCAGGGATGCATCTAAGTGAATTCAACTTCCACCATGGCTGTGGCGGGCGGAGGAGGGTGGAAGAAGGCTCCTTGCTTGCCTTGCCAGTCATCACCACCACCCTGCTTGCCACTCCGCCAGCTGCCCTGCTGGCTGCTTGTTGCTCCATGGACTACTCCGCCAGCTGCCCACTAGCTGACCTGCCGGCTGCTCTGCCGCACACGACCTTCTGCTACCACACCTGCTTCTTCACTATGACTCTGTGGGTCAGTCTCTGGGGGTTCCACACAGCTTTCTGATTCTCAGCACTCAATGATTTCAGCTCTCAGAGGGTGAATCTCGGTGCTGAAGGAGGCAGGATCCCTCAGTAGATGTTTTTGGCTTTCACAAGCGCTTAACAAAACAAAAGACTGTTAATAGAATCTTAATTGGCTCTATCTTTGAACAGTGGGAGGGGGAGGTTAAATCATGCCTGGGGCTCACATTTCCAGGGAGGCATATCTGTCCCCATCTCCTAAACTCCTTCACAGGGCTATGGCATCCTTGCCCCTTGCTTAGCCGGTTCTGTTCAGATGAGAGTGACCCTTCCATCAGAACAGGCTAAGCACAGCTCTCCTGCTCTTTGCTCATACAGGAAGGGGAACAACATTTCATTACCCCTGCATTTGTAAGCCAACACCAACCAAAGGGATCATTTGGGCAAAGCAGTCCCATCATGCTGAGCACTGAAGGGGGAAGAAGGGTCTCATGCAAATACAGTCTGGTCCTGTTGTCTGTTCCTCTCCCCACAACCAGCTCGCCAGGGGAGAGTCCATTCAGATCCTGCTTATATCCGTGAAATTACAAGAAGGCTCAGGACACAACTGACTTTATCCACAAATTCTGCAACATTAACGCCAGAACTCAAACAGGAGGTATCGTCAGACAACCACAACCCACACTCAAAGGAGACTCCACCTTGAAAGAAATCTTTCCTGAGCCCCACTTCTGGTCTTCAAACAACCCCCCAACCTCTGCAAGCTCCTCACAGACCAGGACACACGAACTCAAAGCGGCACCAGGCCCTGCTAGACCAACGGATGCAAAAGCTTCAGTCATAGCGCCACAAACTACAATGATCAGCATTGCCTACAACTCACCTTTCAAGATCCATGGATCCTACACATGCTTATCACATGTGGTATGTCTCTTCCAGTTCACTAAATTCCCTAATGGTAACTATGTGGGTGAAACCAGACCATCACTATTCTGTCGAATGAACTCACACAGGAAAATGATAAAGGACAAAAACACCGTATTATCTGTGGGTGAACACTTTTCACAAAGCGATCACCTCTATATCTGACCTATCAGTCCTCATCCTCAAAGGAAACCTGCTCAACACTTTAAAAAGATGAATTTGGGAGATTAAATTCATAACTTTGCTAGACACTAAAAATCATGGACTGAATAGAGACACTGTGTTTGACTTATTACAATAACTAACCCACTAACAACCCCTGCACGCAGCTGTATTTAGCTGTGACATGCTGAGTAAGTTTCCCAGACCCGAAGAAGAGCTCTCTGTAACTATGAAAGCTTGTCTCTCTCACCATCAGCAGTTAGTCAAATAAAAGATATTACCTCACCCACTTTGCCTCTCTAAGAATATCTGAAATAGCTGAAAAAAAATTGACAGCATGCTTTCATTTATTTGGAACCTGACTAAAAATAATGCCAATTCCAGTATCACAAAAGCTCAAGAATGATCAAAATACTACCCAAGAGATTTGATAGAAGAGGATTTTGTTAAAGAAACTTGCCTTTTAAACAAGCTGAGGGAGACATTACTTGGAGAAGTGACTTCAATTAAGTTGTTAAACAAGACTCATGAAAAGAGACTGCAGAATATTTTCCCACAGACCTGCATCATGCTAAGGATTTTTGTTTCGATACCTATTGCAGTTTTCCAAAGGGGAGTGCTTCTTTAGCAAGTTAGCCCTGATGAAAACAAAAAAGAAAAATCTGCCTCCAATCTGACATGGGCCAAAACCATGTATCAGCTTTACTGATGCTGTCAACAGGGCATAATCTTGCAAGAAACCTAAATTATGACAGTATCATAAAAGTGTTCACTTAAAAAAAGCAAGAAAGATAAATATGATATGATTTGTCTCCTGTGATAATAAATCAGCTTTAAAGTTCTCAGTAGTATTCGTCAACTCTTTTGTCTCTCTGGCAATAGGTTTGCGGCCCTGATGGGAGTTGAAAATTCTTGGGGCTTTGCAGGATTATGCCCAGAGATCAGAAATAAGAACAAAAACTCAGCTTAACTATTATCATTGTTATCTTTTATGTATGCATTACAGTAGCAGGAAGAGGCCCTGATCAGAATTGTTCAAGGTACTTCACAAACAGGAGAAATGTTCCCTGCCTCATAGAGCATACTTACACTCAATGGATTCTGGCAGTTCCTTAAATGGAAATATCAAGAGCTCTTTTGCCTTCTTTCTCATGTTTCTGACCCTTCTCATTCTATGGAGTGATCTGTTAAGTCATCATAGTTGTAATTGCATCATGATACTGCACAACATGATACTGAGGCCAAAATGCTGTTGGATGCAGAGTCAGGCCTAGATCAAATGGTGCTCCCTCCATTTGTTAAATTTTTGAATTCCTTCTTTTTTTAAATGTATTTATAGCTCATTTCACATGATTTGCATGCATGATTTATCCTGGTCATATAAGACGATAAATTTGCATGCTAGGATCTGTAAAATATTTTACTTTTAACATTCTGTTTTCCGTTTCGTTGCTAAAAATTTTGTCGCTAAAATATTTTACTTTCAACATTCTGTTTTCCCTTTTCTCGCTAAAAACAAAAACAGCATCCCAACCCTGGCGTCCCCCCACTCAAGCCCAGCATCCCAGGTGGTCACCTGGGTCACCTGCCCCTAAATCTGGTGCTGGTTGGGTGGATGTCGAGATCCCGCATACATGGCTTTAAAGCTACCATGGTTTCTCAGTGATAACAAATTTTGACTTGAGTAACAACATTCTGCCTACCTAATTTCTCATGCATTTGAAATTGGACATGGGCAATTCTTCACTTTCTATGATTAATCTGTTGATTAGTGGTTTGGTGTGCTGAAAAACAGCTGCTGTGTTCCCCCTCAAACTAATAACACTAGTTTTGGCTTAATTGTGCTGCATGAAATTATATCTGTGTGTATGTAAAGTCTGTAAAGCACTTAATCTTGCTTTAATAACCTGAGATGCTGGTTCAAGATGACCTACCTGTAGTTGCTGTAAAAAAGCTATTGTCCTACTATACTGGAAGGACAGGAGACACTAGAGTGGTTTAATTAGGCCCCAACTTTATTCTTAAATGTCTGGGAGTACCTGGCAGATAAAAGTGTACAGTGCAGGTAATTCCATAATCATTTCAGTATATATCTGGGGGGCTTCCATCAGCCCTCCCTTCTCTTACCTTCCTGGTCCCCAACCAACCAACTATTGGGACCTCAATGTCTCCACCCCCACCTTGAATGGGTGGGGCCTATAAAGGAGGGAAGATTGTCCCCCTGCCATACCACTGATAGGAGCCCTGAACCCCCCTTTTCCGCTCCTTTAAAGAATACCTCCTTTAAGTCCTTTACCAATCCATTTGATCTAATCACTATATTCCTTCCCTACAGAGTACCTGCGCTGTCCATCTGCCCAAGGTTTACATAATGAGTTGTGACATCATAGCCTAACTTCCATTTTATATTATCCCCAACTCAACTCCAAACCTGCTGTGGAGAAGGCACCACCCCCCACTTGGCCAATCTTGAGGTGAGGGAACAATTCCACCCACCAGACAGGAGCAACTAGCAAATGCCCACAGCAGATCCTGACAAAACCTGGTATTTCACATCACTGCCATGGGAGGGAAGAAGGTGCTACTCCTCCTACTCCAGGTAAAATAGGGCTTTTTCTGAACCAGCATGGACCTATATAGTCCCTCCTCTCTTCTGGTCAACGGGGGAAGGGGATAGGTCAAGTCCCCATGCTAATCTAGTATGCTGCTGCAGCAGAAAGCCCTTTCCTGGCTCTCTAGCCCTTGAAGGGGCACATGCCTTTTCCAACAGGCCAAAGGATGAACCTTACTGCTTAATGTGCAGGGAGGTCCTTGTAACTGAACGCTCAATTTAAATGAATACCCAGCAACATTTATGAAATATGGTCATGGATGAGAAGACAACACGCACATGCTGAGTGCAGTCTTGAGCATCAAAGTTTATCCTAATTCACTCGTCTGTTAGAACCCATGTAAATCTTTTTGTGTGAAATAATAACGGGCCCACCGTGATATGATCATGCTGTAATAGACTCTGATTGTTAGCACTGTTGTCTTCACACGTTCCTACAAAATCTTTTGTGAGATGGGCTTAATTCATGGCCTTGTGGTAATTTTTTAAAAATGTAATCACTTATTCTCAGATCAAGTACTCTATGAATCTCACTGACATTTAGAGTCAAGGACATGAAACCTGTGAGATGCGGTTTTATGATGGGATCAAAAGAGAGGAAGGGACCTGGGGTCATGTCAGAGCCAAAGCAACATTTGTGATACTACCTCACAAGTGGGGTTTCATTTGTGACAGTAAAATGCTTAATTTTTAAAAATTAATTTGTAAGTTAAACTACTATTCATTGGAACTATTGGCCTACACTATTTCAAAACTCTGTTAGTATGTACATACACAAATAATTAGTATTTCATATGAAAGATCTCGTGATAACGGTGTGATGTGTATAACCACTATTAGTGCACCATCTAGTGGTATAGTAGATGCTCTGGCACAGTTTTTGCATGAAGTCTCATTGCAACAGAAGGGCACTTCACAAATGCATAGCACACAAAGGTTAGTTAATTCTTGTGTTAGTGGGTTGTCGGTGTACTTATGTGTAGTCAAGTACAAAGCAAAGAAACCGCCTCTTCAGTTCTAAGTTCACTAATAATCTATTAATACCTGTGCTATGGAGTCATATTGCTATTAAAGAGGAGCTATTACATTTAAAAAAGCCTTTCTAAAACCAATATGTGAAGAAAGATGGTTCTGAAAAAGGATGTTCCCACTTTGAAAAATAGTTCACAATGAAAGGCTAGGGGAAAATCGTAAGGGAAAGGTTATAAACATCTTTTTCTGTAATTTTGAATGTTTTGTTTTAAACATTTTCCTCTTTCTTTAGTTTTTCTAGATTGTTCATCTCTCTCGCTCCTCCTATTTCTGAGAACTTAGACTAGTCTTGGCTCAGAATTTAGTGAGAAGCATCCTGGCCATTTCACAGGCACTGCAGAGCACCATGCCGCGGCTGTCAGGCGATGTGGTGATTGCTTGTACAGCACCGACTGGAGACGCACTGGAAGCACTTTGCACTCAGCAGTTGTGCTCGGTACCTCCAGGGAAGCAGCAGGGCTCCTCATAACTGAACTATTGCTGAAAGGCCTGAAACAGGAGCTGGCTGAAGGGTCCCAAATCAAATTCAATAAGATTGAAAAGTCAGTGAATCCAGTTTACATCTGCTAGTTTGGCTCTGGCCCACGCAGAACGCCATCCTTTGAGGGACAGGGATTGAAGTAGGGGGGAAAGGTTCCTTGTGTGGCTACAGTTGCATCTAAAATCTAAGATTTTTGTTTAAAATATATTTGAAAACAAAGGAAGAGTTAAAAGCCTTTTTCTCTTTCCTTCTTTAACACCCACGCCCTTCACTCCATTAAGCATACCAGGTGTATGGAATGTTATTAATTCTAACCATTTGGTCCCCGCTGTTTGTTGCTGGGAGGTGACACATATTGCTGTTACATCAACATCAAGGCCCATTCCAGCCAGACAATCACATCTGAAGCCGTACACAGCCGATGCAGACTCCCCACTGTTTTAAAACCTGCACTGGCAGCCCTCTTAGCAAAATATGGGCTCCAGAACATAAGGGAATTCGGACTGGCTGATAATTAATTCCTCTGAAGAGGAGGAAGAGCATCCAGAATAAAACCCATAATTGTGCACGTGTTAACTATGGAGGGGCAAAGCTCCACATGCAAAGAAACGTTGGCGAATTGTATTATCCGATTGCACAAAAAAGGTAAAACATTTGCTTTTGGTGGATGCAGTTTTGAATTTTCCCCACCATAGCACAGAGGAGTTTGGAGCAGCGTACCAGCCTCGCAGTTAACAAAATTGAAGGTAGGGTGGGGGAAGCTGGACGCTAAAGGATAAATTCTCTCCGCTCTGATGCTGTATTGCTAACTTTTGGGACTTTATCGCAAGGGCTGGAATTTCAAAGTGTTTTGGAGCCCATTTTGTGATGGGGGAGGGAAGCTCCAGCCTCCTTGTGAAGTTAAGCCCGGCTGGAAGCCGGCAGTTTCTCTCCCCTGAGCAAAGTGTACATCATGGCTCCCCCCCCCCCCCGCACTTCTAACGTGAGAAACAGCTAAGTTGGTACCTCTGTGGGAGTCATGCCTTTAGAACCTGGCCTGGAAAGAAGGGGGGGGCTGGAGCAGGCTGAACTGATGGGGGACAGAATTTATTGCTGGTTAGGGAATGGGCACATGTGGGGTGTGAATCCCAGTACATTTGGAAGAGTGGTCAGCATTAATTCTCACACACACGCCCCTTAAAAAACCACCACACAATATAGTCTTAAAAAAGCCTCATGGTTTGGGGGGGTTGAACTGATTTTTGATCTCTTGAAGTGGTCCAACTCATGCTATTTACTCTTTTGAGGCTGGCAGCACTGTTGACATGGTCACATGATGCATGTTATTTGCTTAACAGTGATCACTCACCCTGGGGATAGCTGTTTGAGGGAAGAGCTGAAGTGGCTGTGAGGAGAAAAGTGTAGTAAATGAATCATGATAGGGTGAACTGGGTTATCAGAGCACCGTGGAATGGAACCATGCTCTACCCCCACCTCCTTACTTCCTGTTTAGTTAGTGCGCCCCCCCCCCCCGTTTATGTTGTAGCTGAATAAAGCAGCGCAGTCAGTAACGTGTTTCATGTGAGCTGAGTGGTCCTTTAAAAAAAGTACTAAGAATTTCTGGCGACAAGTCCAGTGCAGGGTCAAACATGACTCTTAAAAATCAGCTGTTCATTTATTTTGCATGCTGCACAACTTGGAGGGGGGGAAAACCCAACCCAGTTGAGGTTCCCCTCCCCAGACTTACTGAGTTGGGAAAGTTGGGTCAGACAGAGGGTGGGAAGAAGGGCTGGGACTGCACGTGACCATTGACAACTGCAAAATTGAGGTTACAAGGAATCGAGGGCTGAATTCATTCTTCCATCTGATGCAGGGCCAGGTCAGGAATGCACAAGCAACATTTTATCATGGAGTGGTAGGGGACCAGCTCAGTCCTCAGAGGAGGCTACAGCAGCCACAAGGTCTACCCTAATCTCAGGCCTGATTGCAGTGCTTCCTGTATTGCTGCAACTGGAGAGTAACCAGGGCATATGAATGCTCCCCTATGGCCCTTCCTATCCCTGGTGCATCCTAGGACACTTGGGGTTCCTGTACGAAGGCTGTTCCCCTTGTGTATGTTCCCTTGGGCCACATAACAGCTGCAGCACAGGGGTGAATTCCTCCCAGAATAAGTGACGGAAATAAAACTTGGGGAAATAATAATCTTTTCCTACAGCACTATAAGATTGCCAACATTGTATTTCAAAAACAACAGTTTAGTTTCTTAGCATCCCTGCCCCATCTCTCCTCGCGATAGTATATTATCATAAAAATTATTATTAATAAGCAATACTTACCTACATTCACCAGAGGTATTTCTTGCTGCTTTTTGCAGCACTCAGCAGCTCCCAATCTTGTTGCACAGACATGGGGGGGAAAAAAAAAGGACATCCATTGTAATAAGGGACAGTTGGCAATTAATTTAACAGAGGCAGCCCCAAGTGACAGGACAAAGAATATGCTAAAAGCCATAGCAGACACTGCAAGTAAACTTCTGGCAGAGAAAGCAACCAGAAAAGCAGGTGCAAGGGAAAAGTGCCATGTCTGTCCTAGGTATATTGATTTTTTCCCCCAACAAACAAGATGCAGTAAATTCTTCTGTCCATGGGCAAAAACATTCTCACTAGATAAAGCACATAGCAATTTTGTATGCAACAGTATTTGAGGAAGCACACAAACTTCTCATTAAAGTAAGAATTTATCAATAGCTGATTCTTTTTTTTTTTTTTCCTTTTTCTTTAAGAGGTATCATCTTCTGATTTAAGCACTGGGGCTGCAATCATGAAATACCGCCTTCTACTTATGTCTCTGGGAAGGTAAGTCTACAAGGTCCCAGTTCAACAAAATATTTAAGTATGCGCCTATCTTTACACTTTAAGGTGAGTAGACTGCTGGTGCACTGATACCACAGCTGATCACACTGATTAATATTGTCTTGTTGCTCTTTCACCTTCTCTTTGTATCCATCTATTATGTCCCATTTTATGCTTAGATTATAGACTACAATACTTAGATTGAGGAAGGGACCATCTTTTGATTCTTGGTTTGTATAGAGCTAGCACAATGGGGTCCTGCCCCATGACTGGGGTATTATGGCAATACACGTAATAACAACAGTTCCACTGATTCAGTGGGGCTGGTCACATGTTTAATTACCTTGCTGAACTAGGTCAGAAAGGAAAATAGAATGTTACTTACCAGTAACTGGAAGTTTCAGAATATATTGTCCATATACTTACTCTACCCTGTTTCCTTCAAGTTTAATGAAGTTTCAAGCAGCTGGAGAAAAAAATCTCCCAGGCCTCTTAGAAGTTCAATTTATCACGCCTGGGTCTGTGCACTGATTTGTTCATGCCTCCATGGCATACTGCTTTTAAAATGTTTCTGGGACTTCTGACACATAACACATACGTTCTCCGGAGTGTAAATGAAAAGGCAGTGATTGAAATCCTGACCCTATTGAGTTCACTGGGGCCAGGAGGTCACCCAGTATGTTTGGAGGAATGCAGTCATTGCTAAGTAATGTTGACTGTAATAATACAAACAAACAACACAAAATACCCACCAAAAACCTGTGGAAATTTCAGCAAATCCAAAGTGTTTGCATTATAGTTCAGTTTTTTATTTTCTCCTTTTTTTTCTACACAAAAATGTTGTTTCAAAATGAGAAAGTTTCCAAAAATGAATCTTTAATTTTGAAAATATTCTTATCATGTGACTTAGCTGACAAGTCAAAGCTGGCAGTGCAATAACCAAAACAAAGGAAAAACACTTTGAAGGACAACCAACAAAATAAAATTTACAAAAAAAATTCTGTTAAATTTCAAATAATGGAAAATTCCCCTAAAATTGAAATGCTTTTGGAATGAAATCTTTTTTTTTTTAAGATTGAAATTTCTGACCAGCTCTACTAGTAAGTAAATTTCTTTTTCCTTTTGCTATGTTGCTGTCTAGGGATCTGTGTATTTTCTTTAGTTTTCTTTTTCTAGCCTTTTTTATAGTTCCTTTATGAATTATTTATTTTAAATCCAGGGTGCTGCATTGTCATTGCTGAATTACAAATATCCCATAGATAAGATTATTTGCTTAATGCATAAATGATTGTTTATCCCTTGAAAGAATATGATATCTATCTGGATGATGAGATATCTAAAACAGCTGTTTTCATTCATTCATGACACTATTCCTGACAAATACACAAACAAATGAGTCATCCAGATACAACTCACCAGTAGTTGTGTTTATGCAATAAGTATGTCTGTAAGCAAAATGCTCCCAGCATTTATCAGAACCAGAATCATAGCAATCAGTGAACAGAAAACAGTAAGACAGGAGTGGCTCTACCTATTAACAGCCATGTATTCTGAGGATAAGGAGGCATGTGACAACATAAAGGGTAGCACAAAGGATTATATTTACTGTATTAAATACTGGTTTGTTGATTTGACAACTCAGTGAATCTGAATAGGCTGGAATAGCACACATTCATCCACCGCTAGAGGCAAAGCTTACAAAAAAATCTAATTGCAAAGGATTTCTATTTTAATTGAACAGCAGCTGGGGAATCACAGAATTAAGTTGAAAAAAAATCACCTAATTTGGCATTTTTCTTTAGAGACTAGTGATGGATGAGATCACCTTGCAAGAGATATATCTGCAGGCCATATACCATAATGAAAAGTTGAGTTTTACATGCGGCTGCAGTGACTAAAACAACGTAAGATGGAAGAACTCTCTGTCTAATATCGTTTAATCCATCACCAACTATTTGATCATAGTTGAAACGGTGGAAGAGCTATCAAATTGGGCAGGTGTTTCAGTTTGACAATTTTGAGTTCAGGCTCTTGCTTTAATTGTGGCACAAAATTATTCCTTTCCATGCCACTGATAAGGGCAAGTGGATGATGTGCCTCTGTTCTGCAGGATCTTTCTGAGCCACTTGAGCAAGCAATCAATGAGCTGGATGAATCCAACCCACATGTGAATTTGATTGAGTAAATGGCCTTTCACCCGCTCATGTTGTGATGTAGTGATACAACCCCACTGCCCTATTGCCCAAATCTTGTTCACATCCCTAGTTCCCTGATACAGCACTCCTGCTGCATGGAAACTGGCTGGAGCAGAGTGCTAGGAGCCCTTCCAAGGGGGTCTGTACTTTATATGGCTCTGGCTATCGACCACATCCCTGGAGTGGTTGTCTGTTTGGTATCTCTTTGGGGGAGGGGTGAAGAAGATGCCATTATGTAGTTCTTCTGTGTCACATGGCTGAGTGGGGAAAGGATGAAAGACTACTTCCGTCCTCAAACTTGGGGAGTGGGGGGCACAGGCTGCTGTTCCTCCCCCATCTTTCCCACTAATTCTCAGTGGCTTAGGCTGACTGTCAGAGCAGGATGTGGGGCTCAGCGAGCTCATCCCAGGAGAGCAGCTAGGAAGAAAATTTGGTTTATTTATTCATAATGCTGGTCTGGAAAGGCTCTGAGTTCTGAACCCCCATCCAGGGACCACAGGGAGGGTCAGCAGGCTCCCCAACATTGTGCTTACCTAGCTTTGCCAGCCCTTGCTTTAAGGATTTTTCTCATGGCTTTTAGACAGAAGTGTTCTGTTCGTTTTGCTGTAGCTGGGTTTCTCACGATGCCCATTATAACCCCTCTGGGGTCACATGTTTATGCGTCACTGGGCTGTAGCTAGATTTGGAATCCTAATCACTGAATCAGAGACATTAGTGATGGGAAAAACCCATTACAATGTTTATTTCATAGCTCTGAATGTTCCCTACAATGTAAGGCCTGTAGCAATGTTTTATTCTGTCTAGTGCTTAGTCCCAAGAGACGGTGTTCCCACCACTTCCTATGAGAGACTATTTTACAGTCAAAAAGATTTCATGATCAGGAAGTGTTTCCTGATATTCTGCCAAACTAACATTTAGTTTTCCGTTCCTAATTTAATCATCTTATCCTTCATCAGCCTGCAAGGCTGAAATGGACCTTCTGAGTCAGGGAAAAATTTTAAAAGGAAAAATGGAATATATTTGTTAATACTGAAAGGAGCTAATGGATAATTAAGGTCCTGGTCCTGCAATGACGTAAGCACATGTGCACCTTTATGGGGGCTAGAGTCACAAGGGGATTTAGGCACCCAACTGCCACTTTAGGCCTGTAAGTCCAAAATTTAGATCTGCAGTCCTCCTGCTCAGTTGCTACCTAACCCTATAAGGCATATACATTTCTGCTGGTGGGCATGTGCAAAGTTCCTCACTTCTGACTCCCAGCGCCTCACTCATGCCTAAGCCCCAGCAGGTTACTGAAACTAGGTGTATCTAGTCTATCTTGCCTGTGGGGCCTAACTTGGTAGGTGCTCTTAGAGAACACTTACTGGTCTGGACCTGCGCAAAACAACGGCAGTGGTATTGCCCTTATACCCTACGGGATAGGGCACTCTCCCAGGCTGTGGAAAACCCAGGTGGAAAACCTCCTTCAGAACAGGGATTTGAACCCCCCTCCTCCCTGAGCTGTGGGGTTGCCTGTAGCAAATTCTTTTCATTTTCTCCTGTTGAAGCTGTTCCAGGTTATATGAAATACTGACAGAGTCATGGGATGGGTGACAATGCCTCTATAGCTGAATAGTTAGTGCACTTGGCTGGAAGACCTATGGTCCGGTCTCCCTGCTCCAGTGAATATTTAAGTAGTTGTACAAAATGGATCAGCCTCAATGGGAGAGATTGAGAAACCATTCTCTACCTAAAATCTCTTATAGCCCACTGGTTAGGGCACTCAAATCAGGTGTATAGGAGAGCTGGTTCAAATTCCTCTTCTTAATTGGGGGTGGGGTGGGGGGGTGTTAAACAAGGGTCTCCCACACGTGGCTGGGTGAGTGCTGTACTCAAGTGGGGGAAATCACAATTAGTGTTTTTGTGAGAAACGACTGACCTGGCTTCGTCACCTAATTCCAGCAGTGGAAGTGTGACTGTGCATGCCAAGCGGAGGGAGGTACCTAAAGTCTTTCGGAGGGGAAAGGCCTAAGGCCCACTCCTTAGCATTTCCCATTGGCTAGTTTAGGCAGCTTCCTGCTCAGCAGGCTGGCTTTTGTAAATCTTTTTCTTTTCTCTTCTATCTTTTCAAGCCTAACTCCCCCTGTGCATTATATAGGGAATTCAGGGCTGTGGGTTCCACTAGGTGGCAGGACACTGTAACCTTCTGTAAACTTCATATAGAGATGTTCCTGATTAATATTAAGTTGTTAAAGATAAGGGTGCAATAAAACCCAACTTAGTTTTCAGGTTGAAGCCTCTGGGTCCCTTACAGAAAATTTTTTAGTAGAAGACCACTAGGTGGCACCTCGAATGAGAAAACCAAACTTTATTCAAAAGAAAAATGATTAGTTAAGCAAACAGGCGTGCAATTAGCACTTACCCAATACTACAGCTATACTTATTCCCAAAAGCGCAATAGTGTATCGATGGCTGATCTGTTTTATAACTCTAGAATGATATTAATTGGAGTTTGCCCTAATTTTAACAAAATTTACAGTCATTAGTATACTAATTAACATTAAGCTTACTCATTACAATATTCACATACCCGCCATCTCCTTGATGGTTCTTTATATTAACACATTATTAAATTAACATCAGCACCGATGTCCTCCTTGGACTATGAATATAGATAGTATTTTAGTAAAACATTCACCATTTTTTAAAATGCTGATTAAAAACCTTTCTAAAACCAGTTATAATCAAAGCACGGCCACAGCATGACCCTGAGTCATGTCTTTGCTAACTTCAATTTTCACATTTTACTGTCTCCAGCTTATCTCTAACTTTTCTTACACTAGGAACCTCCATTTCCTATACAGCTTTACACTTAGGTCAAAACCTAATTTACGCTTAACATAGGCTACAATGCCTGAAGTTAGGCACTGCACCACTGAGTGTAAGTGCCCTTTGTGGATCTAGCCTCATGAAAGCTAAAATAAGCTCCTAAAGAAACGGCTTCAAATGCTTTTCTATATTTGTGTATCAAAAAAGTCTGATTGCTGAAATAAACAAATATTGCATGTATTGTCATGTCTAGTCTTTAATTTAGAGTTGCACAGCTTAGTATTCCCCCCCCCCCCAAATTAGTTCCAATACTGTGTATGCACCATCTGTTTCAAAAGAAGCATAATGAATTATAATTCCCTCCCATCTGTACTGGTATTTTTAGCCACACATTCAGGCTTCTAATCTCTCAGATTCAGTCAGTATTCTTGGCACAAAACATGGCACTTGTAGTATGTTATTTTAAAATGAATGCATTACACACACCCGTTTGAAATCCTGTTCAATAGCTTTCTTCCAAACACCACAGACCTGGTTTACAGTGAGTGCAGCTGCAGCAAGCCATAGTCTACTTCCCTTACATAAAATCTTGCAAGGTTTTTGTTAGCCACCTGTGAGGCTTGTTGTTCTTGGATCTCTTGAAAGACACCACAAAGCTTACTCTGAGGAACACATTTGAAGATAACATAGAAATTTCAGCTGGAAAATCATTGAGAATGTATGTTTGTAAGTGTGCTCGGACAAAGAATGAGCAGTTTCCTTTATCACTTCACAATGAACATTACTTGGTTATGAAGGCTGAGTGGACAAGCCTCAGACTTAGAGTGATGGACAGATGATTGGAGAGAAAAATCCCCAAGTTGGGCCCGTCTGTTTTTTCTAACAGTAATGTAGAGTAAGAGGATGGTAAACCAAATTATGTAAATAGGTACATGCAGTGAATAAAGATAGATTTTTACTGAGGGCAGAAAGTGTAGCCCTGGTTGGCTGTGAGGAGAAACACGGGAATGTAGATCTGGATCCAGCAAGGTCCTTAATCTCTTGTATAGGCCCAGTCATGTCAGTGGGAGTATTTACAAGTTTAACGTTATACCAGAACCTTAACATAATGTACTTACTGTAAGAGAGGGAAGATCCCAGTGGGATCGTTCACGTGCTGGGAAATGGAGACACTGGTTCAATGCCACGCCAGGGCAGAGGTACTCTGTGTTACCTTGGGTGAGTTACTGGATGCACAAAAGGAGTTAGGTGCCTGAGTCTTAGTTTTGGGACTACTGTGATGAACAAAACTCCTGCTGAACCCTTGTAGGCACCTAAACTTACTCAGCACCTAAGTTTTTGCAGTAAAAGTTCCCGAGGCAGGTATATTTCTCCCTCTGGGCATGCACATGGCTGCCTCCTTGTGGGTGCAGGCATCTATTTCCTGCCTAAGTCTGGGAGCAATTCACAAACCAGGGGACGATAGTCATTCAGACATCTAACTTGCTCATAGATGGGGCCACGCAGGCAAATTCAGACACAACTCCAGGAGCATAGGTGGAGTGTGACCGCTGAATTTGTGGGGCCAGCCACCAGGGGCAGCTTGTGAACCGACTGTTCGGGGAGGCAAGTCCCCGGCCTCACCCCTTCCACCTGAAGCCCTGTCTCTTCTGCCTTCTCTCCTGTCTCAGAACTGGGACGGGCTTGCCCTGAGTGGCCAGAGCAGCACCAGCCAGACTGGCCAGGTGTCCAATGCCAGAGTACCCCTGCACCAGTGCCGGGCAGCGTGAGTGCCCTTGGAGTCTGTGCCACAGCACTGCACCGCCCCAGCCCCCCCGGCCCCAGGCTGCCTGGTCGCTGTTGGCCTGCCCCAACCCCAGGCTGGTCGGCGGCTGGCTGCCCCTGACCCTCGGATTGCCTCCGGCCCATGCGCCCCCAGTCCCCAGAGTGCTGCTGGCCCATGCCGTGTAACAATGGCAGCCCACCCTGCTCCCGGGCTGGCTCCGGCTGGTCCGCCCCAGCCACTGGAGTGCCACCAGCCCAAGCTCTCCCAGCCACTGGAGCACTGCTGTCCCACGTCGCACTGGCCCACCTGAGCATTGACCTCCTTGCCCCCAGGCTAGCCTGTAGCTGGATAGCCCACCAACCCACCCCGGCTCTGGGCTGGCCAGTCCACCCCAGCCAGCCACCTTGCCTCCTGGCCGGTCTCTGCTCCTAGCCGGGAGGTGGGTAGGTGGGCTGCAGCTGCCCACCTCCCAGCAGGTCTCCACTCCCAGCTATCATAAATTTTGGGGGGATAAAGCTCCCTCCATGTCCCCCCCAAACTCCGCCCATGTCCAGGAGCGTTGGGAAGGAAGAGGTCTTCACTCATAACCTTTAGGCCAATGGTTAGAATACTTACCTGAGATGTGGGCAATCCCAGGTCAAGTCCTTCCTCCCTCCAGCTACTGGGAGAAGGGAGTTGAAGGGACCTGCCACTTTGAAGGTGCATGCCATGACTATTGGGCTGTGGGGCTCTCTCAGTCTCCTTGGTTGAAGCTATTGCACTGGTAATAAATAATTATCATAACTGGAGAAGGGGGGAATGGATCCTGGGTGAGTGCTCTAACCATCAGGCTAAACACTCCTTCTCATGCTTGTATTCTCTCTCTCATTCTCTTCTCTCCCAGGAGTCAGTTGTGCCAGAGTGAAAGGGAGACCTGGGAGACCCAGGATCCAGTCCCCTTGATCCAGTGACACTTTAAGTGTTTACTCACACTGTAACATCTTCAACATGAGAGAGAGAGGGATTCCCCACATTTTATGCTAAGCAGATATAGGTGACAGGGGTAGTATTTAGCACTTACCCCTCTGATTGGCATCTCCTACTGGCTAATTTAGGTGGCTCCCTGCCTAGCATACTGGTTTTTTGTGAATTTCAGTCTAAGGCACACATCTATCCCTATTCATTGTATAGGTGCTTAGGCATTTAACTTGGGCTTTGTGTATCGCATTGATTTTTTCCCAGGAGCCTAAAAGGCCTTGTGATGCTGAGCATCATGATGTCTGCCTCCTTTTGTGCATTCAGACCTTAGTCTCTCTGTGCCTCAGTTTCCCAAGTGTAAAATGGAGATAATAGCACTTCCCTACTTCATAAGGGTGTTCTGAGGATCAACACATTAAAAATTAGCAGGTGCTTAGGTACAATGATAATGGGGACCATTTAAATTCCTACAATAGTTGTAGATATAAGTGCAAATACCTTGCTTTGTTGGGGTCAAGATTACTATATTGAATGAGACCAGTGGATCTGCCCAGTCCAGTATCATTCCCCACACACAAGCAGTGCTTCACAGGAAAATGCAAAATCCAATAGTAGACAGTTATAGAAAAAGTTGTCCAGAAAGATAGTATCTTCTTACCCCACATCAATTAATGATTGGTTTATTCCTGAAGTATGAGTGTTTACATCCCATATTTTATATCTTATCTAATGTGCTTTTGGCTGTTTTCATTATCAATATCTAATCCTTTTTTTTTAATCCTACCAAGTTCTTGGTGCCAATTATATCTTGTAGAAATCAGTTCCACCATTTATCTATTCAGGGCATAAAAAGCGTTTCACTGTGTCCATTTTAAATTGTTGTTTCATTAGAAGTCCTCCTCATCTTGTGTTATGAAAGAGAGTAAACAGAAGAGTTCAGTTTACTTTCTCTCTGCCATTCATTATTTTCAATACCTGGATCAAGTCTCCTCCTTTTTTGTCTTCTCCCTAAAATCCCAATGATTTCAGTCTCCTCTCATGCAGAAGTCTGTCCATGCCTCTTATTATTTTATGTTGTCCGCATCTAGACACCTATAATGGCCTATATTCATTGGGAATGTGGTGCACAGCATTCTAGGTGAGGCTGCGCAGAGCAGCATTCTGTTTTTGGTGTTATTTGCCATCCCAGTCTTCATATACCATGGCATTTTGTTTCCTGTTTTGATGGCAGCTGCACACTGAGCAAAGGTTTTCAGGAGAGTTTTTGGATATGCTCATGTTCTGTAACTACTGGAGAGAAGCATATTTGAAATGGCCATGTAGTCAGCATTTTAGCTTTTACAACCATAGGGATTGTCATTGGGAATCAGAGCAATGATTCATCGAGTCAGATAACCTGTCTATGACAGAGGTCAGAACTGGATGATTTGGAAGAACATGCTGCTGAAATAAATAGGAGACTTTCCGTTGCCATTCAATGAGCCTTGTATCAGGCCCTAAGCTTCTATGAGAGACATTATGCAAAAACATGCCCAATTAGTATGCATTTTGTCTAGAATATTTTCCAAAATAAGTTTTCTTTCCTTCTCTTTTTCATTTTAATAATCTTGGTTTTAAATATCACTTTATGGTCATTAACTTTTGAGAAATAACAATAACTGACAGCGTTTGGAGGTTTCCAATTAGAGCAAATATCACAGCAGCTCTTTCTGAAATTGGCAATTAAGACAACAAGGAACATAGGGACTCAGAAAAAATACAAACCAAGTATGGTGTAAGATCACAAGCAAATGGCAATAATTTTACTTGAAGTGTGCTCCTGATGAAGTCCTTAAAAGAACATTGTAAACAATATACTGCTAGAGGCACTGACGAAAAACATTGAATTTTTGGTGAATTAAAAAGAAAATATCTTGTGCAGGTTGAAATGTCAACTAACTCAATGTTTCTCAAGTTATCCCACAAATTCATTTCTTCCCCTATCGATGCAAGAGGAATACTAAATGTATATTTCACCTAATCGTGTTCCATTCAGATTCCTTACAGTGTGCCTTTTCCACATCATGTTTCAGTTTGTTTTAAGTGTCAAGAGAAGAATAAACACTTTCAGGAGACAAAGGTTTGTAAGATGTCAGCCATTAGGACAGTTTTATTTTCTGTTTCTCATTGGAGTCCAGACATATGCCAGAACCTTGTAGAAAACAACATATTTTAATTAATACTGATTGATTGCTGTCATTAGTCCCCTGCACTACTTTATGTATTGTACATGTTTTATTAAAGTTTTAGTGACAACTGCATTGACCAGTAACTTTTTTAAATATTAGAGACATGTGGCACTAATAATATTCTTCTAAAATGTAGTAATTGCAAAAATGTAAATACAAATGGAGCATTGATTTAATATTACAGAATGGGGGTTTTCTTGTTAAGATTGATGTCTAAAAGACAGAGTTACTTGAACTAAGACATGTGGGACCGGACCCTCCACTCCAGCTGAGCTGTGTTCATTGAAAGACGGTGAGGGACAAAGGTAAACCTAAGCCACCTTTCTGCCCCCTGGTTTGGGACTATTTCTGCCTATGGCACAATTTAGAGCTGTCTCAGGGCTGTTATGTTACATGCAGTGGTCTATGGGCCCAAGAGGCCATTACACAGCTGGAGATTGCAGTAATGCTGTAGCCCTTTTTCCTCAGGCATGTTCCCTTACGTGATATAGAGGAACTATGGCCTAGGCTACTCTAAAAATTTAGATTGACATAACTATGTGGCTCATTGATATGAAAAATTCACACCCCTGAGTGCAGTAGTGAGGCTGACCCAACCTCTGCTATAGACGTGGTCAAGTCAATGAAAGGCTTCTGTCAACCTGCCCACAGTTTCTTGGGGAGGTGGATCTCTTACAGCGATTGACAAACCCCTTCCATTGTCGCAGGCTGCATTTTCATTAAGGGGTTTCAGCACCGCTGCTGTGATGCCACAATGTAGATAAACCCTATGTCACCCTGGGATTTGCCCTATGCTGGGCTAGTTAGGTGAGTTTTATGGTCCCTGTAAATGAATGGGGTGTCAAAAAGGCACCCAGCATTTTATCTTTAATAGCAACTTAATCTTTAGTATCTAAGCAGAGGCAACAGTGGGTGTAATAGCAGCTAATGAGTTATCAGGAAAAGGAATATTTCAAAAACTCCTAGGAAAAAAAAGGCAAATGAGGTTTTAAACAGAAAACAGTTCGTTCATTAAAGGGAGAGCTTCCTTTGCTCTGATTCACACATTTACACTTCTGTAAAGTTTGCACTCTTTTTGAACTAAGTGTGTGTAAGATGCAGCCAAATCAGAATATATGTTACACTACAAAGTTTTGCCGGCGTATCTATGCTGGTTAAGAGTGTGGAAGAAATCACACCTGGTAGCTGACATAACTGTGCCAACAAAACCCCTAGTATAGAAGCAACTATACCAACAGAAGAGTGCTTGAAGTCATTTGGGGAGGTTGTAAAGTTAAGCTGGCAGAGGAACCTCTGTCTCCTTACTCTGTATCTCCACTAATAGGGTCTCTGCCTGCATAGCTATACCGGCCAAGGCTCTGTGGTGTAGACAATCCTCTTATATATTGCATCTCTTTGCACAGGAGTCTTTGCCCATAAGCTCAAAAGTTTTGGCCTTTCAAGATTTCTTTACAATAGTTACTGAGTCATTGACACATAGTCACACTGCCTATGTAATCCACTTCACTGCATCCCCAAACAGCACTCCCTCCAATTGTCATCATATCAGTGCATCAGAGATGCATCCCAAAATTCCTGGTATATGCAATGAATCAGGGGTTAATGGGAGCTGCAGCCAATGTTGGAGAAATGCTGTAGCAAAATGTGAGCTCTACATTCATGTTTTTGTGTAGCTTGTACTGTGGTTTTTAAAATCTCCCCTGAAACATGGCATCGGTATTAAATTAAAATAGCCCTGATTTTTTTTAAAAACAAGAAATGTCTGCAGGTTGCCTCCATTGCATCTTTAATTTTATGCTGGTCACTTGTTTCATCTAGTATTGCCAATTCTCATGGGTTTTTTTTGTGAGTCTTGTGTTAATTGGTATTTTTTTAAAAGCCCTAGCTCTTGGAATCATGTGATTAAGTGAGAATCTCAGCTGTCGTTTTAAATAACGGTAAGTTCCTAACCCTCAGTATGTAGAGAAAAATTTGAAAAATGCTCCAGGTATTCCCTCAAGACTTAAAAACCAGAAGACAAATAAACGGAATAGAAAATGTAATTTAAAAAAAGAAACCTTATGATTTCTAAACACATCTCATGATTTTGGAGAGGGGGCACAGTCATGATTTTTGAATGTTTGGGGTTGGCACTGCTGATTAAATGGCAGCAGTTAGGCCAACACTGAACATTTTTTTAAAGACACTCCATGTGTTTTGCCAGCCTTCCAGGTGCTTGAACCAGCATCATAAAAGTCCAAAGTCTCTAGTGCGAAACCACCAAAGTGGAGTTACTCAGGATTTACACTGTTGTAACAGGTCGGAATCTGGTCCTTGGTGTCTAGGAAAATGTTGGTGGCGTACAACTTGCTGCTAAGACTCCCTGGAAGTTAGGGTGGGTGGAAGAAAAAAGCAGGAAAACAGGCTACTTTAGTGTTGCAATTGCAGTAATGGCCATGAAGCCTGTGTTACCACTTTGTGGTTTGGTGTGGGTGGGGTAGAAGTCTCTTGTAGGCCTTTATAGAGTCTAATTTTCTTTTCTCTCATAGATTTGCTATCTAATTTCACCTTACCCAAACCACTAGAGGGACCTAAAGTCCATCTAAAATAAATTAGCTTCTTAGCTATCTGATTTTTAAAAGTCCATTTGTAAGACTGCTCGAGTTTTTCAGGATTCTAACATGTTTAGGGTTTTAGCCTTCCCAGTGCAGGTGGACAGCAGTCTCAGTATAAGCACAAGGCAAAAACCAAATAAACATGGCGCAGAGGCCAGGGAGTACAGGGGAACCCGATCACGAATGGATGAAGATGCAATGAAGCCACCAAATGACTCCTGGCTACTAGCTGGGAGTAAGGCCTAAGAAGGACTGTGTAACTCCGGGTATGTCCATGCTGCAATTAGACACTCAGGCTCATGGGGCTCGGGCTAACGGGCTGTTTAATTACGGTGTAAACGCTTGGGTTGTGCTGGGACCCTCCCACCGGGCAGGGTCATAGAGCCTGGGCTCCAGCCCACGTTTGAAAGTCTACACTGCAATTAAACAGCCCCTTAGCCTGGGCCCCATGAGCCTGAGTCAGCTGGCACGGGCCAGCCAGGGGAGTCTGTCTGCAGTGTAGACATACCCAAAGAGCCTTGTAAAGATGGGGAGGGTTATGTTCAGCCCAGGACACCTCAGCTACACCAGGTTTCCTCCCCTCTTTATCGTATATACTTGCAAGGGAGAGAGTCCCTGAGCAGGAGACTGGTGGCTTAGTACTGCTCCCTGTGAGGGACTTTGTCTAGCACTTGACTTACTTGTGTAGTCTTTATTTTCAGTTGTCCCGGAGTGAACCGAGCTTGCCCACCCGGCTGCTCAGAATGATGAATGGGCAGAATAAATATAAAATGGCTCATTTTAAAAGTGTACCTTTCTCTTGGTGGATGGCCAGGTTTCTTTTCCTAACCCTTGCATGGCAAATTACCGAGCTCTGATTTCAAGAATAATGAATATATCTATGTATGTGGAGGTGGTACCACTGTGATAAATCACAACACATGGTGATAAACATATTGATCATGCTCCTTTGATGTCTTGCCTTTACTCTGCCCACTATCTCATCTCCCTGGTGTTTATTCTAATGTTCAAGACATTGAGCAGCTTCAGCAGCCAACCATCTCAAACATTAAATCTATCAGTCAGAGAACTGTTTCCTTCTTTTCCCCACAAATTCCCGCACCAATGAATTTTAAATATGCCTGAATTCCCAGACAGATGATGTGTAGTCTTGGATCAGTGACAAATTCTATGTACATAAAAATGTCATGATTTTAATGTGCAGTCTGTTAGATCTTTCAGAGCTAGACGTGAGTGCTGGATCCCATCAGAAAGTAGAGAATTCCTATGGGACCTAACACTCATTCCTAATCCTGGAAGGGCCTGAGATATTGGGCTTTGAAACTGTGACATTTTAAGACTGTTTTTAGAGGATTTTTATGGCTTTCTGCAAGGCCCGTATAGTTTGACTATTGGTAGCTAAAGCAGGCTGGCAGATGGATGCCAAAATTGTCTCGATAATAAAACTTAAAAATCCCAAAACATTCCTAAAATAGTTTCTGTGCCATATGAGGCATGTAGAGAATACATACTGGTGTGATCTAGAGGTTTTATTGACACTCGCATGGGATGACCTGCATGATACTCATGGCTTTGACATACAGGACTAATGTTTAAATATCCAAACTCACCATCATTATTAACTTTCTCATGTTTTATTTTATGATTATTTGTATTACCTCAAAGCCCTAGTCATGGATCAGGATCCCATTGTGCTAGCTGCTGTACAAATACAGAACAAAAAGGTGGTCTCTGCTCCCCCAAAATCGAAGCGTAGTCCATCTCTCTCTCTCTCACGCGCACACACATTGTATACATTCACACAGCCCTGCATTTTCAAGGGCTTATGTAGGCTTTAAGTAGTGCATAGGCTTTTTGCTGGCTGTATGAGAGTGAATTTTGCTTTTCCAGAATGAATTAGTAACTGGGCTCAGAAATAATGCTGAGAACAAGGCGATGACTGCTAGGTGGGTTATTAGAATAGTGATAATGAATGAAAGCTAATGAAAGTAATTTTGTGGCAAAGTTTTGCTTTATAAACAATATTTGCACCATTGCTTTTCTTAGCAATGAATATGCAAAACACTAATACATATTTTCAGATCCTGGCATGATATAAAAAGGTTTAACTGTCCAACAAGATCTGATGTACATCATCACTACATGGTCACATAATTCTCAAGTTGATTGGATTGACTTTAAATGATCTCAGTCTATATGCTGTGTGGAGGATGGAGGACTTGAAGGGGAAAAGGAGTAAGAGGCAAACAGTTGCCAAATGAAATAGGGGCATTGGCGAAGCTTGCAGAGGGAAGCAACTGTCCTTAGTACATCCTAAGCCCCTCCAGAGTAGAGCCATTATCTGGGAAGAGCTTAAGTAGCTCCCTGGACAGCTGTGTAGCTCTTAAGATGCACAGGAACAGGTTACCTTTCTGTACTGCTACCATAGGATCTGTACAGAGGGAGTAACGATGTAACTTTGGGTATGTCCACGTTACAGAGAGTACACTGAATACCTATGTCACCATAGCCATGCTGGCATAATCCCATAGTTGACGCAATCTACACCAAAGAAAGGAGTTTTTCCACTGGTGTAGGAACATCACCTCCCTGAATGATGGCGGCTACATTGATGGAAGCATTCTTTCATTGACATAGCTACATCTATACCAAGGTTATGTTGGCCCAGGGGAATGGTTTTGTCTTTATGACATTCTTTTATCAGCACATATGTTGGGCGAGGCTCAAGCTGTAAGAAAATTGTGGGTTTCAATTTTGTCATGGGACCCGCAGCTTTTAACACACCCAACTTTCTATAATGGCTGAAAATCTGAGTTGGGCGTGATCCTGTGCACCAGGTCACAATGCCACTCACCTCAGATTTGGCCTGGACACCTAGTGGAAGGGTGGCTGGGCCAAATTTGAGTGCATGGCATTGGACCTGCGCATGGGGTCACAACGCCACTGAAATTTGGCCCAGCCAGCCTTCTGCCATGCCTGCATTCAAGAGCCCAAAGGGGCACATAGCGTCTCTTCTGTGCAGCTGCCCGGAACTGCAACTTGTGGCTGCAACTTTAACAAACTGTAGCTGCAATTTTTTAACCAAAAAGTCACAATTGTTTTCAGCCTTGGGGCTATGTATTTTTAATTAATTTTACTGATGAGATTAAGCCTGTACTATTTCAGATTGTTTGGCACCCACATCCATCGTCATCTTCCTTTTAACATCAGATTAGTAAAAGAGGATAGCAAATAAAGGACTTCGGGAGAATAAAAGACAATAACATGAAAACCAGTAAGTTTAGAGATGCATTTATAGACAGTAGATGACCAGCTGTCCCAATAACTGGTGCTTTTTCTTATATAGGAACATATTACTCCCCACCTGATTTTTCACACTTGCTATCTGGTCACACTAATAGGTATGAACCCAGGCCCCAGTGAGGTGCAGTATTGCATATCATGATGAAAAAGAAAATGCATTCAGTCTCAAGCTAAGTCACATGGAGGGAGAAAGGTTCTTACATAAATTCTGTGCAGTACCTGCCTGCAAGCAAATCTATGGTAAGGAAATTTAAGTTTCATTGCTTCATTGACTTTGGATATAGTGTAAAGCAAAAGCTGAGCATCCAACAATCAGCTGCATAACATAAATGTTTCTGTCATATCTGAAGAACAAAAATGCAGACACGTACAATCAAAAGCCAGCTTGTTAAGGAAAACAAGCGAACCCACTTTTCTGTATTGTTTGCAGTCATTGGGATTGAATCCCTCTTTTTGTAGTAGGGATACAAACAACATTGCTCTGTGCCAGCAGAGGCAGATGCATCTTAGGGGAGGAGGGGAAGGAAGAAGATTCACCACTAGTAGAGAGAAGGCAGTATTTGATCATTTGTTTTCCCTGAAGTTTTACACCAGGGATGGAAGTTTGATTTGTGTCCTGGATTCCAGAGGCCTATCAGTTGAGGTACCTAGGGAGTGCTCAGAAGCTTCATCCACTTCTCAGGTATCCAGATCAAACCCCTCCTCTCCAGCCTTTGCAGGATTGCAGGCAGAGCTGATAGAAAAACAGGACACATTTCAATCAGCTCCCACTGCAGTCAAATTTTGTGGTTGCAGAAGTCGGTCAAAGGCCACATGGGGGAGTGGGAATTGTGAGCGCCTGGTGGTCTGTGGGCAGACGTCTGCCATCAGTGGCCTTAAATAAAGGCATAGGCCCTGTATACATACTCTAGACCCAATATTTTATATTTCCCATATACCTCTTTAATCTCCTTCATTACATTTTTCACTGCCTTGTTTATTGACAGTGTATTGGGTTTTTATAGTTAGTGTAGTTGTCTCCAGACAACACAGGCAGCCATTGGGAATTACCGCTGAACACAAACAGCTGGCCTGCCTAAAGTGGCAGATTGAAGGCACCACCTGCTACAAGATTTTTGGCTCTGATCTTCACAACAGAGCTTGGGCTTTTCCCATGTTGTTACGTGGTGGGGAAGGGAGTTAAACTGGTTGGTTGAGCGATTTCTGCTGTTGGAGGATAGAGTGGCTGGATACCCATGTGGTAGTATTTCTATAATTATGCTACAGAGACACCAGACAAAGGAGTAGCAATACAAGGAGGGTAAACAGATTTTTTCTTCTAGCTCTGACCCTATAAGTTGTCAGGTACCTCTTGAGGTTCTCAATGTCGCCTGATCTGAGCCTTTCTCAGCCATGGTCTTCCAGGGGGGTAGGTCCACTCGATCAGTGTTTCTCAACCTGGGGATCACAGGATGGGTTTAAGGGGGGGGCGTGTCGCAAGTGCAGGGCTGGCAGGGGGTGGCAAACAGGACAATTGTCTGGAGTCCCACTCCTCAGAGGGCCCTGCAAAGCTAAGTTACATGCTTCAGGGCTGCAATAGTCTCTGGAAAGGTTGAGAACCACTGATCTGAGCAACCTTAATTTGTCTGTGACATTACACTGCTTCTGCCGATCTCAGTGGCATTGTAGGGAAACTGCTGTTTTCCACTGACTTGCACTTAACTTACTAGCTGAGCCAATGGGGTGGTGTAACCCGTCCGTGCCCAGGGTAGCCCACTGATAACGCCAGGGTCAGGGCAGGCTGCAAAAGGAGAGCAAATTCTCTCAGCACTGGTGGGTGACACTGCAGTCAGACTTCCCAACCCGCCACAAACAGTGCTTCTGATTCCCCCACACTGGTTATCAAGAAGCCACTGTGCAAATACACACAGCCCCCTTTACTGCATTTCAGTCTCTGGCTCCCCAAACTGACACTAGGTCCAGTAAAGAGATCAGTCATCTAAACTCTATGCTCTTTACTAAAAGATTCCCTCTGATCCCAAAGGACTAGCCACAGTACCAGTTCACTATAAGTTTGAATCTTACCCAAAATACCACGCTGCCAGCCAATCCTTTAGTAACTAAAACTAAAGGTTTATTAATAAAAGAAAAACAAACAATAAGAGAAGTGTTAAAGGCTTAAAGCAATCATATCATACAAATGATTTAAAAGTCCATATACGTCAGGTTTCTAGAGCAATTGTGGAGTTGTATAGTTCCTCTGGCATACATCCAGTACCTGTATGGGTCTAAGTCCTTCAGTTCAGTTGCAAAGTGTGTTGA
This sequence comes from Mesoclemmys tuberculata, assembly GCA_007922155.1. Taxonomy (NCBI): domain Eukaryota; kingdom Metazoa; phylum Chordata; order Testudines; family Chelidae; genus Mesoclemmys; species Mesoclemmys tuberculata. Next base: position 50,887,848 of record ML675616.1, read on the forward strand.
TCCAGAGGTGTGTCCGCAGCTGGACAGGAACAAGGAACAAGACGAAGACAAAATGGTTTCTGTGGTTTGATCTTATATACCCTCTGCTACTGGCCATGTGGCTTGTGGAACTTTACAGGAACAAAATGGAGTCCATAGTCACATGGGCCAATCCTGGTAACTCTTCAGGTATGCCTTTAGTTTCTTCCTAGGCCTTTGGCTTCTGTTAAGGTCTTGATGGGCCATTAAGTGGGCTATTGTCCTGAGGCCTCTCTGTCTGGAGTGTGTTTTTTACAGCACAGTTTGAAATACAGGTATATCAAAGATCTCCATAACTTTCCTCACACATACTACACATGAGCACAAATATTATCATCTTATTCAGCATATCATAACCTTTCTAACCGCACCTGACATGGTATGTCTCACATGAATCACTATGATTTTGACATATTAATGTCAAATAACACTAATGCCCCCCCCCCTCCAAATCCAGTCTGCATGACAGGTGGTTTAGCCTGAAAGCTGAGGGAAATCAGGGAACTAATGAGAAACAAGGGCCATCGAGGTAGCTTGTAATAAGATAACATAGTCTGTGTATAGAAGGGGAGTCTCCTTCCCTTCTTAACAGGGATTGCTGACTCAGTAGTCTGAGATTTTTCTCTCACAAATATGGAGGAAAGAGAGGACCCAAAAAATTTGGTGGGATTTCCCTACCAGGAAATGGAGGCTGAAGGGGGAAGTGAAGGAGGAGTATGCTGGGACCTTCACATATATAGCTTTCTTCCTTCCTTAGTTTTGGAGTTAGAGAAGCTGCTCCAAGCAGACCACTGGCCTGTAACCAGACACCTGTTTAGCAGACATGATAAAAGCTGAAGGCATGAAGAGATGCTGAAAAGCTGGAACCTGAGAGGAGAGATGATGATAACATTATAGAAAATCATGAATGGTATAGAGAAGAGCGCTTATATTTAATCTCTGTAAAACAAGAACAAAGGAACTTGCTGTGAAATTAAAAGGAAATAAATTTAAAACTGACAAAAGAAAATACTTCGTTACACAGCACATAATTAGTGTGTGGAACTCATTGCTATGAAATACTATTGGCAGCTTTTTTTGATGGGGCAACTAACCTGATTGAATTTTGAGCTAGGTGTTGGTTCCGTTGTATAATAAAATCAGTGCCCAAATGTTCAAAGATACTACAGAATATTAAAACATATATATTTTTGTCCCTTACAATGCCTTTATTAACAAAGGTAAGTAGCTTTTGCTTCCAGTGAAATATAAAATAAATCCATGAAGGATTCTGTCCAATAAACCTAGCCCTTGCCACTGTGGAACTCAAGAAAAATAATTTGTTTCCCTTCTACTCTAACTTCAGGCCTGATGCTGAGAAATATATTTCCAAATCCTGGATGACTCAACACCTCACTAGCACTTTAGCTGATAAAATATTAGACATATGGTATAAACTTAGTCTAGCCTCCTTTTTTTCTGTATTAGCAGTGGATTATATTATGCTTCTATTTTTAAAGTTTTGTTTGCATGCATATATTTTTACAACAATTTAAATAAAATTTCTAAACAGAAAATAAAGGCAGTTCTTAAGCTAGAGAAGCTTTCACAAGGTTACAGGAGGCCTTAAAAACAGGGATAGATAGGAATATAGGACACCTAAGAACATTGCTCATTGCCAGTGATGTTTATATCCATTGTCACATTGACATTCACTGTGTTTATTCTAAGTGTATGGGCAAGGCATATTGGAGACAGTCTGCCATCGATTTTACTTTTATTGTACTGTACTGATAGCAAAGTCATTTATCTTTAAGGATCTTATTCAGTAAAACTATGTCCAGCTGTCATGGTGTGTAAGGCAGATGTCTCTTTTATTGAAACTGCCTTTTATACATAAATAACTTGGCTCTCCATCCAGTGTAATGAAATTAAAATCAGTGTCCAGTTCACTTGTGAGTCTTCCCCAGCTGTGAGTGGGAGCTGGATTTTTTCTTCTTAAATCTGCACCATGAAGATAAATGGGTCTTCCACCAATGCAGTGGAATGGAATGAAATCAATGACAGTCAGTGTGCATTGTGCTTCCTTCCTGACATTAGGGTATCTTTTGATATTGCTTTTCAGAAGGTTAATGCGTTCCAATACTCGTGCAAGTGTAATTGTGCACACAATTGTCATGACTGCATGTGCAAAAATGGTGTGAATGGGGAACTATATGCTTGTTGGTGAAAATGGCGTCATATTCAACTTAGCTTTCTTCCTTTCATGTATCGAGTTTACATGCAGACAGAAAAGACTCACCAAGTGCCAAATTCTCTGCTCAGGGAAGGAAACAAAGAAATGCAAACAAAGGAACCAAGTAGAAACAAAGAAGTGTTTTCGTTACTTTAACTCCACCCTAAAGAAAGTTGATTAACTGAAATTTTGGAAAAATATCTTTCCACACAAATATGTAACAACTTATGTATTCCGTACTTATATGATCACTCTTTTGAGTGACTCCCAAGAAACTAAAACCAGAACAATAACATCTTCTTTCTACTTTTTTCTTCCCATCCTATGAGAGATTATAGAAGATTTTTGTTTGTTTAGTTCTTTATAGCTCTGTGTGATTTATTAATTTAATAAATTTGTGTTGTATATTTAACTCCATCTACCTAAAAAGACAATTCATTTATTATCCTTATTAGTTTATTTTATTCTTCATTTAGGACTTATATCTGTCAGACATGATAGGTAAACATGAGGGTCAGATTAAAACACTGCCAAGTTGCATTAAGCAGGATTAAATAGATGTCTATCTGTTCAAAAAGCATTGGGTTCTTGCATGGGCATTTTTTTTCAGTTAACATTTCCAACAAAATAAACAGAGAAGATGCATTGCAATTTTCCTGTTCTAACTTTCTATTAAGAATTATCTTAAATCCCACTGGAAGAGAGAAAGGACTGTGTATTTTGTAAAGGAACTATTTCCAAAACAACTTGTTAAAATCTTGCTCAGACATGATAAAAGAATATTCAATGTGTACAATTCTGCTTTTTATATAGAATTTTAGTTATATGTTTTTAAGTTTGCTGCTCCAATCTGACTCTGCAGATTCAATTTGGCCCAGTATGTCATGACTGAGCCATTCTACTCCATTAGTCAGTTTGTCAGAATTCTCCGTTTGTAATGGTGTGGCCCCAAAGACTCTAATAAGAATTGTGCTGGTGTGAGTAAGAAGAGAATTTGGCATAGTGGGGTGTGATCCAGAATTAATCTTTTGGGCCTAGTTATGAATGGCTCTGTGGCACTTCAGGACACGGCCAGAGAAAACCCTTCCTTTCCCCATCCATTATGTACAAAGGGGACCATAATTCTCCAGCCCCTTTACTGGTCTGCCCATCCTCCTGTGTAGATCCTTATATTTGTAAGGTAGCATACACTGTCATAGAAGTGGCTGAGCTTGCCTTCAGAGGATCCCTTTTGCTTGAAGATCAAGCAAGTGGCTGAGCTTGCCTTCAGAGGATCCCTTTTGCATGAAGATCATGAGGACATGATTGGGACCATGGTTGTTCATGATGCTTTCAGTCCCTAGGTTATCAAGCCATATTCTCTGCCATTGTAGAGCAGCTGTGCAATCCTCCACCAATGGAAAACTGCTCTAAAGCTGTTTTACTTGGGCTTTGGAGGATCTTTGAATGATGAAGGGTCACCATTTTCTCCTGTGACTCACATGGGCAGTATAGCCAGTAGAATTCTATTCTCTGCTATATAAGCTCTTACACTGCACTTGTCACTGTAATATCTGAACATCTTTCAGCAGGGCACGAACCAATGTGACTAACATCTGTCATGTGTAATTTGTTCTCTCATCTTCTCCCTGGAGTGAGAAGTATGAATGGTACAGTATCTTGTTCTGGTAGGCTTTGTTTTTTAAATATATATGTTGCTATGTATTTTTTAGAGAAGGCAAGGTCAAAGGAATGTGCTTTCACTTGGAATGGAAGGTAGTGAGTTTATAACAGTCCTTAGTTCTTGGAGAGTTCATTACACAGTCTCAGATCTGCCGCCAGGAAGTTCTGTCTCCTGAACAGATGAGTTTTACCCTTATTGTGGAGAGTTCCATTGTGCCAGAGGACAGTAGTTGTTTTCATCCCAGAGCTTTAGGCAGTCTTTTAGGTATCCTGGGCCCATGCCATGGAACTGAGGCAAGGTCATTGTCCCACGGGACAGTCTCTTAGCCAACCAGAGTTGGTGAAATGTGTTACTTGTGGATGCTGCTATGTGACAGCCTTGTGTCAGCAAGGAATCCAGGAGCATTCCTAGACTATGGACTGAACTGACGAATTGTGGGCATGCATCTTCAACCAAAGGAGACTAAACCATAGATGAAACTCTTCCAGGTGCTTTCCTCTGACCATCAATTCTGTTTTGCTTGAGTTCAGCCTCAACCAGCTGTTCTGCATCCATAAGCTGATTTTGCCCAAATGCTAGGACATCTTGGTAGTAGTGAGAAAATCAGATATGATGACAGATAGGTAGATTTGTATTCATCAGCATATTGTTGGCACTTGCTGACCAGTTCACCTGCTAGCTGCATATAGAAATTGAATAGGACCAGTGAGACAATGGATCTATACGGGTCTTCCAAGTGAGGGGTCTAGAGGGTCATTGTGAGTGCTCCTCTATGAAAGACTCAAACCATTATAGTGCGTTACCCTGAACTCCTGCCACCTTTCTCAGGCAACATTGCAGAATCACATGGACAACAGCACTGAATGCTGCAGAGAGCTCCAGAAAGATGAGAATGGATCTCTGCCATCTGTCCATTGACTGGAGATCATCCATCAGTGCCAATCCAGATTGTGCTGGGTGTAGTTACGAGCTTAAATGAAATGAGCTTATAGTGGGCCTTCGGCTAGCTTCTCTATGAGCTTCTCTATGAGCTAAATCAGGTTTGGCACTGGGTGATAGTTGTCTAGAACTGATGTATCCAGGGTGGATTTCTTAAGTGTTTGTTGCATATATGTTAGTTAGTTGGACAATTGCATGTCTGAAGGAGGAAAGGAAGATTCCTTCTCTGAATGAGGCGTTGGGTATTTCAGTCAGGAGTGGACATAATTGTTCATGACTCTCTAGCACAAACTAGGAAGGACATTGGTCAGAGTCACATGTCTTGGGTAGAGCTTCATTTAAGGTGTCCAGAACTTCTTGATGAATGAATACACTGAGCTCTGGGAATATGGATGGGCTGTTTGTTGGTGAGTGCAGGTGGGGCAGATCCAGGTAGTTTGGGAAGCCATCCCTCGTGTGCACTGTTGAGCAAAGTAGAATGAAAGATTTTCAGTGTGTTTGGTGCTCATATCTGATGCATGTTGTAGGCACTCAGGATTCATGAAATGATGTACCATCCTAGATAGCTCCTTGGAGTGGGATTTGGCAGCTTCAGTAGAGAGTGATTCATAGATTCCAAGGCCAGAGGAGACCACTGTCATCATCTTATCTGACCTCCTGTATAACACAGGCCAAAGAACATCCCCAAAATAATTCCTAGAGCATATCTTTTAGGAAGGCTCTCTTAGCTTGTAATAGGGCCTCAGCATAGACTTGAAGGAATTAATGTTTCATCCTGTCTGTATCAGCATTTGTTCTCTGCCATTGGCATTTAAGTTTCCACCACACATTCCTTCCAGTGCAGTGTCAGAAAACTAAGAAGATCTTTGTTACGATAGGGAGGAAGAGGCTATTTGGGGGCCAATGATAAAGGTTTGAGTACAATGATAGTGATTCAGGTCCTCAACTCCTCGTCCAGTGGTTGGAGTGCTGTTTTCCTGTATCTGGCTTTGGAATTTGCCGAATTCCATGAGTCTTTGTGGTCAAATCAGGATAATTGGTCTGCCTTGAAAGGTCTCTGATCACTGCTTTAATGAGATGATGGTCTGTAGAAGACAGTGGCTGGGTTGATGTCTTCTATCTTCTAGACTGAAGATCAGGTCCAAGGTGTGACCTGTTGGGTGGGTTGGACCAGAGATTCCCTTTGAGAGTCCTAGGGAGGCAAGTGAGATGGTGAGTTTATGGGCTTTTGTATCTGTGACCTGATTGACTTGCATGTTGAACTCTCCAAGGACAAGAAGCCTGGGGTATTTCACCACTGTTGCCAACAAATACCAATGAGCTCTTTTATGAATCTGTTAGTCTGTGGTGATCTGTAAATGAGCATAAAATCTATGTTAGCTTTGGCTCTGGTTTCTATTGTCAGAGAAGTGAATTTGAATGGAGTTGTCTTTCTTAAGATACTTCCCTTAGATTTGATTTTTGTAGAAAAGATGAACACAGCACTACCTGCCCTCTTGTCCTGTCGGCAGAAGTGATGTACTGAGCATACAAAAGGGATGAGGTGAGCTAGCACAGGGCTTGTGGTGTTACCCAGCCAGGTCTCGGGTGATGCAGGCCATATTGGGTGATGTGTTGCAGACAAGTGTGCGTTGTTTGTTTGTGGCAGCTCTGGTGTTGATCAGCATCAACTTTTAGTTCACGTCGCTTTGTGTTCTCTGCTTCTGGTCTGTGCCTATGTAAGCGTCCTGTGAGTGTATAAGTATCAGGAATCTGGTTTCTTACACCTGTTTTCTGTTTCCTTGGACAGTTCCTCCCAATCCGAACTGTGACAGGTGATGCAGTGGTTATTAGCAGGGAAAGATTTGTTGCAGGGAACAGACACCGTGGGAAAGGCAGCTCAGTGGGAGCTGTCACCTGGTATGTTGGAGCTGCCCCTACTTGAGTCCTGGGAATGGGTGGCTCTGGAGCAGTCAGTTCCCGGGGTGGTGGTACAGGTCCTGGAAGCACGGTGGTATAACAGCAATGGGAATAGTAATGATCAGAGTGACAGTCAGACTAGCTAGGGGCGAGCCCAGCAGAAAGTGGAAGTGTGAAAGGCATCGAACATCCATTCCCTTGAAATAAGCTGTCTGTGCTGTCACGATGCCCCTGTTGCTCTGACCTGCTGTGGAAGGGCGGTGAAGAACGGAGAGGAAGAGAAATAGAACTTAGCCTTTAGGAACATGGTTGAGCTGTAACGTGGCCTTCTGAGCAATAAGGGGGTGGCAAAGGCTGGGGGGGGAGCAGGGCTCCTTCTTTATAAAAGAGCAGAGTTCTCTGACAGCCTTGTTCCAGGTGGTGGCTCTTGTGCTGATAGAAGGGGGTAGGAAAGGAGTCACAGCCTCTCTTTCACCACCATTGGCATCAGGGGCACTTTAGAGCAGCCTTTAGGGACTTGGGGGATGGGCCTGGTGTACAGCAACCCCAGGATTGGGAGAGCGCAAGGGTGGCTAACAGCCCCATCTGCCTGCTTCCTTCATCAAGTGCTCTGACCATTCTTCAGCTACAGCTCGGAATGTGGCTCATTATGCCTGGGATAATCAGAATGTTTAAGGTATCTAGGCTAAGCATCTGTTTCAGTAGTCGTTTATCACAGGGTAATGAACACTGAAAAGAGAACCTGTTTGGCTTCATGGATCATGCATAATTTATAATTAAATACAGCAATTTATGTTTAAATAACATTAAGGGGCTGACTTCAGCTGACAGAAAACCAGAAAATGCGGCGTTCAGGCTAAGCCTCCATCCCTAAAGTACGCTGTTAAAATAATAATCACATTTTAAAAGGGACAGTGGTGAGCACTAACAACAAAGCAAACAGTCTGGGCTTTAAATTTCCCAGAATGCATGAGTTTGTGAGACCTGGAAAAATATTTAGGTAGGTATTTCATTTGTGTCATTTATTATTTATACATTGCTGAGAAGTGTACTTGGCATTGTGTAGAACAAATGAAGAGAGACGGGTCCCTGCTCCTAAGAATTTACAATCTAGGACCTGATCCTGAAAACACTTATGTACATGCTTAACTGTGAGTACTCTCAGTGGTAGAGTTAAGCTTGTGTATAAGTGTTTACTGGTTCAGGGCCTCGTTTTAGGCATGACGCAATGAGTGAGCATCGCTAGCCATGGAGGATGGGGTGAAGAATGACAATGAAATTGTGAGGTTATTCAGTTGATATGTTTCCATCTCTTGATGTTTCCATCAAGGGGAAGTATTTATTGTTTTAAATCAGGTACTAATACAGTTAATTAAAAAAAAAATCAACTCACTCCTTGGAGGCAACACGGATATAGGGGCCCTAGGCACACCATGACACTCAACCTTGTCTCCGCCCCTGTGGATCCACCCTCTACTTGGCATGGAAGTGGCAGGTGGAGCCTATTCTCCTTCCAGAGAGACAGGAATGGCAGCAAAGGCCCTCTTCCCCCTCCTGACTATCCTACCGGACTTACTCCACCACTACTCGTGGTGAACTGCTTGGGTAGGTGGGGCTGGCCCACTGCATGCTTCTGCGCCTGTCTGACACCTGGTCCTGTGTTGGGGTGGTGTTGGCAGCACGCCACAGAACATCGGGTCTTGGAATTAACACCCACTGAGAGTCATGAGGCAGCTCTCAACTCTCAGCTTTTGCTTCAGGCTCTCTGCAGACTCAGTTAGAGATCTCTGTGCGAGTTACACTCAGGACACGTCTTCAGGTTTTTCTTCATAACCATAAGGACCAGAAACTTCTAAATAAAAATCTTAAATGTTTAGATTCTCATGGCATTTTATGATTTCAGGAGCTTTGGCCCTAACCATTGGGACTATAATGCCAATGATTTAATCTAGCATTGCATGGACAGATTTTATTATTTGAAAGAGGAAATCTAATGATATAGCACATTGATCGGACTGGGCTCTAGGAAATTATATTGTTGGACAATATGTACAGTATTTAGGCAATTTAATTTAAATGGATATTTATTTACCACTAGTGACTTAAGGCCCTGAAATTGTTACTCCACCATTGGGGTGTACATACTTAGATATATACTAGAAACATGCATTTTCCAACGAAGTCATAATCAGTCTTAATACAGGCACAGGTAGTGTGCTGTTGTGAGATGGGGAAAAAGGGTTCATAAGAAGTACCACCCCAAGGTATGAGTGCAATGACTCTTGTTATGAGCAGTCCTGCTAAACATGACCTCTGAGAACTGCTCCTGGTAGTCGGACTCCTCAAAGATCAGGTCTGTTTGCAATAGGTCTTACCCCACATCTCATGAGAGATAAAAATGAGAATTGCACTGACCACGGTAGGAACCGTTTCTCCCTTTAGTGCATGTACATTATTCGCTGCAGCTAAACGTCACCCACCTTGCTAGGTTGGCAGAAAGAAAGCTGAATGGCATGAGTTCCCTTATGTTGGTTCTGTGATACAGGGTGATTGCTGCATGGTTAAGAGTACTTTAGTGCTAGATTATGTGGCTGATGCAATGCAAAGTGCCCAGAACACGCTGGAGAATCTGGCCCACAGACTAATATCAATAGCAACCAGTCTGTTCTCCTTCTGAATCCTCCTGATCTATTTAAATAAATATGTCATGAAGCCATACACTCATGAGGCTGGAATGGATCTGAAGGAAAATTCTGTGTTCATATGTACCAATATTAATGTGTTGCAGCAAAACATGGATTTACCATAGTCTATAATATGTGTGTCAAAAAAATTTATGAATGGTTTTGAAAAAAAATATTGTTTGTGCATAATAGATAAATTTGAGAAACCAAGGAAAGCAGACTCCCTCCTCCCATTAGCAAGCTAGTCTCTGCCACCATCCCAGATGGCTCTTCTCTATCCTGTCAACCCGCCCAGCCCTCCTGAAGTTATACGGTAAGATGTAGATCCCACAGCTTTAAGCATAGGACAGAAGGGTGGAGAGAATGCTGGCAGTGGGAAAAGAGAGCGCACTGAACTGGTCCGACAGCTATCAGTGCCCCACAATGCCCCACACAGTTAAGTCAGTGGAAGTGCTCTGTTGAGGATGCACACCACCAACAGACGAGGCATAGTGTGGACATGAACCACTGCAGTAATTATTGCAGTGGCTGCACATCAAACTAGGCTGACTTAATTTTGTAGTGTAGCCAAAGCCCTAGTGTTCTGAGAAGTTCACAATTTACCTACTATTAATAATTAAAGACTAGAGCTGAGCAAAAAACTGATTCTCTGGTTTGATGACTGAACCAAAAAGTAAGGGAAAAAATCATTTTGGATTGAACCAAAACATTTTCTAATTTCTCATTGAAATGAAAAAGTTGAACAATTTTCATTGTGAGTCAAATGAAATATTTTGTTTGATCCAAAATGAAACATTTTATTTTTTGTTTATGTTGCGGTGTGGGGCTTGGCGGGGAGAGGGTGTTAAATGTTGGGGGGAGGGTTAAATAAAATTTAGGGATATGCCAAAACAAAACATCTTTCTGAAATGAAACATCAAAACAGTTCACTTCAGAAACGATGAAGCAAGCTATTTCAACATGTCTGAATTTTTTTCTTTTTTTCTTTTGACCAAAACCAATTGCCTAAATCAATCCAAATTCATAAATAATTTTGGTCAGCCCAAATCTGTATTTTTTAGTGAAAAAAAATTGCATGAAATATTTCACCAAGTTCTATAAAAAATATGTAAATAGTTACAAAAATAAACGTATAGATTTGCTAATATATGAATCAACTGAAAATGCTGCAGAGAGGGGCTTTAGAATAATATGTAGATGCTTTGAATATTATGGCTTTCTTCAGAATTCTCCTGAAGTAACAAATGGACACAAATTACTTTGTATGACCTTCTTTTGGGGAAATGTGAGTGTAATAACAAGGACCAGTACTTTCTGGAGCTTAAAAGATAATAGCATGGAAAAGAAATCCTTATAATTATTTATATATGATGAGCGCCTCAAAAGAAAATCACAGTTAGGCCTCTTATTATATAATTCTCCAGTCTGAACTGTATTACCAGCTGAATGCAAAAATACAGGAAGCTCTGTTTTTGAAGACTGTATTTTAGAATGATGAAACATCTCTAGACCTGATGGATTCTACCAAGATGGCTTCACGGCCCATTTTGCTTCATTAAGAAGCTGTGATAGGCCAATGCTAAGGTAGGAATGACTCAACCAATGGACCAAACAAGACTCTTCAGATTTGAAAAAACTGCTGAAAACAATGAAGCAACTATTGATTGATGAGTTTGTATTACATGAACTGGTATCGACAGGAGGTTGAGTATACTATTAAGGCAACTGACAACATCTCAGTGTTTTGAAGCAACGATTGATTGATGAGTTTATATTAAACGAGCTGGTATCAATAGGAGGCTGAGTATACTATTAAGGCAACTGACAACATCTTAGTGCTTTGAAGTGTGTGATTGCATTCCAAGGCAAAATGAAATGTAATAACCTTGGCCCTATCTACATAAGGAATTTTTCACTGGTATGAATACATCAATATGCTTATACTACTGCAAAAACCTAATGCACTAATGAGATTTAAGTCGATAATTTAAGTATTTTAAGCCACATCAATGTAAGCCTCCCTTTGCATCAGCGTAGAGTATGTACATGAAGGGTTTGAAAATTGTGTATACATTGATTTAAGAACAAATTTTTTGAAAAATTTTCTAATGTAAAGACAGGATCCAAATAACTGATATCACTTAAGGACTCTTTTTTCAGTGATCCTACAGTGAGATACTTAATAGTGACTAATGGAAATTAATTAGAAAAAGAGAAGGGCAGATCTAGAACTTAAAAAGACATAATGTGTACCTATGTCTCCTTTTTTTTTAATTTAGTTGCAAATGCATGTCTGATTTGCTATGAACTTCTTGTAGTGTTCAAGGATTATTACTGGAGATGGTATAATGGCAGACAAGCGTCTGGATGCTAGCCAAAATAGGAGTGATTGTTTGAAATTCTTCTCTCAATATAAAATCCAGCACACTGAAGATAAAAACACTTAGTTGGCCTAATGGCCCCATTGGTTGTACACTGTGAGAAGATATGAGTTTGAGAGCTATTCACAAATATTATGTCAAAACCTCCAGTTGCAGAATATTGGGAGGATCAGTTCCTAGGAGATATCGATAGTCTCAATAACATAAACATAGAAATGTGCTCATTGTAAATATGTTACTTTTAAAATTCTTTTCCTACTATCATGTTGGTGATCCCAGTCATGGTTTGATGGATTTTTTTTATGTTAGGACCTGGATTCTCAACCTGGGACTCATGAACAAAGCCAAAGAAGTTGTGATCACCCTTCCTTTCTTTATTGGTCAATGGAGTGAAGTCCTGAAACTATTGCGGAGGAGGTATCTGTAACTTGGGGTCATGGTATGGAAAAGGGTTGAGAACCAGTTCTATAAGAAGGGAGAAAATTATGTATGTGCTGATTCATGGTATGCAGTGCAGTTGGAGAATTAAATGCAACTGTGGGGGAATCTTTACAAGTTTGAAGAAAAAAGGAGCTAAATAGAAGTGTAGATGGTATTATTTATCCAAGCCAGAGTCTACTTTTGCCCACCCATTGTTTAGTGGTTGTGCATTCCACATAGCTATTGTGCATACTGTGAACTCTGCCTTTGCACAGTACAGTAACTTCTGGCTTTGCTAAAATCAGTGTGCCTCTGCAGTTAGTGAGTGTGTTTAGTGGTCCCTCTAATTGGTTTTTACATGCCAGTCATTTTAGTCATAGTCTCAGCTTCAGCAGTAAGTAGTATGCAAATTTTATGACGCTGGTGACTTTCCATCTGTGCTAGAACCTATTGACATCACAAATATTAGAGGGTGGTTCAACACCACATGCTGAGTATTGCACAATCCCAAAATATTTCTATATGCAGGCCATGTACAGTACAAGATGCAGAAATCACTGGTGTCCTGTAATTGGCAAATTCTTAGAATAATGTTAGATTAATTCATGCTCAGGGTAGTCAGAAATTAAGACATTTAGAAGTTATCAATTAATTTCAGACTGAACATGCATGGACTGTGGTTGGTGAGCCATCTTAAGTTCTTCTTAAATGATCTTGGGGTGTTTGTCTCAGTTTTGAATGGAGATATTTGTAGAAAGCTATTGAAATGGATTTGTGGGTGCACTTAACATTTCTAAGGCATTTGGACTTCTTAAAGTTAAACACCAGCTGAGCCAGGATCTTAAGACATTAGTTCCAAGGCCCAAAATTGGTTTAAATCACTGGAACTGGTGGCACAAACCAGAATGATTCAGATTTGTGTTTGCCAGTTACCCAAGTGCATAAGAATTGTACTCATAGTATTAAAACATCAGTTGATTAAGCATGTGTAACTAAAATGAGCCATGCAGATATCAAACCTAAAGCAGTAACTGAGATCATACAGTATTAGCCAGCATACTTCAAACAAAGCTGTGTGTGTGTCTCTAAAATAAACATAGTTTTTCCCCCAAGAAGCAGCAGCAAGGAAATAGCTGGGGCCACAAAAGGGATCTTTTCATCCCCAGAGAAGCAGAGGTTGCACCAGAAAAGCTTACTACTTATACCCCAGCTGCCGGGAGATATGTTGCTTGGGTGGGCTGGACCCATTGTACTCTCTTCTACCTCATAATCTTCTGCTGGGGTGGTGCTGACAGGACCCCTCAGAACAGAGAGTTAACATGCCATTAAGATGCATGGTGCATTTCCCATCTAGAGTTGTTGTTTCAGGCTGGCTGCAGATGTCTCAGCATTTGTTATGCTTGGGTCATGTTTACAAGTATTTATTTTCAAACATGAGCACTGGAAGCCTTTTTCATGATGAAAATCAGAGTCTGATGTAGTCACATGACTCTAGGAACTGGGGCCCTCAGCACAGGCCTATAGTGTCTGTGCCTAAATCTAGCTTTGGCTCCTCAGAACCTGCTCCTGCTCCAGTTTTTTGAGGTTTTGGAGGATCTTCCCAGTCATAGATCATCCAGACATCCCCACTTCTCTCTTCACTCACCCTGCCAAGTCCTTGGTTTGCTGTTGGCAGGGCAGGAAAGTATGATATTTTGGACAAAGGTACTTTAGAGCTATAGTCCTCCTGGTGTAATGCCTGTGTAATGCCATCGAAGTCCAGATCAGTGGAGAATCAGGCTCTGTGTTTTGTTTTTACAATGCAAAGATGGTGGTTCTTCAAAGCTTGACTTTTGGCTTTGTTTTAGTTAGGGGAAAAAAAATAAAAAAGGAAAATAAAAATCAATTGCCACAAACTTGAAGGGAATCCTTTCTAAAAGTGTTGTGTTTCCATTAAAATACAAATGAAAAAATAAAGACAAATTACTTTATTATTGCGGGTTCTAGAGTGTCTTGTTTAGGAGCCAATTACATGATTTTTTGCCAGAGATCAGATTCTTAGGCTGTAAGTCTTTATTATTGCTGGTTTCCCTCTGGTGTTCTGTAGGTCTGCTTCAAATCCATTTAATTTTGAATTAATTTCCACTATAAACATCTGAATCCGAATCCTGGTTCTCTGAGCAAAGTTCAAGTAAAGGGGCTGGAACTAAATAGCGGTAGGATTGAATCTTCCCGTTGATCTGCAAGGAGCACTTGGGTACCAGCACAGACTGCACTAACCACTACTGAAGATATAGAGGAAAGGAAGTCGCCTTCTTCTTCCTTAACTAGTCATGTGGTGTAGTGGATTTCCACCATGTTCAACGTTGTATGGTTCCAGCATGCTTGTCTTCCCCCAAGTTCCTTGTTCTGAAGTAGAGATCCACTGATCTCTGATCTCCAGTGAATAGAAGGCTGCATTGTCACTCTATATGGTCTTCTTCTTTGTATAGTTGATGTAAATGAAGAGCAACAACTATAATTTTGCATTAAAATGGCTAAGCCAGATAATTGCACCTGGAGTAGCCTAGTGATGCCTCCTTTGAATTTGTGAATCGGGCATTGTGTTGTTCTGTGTTCCATGGTCTATTCTGGGTGACCAAAATTGCACGCTGGAGAGTCTTTAATTTACCATTTCTGCAGAAAGTAGCTGTATCTGCCATGGTTTGTGTGGTTGCGGTTTAGGGTTGCCCATGAGCTTCATGGGAGATCGAAGCCAGGGATATTCTGCATTGGATCTTTTGCGGGGTGTTTATTTGTAACTCCTCATACTCCATTTAGCTTTCCAAGCTTCATCAGAGTTGAAGGTGCATTGTTGAAAGTTAAACGGGCTTATACGACTACAAGCGGTGGTGAGGGGCATTGTTAATCTTAGTGGATGGGAAGACATTTGTTTTCCATGATCCTCTGGAATTCCCAAAGGTTTGCGACATGGCAGCAAATGAATGAGGGAGCAATGTGCAACAGCACAAACAGCCACGGTGTTGAGGTTGACTTGAGGTTTCCAGTGATGTGCCGTACTGCAGTGTCCATTTGGACATCAACAAGTTGAGTATGGATACTTTTGCTCATATCAGTACACAGTACTCAGCTACAGAGCACACAAGGACCATCACTGATGTCCATAACACTGATGCCCCCGCAACTTCGGCTTGCCAGTTTTTTAATCAGGTTGAGCCTCGTCTTCGTCTTGGCAGCTACCTTCTTCAGATGGTCATGGAAGGTTAGCTTTTAATCCAGCTTCAGTTCACAATAGGATAGATATATTGAGTCCATTTTGAACAGGAACCTAAACATCATGGAAGAATATTTCTGGAAATGGAGGCTCAAGCCAAATCCATACAAAACAACTGTGACTGCATTTCATCTTGATAACAGGAATGCTAAGCACACCCTAAAAGTGATCTTCTGTGGTAACACTGTGACATGACCCCACCCTACCCGGTCTCTCTTTTTCATGCAGTCCCACAGAACAGAAGCATGCTATGAAGAACCTATGCCCAGTTATCTCTTCACATTCAGACTGGTTTCTCTGGTGACAGCGGGATACATTTAGCTGAGTGAACAATGAACATTTTCCTATAAATAGATGTTAGTAGAACTTTACCAGGGATCAAAATTTCTCTTGCCCAGTTCTGCTCATGCCTATGGTTTCTTGCCCAGTAGTTTGTGGATGTTCTACTTTGTTGTGAAATAAAAGTCTTGTGGAGTAGTTTCTGAATTTCTCTCCAAGTCAGGCACAATAAGAGATGTATCTGATCTCTCTGTCTGGCTTCCCTACTGAAACATATTCCATTTCGAATCTGGAAGGTGGTAACTTTCCCTGAGGAAAATCTGTAATTTAGGGGCAAATCCTGCCCCACTTCTGCAGGTGCACAGAGCACCTTCATAGGGGAATCAGTGTGGTTCTGTTGCAGAGGATAGCATGGCTACACAGGGATGTGTGTCCTCTCAGTCAAATTGAACTGCTCTGTAGGGGCTCTCCGCGTGACAGCAAGAAAGAGGAAATGGGGTCTTGCATCTGGAGTTTTCTACACTTCTGTTTGGGGCTGCAGGATTTGCCCTGATACATTAGATGACAAGTTTTGCCTAGTGTCTTTGAAAGAGGAGAAATCGTTCTTAAGCAGATGGGATGTCATCTGCATTTAATGAAGAGAAAGGAATATTCAGAGCCCCAGGGCTACAGAAGTATTGATGGCTTGGAGGCAAAAGCAACATCTGTGATCAATGCTGTGTTGAAGTATACCAACATTTAGATCTAGCTTCATGCCTCTAACTCAGAAGTAACAAATACATCTATGAAATATGTTTAACTTAAAAAGGAAGGCCAGGGTAGTACGTTTCTTCTAAATGAATAAAAATAGAACAAATCAGAATGATAGCATTTTAGATTCCCTTTGCACAGATGGTGCAAATAGCTAGAGAAGGGGTCATGCAATGGAGAAGCAGGCCCATGTATGCACAACAGAAAAAGATATATTCATTACTCTTTGCAGGAATGAATTTTTGTGACATTCGAAGTGTACCTTTGCTCTGAGCAATGAGTGAAAAAATAACATCAGGGGATTTATTGTCTTTCAGTGACTTTCCTATCAAATTACTCAGATTATTATTTTTTTTCTAATTGCAGGATCTGAATGTGAAGCTGGATTATTTACTTGTGTATAGTCACAATAATAAAATTCTTCAGTTGGATTTCTGCTGCTGATGTTTCAGCCAGAAAACACTCCCACATTCCCTCCCATAGCTTCATGGCTAGCAGGAGTAAAATGTAGGCACAACTTATTTTTCTCAGTAAAGTGAGCAGATATGACAGAATTGCTTAGTATTGCATGGAGTATGCACAAGGATCAGCTCAGTTGAGTAAGAAATTGCTATTTTTGTACCGTCACTTAACAGAACAAAGCCACATTTAATAATTAACATATAAATACTAAAACACTGAAAGGGAATGCATGGGTCATGGAAAATAAAGGTAACTTAGAGTGCTATGTGAATATAATACATAAACAAGAGGAAAGACGAAAACTTTGCTCAAGATTGCTTCAGTTCGTACGCTGTTTATGAGATAAATATTTTAAGACTAATAAAGTTGCTTTTTGAAAAAGTTCCAGATCTCAAGTCATGAGGCTGAACTTTTTCTGAGAGTTTATATTTCATCTATAAAATTTAGCCTGAGCTGAAATCATTAATATGTGGGTCAGACCAAAAGCAGCATTTCGTAAACCATTTAATCTCTTCCACTTTCCCCCATTCGCATAATTTTTCTTTGACTGTTTTTAAATAATGTAACCCAGATCCTGCTCTAAGAGTCACAATGTGATCTCTGAAAAATAGCAGTAAATTATCCAGTCAAATACCTGACTGCATGTCTTCAATTAACTTTTGATCCCTTGGGATTCTTTCAAAAAATCATTCCAGATTTACATATTCTCCACGTCTGCAGTGGTAGGTCTTCAGATGGAAGTATATTTTTGGTAAAAGCTGATGGGCAGGATTCTGATCTCAGCTCAACTAGAATAAATCCAGACTAACTCTATTGATTTCAGTGGAGATATGCTAGGTTTACACCAGTGCAATTTAGATTAGAATCTGGCCTGAAATTCTTAGTAGAATATTTATAACCTCACAGACACCTGGAGCATTGTTTTGTGGAACTACAGGAAGGAAAAATAGTTAAAGGGGGGAGGATTGAAGTTTTGAAATAGCAGATTTAAATCAGTAGAATTTTAAAAAGCTTTAAAATGTTTTCAAAGCAAGGATTGGGACCAAATTCTGTTTGCCCTTTTCGTGAGCAACTCTACTAAAGGCAATGGGAATTATTAAGTGTTTATCTGGATTTTTATATAAGAAGAACTTGCCTATGGCAAGACAGCATTGATTTGAAATGTTTTTAAAAACCCATAAAAACATAGGGACTTAAATACACTTCCCTATGTTCTATCACATGTACACAAATTAATATGAATGTATGCATAAAACCAGCAGCAGCATGTGGAACCAAACCACATTATCTCCCACCAGTTGAATACATATGAACTTTGGGCTCTTGTTCCCAGCTCCCATCCATAGCCAGCTTCTGAAGGCCTCTTCCTGCTACACTGTCATGTTTTCTGATGTCAACTAATTAAACTGCATGGAGATTTTTAATTGTATGTAATGTGACGTTTTAAATTTATACTTTCAATAAAACAGTTGAATCACCATCTCACTTGGTTTACTTTGTTCTTTGTCCTTATTCCTTCCGTGTCTGCCTATTTCTTACTCAGTTTTTCCTCTTATCATAGAATCATAGAAATTAGAGATGAGAGAAAGACCCATTAGGTGATCTAGTTTCTAATCCACTTCCCTGCAGGTTCAGGACTATTTCCCTGCAGAAGATTTCTGATTGTTTTGTCTAGTTTTAACTGTTGTTAGTGATGTCCAGTTTTAAGTAGAGCTGTTCACTTTTTTTTTCAGTGGAACAGTTTTCTGTTGGAAAAGGCAGTTTCATCAAAAGCTAAACATTTTGTAGAAATGTATCCATTTCAAATAGGAGACCATTTCAACTTTCTTGTTTTTTAATGTCAAAATTTTGAACATCATTCTCATTATTTTTGTGTCAACCTTTATATTACATATATAATATTTAAATGGATCTGTATCACAATATTATGTCGTCAATGTTGGCTAGCTAGTCCCTCCAGGATTCACCACCGAATGCATAGATGGTGCAGCCAGCAATGTAACCGTGAGTAACAGGCTCTGGTCAATAAACCTATCTACTCTTGGGAAACCACAGTATTGTCCTGGGGTGGGGTAGTGGAACCCTCTGGGTGAAGGAAATGTCTCCAGAAAAGCAGATGAGCCAGAATCTTGTTGGCCTACGATACCCACCCAATTGGGACTACACCCATTTAGAAAAGGCACAGTTGCGGACGTGATAAGGCCGGTGTTTCCTTCAACTCAGAGTGTTGTTCTGGCTAGAAGTTGCAACAGACCTGTACCAATCATCTTGACCTTCATCTTGATGTTGGAGTTCTATAGTTCCTGCCAAGAGAGAAGGTGGAGAGCCTATGGCAACCCTTTCCTTCTTTGTTTTGCCTTGGCATACACATCAAAGGTCTGTGCTCGATGGTTGATAGTCCTGGTGGGAAAGGACCCAGGCATCGGCAGTGGCTCAGATGTTCAAGCAGCCCTATTAAGGGGTGGCCTGCTTGCCCCAATTTGGGGAAGGCCCTAGAAAAGGTGGGCTAAAAAAGCTCCCTTCCAACTTTTTCTTTCCTGGCTCTAAATTAATCACTGCTTGTTGGAATGTTTGTACTATATTAACAGGACTTGAACTGAAAGACCATGGATTTCGGAAAACAGCCGTAATTGATAGAGAGCTACATCAACTGGGCGTTAATATTGCAGCCCTCAGTGAGACAAGACTTTCAGAAACTGGATCAACAAATGAAGTAAACTACTATATGTGTTGGTTTGGGAAACCTGAAAATGAACCAAGGAAATGTGGTGTTGAATTTGCTGTCAAGAAGTCTGTCCTTAGTGCATGTACCCCTCCAGTATTTATTAATGAGAGAATCATATGGCTGGATTTGAACACAAATCAGGAACCCTGACTTTTCTGCCTGTCTACAGGCCAACACTCGACTACTCTAAACAGCAAAAAGATAAGTTATAGTCTCACCTGGAACTAATAATCAAGAATGTCCTCATAAGGACAGACTCATTCTCGGTGATTTCAGTGCCCATGTGGGTAAGGACTGGGAATATTGGGGATGTTTGATTATATGTAATGGCCAGCCTCATTGGCCAACACGGCACAGATAGCCTTAATGAAAATGGCCAGCGTGTCCTTAGCTTTGTGCCTCTTATGAGCTGATAGTCTCAGATACGTACTTTGCTGGCAGCAGCAGCAGCAAGGTCACATGGAGGCACCCCCACTCCAGACATGGGCATCAACTTGACCTCATCCTGATCCATTGCAGAAACATTCATGATGTACTGCATGATCGATCCATGCACAGTGCTAATTGCGAAACTGACCATGCCTTTGTCAGGGCCACACTCCAATTACATTTTAAAAAGATCCATCACGTAAAGCCAAAAGGCAAACTTCACCTCAACGTTACTAACGTGAAGGACTCTGACACTTGTGAAAAGTTTCAACGTGTGCTTGAGATTGTTTCTGAAAATGATCAACTTGATTCCCCTGATTCTTACACCTTGTGGGACAATTTTAAGAACAATACACTAGCTTCTGCCAAGGATGTCTTTGGAACAACAAAGAAAAAACCATCTCTCTGGTTTGCAGCATTTGAACATCTGCTACTCCCACTCAGAGAAAAGAAGCAAACTCCTCTAACTTTATTTTAACAACCAGCTAAGTCCAGAACTCTGAAGTTCAAAGAGGCGAAGGCTGCGGTCCAGAAAGCCACCAGAGAATGTGCCCAGAAGTACTGGCAAGACCTATGCAAAAAGATTCAGACAGGCTTTGAAAGAGGGGACCTTCCTGGTACCTATGATGGAATCAAAGAGGCACTTGGTCCAATTTGTAAAAAGTCTGCAAACCTGAAAGCGAAAGATGCTGCTATCCTGGCTGGCTGGCAAGAACAGCTTGACCAATGGAGCAAGCCCTGCAAAGAACTCTACTCAAAGGATGCCATTATCTGTGAGACTTGTTAGCTGCCATTCCCGAGCTTCCAATGATACAGGAGCTGCACGAACTACCAACTCTCGAAGAGAAGGCTATCAAAGGGATAGCACCTGGGAAAGCAGCAGGGAATGATTTGGAGCTCTTAAAGGCAGGCGGGAAGAAGGCTTGTGAGTGACATCCACACGCTTCTCTGCCCCTCCAAGATCTAGGAGATGCAAACATAAATACTTTATGCAAAATAACGGGGACAGAGTAGACTGCAACAACTATGAAAATGAGACATTGTCTGAGCTTAGCATTGATACTGGCATGAAGCAATGCTGCGTCTTAGGGCCTACTGGCTTTGGCATCTTTTTCTCTATTCTTCTTAAGTATGCTTTCAGAAACAATCAATCTGGCATAATAATTGAATCGAGGATGGATGGCAGCTTGTTTAACATAAGGCAATTTCAGGCAAAAGGCATGTCACCCAGCTCATTATTCAAGATCTACTTTTCACAAATGATGCTGCATTCGTCTCTAATTCACCTGTTCTCTGATGCATTTATCAAGTTCAGTCTGGTAATCAGTACTAAGAAAACAGTTGTCATGTCGCAGGGCACTAACATCCTACCTAAAGTCTAAGTCAATAATGAAGCTCTGGACAACATGGATCACTTCTGCTATCCTGCCTTAGCTTTAACCTGCTCACTGAGCCTTGATACAGAACTTGATGTGAGAATCAGCAAAGCCTCTGTCACCTCTGGCGAGCTGACCTCGCACATCTGGAATAATAAGCTGCTAACCCTGAATACAAAGGTGTCTGTTTATCAGGCTTGCGTCCTCAGTGCCCTCCTTTACAGCTGTGAAAGCGGGGTCACGTACTCCAAGCAGGAGTGGAGATTGAATGGCTTCCACCTTCGCTCTCTCAGAAAAATCTTGGAGTCACTTGGGACCAATGGATCACGCACAACGAAATCCTTGAGATACCTGGCCTACAGTCTATGCATAGAGACCTGTGCAGATGCACAAATGTGCAGCTGCATCTGCCCCCATCAGCTTACCTCCGACCGACCGCCATCTACAGTGTTGTGATCTAAACCTGCATGCACCCGCAGCTCTCAGCCCCCAATCAGCTGTTTGGAGGCCATCCCAGCTGCAGCCTCCCCTGCTGATCAGGTGTTCGGGGGCTGGCCCCTCCAGGCAAGGCGGATGCAGTCATTGTGGAGAGTGATCAGATAGCCCCGCTGAGGCTCATAGGCAAGTCAGGAAGCGGAGTGTGCTCCAGCTTCCATCCGTTGAGTGGACTTGTAGTCACTACGAGAACGTCTGCCACTCGTGCTTTGAGCTCTTCTCCCACACTACTGCCAAGCACCACTGACAAACTGACTGACTTCATCGTATTTTCTTTCATCTGTCAAGATGTTGGATGGCCATGCAATATCGTCAATATTTTATATTACTCTATAATATTTTAACATTATTGAAACACAATGATTCAGTGTTATTGAAATGAAACATTTTGATGTTTCCAAATCCAGATTATTTGGAATTTCAATTTCGTGGCAGATTTCAACCTTTTTGACTTTTCATTCTGCTTCAGAATGGAAACAAACTTTGAACTGTCAGAATTTCCCATGGAATGGAAATTCTGTTGTTTGACCAGCTTTAGTTTCAAGAGTCCTATGTCTTCCCTTGGGAAGCTAGTCTGTAATCTCATAGATATCACTGTCAGCATTTTTCCTGATATTCAAGGTGTTCCAGCTTCTCAGCCATTTTGGAATCATTAATTATAACTGCTCCCTATAATATCACTTTCTTCTCTGATGTATTTAATAAGACCTTTCACATTTTCTTTAATCAACTTGGTTAGCATTAACTCGTCTTAATTGCTGGGAAACAGTTGCTTTCCTCATATTTGGAAATGTTAATGACTCAATTTCAGCCACGTAAAGTGCATGAAGGTACTACAGTGATGGCTACCTTTATAAATCTGTGTAATAAATAAATTAATGCAATGAGACAGATTTTAATGTAAGCTACATGGGGGTATCAGTCAGTGTAATTGGATTCACGTCAGTTACTTTGGATTTACAGCAGCATAACAGATCAGGACGTGACCCAAACATTTTGGAACATTGTACTGTTTTATTTTCTTGGTTTTCCCCCCTTGTGCCTTAATGTCTTCCCTGAACACACTGTTTGATTCTACAGACTCTCTTTTTTGGCTGCCTCCCCATTTTGCATTTCCATAACAGGTTTTTATTTCTTTACCTTGAGATCTTTGACCAGCCCCTCAAGAGGCTTCACTGGCTGATTTTTGTTTGTTCTGTTTTCAGAGTTTGTGCCAGGCACTTTGTTCAAATCCATTTTGGGGGAGAAAATGCCCCAGACTTTTCTTAGAATCTCAAAAATGCTGTCTCCCTATGTAACAACATCACCTCCTCTACAGACTGATACAGCTACAGATATATGCACAGACAGCTTCCCAGCTATCCCCACCTTCCAGGCTTCTCAAGTGAACTTTTGTTTGTGTTTTAGATGGTAAGCTCTAGGGACAAGACGGGAGGGGAATGTCTCCATAGAAACTGCGTTCAAAGAATCTCCTTTCTAGAGGAGGATGGGATCAGCCGCTTTCATGACCTATTCCTCCTCCCTTTGGTCCTGTGCAGAATGCTCTGTGCGTCCTGGGTTTCTATGCATGGACATTTGCTGTTTTCTATCATGCACATCCTTACAAACAGAGCTTGGGCTGGAGCTGTGGCAACGGATAGGCAAGATCCTCCCCATCAGAGATCTCAGGGGTAAATCAGTCCCAAAACTAATACAGCCTGAGACTGTATTAAACTTTCCATGGAGTCCCCTCCCTGCTGCAAAACCCCTCCTTGAAGGTGGATTCAGGAGGAACCCCCATCGGTGTTTGCATGTGTGAAGGTATGCTGAGAGGTATGGCCTAGTGCAGACAGTTTCTGAGAGGCCATGGAGGGGGACCCTCATCATTTCTGGAGGTGGGAGGGGAGCAGACAACCTGCTGCTTATTCCATGTAGAGGGTAAGAACAACCTGAGCCCTCATTGAAACTACTTGAGGAAACCTGCAGAAATTTTCTCCTCTCTTCTGGGGAATTTTGTGTAGAAGAGGCCTGTTCCCCTGCTTGCCTTTATTAGTCTTGTAAGGCCCTGAGCAGCTTGCAATCAGCACTTCAAACACAGTAATGCTTGGCTTGCATTGATGATCTTTTCTATCCCCCTTTCCTTCTCTAAATCACTTCTCTATTCTTGGTCCATTCCTTCTTCTTTCATTCCTCCCCTCCGTCCTCCCCACTCAGCTTCTCCATTCTCCCCCTCTCTTTGTGTCCTTCTCTCGCTCCCTTCTTCCCAGACTGACTGCATGCTGATCAGCAGGCTCCCTTCTGGAGCCCATCAACTATGTGGCGGGGAATGAAAACAATGTCCTGTGGCTGCTGAACAAATGCAAACTAATTGACTGCACCTGAATTGGCCAGCACAGAGATGCTGCGCTGCTACCGGCTAGCCTGTGTAGTGAGCTCAGGTGGGTTGCTTGCAGGAGCAGAGAAGAGGGGCCTGCCAGGTGGCAGTCTGCACCATGTTCCCCTGTTATACAAAGAGTTTGGCCGTAGGAATTGAAAAAATGTGAAGCGGCTTTAATGTTTTGCTGTAATTGTTTCGGTAGGGGGTGGCTTAAAAGTCCTAGCACTAGTCACCAGTTGCCTGTATTTATTCATATGGTGCTATCCCAGATAGGCAGATTTGGGTCAATTTAAGAAGCGTAAGTTACAGTGGACTTTGGAAGGAATAATGTACCCACTTGAGACTCTTTAGATATGTGGCTAATATGAAGCTGTCAGTTTACATTAATTTGTACACATCTCCCAGCTGAATTGGAGCTCCAAATGCAAAAACCTAGCATGAGCTATGGATTTGGAACTCCATGGGGAACATAATCGATAAATGGATGACACTGATCATAAACATCATTTTTCATCTGTGGAAGATTATTGATAATATTCTTCTCCTTTTATCATTCTTTCAGAGTCAGATGTGGGAGAAAACGTAATGAAATAGAAATGACATTTTGTAAATATAAGAGACGGTTGTGACATTTTGTAAATGCAAGTGACGGTTGTAACATTTTGTGACATGCTGCTCAGTGAACTGGAAAGCCTATCACAGGATGGCTTGTCTGGAGGAAAGATGCTACAGTATATAAATATAAGTTATTTGCCGCAACCGGGCTTACTTAAGGAGGGCTGGATTCTGCTCTCAGCTGCACCAGTTTGTATCTGGAAATATATTTATCTCCCTGGTGCGATTGAGGGCAGAATCTGATACGATATTTAATAATTAAATAGGTAATTACCTACAAGATATTATTGGTTTTTGCCGAGCATTAGCAGTTTTGGGGACTTTGAAGGTCCATTTCACATTGGAGATGCAATCACTGATTCAGAGTCAAGGTATTTTCCAGGGTAGCTTGCTTATTTACAAAAGTGCTGTGTCCTTGAACAGCAGAGGCTACCAGCTGCATGGAGACAACTCCCTTTTGCAGAAACCCACAGCTAAGCCACCTGTCACCAAGAAGGTGCTCCTCTGGGCCTCTTGTGATCTATTCCTGGTTCTTACATGACCTTCATCCCCATAGTATGTGGGTGTCTTGTAATCTTTAATGCAATCATCACAACACCTGTGTGAGCCAGGGAAGTGCAATTATCCGTTTTACAGCTGGGAAACTGAAGCACAGAGAGGCTAAGTGATTTTGCCAAGGTCACAAAGGAAATCTTTGGAAATGCAGGGAATTGAAACCAGATTTTCCAAGTCATAAATGAGCACCCAGCCATTGGCCTGTCCTTTTCCCTCAGTGTTTAACCGTGCAGTAACCATGCAGTTCCCCCTTCTTGTCCTTCAGTGTTTGAGCTTTGTATCAGGAAACCCCTTAGACCAAAACTGCTCACCTTGTATAACATGGTCTCCAGAGGTGGCTTGACTATTGACTCTCCTCTTGTGCTGCTGTTCTACAGCACAAAGGAACTTCAGGCAGGAAATTCGCTGAGTTTGTCATAGAGTGTCGGAAATCCAATGTGTTCCCGTGTAATGGTAGAAAGATGCATACTATTACAAATGGAGTAGGCAGCCAACTCCCTACAGACTGCGCAGACCCATGTGTCTCTCTTTGTATTCCACTAATTCTATGAAACACATTGGAATTTTAGGGCCCAATCTTTCCAAGTGCCCTCAGCCCCCATTGGCTGTGGCCTTGTGCAGCAGTTACTCTGGTTTGATGGGAATATAAATAGTGAGGGAAGCTAAAAATCTCCACCCTTCATTCGATTTGCACTCATACCCGCACACTAAGATTTGCAAGTCTAAAGGGACAAACGTTACTGCTCTTGCAATTTGCCGAGATCCAGCGTCACACTTACCTATGAGGATCTCAGAAGGATACAATCTGAATCCTAGGGCCTAATTCTGCTCCCACACCATTGGTGTAACTCTATTGGCTGTAATGGTTACTTATGACTTATGCTGCTGTCAGAAGAGACTCATGTCTGAGGTATCTACTAGTATAATGTGCTATTTTTGCTCTTGTACAGCTTGTTAGAGGCTTCACTTTTTAAAAATGAAATGTGGCAATTAGCCCAAAATATAGCCTAACTGCTTTAAAGTAGGAAAACATAAGTAAGCTGCAGAGATACTGAACTGTCACATATGTCCATCGGCACAAATATGTTCAGAAGAATTGTTACTGTGCAAATTCCTGTTCTGTTATATAAGCTGTCAACATTTACAGACATTCACTGTAAGGCTGGAGGAGATGAATATTGCTAAAACATTTCTGTTTGGGCAAATGTTTTATATTGTGGCCGTGGCAAGGGACCTTAGTTGGGGACCAATTGTATAAGGACTGGATAAACACACAGCAAGACAGTCCATGCCCCAAAAGAACTTACAATCAAAATAGACAAGACAACATGTGTGAAAGGAGAGTAACTAAGGGAAAGTGACTTGTCCGGTGTCACACAGCCGGTCAGTGTCAGTTATGGCATTTTTCTTAGAAACTCTGTTGGTGAAAGTAATAGTTGAAGTGCGTGTTTGCATGTTCAACTAGAGATGCCTTTAAATGAGCCTGATTTCAGAGGGTGGCTGCTCAGTGCTTTCTGAAAATCATTCTTATTGCACCCAGTGGGCCTACTCATGTGAGTAGCTGTTCACAGTGGGTTTGCAGTTCAGCCCGAAGTGATCCAGGTTTGATGCTATGCAACTCTATAACATCTAAAATAGAGGGAGATAACTCCAGCCCTGAATAATTATGCAGATGGAACTGGGGCTCCAGTGGGAGCATTAACCAATTTAAATAATATGCTGGGGAAAAAAGTTCACCTGCTGCTATCAGTTTTGCCTAAACGAGCCAGGCATGGCCCTTTTCACATTAGAATGGGATTCTTCCACCCTTACACGCAGTGAGTAGTACCTTACACTGTGAGTAATGTTAGGTAGAAGTTGCACAGCAAGGAACTACTTAGTGTGAGCCAGAGTGGCAGATTCTGATCTTCAAGTTAATGTGTGGGATAAGAACTCCAAATGGGAAAAGGGATAAATATAGGATGCATTCCCATGTTTGCCTTTATTTTTTGACCATATGTTAATTGTAAACTGTGTGATGGGCTGATTATGTGACTTTGTTAGTTAGTGAATGATAACATGCAAGGGTTATGTTCTTTATATTCCTTCGTTACCCCACATCTGTTTTTAGTGTGTTAAATACTGAAGCAAATGTAGAAAACTGTGGTGGCTTTTTACTTTTACTGCCAAAAAAAAAAAAAAAAAAAAATCAATCCAAGCAATTCAGATTATGCATAAGGAAATTTTCCAAGACTGTGTACAGATCCGAGATAGCTACATGGCCAATATGCAAAATTACTGGCATCTCACAGGTGGCTTAGAAGCATTCAGGAAGTCACAATTATATAAAACCTATTTGGGTGTGCACAAATAAAATATTAAGTCTAGATCCATACGGCCTGATTCTGAGTAGCAGTAATTGAGATGTTCCAGAGCAATCGACATGAACATTCCCAGATTACTCAATGTGAAGAAGGCTTTTCGAATCGGGCTTCCAATATTTCATACAGTAATGGAAACAAGACAGTTTATTGTGGGGCATTTGCAAAGCCTGACAACCATAGACATTTTTCTAAAATGTTTAGGATTTTTGTATCTTTCCATTAGATTTAAGCAATGCACACCAGAGCTGCCTTACTTCCTGGCCAAACCATTGTGGCATTTAGCCACTGGCCTGAGCAGAGCTGTGCTGCACATAAGGAAATATGCTCTTGCCCCAGATAGCCTGGCGCACAAAAGGGCTGAGTAGCATTTTAGTATCCATAGGCAAGTAGGGAGATGGAGCCAGGCCACAGACTGGTCTCATCTTCTTGTGCCTTTTTGAGAATACAAATGTGGTTGTCCCTACTTGGGCCAGGCAGGGTAGGAGAGCTCTTTGCCTCCTCCATGTGCACCCACTAGCCCCTGGGTTAATTTGCTGCTTGTACTATAAATTCTCATATTCTAGTCATATATATGCATCTTTATGCCAAGAGTGGAATATGAATATATTTTAAAGAATCATCTTTTCTTACTCTCCATGTTAACATCCCTGTAATTGTATATTTACTCCCATTAACCAGTTTTATTGTATGTGATCATTTCCATTGTGATGCCATGACATTAGAACACAAATACATTCAGGACCAGATTAACAGATCCATGTGAGAGATTAAGGACCCCAGTTCCACCCCTTGTGTGGCTCTGTCTCATCTTGGCTTGGGGAAAGGGAGAGAATAAGAGGTGTGTGCCCACGACCACCTCCTCCACCTGGGCTAGGGGCTGGGGAGTGGGTGGAGAGAGTGGAGGGAAAGCTACGTGATTCTCCCTACCCAACCAAACCCCCAACACACCGGCCTATAGAGGCATACTGGCATGAAGAAGGCAGTAACTGGCACTTGGCAAAGGGCAATAGAAAATTAGTTCTCCTGGGAGGCGCAGGAAAGGAATTACGACTCTGGGGGTATGTCTATGCTGCAATTAGACACCCACAGCTGACCTGCACCAGCTGACTCGAGCTCATGGGCTCAGGCTAAGGGGCTGCTTAATTGCAGTGTAGACATTCAGGCTTGGGTGATCCTTGGGCTCCAGGACCCTGCGAGGTGGGAGGGTTCCAGAGCTTGCGCTGCAGCCTGAGCCCAAACGGTCTATGCCACTGTTAAACAGCCCCTTAGCCTGAAACCTGTGAGCACAGGCCAGCGGTGGGTGTCTAATTGCAGTGTAAACATACCCCTGAGTCACAGTTTCTCATTGGAGCTTTTTGTGGGCATCGTAATAGATACGTTTTAGCCTTAAAGGATGTCCAACAGGCATAGAGCTGAAGCAAAAAGAAAATACAGATGAGAGCCTTGTATAGACAGAGAGGACAGAGTTGAATCTGGCTATGTTCAGATTTTCCTGCAGACTTTTAGTTAAACAACCCCCACAGGACAGCTGGGGGCACTGTCAGGTTTTCTTACACTTTGGGCTGTAGAAGGAAGGCTGTCAGCAGAAAGAAATGCCTTAGGAGGCTTCCCTTCAGTAAGTTATTGTTAGTAATACACCAGTGTTACTCCATGAACCGGCGAGCACTGTGACAGTGCTTTCTCAACAATGAGAGGCTGGAAACTTCATTGCCAACATTGGCATAATTTGCTACAGCCCAGAAGTGTGAGCTGCTCCTGGTTCTCAGCTGATCAGTGCAATGGTTCTGGCAGCATAGCACTGAATTGGGTCCTATGGGTCCTCCTTACATGGCTGTTTTTTGAGAGCCATTCTGCATGTATATTATAGTGAGGGGCATATGACTACTGAGAGGATGAGGGTCTTTTTAAAATGGATTTGGAGTGGGTTAAAACCATAATGTAAATGTTATCTGCAAAATAATATTGTCATCACAGTTAAGCACAGGTGAGTTCTTCCCATGCCAGCATTTTAAGATTGAGCTAAATAACTGTCCTTCCATAGGTGCTTGAAGATACAGTTTTCAGATAGTTCGTCCAGATACAGTTTTCATGTAGTTGATAGCTGGTTACCTGTATGCGATGCTGGCAGACCAAGCCATGCTAGAGTGTGTTCAGCTCCACTCATCTGTGTATTAGTATAGACAGAGGTGTGCACAGGAATTTTAAATGTGAATACTTCTTGAGTGGCACATGAAACACACACAAACGAAAGGTTTCATGTTACTTCCTCCCCATCCCCCCCCCCTCAGATTTTTCAGGATGCCTCTTAGGGAGATGCCCCACAGTGAGGAGGCAGTGGCTCCCCCTAGCAATGGCACTCTCTGTCCCCACAGTCTGGGCTGAGTTCCTACTTGCCCCACCCCTACAACTGCAGTCTGCTGCTTCCCTGCTGCTGGAGTCCTTTGCAGATCGCCCACTGAGGTGACTTCAGCAGCAGGAAAGGAAAAGTTGCAGCTGCAGGAGTGGGGGGAGGAGTTCAGCCAGCAGCCAGCTGCCCTGCTGCTTCATCCCGCCCAGGGCTGCAGGGACACATGGAGATTTTCCCATTTGCTTCCCTTGGTGCATGCCCCTGAGTCTAGATCAAAGTACTGGTTAGGTGTATAAGAGTGTATTGGATATTTAAACTTCATGAAAACTAATGGGACGTTATTTGCATTGTTTGCACTGATCTGTTCTTGTTAGAATGTAATAGCAAACATTGACACTGTGTACACCCTGGAACTGAATAACCCATTACCATCAACGAAATCATGTGAAATGATAATGATGGACTGTAACAGGAAATGCTAATTTCAAAGGAAGTGGCCATTATGAGCAGAGGGTTGGACTAGATGACCTCCTGAGGTCCCTTCCAACCCTAATCTGCTATGATTATGTGTGATGGTCAGAGGTCAAAAGACTAAGTGCATTCCCCCCTCACTGTCATAAAAAGAAAAGCCTATGTGGTAGAGACAGTGTCAGCTTGCTTTTTGTGTGAAAAACTCTATAAATGCGGATTCAAAGAAAGATTTTTTTCTCCGAACTGATTGGACTCTTACAGGGAAGTGTACCAGATGCAAATCGGAGATCCCCAGAGACAATCTGGAGACACTGAAAAGATTTTTTGGAAACTGGCAGTTTATTACATCAGTACCACTATTTGGAATTATAAACTGTGATCCACCTTTATGTATAATTTACCTACTTTAACCTCTCACTAATGCATTCTTTTTTCTTAGCTAATAAACCTTTAGTTACTTTACTATAGAATTGGCTGCCAGCATTGTCTTTGGTGTAAGATCCAGAGTACCAATTGATCTGGGGTAAGTGGCTGGTCTTTTGGGACTAGGGGAAACTTGATGTGATGTGGTTTTGGTTTAAGTGTTCATCATCCCAAAGCTCATGGCGAGATAGACTGGAGAGTCTAAGGGGGACTGTCTGTGACTCCATGTAAGACTGATATAATGATCCAGGAGCTCACATTTGTTCCTGGCTTGGTGAAATCTGATTACAGAACACATCATCAGCTTGAGGTAGTGGCTCTGTTTCTGACTGTCTGCTCTGAGGTAAGCACTCTCAGTTGTGAGCCAGTCCAGACAGTGTGACACTATAAAACAATTTTTTTAACAGTCTTCATGACACATGCACTGCTACATTTCTGTGCTATAAATGTATCAATAAAAAGCATCTGTGTGGAAAGACCTGAAAATAATATTGCACGTTTTATAATGTTTTCCATCCAAGGAGGTCAAAGGACTATATAAATATTGATTAGTAAAGCTTCGTAACACTGTTCAGAGCTGGGTATTAATCTAGCATTGCTCAAGGTCACATGACATGTCAGCAGCCGAGGCTCAGAGCATTCAAGCTCTTTTTAAAGGATTACATAAACACAGTCAAACTCATTTGCTAAGCTGGAGGAAGGGTGAATGCTTTTGACTACAAGTGAAAGGTCTGACTTGCTTTGTCTTAATCAGGGCCTCAGCATATTCAGATTTTGTGGCATAAATGGGACATAGCTGAATTCCAGCTCTGTTGACAAGTGGAACTCTGTCACATGCATTTGTTTTGATAGCCAGAGGTAATGTGTTTTTTATGGGTTTGGTAATATCTGTCATGTTCAGACTAAGAACACTTATAAGACTAGGATGACTGTCTTTTATCCTTTTATTAGAGTCTTAATCATTGAAAATCTTTAGTTTCCATAGATGCGCATGCATTCTCCATGCCCCTTCTCACTTTTACTGGATTAAAAACTCAGAAATCCACTACTCAAATCTTTTTACAGTTTTAATATATTAAGGAACTAAAGTTATAGACATGTGTATTGTGGTACACTTTTAATAGGAAATAAAATTTTTCAGGCGGAAAATATGACAATTTTCCTTTAGGGCAAAATGTAACTAGCTACTTGAGGTTTTGTAAGAGACAAAGGAAAAAATCCCTAAACTCTCCTACTGCAATGATGAGATTTTGAAGAATTCTGTGGAAAAATATCTCATTTTTGTAGGGGTAGGGCTGGTGATATTCACATGGAGATGCACTTCAGCCTACACTTCATTTCAATTGATCTGTTGACTTCTACAAGGGAGATAATGGATTAATATTAGCATGATTTTCCTACTGTGAGCAAAGCTGCCTGGCTGCACTGCATGATGACAATTAAATGCCATGAACAGAGAGTTCCTCCTTTTTGCCAATGACAGTCCTCTTATTTCCAGGGTAAGTGATTCTTACAAACATTATTGAGACAGTAAATCTTTTTTTTCTCCACAGTTGAAAAACACTTGGACAATATTAAGATGTAATATGTATTTCTGAGGACTATGTTCCAACTAAGGACCAAGGAACTAATATTGTTATTCTTTCCTCTGGGTCCTACACTTTATTTTCTCCCTCTGGCTCCAAGAAGGAACTGCCACATTTATAGCCCACGGTAGCTTAACGAATAGAAGGGCTAGCATGGAAGCATCCTTTCCTGCACCTCTGTTTGCCACTGTATGATTGCTACTGGAATATTGGGCCCAGTTCTGGTGTCCATAGTTAAGAAGGATGTTGATCAATTGGAGAAGGTTCAGAGAAAAGCCCTGAGAATGATTAAAGAATGGGAAAATGTGCCTTATAGTGATTAAAAACAACGAGAGCCCTGTAGCACCTTAAAGACTAACAAATTTCTGCAGGCATAAGCTTTCGTGGGCTGCAACCCACTTCGTCAGTGGGTTATGCCTGCTGAAATTTGTTAGTCTTTAGGTGCTACAGGACTCTCGTTGTTTTTGTTGTATACAGACTAAACACGGCTACCCCTCTGGAACTTACACTGATTGAAATCCCTGTGTCTATCAATTTAGCTTAACAAAGAGAAGGTTAAAGCATGACTTTGACCACAGTCTGTAAATACCTACATAGGGAACAAAATTTTAACCATAGACTCATCAATCTAGTAGACAAAGGTATAACAAGATCCAGTGGCTGGAGGTTGAAGCTGTATACATTCAGATTGGTAATAAGATGTAAATTATTAGCAGTGAGGGTAATTAACCATTGGAACAATTTACCAAAGGTTGTGTAGATTCTCCATTACTGGCCATTTTAAAATCAAGATTGGGTGCTCTTCTAAAAGATACGGTCTAGTTCAACAACCAGTTAATTCAGGGAAGTCATATGGCCTGTATTATGCAGGAGGTCAGACTAGGTGATCACAATGGTCCCTTCTGGCCTTATAATTTATGAACCTGTCCTCTGTAGACTGCCTATTTTCACAGAAGTGATGCACTCAATCTCTACCAGCTCTGAGCCTCAGGTTTCACACTTCCTTCTGAACCTGGTCTCCCAGATTGTTTTGCTATTAAAAATAAAAAAAAAGGAGAGAGGGGGAAAAAAGCCTACACAAGTAAATCTATCTGGCACAATAATGCAGTCCATACGGTCTGGGTAAATTATAGTAAGTAATAGAGACGGATTCTCATGTACAAGCATAATGCGGGCTTCAGCAAAAGTTATGCCTGAATAAAAGCTGTGGGAGTAGCCCATAATTTCACACATTATGCACACTGTAGTATAGTACTGAAAAGGCCTAATTCATTATTGCTGAAGAGTGTGTACTTATGAGAGACATTTGTTTGTTTTGTGGTACATGTAAATAACACAAAAATTACAGGGTAGACTTTAGCTACATGCAAGGAACCAAAGGATAATTCTTTAATAAAGGTAGGGATGAATTTGTCAAAACCCTCCTCCAACTATTGTTTTTGTTTTGTTTATTATGAAACGGTTATAAAACATCAAATATCTAGTGCAGGCCAAAATGAACAAGAATATTAAAAAATACCTCGCTCTCATGCTTTTCATCAGTAGATCTCAAAGTGCTTTAGAAAAGAGGTAAGTGGCATTATCTCCATTGTACAGATGAGGAAACTGATAATTCCTTTGTTTGTAATACCCAGTAGTAACACCAACAATAAGCTAAACTGCTACTTTAAAACTCATATGGAATAAATGACAATTAAAAAAATATCTATACACCAATAAAATTTCTTAAACCAGGTACCATTTCCAGACTTGATTAGGGCTGCAGGGTTGTCACGGTGATAAAAATGTGATTGATGTTGTGATTTCTCTCTTTGCCCATGACTTTTCTTTATGTCTGTGATTTTAATAGACTCACCCTGCAGCAGCAACTTATGTGGCTCCTGTTCCTGCTCTGGGCATTGTAACTCGTGCATGGGGTCAGGTTTGGCGGAGCTGCTTCTCTGACACAATAGGAGAAAGAGGTGGGCTAGCTAGGCCAAATTTGAGTGAGTGATGTTGAGAGCTGGTGCCTGGAGAAGCAGCACCGCTCCCTCAAATTGGGCTCAGACACGTCCACATTGCAATGGAAGGACAGCTGGGCTAAACCTGAATGGTGCTGCGACCCCATGTGCCAGATTGCAATGCCCAGATCAGGGGGTCAGGCCAAGCCCCATGAGACAGGAGCTGCTGCAACCTGCAAAATGAATATAAAGCACACTCGCTCTCCAGCTCCCTCCCCCAGCCCCTCCTGGGCCTCCCAACTCCCAGGAGCAAGACCCAACCCCTCTGGCTCTCCCTACTTAAAATGGTGCTTCTGTGATTTTATACACTATCCCCTCCTTAAACCTGTGACTTTTATTAAATTTGCCATGACTGCTTTGTGACTTCTGATTTTTAAATAAACGGCATGACAAATCTGCAACGCTAGGCTTGGTCAAGGATTGTGATAGGTCCTCTGGATTTAGGGGAAAATTCTGTTATTTCCCAGTAAGCAGTTACCTAGGCTCAGGGAGGGTATGTGATGTTTTCTCACCTGATTTGAAGTAGGTCAAATTGAAAGCTCAAACCCTCTGTGGAATTGTAATTAAGTATGAATATTAAAGGGCAAGAATAAATGATTTCAAAAAACAGTCATCCAGTGATTTATCAGATCTTCTATAGATACTACTTTGGTTTTTTTTTTTTTCTATGGGGAGGAAACTCTTTTGGGAACCTTAAATGTCACAAACGCAACAACCATAACAGAATGAAAAAATGAAATTGTGGTGCAACATATACTACAGCAAGCTAAGCAAATCAGCTTATCTTTGTAGAACATATGGATTGCAGATAGAATTCAATGAAACATGAATATTTCACTTAAACAGTACAAAGCCATTCTCTAGGTTGAAAATAAACAGGGGAGGGGGAGGAAGAATAAAAGAATATGTGCATATAAAAATTCCAGTTAGATCAAGTATCTCTCCTCTCTAGAGCAGATCGAAAAAGTGGGAAAATTGGAAGGTTCTCTTACCGGAAGTCTGTTAAGCAAAAAAAATTTGGGTTGCAATTACAAATATTGCCCTCCCACCTTCAGAAATGTTAGTTTAATGAAAAATGGGGCCAGAAGGAATTTCAGCAAATAATTAAAATATGCTCATTTACACTTAAAAATCATGAAGAGCAGGGTTTTGTTTTATCCATATAGCATTGGGAATGAGTATTACAATGTTACGACAGTGGTCACACTTCCATTTGGAAAAATTCTGTTTGGTTTAAGATATTTAGGATCATATTCTCTGTCTGGATATATTGGCATAGCTCCCTTGACAATAGCTCAGTAGAGAAGCTGATCTGTGTTCGCTATACTATTCTTAAAATGCGGGTGAGGGGTAGGGAGACCCAGTAGCTATTGATGATAGTTCCCAAATTAGTAGAGACTTAACTGCACCCCATGTACATGTGTTTCTAAAGACGAACTTGTATTGAAGTTGTAGATGTCAATAAAACTACACGAATTTACACTACACGAATTGAAGTTATGGCCCCAAGTCTACCTATGCCTTTGAAAAGCACCTATCCTAGTACAATAGGACCCAGAACTTGATTGGGGAATTTGAATACTACAGTAATATTAATAAAAATAAGGTCCTCGTAAGTGGAAATACTACCCCCATTGGCCAAAATATGAAAAACCTTAATTCTGATATTAAAATTAAGGAGGAAGGTAGCATTGCAGTTCGTTTCCACCAAGGTTTCGGGAGCTGTAGGATAAATAATCACAGGTTGAAAGATTATTTGTTCTGAAATGGTGAGTGTAAAAAGAAGTAATAAATAAATAAATAAATGAGTGGCTGTCTTTGAGAGATTCTACTGTCAGTACAGAAGAAGGAAGAGCACAAAAGTCTGGGAGACTCAGGCCTGAGAATACATCTAGCACTGCCAACACTACAGCTGCTAGTGTAACATGGCTAATTGAGCTGCTCCAGGCAACAGCAGAGTTTATTTGATTTAGTTTACTGTGTGGTATATTATTACCTGCAGTGCCTTGATTCTCACAGAAAGTGCTAGAAACATTTCAGCTTCTGTAAAAAGATGCTTTGTTTGATGAAAGCTACAGGGGTCATAGCAGTGGGCTCCATTTTGCATTAGGGACGCAAATCCTGAGCTTTGTGAAAACTATTCCTAACTGTGAATAACGTTTGTGAGGGTTATTTCATTTTATTTGTTTTTGCTGAGGATTTGGTCTTTCGTTTATTCCTATTTATCTTCCAAGAATTCTTTTAGAATGGTGGCCATTAACCCTGAAACAGGAAACCTGGATCTGGTATTACCCAGCTCTTATGGATGGAACCAGTCATTTCCTCCACCTCCCCTGTCCCCCCTGCCTGCTGCTGTCTCTGTACGTACACTCACTCACTCTCTTTCACTAGTGTTCTCATACTAGTTTCAATCTGGAGTAGCTCCACTGAAGCCAATGATCTACACTGGTGATAACTTGATTGAAAACTCCACTTAAAGTAGCTTGATTGAGTAACTTGATTAGGAACAAAGGTGCTTTTTTCATCCAGTCTAGACAAGGCCTAAGTAAAGAACAGTTACTTACCTTTGTAGCTGTTGTTCTTTGAGATGTGTTGCTCATGCCCATTCTCAAATAAGGTGTATGCGTGCCACATGCACCGGTGCTGGGAATTTTTTCCCTAGTGGCATCCATAGGGCCGACTCTAGCTCCCACTGTAGCGGTGCGCACATGCATTGGTACATTGGCGCTGCCGACTCTTTCTCCCTCTCAGTTCCTTCTTGCTGGAACTCTGACAGAGGGGAAGGAGGGTGGGTTGTGGAATGGACATAAGCAACATATCTCAAAGGACAACAGTTACAAAGGTAAGTAACTGTTCTTTCTTCGAGTGCTTGTTCCTGTCCATTCTCAGATTCGGTGACTTTCCAGCAGTATTTCTGGAGGTGAGCAGGAGTTCAAAGACATGCTGACTGTAGTACAGCCCTGCCAAAGCCAGTGGAGTCCCAGGTAATAGCTGCGTAATAGCATAATGGGCCATGAAGATGTGCACTGAAGACCAGCCCTACACATGTCCTGCATAGAGAAGTAAGCCAGGAAAGCTGCTGAGGAAGCCTATGAGCTTTTTCACGTCCTTGTTCTTTTAGGTAGAACTCATCTGATCCTGCCTGTCCCGTTCATTGGCTGTTGTTAGTTCCAACAATGCCAGAGAGGAGTGGGTGTAGAACTACTCAAAGCCTTTCACAGGAACATATTTCTTTTCTGCCCACTTTGATGTTGGCAGCAGAGAGGCTGGGGTCTGCCACAGGGTCTTTGCCAGCTCTGCCACACCCTCATGGACCAGGAGGACCACCCTGGATATGGCTGCCGTTGTCAGGATGCCAAACAGGTCATTCACGGGTTCTCTTAGTTCTTCCACCTTGAGCCCTAGGTTGGAAGCCACCCATTTGAGGCTCTCACATCATCTAGCAGGATGACCATTGATGGTCCTACCATTGCCTTGTGGGGGAAGGAGGAAGAGATTGGCAAAGGTTGAGGGTCCAGGTCTTCCACCCTTGCCGGGATAACCCCTTTTGCCTCCGGTCTCTTCTCCTGGTCTGATTCGGCATCCAGGAATGGTGCTGGGCGAGTTTCCACTGCTGTCCTTGGTATCAGACATGGAACCCCACAGGTTCCAAAACTGCCATGGAACAGCCCATTGGCCTTGTGGCCATGCTCCCACTGGGGGCACCATGGGGAAATCTGCAGCTGTGGCAGTGAACCGGCCCTTCTGCAGGATCACCTTTCCCATCTCTGAGTCTGAGCTGCTTCTCGACAACCATGGGGGAGTCAATGCCAATGGCCCTTCCATCCCGAAGAGGGAATGCAGATGCTGTGGTGTTGGAGAGTGGTGCCGGGAGCTCAAATGCCTCACTTTCCACAACCAGCTCTTGTCCTTCAGCTTCCTGGTGATTGGGGTTGTGAAGCCAGGGATCTTTGCTGGTACTTTGAAGGCCGGTGCCGAGTCTTGGGGGACCGACAGCACTCTGGGAATCTGTGCCTCCCCTCCATAGCCCAGTGCCAGGAAACTGGCAGCTCAAGACTCATTATTTCAAGTGCCGTTCCTCATGCTGGTGCTGTGGGTCTGGAGAATGCTCATGGGCCGGAGAACAGTGGTTAGCATCAGGGAGTGTTGCAGGGGTCTCACCGCCAGTTTCCCTGTTGAAGGCACTGAAGACAATGACAATGGTGCCTAGTCCCAGTGCAGGGGTCTTCCCTCTTCGGGTGTCTGCGGTGCCGATAAAGCCAATAGGTTTTTCATGGCTTGGAAGGCTTGTGGCCTGGGGACTACCAGATGATGTGGTGCCTTGCCACGCCCAGGAGTCAGCAGTGAATCTGGGTTAGGGCTCAGAACCCGGGTGGCTGACCCTCCAGGAGCTTTTAGGGACTAGAGGTCCAACTTGTGTCTCACTTGGTCTCCTGTGCCCTTTCCGTCCCTCTTTGGTCCTGGCAAATTCTCCCATTCTGTCTGCATCTTTTTCACATTCTTTTTTGGCACTGGAGATACTGATTGGTGACAAGATGCCACCGCTGCCAGGGGGGCACTCTGTACCGAGGTTGATGTGCTTGGTCCCTAGTCCAACCAGGTGACCTCCAATGCCAGTCAAAGTGCAGTCTACATCAAGATAACCTTTAGCCAAATATCCCCGTCCTTTTTGGTATGGGGCTGGAATCCCTTGCAAATTCTGCAATTTTTCCACATGTGGGCCTCTCCTAGGCACTTGAGACAACTCTGGTGTGGGTCGATGACTGGCATCGGCTTTTTACACGAAGTTCACGATTTGAACCCAGAGGCCAGGGCATGCTGTCTCTGGGTGACTAAATTTAACTAATTCTAAAAACTTATTTAACAGCGAAATACTAGGACTATATTCACAAAGACAACTGAACCACTAGGTTGACAGAAAGAACTTGAGAATCAAGAGAGCACCATCATAGGTGGTAAGAAGGAATGGAGGTGGGGGAGGGGGAAGGGCACTATATACTGGTGCACGTGTGTGCCATTGCAGGAGGTACTAGAGCCGGCCCTACGGATACCACTAGGGGAAAAATTTCCGGCACCAGTGCATGTGGCGCACACATACCTTATTTGAGAATGGACATGAGCAAGCACTTGAAGAAGAACATCGTTTAGACTTGGTAGTCTAGTGGGATTGTTGGATGTTGCTGGAATGCACTGCAACTCAGGGCTCATTTACACACAGAGTTGCACCACTTTAAACTAAGAAGTGGTTTAAAATCAATTTAGTTAAGCTGATGCAAAAGGGTAATTGAAAATGATACTTAATTTTTTAAAATTGTTATTTCAGTTTAGCTTAAGTCACTTAGAAAGAAGTTTAATTTAAACTGAAATAACCACTCTGAAACCAAAATAAGTATCCACCCAGGGGTTTATACCAGTTTAAGTAAAAAGGT
Source organism: Mesoclemmys tuberculata (assembly GCA_007922155.1). Classification (NCBI taxonomy): domain Eukaryota; kingdom Metazoa; phylum Chordata; order Testudines; family Chelidae; genus Mesoclemmys; species Mesoclemmys tuberculata. The sequence continues at coordinate 50,927,981 of ML675616.1, forward strand.
GCAAATTTGTGCATAGACAAAGTCTCAGTCATTGACCAATTTTTGATGCAGCAAAAATGTCTGATGACAACCTAACTGTACACAGTCAAACTGAATTTTTAAGTCTTACCCACTAAAAGATTAACAGAAAGATTAAATGGGAAAATATTTATTTCCTGTCAATGTAAATTACTCTACAAAAAAATACAAAAAATAAGACGTTTGTACAGAGAAAAAGTATATATCACATTCATCAGAATATAATACAGGAATTTACAGCTTAATAATTAGTTTATATTAGAACTATCCGTTAAATAAAGACAGGAAAATATAATCTTGCTTACAATATAAGACCTTTACAGAAACTTCAGGATGATATTTAATTTCACATTTCCAGAATCAAATCTTTGAAGTGTTTATATTCCATTTTTGTGATGGACCATTTTTATACCTTCATGTCAATCCCACCTTCCAAAGATCTTTACATTAGGAATGTGGAAAGGGGAATTTTTTTTTTAAATCAATCAACTGGATCTTACAAATGAACTGATACACTTATACAAACATAGAAGAAACACAGAGAATTCTTTTAGCTATGTGTATTTTTAAATGATTCAATCATTTTTCACCAGAAAGGTGAAAAAAAATTCAGTGAGGTCTACACTGTTGAACCATAAATGAAATGCATATTCTGCCTGCTTAGAAAATGACATCTACTAATGCTAGCTTTTCCAGCACCTTGGAAAATATCAGCTGTTTTAAAATTTAAGATGAATAATTAGTTATCCCACCCTGTTCTTTTACATGCATCTGGCAACAGCGTAACTTTCTACCATAAGTGAGGCCAATTTTTACATAAGGAAATACTTGGGGCCAGATTGTGCCCCAAGATCACTCCCAGCCACCCGGTAAAGGGCCAGCCACAACTGCAGCCACTCTCCTTCACTGAGGTGTGCAAAAGTGGTGTAGGAGGGGCCAGTGGGTTTAGCTATCCACATAGAGACATGCATTCTACATTCCCATTAGGGACAGAATATCAGCCATGCTTCCTCTTTGCATCCCACCAGAGCATACGGGTGGGTTCAGTATGCCTGTATGGGCCACCATGCAAAACTGCAGCTATGCCACAGTTTAGCCCTATGACGGTTTTTTTCTAAGAAGAGCCTTAGTGAATTACTGTACAGTGATGTTATCATTAGGAGTCTTCAACATTTAATTATGAAAAGAATCCATACTCAGGTGGAAGTTGCTAAATAGGTATCACAGAGGTGTTTCCCTGTATTACTGGCCTCAAATTAGAATGTTCTTGCCCGGGATTAAGAATAGCGATGTTTGCAGTGGAGACAATAGTTTTCGTTGTCCTGCTCGATAAGTGTCAGAAAATGGGAAGGTGTGTGGATTATTTCTCCCCATTTTGGATGATTGTTTGTTCTGGGAGGCTGGAGGAAGGCTAAAGTGCAAAGAAGATTGGTGATGGATGTAGCATCAGAACCTAAATAGAGTAAAGCCCTGATTCAGCAAAGCACTTAAGCGTGTTCTTCACTTTCAGCTTGGCTGATTTTGGACCTTTGTTAACAACTGGGTTGTGACTAGGCATGGGGTGGGAAATAACTAGACATAGTTATTGTTACTTATATGTACAGACTTGATTTAGACTAAGCCCTGTTAGATTGCAGGAGATGGTGGAGGAGGGCACAAACAAGCCTTTCCCATAAAACTTGTACCCTGACCACAGGGAGGGCAATGTGAATCTAATGCTGTTGCTAGACTCCCAGAGGGAATGTCAGACTCATCTGAGATCATCTGGCCCTTGTGGGAGGGGCTCATTCTGTATTCTTTGAAAAGGTGGTGGAGAGCCTGGAGATTTTGTGCCAGTGGAATAGTCTCTCTCTCTACCTTACTGAAAGCTAGATTTAAAAGTTTGGCTGGATCGAGCCCATTATGCATCAAAGGCATAATTTAGCTCTTTATTTGTGGTTGGAGAGATTAACACAGTATTAGAAAAAGGGAGAATACAGCGGATGGACGATTCTGTCACAGATTCAGCTGGGATTTACTTATCACGTGAGCAGGGGTGTTGGAGTTAGCATGGTTTAATCACAACTCCTCAATCTGGGCATTGTGCAATCTCCAGAGACTTGATGGTGGGATGTATTTGTATATACGAGAGGATAAAGTTCTCTTGTTTCTGCAAAGGGGTGATACCTACTGTATGTTGGGTCCCCTCAGATACAGGGTGGCTCATTGTGTTGAATGAGCGTTGGATCAATGATATTGATATTATAACTCATGATCTTCGGCTAGACAGGCATGGGTTACAGGTGGGCTGCTCTTGTTGTATTGTAATTATTCAAGTAAACTGAAGCTATAAGCTTTCTTTAAAAATGTTCCTTTCTATTAAAGCTGCCTCCATTTAATTGACTCCAAGACTGAGATGTGGAAATAAGAGGCCTCACCCAGAGAGTTAATAGTGCAACGTGGTTAAGAAAGATACTTAATCCCAGTTTTTTAGATGTAGAATTGCACATCTGTCTATTTTAAAGCAGGGACTAAAATATGAACAGTTAACATTTACAACAAATGTCTGAGGCTTAGAACTACATTCACTCTCTGTGATAGCAGGCTGACATTTTGGGTCTGACTCTGCAGATTCTTATGCAATCCTAGTAGGATATAAACCCCCCAGGAGAAAGGGTGCAGTCAGTTTCCCTTTTACTAAAACATGGCTTGGAGTTACATATGGTTAATTCAGCATATTGTCTAACCAAGTATTGTGTCATAAACAGGCACGTGAGCACACAGTCAAATATTCTTTTAGATATCCAGCTGTCTGGATGCACAGTGGCAGCAATGTGTTTTGCTTTTCAATCTATTTTGGATTTAACTCGATTAGCGCTTTTATAAAAATTCAAATGCACTCCCATGCTAGTAACATAAGTAAATTAAACCTGTATTTTAAGATATAATTTGTTTGTGCAATGCCATATCCAGTAAGTACAGACTTTTTCTAGCAATACTCAGTTACCAAAAATAGCCCAAATACTTCCTCTTTACCTTTACCTCTGGTTTTCCCCTTCTGACTTATCATTTTGTATTCAAGCCTCTGTTTCAGTCACTGTGCTCCTCCTTGTACAGTACAGAGTATGTCCATGTACATATGGCATACCATGACTAAATCATGTGCCTTACTTCAGTCTTCTTTCTAATCAAAAGATCCTCAAGCAACAGAGAGCTTCTTAAAGGGTCACATCTTCCTCATTAAGGTCAATGACAAAAGTACCATTAACTTCAGTGGAAACAGGATTGGTCCCATAGTTATTTACTACTAGATACTATATGTAGCACTACTGATTGTGCTTTCAAGTATTAAAAAATACAGATAGCAGATGTACAGAAAGGACACTACAAGCCTGATCTTAGACATGAGCAATATTTTAATTTTATGTAGTACAAAGTAAAAAACTATCGCTATTTCATATCTACAACCTCATTATTCAGTCTCTACAATAGAATTTAAATCTTCATGTATCTATTTGCTTCCTTGAACATCTGAAACCAAAATCATTCACAGCGTTCCAATTCCTTCTCTTTTCCTCCTACCTGTACATCACAGCAACACTGTTTCATATTTTAATTTGTTTTATAGATAGGTGGTTGTCAAACAATTAGATACATCCTAATTTTTGCAAATCAGCTGTGTTATTTTTGGCTATCATGGGCCAAAATCAATCTAGCATAAACAGGTGCCACTCCAGGGAAGCCATAAAAGTAGTAAATTATTATTAAAATTAGAGCCAAGGGAACAAAGTCCAACCACTTACATCATTTGACTGACCCCTTGATTCTAATTTTGGTCATTCTTTACCATTTAGTGTACTCTTTGAAGATGCAGTGGGCCAGCATCTGTCAAAGTTACATAGTATAGTACCATAACTCTGAAGAGAACTGTTCATTTCAATGAGACTTCTCAGAGTTAGGTACTACTCGGGATGAGTAAGGGTGGCAAAGTCTAGCCCAATTAAAATGTAAGTAAACTAGAAAAGAATGAATGTTAAAACCCTGTGTATGTTTTTATATTGTTATTTTAAGGACTACAGTACAGTGTACTACCTAGTAATTAACTCCAAATTGTTTTGGGAAACAAGCTGCAAGAAAGACGAGAGGTTCAAAATAAGTGCCATATCCTATAGGCTAATGACTAAAGCTGTGTCTACACTGCTGTGCCAGAGTATGATTGCAGGTCATGTAGACATAACCAAGTTAGCTATGATCTAGTCAAATCAGGTACCAGGGGTAATTACTGGGTAATTACTCATGTGGTTAACCCGCATTGAAGCGCATGTGGAAAGCTAGCTCAGATATGTCTACACACGCAATAGTCACACACCATGATTGCAGTGTAGATGTGCCCATTGAGTTGAGGGCCCAAATGTAATAGATGATTCTCTAATACCAATCTTTAAAAGCAAATTTCCTGATAATACACAGCAAAAAAAGCAACCCAAAATTAGACAAAAGGGGGAAAAAATCCCTTGCTAAACAGTGGGCCCCGTCTTGCTCTCAATGATGTTAATGGATCAGTTTTGTCACTGATCTCAAAGGGAGTTGAACTGCTTGAGTAAACAATGCAGGCCAGGATCCCAAGTTCACAATACATGACTAATCTGCTCACCTTACTTTCGTGAGCAATCCCATGAATTTAATTATAAGAGAAGTGAGCAAGAGTCCCCCTCTTCCCCGATTTAGTTAAATGTAAAGGTAAATGGATTTTCAATGCCTAGCAATAAAAATCACTACCCAAAATGATTAAGATACCATACAAACACTCTGGCTTGTGTAACTTCATTTATTCCTTTACATCCTGAATGCTTAGAGGATAGAAAGAGGTTTGATAAGGGCTGTTTGTCAGCTTTGGAGGCACATTGACTGCAGTTCTGTTCCTGACACTCAAATTTACACCCAGCTCTAGATATTTAAGACACTGATTCTTATAAACACACATGGAAAAGACAGTATCATCTACCACAAACATGTTCCTCCACAGCTGATATCTAGAACACACACAGCAAAGTGTCCCCCGCTTTCACGTTAACATTTGGGTACGTCTTCACTGCAAAGTTCACTTGGGTGATCCGTGCCCAGGTCTGAGCCTAGCACAGGAGTGGGCAGCCACGCTCCAAAGCCATGCCCGAGTTACTGGGTACATCTACATAAAAAAGAAACCAACCCAAAATCTGAGGCAGTGAGTCTCAGAACCTGGGTCAACTGAGTTGGGCTTGCAGGGACTCAGGCTGAGGCTAAAAGTAGCAATGTAGACGTTCCACAGGGGGTGGAGCCTGGCTTCTGAGACCCAGCGAGAGGAGAAGAGTATTGGAGCCCGGGCTCCAATTTGCGTGGGAGTGTCTACACCGTGCACATTGTCATTTTTAGCCCCGTAACACAAGCCTGAATCAGCTGACCTATGCTCTGGGACTCACTGCCATGGGCTTTGGGTTCTTTTTTTTCTTTTAAGTGTAGACGTACCCACTGCTTCCTCATTGGTGCTGCACTCACCTGTTCATGTCACTAGGACAGGTGTGGGAACATCCCATGGTTCTGTGTGCTGTAGTAAGATGAGCTGCTGCTCTATGATTCTTCCCTAGTGAACTGTGAGAGAACTTGTCTGTCCTTCTGCACACACTTGTGGGGAGGCATTAGTGGACTGCCAGCACTCGAGTGGGGATTTAGCCTGCATCCTCATTGCAAAGTGGCTGGGCTACTAGCCTCAGTGAAAGCACATTTTGCCTTTAGCCTGCAGCCCCAGACAAGCCAGCTAGCCTGGGCTGATGGCACCACTACACTCAGGTGAGAGGTTCTTGTGTAGACAGGAGGGGGGTTGGGGCAACAGCCAGGTAAGAGCCTGATTTAACTCTGCAGTGAAGATATATGCTTTGATGCTAACCTGCGTGCTGTTGCTGCATGTTCTCCCATTCATAGACAGAGTAAGTGGACCTGTTCTCGAAAACTACTGATGCTGCGTTTTTGCCACATTTTATTTATATTTTCCAGATGGATGCTACAGGCAAGGATGGTGTTGAGACTGCACTGCACCACAGAAATACAGGCAGCAAACTAAGATGATGGCATGAAAGGCGTATCTGAGAACACCGAGTTGACAGAATCAGAGTCCGATTTTGTTCGGGTAGTTTTCAAGATGCTCTCTGCTATGATAGTCTCTTTGGGAAACAGTCTCACTTTCCCATTCTGTCCCTGTTTTGGCTCATTCACAGGCTCAAGGAACACCACTCTTTTACCACTGCTGGATTTCTTCTCATCAGCTGGAGGATCCTGAGTGGGAGTGGAGTTTAGGATGGAGGAATGGGCACTGCTTTGGGGCAGCTTCCTTTTTCTTCTCCTTGTCTTACATTGACAAGGACATGGGGTCAGATACAGATAAAGCAGTACTAAAATAATACTGGCTACGCAGGCAGCAAGGGTGGTGAAAGCAGTGTTAAATGCTTCATGAGCATGGGATCGGTTCACTGTGAAATTGCTCACATTAATTCTAACCTCTATGGTTTCATTTAACAATCTTCTCTTATTTATTGCAATGCATGAATACAACCCGGAATCCTCCAGCTGTGGATTTATTATCTCCAGACTTCCATTGTGAAACACCTTAAAATTGTCAGTCTCCTTATCTGGCTCCAGTAATCTATTGTATGGGCTAACCCAGATGAAATGTGTGCCCGCATCACTAATTTTGCTGTCACAGTGTACAATCAGCCTTTCTCCGACTTGGGCCTCATGAATAAACCCAAAGGCATGGAATGACACGTTGATGGTGCTTTCAGAGCAATTCAGAAAGTTGTCGTGCAATAAAAGCAGTTTATTGGAACCTTTTGGGTCAGATCGTAATACACAGGCATACTCATTTTTGAAATCCACCACTGAGTTGAAGTGTCTGTGATACCAAAAGATTAGCATGGAGTATAGAGTGCAGTCACAGTAAAACGGATTGCCATGAACATAAATTCCACTGAGTTGTTTGGCCGGCACTAAACTTACTCGTTGAATGGGTATTGACTGGATGTGGTTATAGGAAATGTCTAATAATACAAGTTCTGAAAGCTTGTGTTTTCCAATATACAAGTCCAATGGGAAGTGAGACAGTGAGTTACAGCATAAGTACAGCTTCTGCAATTTGTATAACCCTCCAAACGCAGCCGAATCTATCTGTGTTATCTGATTGTTGTACAGCAGGAGGACTTCCAGTACCCTCAGCTCCTGAAATAAAGGGCTTCCCAGTGTCTTCAGGTTGTTGGATGACAAATCTAGGTACTTTAAATTTGGAGTTGTGGAAAAACTTCCCGAGATAATACTGTTAATGCTATTATGATTGATTATTAAAGTGTTCAGTTTGTCAAAAAGCATTGGGACCCATTCAGGTTCCAAAAATCCAATCCTGTTATAACTCAGATCCAGTCTTTTTATGAATCTGAAGAGAGATCCTGGCACCCTAGAGAGGTTCTTATTGGTGCAGCTTACGATGTCACTAGCACAGATGCAGGCTGTAGGGCACAAGCCAGAGGCACTGCCGCATACACTTACTGTGAAGACCAAAAGGCATAGCAGTCCTTTGCAGTTCAGTTTAAGAATACCAAGTCGAGTAGAAATTGTCTGGCAGCTTAAAGACATTATGGCTCTCTCTTAGCCGTCTCCCAGTTCTCCTTGCCACAGGTCATACGTGTAGTTAGCCTTGCACTAATCACTGTTAACAGAGGAATACAGAATGTTAACATTTAAACAGAGGCTGTGAATCTTAGTTTCCTATGCAGACCTTTGGAACAAATGCAGTTTTTAGTGACTGAATCCTTCCCACTTTTAGATTTCAGATCCATTTCTTCCTAGGCCATGATTTGTCAAATTTTTCGCATCACAGTTAGTTTTTGAACTCATCTGCAAATTCTCATGTTTTATAGAAAAGTTTAGCACCTCTGTGCTTTGGAGCAGAAACGTGAAACTGGGGAGGGCAGTCACCCTACTGCCAAGGAGATGCCTTATGCCATCTCCATGAAAATGCATCCCAAGTTTGGCCAAACTGAGCATATGCAAATGGAGATTTTTTTCAGTACACGTGCTAGAGTTTAGCAGCTAACTTATTCCAAGATTCTATCTGCGCTGAGCATCCTGCCTTCTCTCAGAGCTGGCAAGCAGGCCAGTGCCTGTACAGTATCCCCACATACCAATGCCACCTGCCTGGCTGCAGGATCTGAGCAAGACTTTCTCAGCAACTGCTGCTGCAGACCACAAGAACTGAGAGCAGGGAGACTATCCCTCCTGCGCCCTCAGTGGTCCCCTTCTGGCACCACCAGGCAGCATGGAGGCAAAGGAGGAAACTGCCTGCCTTGAAGACGGAGGAGTAAGGAAGGGGGGAGATGAGGGGAAAAAGATGCAGGGCAGGAGGAAAGAAATTGAGGGGGAAGAGGGATTAGGAACCTGATGGGGCTGGAGGGTTGCAAACAGGAGTGGGTGTGGGGCGGGAGAAGATGGAGGGATGAAGGGAACAGAGAGACGGGGAAAGAACAGGAACCATGGTGGGTGCACAGGAAAGGTTAGGAGTGGGAGGCAATATGGGCAGGAGCAAGGAAGATCACAGAAAGGGGGAGAAGAGCAGAAGAGAAGGAGGAGGAAGGGCAGGAGCCATGGAGAGGCAGTGTAAATGGAGGAATACAGCCAGAACTAAGGAGAGGGGAGACCAGGGACAACAGCAGGAATGAGAATGGGAGCAGGGGCAGGAGCAAGGCAGGGGAGCTGGGCTGGAGCTGGGAGAGGTGGCAGCAGAGGAAAGGACAGGGGTAGGAACTAGGCAGGGGGAAATAGGAGCAGGGGAGAAGGAGAGCCTTTGGAGGACAGGGGCACAAGGGTCTCTAAGCAGAACACAATTCCCTATAGAACTTGGAATGTAACCCCTTATTTCTGAGTCTCCATATTCCTTTGCTGTCTGGCAAATAGCTGTGAAATGCACTGACTCTGCCTGCCTGTCTGTAACCCCCCCGCCCCCCACTCCCCTGAGGCAGGTACACAGAGAAAAGAACAGCTGTCTACCACTACTGTTACTCCCTTAGCTCAAGTGATAGATGTCTGCGCTGCGTATCTAAAGATCCCCGCCCTGCTGGTGAGCCATGTGGCGAGAGGCATCAGTGGTTCCACGAGATAAAATTTTTGTTTCTATTTTAAAAATTTTGAAACCTTAGAAAATTACATCCCAAAAGCAACATTAAAAGAACGGTAAGGTTGGAAGGCAAGCACTTATAAGCTAGGAAGCAGCAGAAGTAATGTTGCCTGTGCAATCTCAGTTTAGACACCTCACTCATATGCATTATGATACAGTTTAGTTACATGATCACATACTTTTCCCCCCTCATTCATTACACAAGATGGAGGGAGTTAATGAGGACGGAGCGGTGAAGGAGGCTGTTGTCTGCAGGAACCCTGCCGTTGTTGCAGAAATTGGTACGTGTGTAGTGAATAATGCAATGGAGTGCAGGAAGAGAAAGGATGGCCTCATGGTTAAGGCAGTTAAATGTTGTCCTGGAAAGTTTTCTATCCCTGCCTGTGCGACACATGACCTATGGGATGCCAGGCACATTATGTAAACCAAAATTTTTACAGGTGGGCTCCGTGTGTTCTTCATTTTCTGGATACCAAGACGGGGTCTGAGTTGCAGAAGTGCTGAGCGCTCAGAACTGCACTGAGGTCAGGGGAGCTCTGCTCTGGATATATAAACTATTAGAGAAAAATGAGTACTCTGGAAAATTAAGCCCCAGGCTTCTCAAATTGAGCATCCAAAATCAATGGACACTTTTGGCTTTACTCCAGTCCCTATATGTAAAATGGAGATGATAATACAACCTTCAGCTCAGGGGGGTGTTAGGAAGACAAACTCCTTAGTGTTAGTAAAGAACGAAGACACTATAAACAGCAGCCTACAAAAGTCCATGAGGAAATAAATAAATAATTTTGTATTCAATGCAGGGTTTGGATGGTGTGGAGTAAATAACACATGAAGCCACACATTGAATGATGAGGATAAAAAGGAATATTCAGTAGTTGCTCATTCAGTGAGCACCTTCCTGAACGTACATCCGAGGAGTCAGGGATGCCGTGGAAAAAGTAGTATGTGATCATGTAATTAAAGACTGTAAGGCTGCAATGGATTGCATTTCCTAACTTTTGAGAGGTTGGCTTTGCAATCTTTGTAGCCTTAACATTCTTTTTACATAGTGGGGTTTTGTTTTGTTTTTTTAATTGTAATACCACTGGAAAATACTACTTTTAAAAATAATTCCCATCTGGAATATAACTGGAATCCCTGAAATATTAAGTTGGAGGCAATTTATTCTGTTTCGGAACAATAAGCCACACGGACTTCTGTGGTGCTTCTAACACTATTCATGGCTGTCTCACAAGACAATTTTAATTTCAGTGCTAAGATACTTTACAAATGATATTGTATGTGGAAAACATCTGCTAATATTTGTCAGACAACAGCCGATTTGTAACATAACTGTTTCATGATAAACTTGGATATGTAGTTTAGTAGGAAAAAATTAATGTTTTTTTATTTATGGTCATAATGAAGAATGCATGTGGACTTCCATTTGAGGATAACCAACATGTGGTGTTAAAGTGTCCTGTGTTTATAAGTTGAGTTTGTTGATTTTAAATATAGTATATAGAGAGAAGGTGGCTGTGTTATGATAAAATACACAATTCTGTGTACTTGATCGGAAATAGGGGCCATATTGTCAGCTGGCCTGAACAGCGCCTTTCATTTCAATGGAGCTATTTACAGCAGCCAAGGATCTGGCTCAGTCTTAGATTTTTGGTCTGGCTGTCACACTTAGCACAGGGGGTTCTAATTAGGAGTGTCGCTTTCAGCGTTACTGTAATTCTAAATAAATAATCACACACACAAAAATTACAGACAAGGAACATGGTTATGGTTTCAGAGTTAAGCATTCAAAAGTTAGAAAATGCCAGCATTAAAGTTGCCTGTCTCAGTCTTTTCTTCCTCCTGCTCCGTCCTTGCCCACCCCATCCCAGTTCCACCCCTCCCAGCTCCTCATACTATCAGTCTCTCTCTCTCTCCCACCCACCACTGGCCTCCAGTCGTCCCCTACCCCCACCCATGTTCCCTTTCTTTCTTAGCTCCCAATCCCATCCTCATCTGAGTTTGACTCCCAGCCTAATCCCATCTGTACCAATAGTAAAGCACAATACTATCTGAAATGAAATGCCGATGGGAAGGCTAAAGTCCTAACATTAGGTTCTTCATTGGATTTCTCTTTGGATTAAATTTAATAAGCCTTTTCTCACAAACAAGATATCATGATTTGATTGTTGAAAATAGACATGTATTATTTTAAAATAAGCCTACTTGTATGAAGTACAAATATTATTTAAAAATCCTATCTTTATGGATCCTGCATGTGCATATGGCTAGAGCCATCTATGAGGAATAGTCCCTTTAGAGTAGCAAAAATATTTAAAACCCAGTCTTTCCAAAGGTTCCACATTGGTCCTTTTGAAGAATCAAGCCCCAAATGTTTTGACTAATCTTAGCAAATTGATCATTCTTTACCTAGGGCTCCAGTCATGTGTAATGTCACATACACTTGCATTCAGAAGATATTGGTAATGGGGAAACTTCTGTGGTTTGTGCCAGCCACCTCCTAGCTTCCCTTTCTCCACGTCTGTGCCTTTCATAGAACGCTGCAAGTAACTCTTTTTTTGTTTGTTTCCTTCAAACAAATGGTGTTGGTAGGAATATATATATATATAAAAAACAAGAGCCTGTCTGAATGTGTTTAACCTTTTGGGGCAGGAAAGACACTCACTGATTTGGCTCTCCAGTGAGCAGCTGCAGTCAGCAGTTTTGGATTATCCAGGCATCATGTGCACCAGGGCAAGTGACATGATGGGTTGGTGAGAGGAGACTTCTACTGAGCTACAGCAGGCTGATGCCTACTGGGTTACATGCTTGAAATGGATTGGGCTGCACTTGCTGGATCCATAAAGGTGGCAAAATCATCTTTGCATTAAGCTGATCCTGAGGTCAGCTTGATGACCAGGTCAGCCCCCAGCGCAGCCTCCAGCCTGCACCTAACTGCAAGATGTGGTGGCAGAGAGCCAGTTGTGGCAATAGTGATGCAAAGCAGAAGCTTTGTCTTCACTGCTTTAAAAAAAAAAAAAAAGCTTGGATAAATAATATGCATGAGCTATCCCACTCTATGACAAAGGAGACTTTAGTTCTACTTCAGAAGTAGCCAGCGAGGTCAGCACTAGGGTTGATCTCATCTAGTTTACTGCACAGCGAAAGTAAAGTGCCTTGTCACCACCATACAGAGGGACAGCTCGCATGCATTAGTTACTCCACAGTACAAACGTGCCTTTTTAGGGAAGACAAGGCTTTCATGTGGTTGAAGATCTGAGCCATTAAGATCTTATTGGAGTTAGACGAGGGATTATTTGGCCCAATATTCTTACCCAGAGTGCCACCCCATGCATGGCAGCAGATCACAAGGGGACTGTAAGTAAAGCCATCTTTTCCTCATCTTTATGCATACTGCTTGGGGTGTTCCTTGAGACAGAGTTTCCCCAAAGTTTTTTCTACTAAAGATGGCTCATTTGGTTTACATGAACTAACTGCCTGAGAGAGGGGTAAACAGCAGGGCGGGGGTGCCAGAGAGCCTGGATTGGGTTAGGTACAGCAACATCAGCAATTTTATGTACAGGAAGTCAATCTTTGCAGCTCTTCTCACTTTCTGGGAGTGCAAAAAATGCTGATACACAGCGTAAACCATGGAAAGTAGTTTTAGGAATCCTCTTTTGCTGGTGCAATTTTACTCAAGGTTGCCTGTAATACAAACCCTGCTACTATAATTGCCAAGCAAATCATCAAATTAATGGATGCCTTTCCCTGTGGTAAACTGTGGCCCACTGGTAGTGATGTCAGATTTCTGTCAGCCTCCAGCAGTGACATTTTCTGCAAAATATAGCCCAGTTTAGGATTCTCAGTGTCTCCACAGGCTTTTTTGATCATTTAAATGAAACTTTAGGGAAAATGTTCATTTTTTATTCAAACATGTTTTAAAGAACCCACCCCCTCTATTTTTTTTTAACTGCAGCGCTCTTTTATGTGGTGTCTCTTTAACATCCTCCTACAGCTAAACTTTACTATGTAACCAAGCTCTAAGGTTGCTCCAGGGAAGCAGCAATATCAGGATTGAGAGGCTGGGAGGGGTGATTTGAACTGACAGGATCCTGCTCTGTAATAGGCTCTGTTTACAATATGAAAAATGCATGGATTAAGGATTCTCAAAATAGCATTGTTTAATTTCCTTGTTCCTTGTCACTTCTGTTACTTAAAGGGCCAAAGCATAGTGTTTAATTTAAAAGCCTTCCTAAAATATTTACAGTAGAGGAGTTTGGGTGGAAAATGGTTACCCTCATGCACATGGAAGTTTTATAATTAACACACCTTATGAAGCTAACATATCCCAGCAGCACATACAGAGGTGGTGGCTTCAAACCTCACTGAGGAATTAGAGGGGATCACCACAGTTTAGATTTAAGAAGGCCCCTAATGTTGACATTTTTTCACTCCGCGGGGAATAACTGTCACTTTCTCCTCTCCTAGCTTTTGACCTTCCTTCTCCTTGTCCCTATTCATTTTTCTCACTTTGTAGCGATGCTTAAACCTACCGCAATTTAAGGTCTCTCTCCCCTCCTTTCCTTCCATCTCTACCTTATTTTATACCCTTTCTCTTCCTGATTACAGACCCCAGAGGGGCAATGGGGAAACCAAATCGGGGCCTGTGCACGGTCCCCCTGAAGCCCTACTGCCCACTTTGCCCCCCATGGCTGAGCTCTGCTTCTTCCCCTATATTTGCTCCTCTCCTCCATCCCCCTCCCCTCATTTTCGCGTCTCTGTGCCTTCCTCCGAGTCTTTTCTCCCTACCCCGCCCCACTGTTGCCCCTCTGTCCCCCTCCATTCATGCCCCTCGCTTTGCTCGGGCCGCGGACTCGCCTGGTAGCGAGGGGAGCGCCTCCGTGTCCGCGGGCAGGCTCACAGCTCCGGGGCGTGCTCCTGACCGGGGAGCGAAGCCAGGCGCCGCTCCGGGGCCGTCTGCTAACTCCAGCGGAGCCCGCCAGGAGCCCCGCACGCCGCTCAACGCCGCCTCTGCGCGACCGCCCCCTGCCTCGCAAGGCACGGCCACGGGGGCCCGGCAAGGTCCCGTTTCCCCTGCAGCAAAGCGGGGCCGGGGTGCGGCTGGCATCGTTACAGAGCCGCCCGAGCCCTTGATCCGGCTTACCTGGGGTTCCCGGCAGCCGCCTGGGGAGGAGCAGCGGCCGCTCGCTCATTGCCGGGGGCAGGGCGGAGCAGGAGCCGTGGGGAGCGCGGCGGGCCCTGGCCCTGGCCCCGCGGCGCCGTCCAGCCCCGCACGCTCCGTGCCCCGAGCCGGCTGCAACTTCGAGGATGGGCGGCGCCGGGCGCTCGGGCCGCCCCGCAGCGAGTCGCTCTCGGCGCCGCGGGGCCGAAGGAACGCGGAGCCGGCCGCCGCCTCCGCCCCGCAGCGGCGGGGGGGCTCCGCCGGGGTAGCCCCTGGCGGCGGGCCGGGGGTGCCCGCGGTGCCCGGCGCGGCTTCGGCCGAAGGGGCAGCGAGCGGCGCGGTGGGGCCGCCGTGCGGGGCTTTTTATTCTCGCTTCCCCGCCTCCCTCGCCGCGGACCGATCCGGGTCCCGATCCCACTGCAGCCGGAGCAGCGCTCGGCTTCCGCGGGCGGCGCGGGGGCGGAGGGAGCGGCGCGGCGGCTGGGCTGGGGCCGGGGTTGGTCCGGGAGGGGCGGCGGGCGCTGCAGCGCAGGAGCGGGACGGGACGGGGCCGAGCTGCCGGCGCGGGGGTTTCACGGCGGGGACGTTTCCACTCCGGAGCGAAGTTGCAATGTGAACGGCCACACGCGTCCGTCCAACGCACCGCGCCCGGCGCCGGGCTGGGGGGAGGCGGAGGGGCGCTTGGGACGAGGGGGGCTGCGAGGAGCGGGGGAGGAACCGGGCTGGTGGGGGGGGTGCTGATGGAAACCAGGCCGGGGTGTTTGTGACTTCCACCACCGGGCGCGTGCGGCGCCAGCCCCCCTAGATCCAGCCCCCCCCATCGAGGGTGCGGGGAAGGGAGTGACTGGGCCGTTTAAACACGATCCTGCAGCCCTGAAACTAATCCCGGGGGAGCAGCCGGCGCGGGGCACCGCCCGCTCACAACCCCCGAGGCAGGCGGCGACTGGCTGCGGCGCTGCCAGCTGGAGGCTGGGGAGCGGCGGCGGGGCTCGCTTCTCTCTCTCTCCCTGACAGAATAAAGAGCCAAAGGGGAAGCCCCAGGAACGGCAGATACCTGCGTTAATGCTGCATCCTGTTGGCCAGGGTTGATCTCCAAGCTCAGGCTGCACCTCTGGGGATAACCTCACTGAAGCCAGCAGCAGCAGCAGGACAAGGCAGCGAGGGTGATCAGCTAGTAAAAGTGAGAAAAATCAGGACAGGGTGTTATATAGCGGGCGCTACAGAAGACAAAGCCCCTCATAATCGGGACAGAACATCTGGTCACTGGTGGTTTTCAATGGTTTCGGCTGCCTACCCCTTTCCAGATAATGTATTTAACATCATACCCCCATCTGAGCTAGGCAGAGGCAACCTGTGGGGCATGCAGGGGCACGTGCCACCCCCAGATTTCTGCCTTCCATTTAGCAACTGGGTCTCGAGGTTTTAAAACTGGAGTGCCCCTCCCAAGTGGGGTCAGGGAGGAACATGGGGCGTGCCAGGCAGCTCTGGCCTGCCCCACACAGTGAGGCTTGGAGAAGGTGTGCCACCTCCACCCCTTGATTCTCCTCAGTGGGCCATGCAGCCTATTTGGGCTGGGGGGTTGCAATAAAAAATTATTACTCAAAGGGAAGGCTCAGCTCAAAACTTTCTGAGTTACAATTTTTCGTTGCCCTCCTCCAAACCCAGAAAGGCTAGGTGGCCTGCTGATGTGAGTCGGAGGTGGAGGTGGCGTGGGATGTCTCAGATTTCCCCCCCCCCGAACATTCCTCCTTGCTCCCCAAGGGGCACAACCCACAATTTGAAAACCTCTGTATTAAATAAAATGCATCGTGGTCTATTGCAGGTTTTTTTTCATGTACCCCTTAATGACAGCTCACATCTCCTAGGGGTATGGGTACCCTAATTTGAAAACCACTGCCCTAAAGGGCAGCACTGTTGATTCAGCTCCCAGAGCTGTGGCCTCCTTAAAAAGAGTGGCAAAGCTGAGGAAGTGTCCCAGATTGAGGTGTCAGTAGAGGAGGTTTTGGAACAAACTGATAAACAGTAATAAGTCACCAAGACCAGATGGTATTCATTCAAGTGTTCTGAAGAAACTCAAATATGAAATTGCAGAACTATTAAATGTGGAATGGAACCCATTGCTTAAAGCAGTCTCTGTATCAGTAGTAATGTGATGTGAATATTTAAAAAAAGGTTCCAGACGTGATCCTGGCAATTACAGGCTCGTAAACCTAACTTCAGTACCAGACAAATTGGTTGAAACTTTATTAAAGAACATAATTTTCAGACACGTAGATTAACACGATTTGTTGTGGAGGAGTCAACATGGCTTTTGTAAAGGGAAATTATGCCTCGCCAATCTATTAGAATTCTTTGATGATGTCAACAAACAAGGAGACAGAGTGATCTAGTGGATATAATATACATGATCTCTCAGAGAGCCTTTGACAAGGCCCCTCACCAAAGACTCTTTAGCAAAGTAAACAGTCATGGATCAGTAACTGACTAAAAGATAGGAAATAAAAGGTAGGAATTAATGGTCATTTTTTCACACAGGAGAGAGGTAAATAATGGGGTCCTCCAAGGATCTGTACTGTACCAGTTCTGTTCAACATATTCATAAATGATCTGGAAAAAGGGGTAAACAGTGAGGTGGCAAAGTTTGCAGATGATACAAAATCACTCAAGATAGCTAAGTCCAAAGCATACTGCTAAGAGTCATAAAGGATTCTCACAAAACTGAGTGACTGGAGGAGAAAATGGCAGATGAAATTCAAGGTTGATAAATTTAAAGTAATGCACACTGGAAAACATAATCCCAGCTATACATACAAATGGTGGGGATCTAAATTAGCTGTCACCATTCAAAAAAAGAGATGGAGTCATCGTGGATATTTTCATGAACAACTATTCAATGTGCAGCAGCAGTCAATAAAGCTAACAGAATATTAGGAACCAGTAAGAAAGGGATAAATAATAAAACATAAAATATCACTATATAAATCCGTGGCATGCCCACATCTGGAATGCTGTGTGCAGTTCTGGTTGCCCCATCTCAAAAAAGATATGTTGAAATTGGAAAAAGTCCAGAGAAGGGCAACAAAAATGACTAGGACTATGAAATAGCTTCTATATGAGGAGAGATTAAAAAGACTGGGACAGTTGAATTTAGAAAAAGGATAGCTAAGGAGTGCATGTGACTGAATGCACTCCTGTATTCACACCCTACAAACTATTGTAATAATCTGTACAAAATATGCCTTGTAAATATTTCAACGCATTGACAATAATATCATGCTAAAATGTATGTAGCAACATTACATATGAAGTAATGAACATAAGCTGAAATCAACAAGTCTGGGGAATGATTAACCTGTTTCTCAAAGACAAAGAACAAGTTGATACCCCAGCCAGCTGTCATCAAAATTGATGGGCCATGACCTATCAAGTGACCATTATTTGGCAAGGAAGGAGGAGCAGGAACAAACAGATCTGATCTTAGCAAACAACAGCATGAAACCCCTCCCTCCCCAGACTCCATGTGTCTTTGCTCTCAGCTGGAAAGAACTTTATCTAAGGGTAACTCTCAGGAAAATGCATTTTAAAGGGTAACTGAACTAAACAAGTGAGGGGCAAAATCATCCCAACATATCTTTCCCTCCCTATCTCTCTCTTTTCACCTAAGAAGACAAAAGAAACACCTTTTGGACTTTGGGATTAGATCCTGGCATGAGAGTTTGGTCAGCAATGTACTGAAAACATGGTAAGGGACTTCACCTTGAACTAAGTCTAGTTTGTTAAGCTTAGAAAGTGTTTTATCTTTATTTTTCTTATAATCCTTTTTGACTTCATGTCTCATTACTTGTGCTCACTTAAAATCTATCTCTTTGTAAGTAAATATACTTGTTTTATTCTTTAATTAGAACTAATCCAGTGTTGGGAATTGTTTGAGTAACTCCATTTATGGAAGCAGGTTAAGGTTGTATGCTGATCCGTTAGAGGGGCATTGGACCTAATATATCTGAAGTGTCTAGGAGAAGGCTGGACAGTTCAGGACAAACATCTTTGGGGGGAAATCCGGGACTGAGAGTATGTTGGGGTCATCCTGCAAGTAGTAAACCAAAGCTGCTGGAAGCCAGAATATAGCTGATGTTTGATGACTGACAGCTGCTGGGGTCAGAGTTGCTCAACCAGGGCTTTGGCTATACACAGATACTCAGGGTATGACCTGCAGCCTGTTTGGCTGTTTGGGAGAAGTCCAGGTTGGGAGCTACAGCAGCAAAACATTGTGAGACACCGTAGGTTGCAGGGCAGGTGGTGAAACGGCACCTTGCTGGTCTGGATTGTACCCTGGACTGTCATAGCAGGCTATGATAGAGATCTATAAAATCATGAATGGTGTGAAAAAAGTGAATAAAGAGGTGTTATTTATCTCTTTACCTAACACAAGAACCAGGGATCGCCCAATGAAATTAGTAAGCAGCATTTTTAAAACAAACAAAAGGAAGTACTTCTGCACAAAATGCACTGTCAGCCTGTGGAACTCATTGTCAGGGGTTGTTGTGAAGGACAAACATATAACTGGGTTCAAAAAAAGTATTAGGTAGCTTCCTGGAGGATAGGTCCATCAATGGTTGCTAGCCAAGATGGCCAGGGATGCAACCCCATATTCTGGGTGTCCCTAAACCTCTGATGGCCAGAAGCTGGGAGTGGACAACAGGGGATGGATCACTCAATAAATTTGCCCTCTTCTGGTCATGCCCTCTGAAGCATATGGCACTGGTCACTGTCAGAAGACAGGCTATTGGGGTAGATGGACCATTGGTGTGACCCAATATGGCCATTCTTAAGTTCTTATGATTTTAATGTAATCTGCTAATTGAATCTAGTGTCCACTTCGGTATGTGTGCAGGCAGGCTAATGCCCACTTGACATTCCTCACGCTCTTCCCCCTTTATAAACCACCACTAGGAGGCAGATTTCAGCTGAGTGCTCTGCTGCTGCTGACAGCGCTTGCCCATAACTGTTGATGAGTCTGTAAAAGAAATGAGATAAAAATGTGCACTGAGTTCCAAGGTGTCCTGTGTGTAGAGAGAGTATTTTAGCAGCTGTAAACACTACATCTGGGGAAACTGCATTCCTGCCACACTCCCTGGCCCCTTAAAAAGGAGGCAGGAAATCCAAACTGTGGTCAGGATCTTGGGGGGGAGGGATGAGGGAAAGGGTAACTAAAACACTCTGAACATCCTTTTGCTTAAATGATGCGCCACAAAAAGATGGAGGCAATTTCATCCCTCTGGTAACTCCACTGGAGCCTTAATTATACCAGGAATGAATCTGGCCGACTGTGTGAAAATAATCCTTAGATGTGAACATGCTTTTCTGATTCTTGGCTTTCATGAGGACCCATCACTATGTGTGCATGAACAGGGAGAGGCAAGGTTTTATTTAAATGCTGTAAATAACAAATAGAACTGACAGATGTCAAAATGGAGAAATATGCACCAGGACTGTGCCTTGGTCAAGACAGAACTGCAGGGTATTAATAATACAAAGATAAAAGAGATTTAAAAGGCATTGTGTGCAGATTTATTAAACAATTCTCCTGTTAATTAAATGATCAAAATCAAGAAGGGCTTCACAGTTAAAAAGGGCTTTTTTAAGAACAAAAGAGCCCATCAAATGATACAAGGGGTTATCTAAAATGTATTGCCATGTACTCAGTATGCCTGGGGCAGGTGATTTGTGGGAAAAGTAGCTTAAAATAGGGAAGCCCTATGGGGTAGAGAGGAGGCAAGCTCTCCAACTATAGTTTATACCCTTTTGAAAATTCTTTGTACAGTTTCTAGCTTATTTTAACATTGTTCAGTAATATTCATCACTGAATTTCCATCATCATTTAAAGAACTCTAAATGTAGACTGAAACAAAGCAGTGGCTAGTTTAGCAAAGAACAGAAATTGTGTGTTTATTGGCAACCTGGACTATAGTTTATAAAATAATTCTCAGCTAGCAGGCTTGTGTATGAAAGCTATAGTCAATCAAGTTTTTTTTCAAGGGCACTTAGTTGAACTGATTTTTTATGTAATGGTTTATGGCTAGATATAATGTCTCAGGGAACACTATCCTCCTAAAATCCATATGTTACAAACAAACAAATGTCTTTACCTGTATGGTGGGTGATATTTCTATTGATATCAATGAGCTTGGGATCAGGCCCAGATTAGTGAAGTGCATTATTATAAAAATCAAGTTTCCTGGTCATCTTTCATGGTCTTTGTTTTCTTTTTGCATTTCTCTCAACTTGGGTAATGAATCAGTGAAATAATATTAATGTCCAGGTTTTCCATTCTGCAGTGTTTGGGTTACAAACATTGTAGGGGAATGTTGGTTTATTTAAAGAGAACTGTCTTCACTGGGATTTTTTCTAAATTGGCTTAGATTTAATAAAAGTTTAGTCCAAATTTAATTTAAATATATCACTAATACAATTATAGGAAAAATATTAACTTTCTTTAAATAAAATAATAATAATAAAACGCCCCACACAGTATTGAAGAGCTTGTCCCTAAATTTCTCATAAAGGCAAAATGCCTGTTTGTGTCAATGAATTCTGGCAGTATATAAATTGCTATTACTGGCCCACCAGTAGTATTGACTGGTATCTTATGTAGCATTACATATTTGTGTGTATATTTTCTGTATTTCCTTAAAAACGATCTGATCAATTCACAGTTTTAATTAATGTTTGTACAAGACTTTGAATATACTATATAAATGCAAAGTAATATTATTGGGTGTGGCTACTTCACTGTTTATACCCCAAATCTGGAGTGTTGACACCGAGACAGCTTCTTTTGGGTCCGGAGGATTCAGGCCGCAGTTGAGAGTCTAAAAATTAGGGAGATCTAAGCATTTCTCTCTCGTTGTGCTAAAGAGCATTTGCTTTTTCCATTTGAGACATTAGGGCCCAAACCTGCAAGTTGATGAACACC
Organism: Mesoclemmys tuberculata; assembly: GCA_007922155.1. NCBI lineage: Eukaryota > Metazoa > Chordata > Testudines > Chelidae > Mesoclemmys > Mesoclemmys tuberculata. Next base: position 50,949,311 of record ML675616.1, read on the forward strand.
TTCCAGAAACCAATGGGAGCTGTGCTGAGTTGCTAAGCTCATAGAATTGGGCCATTTGACTATATGTAGAAATATGACATGTCATGGAAAAATCATGATCCAGGGACGTGTCAAACTGTCTGAAAACAATGTAGACACTAGTGAATTCTCTTGTTTAATTTTGACAGGCTAGCCTCTGACATGATGCAGCCTAATGAATTGTGCTGTTGCACAACATGAAGCTTCATCTGACACTTCATGTCACATTAAATCATAATAAGGTTTTTAACAAGAGTACTTTTGGGTTTGAGCAATTGTAGTGAAGTAGGGTAATTGTCTTTCTTTTATCAAGTGTTACTGATGTGGTGAAAACTGGCCCTTTTCCTTACTGATTGCTGATCAGATATGGACGTAAACAGCGTGAAGCTGACATTTAATTAATTAAGACATGAATATATTCTGTTGCAAATCCAGAAAAATACAAGCTTACCCACATGACCAATAGAGATTTTTGTTGCAAGGAATTACTGATAGCTGTCTCTGTCTTCAAAAAACATCAAGATCCTGCCTCTGCCATCTGCCTCTATACCAAACTACCCATTAGACTGAAAGCACTGATTGATGGACCTGCTCTTCTTTTTGTGGTACTGCACAATGCCAAACGCATTGTCAGTGCTAAGAATATTAACAATAACAATTTCCCGTATAAACTAAAAAACCCCTTCTAATGTGTTTTAATGCACACATTTTGGTAAAATAATCATTTTAAAATTGACATACATTTTGCCATTGAAGGGCCTGATCCTACAAACATTTCTGAATACAAGTGTCTGAATATCACATGAATACTGAAGTCAATACAAACGCTCATGTGAGTAAAGTTACACACTTGGAAACGTTTTTGTTGGATTGGGCTCATATATTGTCCATTCAGATTGATACATGCAGATCTACTTTTACACATATAAATTAAAAACTTTAGGGCCAAATTTTTAAAGAGAGAAGTTCAACATCAAGACACATTAGCATGTCTATTTATCTTGATTGCCCACTCATATCAGTTGAATGTGCAGACAGATGGTTATCTTTGAGCAGCTAAATAATCATTTGCATGTACAAGCACCCAATCTGTAAGTGCAATTGCAGCAGGATGCATATATATAGGTGTGTGTCACTTTGCACAAGATCTTGGGCCTCCCTTTTTGAAAATATTGCACTTAGTGGCAAGTCTTTTGCAACACACCTGATTAATCCAGCTGGGTGCTGTGTAGATTAGACCACAACCCTCTCTTCATTCAAATCCCTCTTCAACATCCAAAATATCATTTAATAAATTTGTCAGATTTTTTTTGTCACTTGCACTTGTCCTCTCTGGTTTTTATGTAATACCAAAGAGCCTATATTAATAGTGAGGGAAAACAGTAACAGACAAATCTTATATTTTTGCAGTTAGTAATTAGGTTGTCACCCCCTTAAAAATCATTTAAATGTGTCAGGATGTCATCCAGCTATATATAACTTATGGAGCCCAGTCTACATTCTGGTTTGTTTCTGAATCATTTAAAGAACTTGAACGTAAGCCTAATAGATATTTATTACGTATGTGTCATTTTCTCAGTTAGGAAGATTGCCTCATCTCCAGAAAGAAAAGGAAATGAATATTCTGAACAATGAAATGTTCCACTGGACTAAAATGGTCACTGAAACCTAAATATTTGGAAAGGACAACAATATGTAAATATCAGAGGCTTGTGTGTTTCCTTCTGGATTTTCAGGGCTCATTTTAACAGTTTTCAAACCTTATGAATGCATACAGAGATATTAATAAGTAGCCTTGAAATCTCTGGAGCACAGTCAGGTGCAAGAGATTCACTGTTAAGCACTGGAGGATAATTTATTTTCATTTTCCATTCCAGCTGCAGCAGGTGAAAAAATGTTATGAATTAACAAGCACTTACTGGTGCACTGAATTTAGCCTCTAATAGTAAGAACTCTTGTGAAAATAATTTGTCATGGCCACAGGGATTCTTTTTAAAGTGGAATGATAGCTTTTTTCTGTTAACTGCTAGGTAATCTGATCTTTAGAAGTCTGGCATATGAAAATAAACGTTGTTGGACTTAAATGGACTTTTTTTAATGCAGTCACACACTTTTTTCTCAAGATCTTGTATGAGTATATTGTAACAAAACTAAAAATGTATTAGCTCCTTAGATACACGAGATTAATTTTGCTGTATGATATGGTAAAGTTCATTACAACAGTATGAATTGTACAAATCTTAGGAGGGGTTACACAAGTGTGTTTTAATAAAACATGAATATTACCTCATGGCAATTTGTAATATACTTTTGAGTAGTCTTTAGTACTAGCCACAAGGGGAAGGAAGATTAGAAATCTATCCATCTTAGTTTTTGTCTTTCACAAACAATAAAATAAGTAACATCTTTGTAAAGGGGGTTGTTACCTGAACAACTGGGATCTGATATTAGTGTATTCAGGAGTTGACATGACACTCATTAGATAATGACAGAAAAGTTTTAATTACTACACTTAAAAAATGAGCCCCCAAACCCAAAGGTCCAGTATATATTAGCCGCAAAAGCAATTTTCCTCACCAATGCAGAAAAGAGGAAGTGGTTTCAATTCTTGACAGGTTCTCCGAGAGCTTGGTTCCGTAGTCTCAGAAGAGAGCTGGGCGAGATGACAGTTCTGTGACTGGAATGATTTCATAGTATAACCAGCACTGGTAGATGAGGTCACATGGGAAGCTAATGTAATGAATCGATTAACAGATATGGAGATAGTGTAGAGTTATGTTAGTGAAACGCGAATGGAGATGAAAAACGTAATGGGTAATTTCAGTTGCTGAAACTTTGAACCCATTGAATAGTTTAATTTAAGAAGCTTTAAAAATCCCATTGCAGGGGTGAAGTCTCCCATTCATTAGGTAAACTCATTCATCTGTTGTTATCGCTGTTTTTGTTACTCTCATCTAATTTTATGTATGTATTTATCAATTTTCCTTCTTGGATTATGTTTATATTTGGCCTTTAGACTTTTTACATCTGCCACACATTTAAAATATAATATTTGAGACTGGCTAGGGTCACGATAGCATCTAAGTTACTGTTTGATTTTTGCTTTGCTTTGATTTCAAAAGTTTCCACCAATAACTTCAGTAAGTAACAGGAAAGATGAGGTTTATAAAATAGCTATGAATGTCAGATCTGCCATTGGCTGCTTGTATAAGTTTTTTATCTCTATGCACTGCTGGATTCAAGGAAACTTTAAAATTCATCCTCATGATATATTGTTTTATTGGACTAAATTAATAAATTGAATATTTGAAAAAGACAAAAATACATTTCAGTGGAAATAAAATGCTATCTCAACTTGCTGGTAAGAGACAGGGAGAGTTTTCCTCAGCATGTAACCTGTGGAACTAAAACTGCTTTTATCAGACAAGATGCTTTTATTACTTGCTCAATTCCCTGTTCCCTCAGCAATGGCCATGTTTTTCTGGCAGACATCTAACTGCTTCTCTTTTGAAGAAGCTAGAAAAACCACACATAGGGAGGTAAAACAACTGCTGTGTTGTAAACAACCAGGTCTGTCTTTTGACTGCTTTAAACTCATTTTCTCTTGGACATTGAGAGCAGCTGCTTTTAACAAACAGAAATAGGCCAATAAAATCCGCATGCATGTTATTAGAAGGGTTCCTACCATCTACATTATGTGAAAGAGATTAGCAGTCTGAAGTCCAAGTATCTTCCTGTGGGGTTTAAATATAGCTCACTGTTTTTCTCCAGAATTATAATAGTTAGCTATTTTTTGTTAATTTATGTTGGTAATTAATTAATCTTCTTGGTTTTTGGCCACCCAGTCCCTTCTTTTCTTGAGTATTCCTCAACAACTTTCCATTGCCCCTGTGTCTCTTAGCTGCCTGATTTGAATGTAGGGAGAAGAGCTAGACCTAGGGCAGGGTGATGCGGCGGTTGGAATGATGAGACTAAAAACAGTATATGATGTAATTAAAGACTGTTTCATAATGCACATGTACAAGGGGCTGAAGTAAGAATCCACAGGCAACTGTAAACCTGGCATTTCCTATCTTTTCAGTGCTTCACTTTGCAGCCTTAACCGTTTCCTTTTAACAAAGCTTTTTTGTATGATAAAAACATGATGTCATAAACAATGGGGATTTTTTTCTGAACAAATGTATAGGCATTATTTTGCAACAAGTGTCACAGATATCGGGCCCCAACCTACGTGCAGGCACAGTGCTGCACCAGGTTGGAAAATTATTGACTTCAGTGGAGTTCCATGTAGGCACGTTACTGGATTGGGCCTCTGTTCTCTGTCTGTTCCACAGCCCTCTGTTTTCTCATGACTATAAATACGCTCTCTAGTTTTTTGTTTTGTTTAATCTTAAAGGAGGAAGAATACTCATCTCCCCTGTGGGATTTAAAGATTATACTCAGTGTTCACAGGTCTAGTGCTGTGTGCCACACAGTGTTGTCACTGAAATCCTGCTCTCTGTTACCCTCCCATGAGGACCTGGCATTTAACTTGGCAACACTCAAGGTTCTCGGCAAAATTAGTTCAACAGTGTATCATCACATCCGCCCAAGCACATCACAGAAAATGCAAAATGTCACAAATCATAAATATTAAAAACACACACACATAGCTGCAGCTTTAGCCATACCCATATTGCACAAAGTAATGTACAGTATTTGAAAATCTCGAGCAATATTTTGATTAGCAGTATTTTGTTGTTTTGAGATTGTATGACAAAGCCTACTTATGTGCCCTCTAGATAAACAAGAACAACTATATCTATCTTTCATCTGAAAATAATTAAAATGTACAAATGTGGGCCATATTTCTGTCAGCATTGCTTTTGATTACGGAGCTATACCATCTGGTGTGTGGGAGTAGTACAACGTAATTTGTCATAGATTGCGCAAATTATCATCTTTAGTTTTGTGTTTGTGATTTCTATGTTTACAAATACATCAACATGGAGTAGTGTCTGCAGGGACCAAAAACAACAACAAACCATGATGAGATCCCCTCTGAAAAAATTAAAGGCTATGAATATTATTCACTGTGTGTGCATTTAATAAAAACACATTTCCCCTTAACTCTTCATTTTCCACTTCAGTGTAAAGGTCTAATCTGGATGCTGTTCAGTACAATTAATAGTACAATTAATTACAAGTGTAGGCACCCTGTACTTTAGGGGCCTACCAACTTAATTGCAGCAGGGAAGAGCCTGGGGACTACAACTCCCATGATGCCTTGGGGAAAAGAGAGAGACTCTTCCCCTTCCAGGAGTGAGAGAAAGGCATGTGGCAGACTCCATTTTGGTGCTGGGGCGGAGGCAGCCCAGGCTCAAAGCTGCTGCTGCTGTGACTGCTTGCTGACAAGGTCCTAAAGCTGCTGTTGCCTCTGACTGCTGCTGGGAGCCTGCTGATGTTGTGATTTAGCACAGAGCTGCAGAGGGCTTGTAAGGCAGGCACAGCAGAGAGACTGACAGGGACGGAGAAGAGGCCAAGACACAGTCCCTTCAAGCAGGGCCAAGACTGCCAATCTCCAGTCCGATGCCGGGGCTGAACTGGTGCAGTGACCCCACAGAGCGCCCTCACCTACTACAGATCTTCAAGCGTGCCCACGCAAGAAAGGGGTCAGGGCCTGAACTCTGGGGGAGTGCTCACTCCAGAGGTGGGGTAAATAATGGCACTGTAAATGCCTGATAGACAAGTTGAATACTGGTTTTAATAATTGGTTTATTCAACTGCCCCTGTGGTTTATGTTTAATTTCAGTCTGTTATGCCATGTTTCTTTATTTTGTTAAGTAAAGGTTGTTAACTATAATTTAAGGGTATTGGATGTTTAGTTTGCATAATTGCAATTGTTAATTTAGACTTATGTCTCGGATTATTATAATTTAGGCTAGGTCTAGTCCTGGCAGCTCCCAAAGCCACTATTGAGTGTGTGCAGGGGTCAGCCAGGTGGAGGCACCGCCAATTTTAATTTGTTTTAGAAATAAAGGGACTGCAGCAGAGGGGTGGACAGAGGATTCCCAACTACCCCACATCTACACTGGGATACTCAGGATCTCCTCTATTGTTAGAAACCTTAGGCGCCCTTGCACACCGGTGAGTGTTGCCTGCTCCAAAGTAACCCAGTGGAGGAAGGGGGTTACACCAGTTTCAGATACAGGACTCCCTTCTGCAATGAATTCTGAATTGGTGTCCTAAGGGGTCTGTATGGATTCAGAGGCTCTCCTTCACAGCGCTTATTGCCAGATTGGGGGCAACGCTCTAGAAAACTCAAGCTCAGTCATTCCACATTGTTTAGTTACATTGAATGGTTTCTATGTAACATTTAATTCCACACCTAATTTTCAGAAGTAACTTCATAAACATTCATAGCCCAAAAAACCTCTGTCTCTCTGCAGTTCTGTCTGCAAAGTCCTGACTGGCTGGACTTTTGTGAATAGTGAAATGATTGATCATGCTAGACTGCTTTCATTCAGCCTCAGATCCAAGCCCTATGCCACTTGCGATAAAGAGCTCTAAACTTAATCTTCAGAAAAATAATTCAAATCCTGGACAGTCTCAGCAGAATGAGGCAAGATGAAGGAGAGAGGATCATTCCTCCTCTTGGACAGAGTTTGGTCCTGTAATGAAAACAGGAATCTTAGAAACTCTAAGGGCTATTGATCAATACATGTGAAACAGCCCCAGTGCCTCTAATGGCTGGGAAAAGCTAGTACTGGAGCAAAAGGGGGAGATGAAGAATCCAGCCCCTTCATTTTTATATGATTTGTTTAGCTCAGCATTGTCCTTTCCAAAAGCTAGAAGAGATCCGGTGACCATCACAGTAATGCTGCCTAGCTCTTATATAGTGATTTTCATCCATAGATCTCAGAGTGTTTTACAAAGATGGGGCACTATCATTGTCCTCATTTTACAGATGGAGAAACAGAAGCACAGAGAAGTTAAATGTTTTGCCTGTGGTCACACAGCAGGTCAGTGACAGAGCCAGAAATAGAAACTTAGCTTCCTGACTTCCAGTCCAGTCCTGCTGTAACCAGAAGGCAACACTGCCTCTCTTCCACATTCCTCCCTTTCTGGGCCAATGAAATGATCTCAAGTAATTTAAAATTTGTTAAAAGATGGGAACCCCAGAAAGTCATGCCCTGAATGTCTCTTGAGTAAGAATTCCAGAGGGGTAGTCTGTATACAGCAAAAACAGCGAGGGTCCTGTAGCACTTTGAAGACTAACAAATTTAATTTCTGCAGGCATAAGCTTGTTAGTCTTTAAAGTGCTACAGGACTCTCGTTGTTTTTGAGTCAGAATGACACCCCTTGTGACTTGGTTTGATTTGCAGTAGTCTCTCTCTTACATCCAGTGGGGTATGTAATGGGGACTTAGCTCATCTGAGTCTACACTGACGGCAGCAAATTCATCGCTGTCAGATCAATTGCTCTGGATTGACTGAGCAGTCTGTGTAGACCCGCTCAGTCGATTCAGCAAGCGATGCAGGAAAACCACCCCAGTAAGTGGTGTAGCGCTGTGTCGAAGGGAATACTGTTTCCTTCTACGCAGTGCAGTGTGGACGCAGCGCAGTGTGGATGCTGCTCAGAGGAGACGCCGCAAAGTCGACGGGAGATACACAAGTGATTTACGTCACTTGCGTATCTCCCGTCGACTGCCGCCGAATCGCAAAGGTAGACCGAGCCTCAGTGTTTTAAAACAACCTGACACAGAGCCTAACCAGTGGGGGTCCTCTTTTAATGCAAGGGAAATAGATTTTTGAGACAGTTTACTTTCCTTTTCAACATCCAGGAACTAGATTTTAATTTGTCATTAGCATCCCAACTTTAAAACTAATATTTCCTATGTGCAATGTTACCTTCCTATAGTAAATGTCCAAGAATATAGATATGCATATAGGGCCTGATCAAATGCCCAAGGAAGTAAATGAAAAACATCTTATTGTCTTCAAGGGACTGAACAAGAGACACGAGCAATTTTACAACATTCCCTTAACCACTTCTTCACTTCATAGATTTTAAGGCTTCAAGGGGCCATTAGATCATCCTGTATAACACAAGCCATAGTGTATAACACTGTAACTTGTGTTTGACTATAGTATATATTGCAGAAAGGCATCCAGTCTTGATCTGGAGACATTAAGAGATGGAGAATCCACCACTTTCCTTGGTAGCGTGTTCCAGTGGTTGATGAACCTTAGTGTTAAAAATGTGTGCCTTATTTCTAATTTGAATATGTTGGCTTTAACTTCCAGCTATTGGTTCTTCTTATATTTGTGGAATAAACCTGGGATATGGACCTTCCATAGCATGGAATATGGAGAAAGGATAAAGAATCCAAACAGGAGATCTGAACTTATTCTCAGCAGAAAGATCATTTTTTTTCTAACAAAAACAGTGAAAAAAGTCATGCCCCTTCACTTAGTTATTCCCATATTAGGTGGTTACTGGGTTATCAGTTAGAATGAACTCTTTTCTTGGAATATATAATAATAAGAAGGCTATTTCTCTCTTTTATGATGGTTTAAAATATTTTATGCTCTCTGATCAGTTTTCCTTAAAAATATTAACTAAGGTACAGATTCTTTTTGAAAAAGCCGGGTATCCAGGTGTGGAGAACATTTTTGATTCTGAAACGATGTATATTTTTTCAATATGTCTAATATGCATGTAATTTGAGTCAAATTTAGTGCACACCAGAAAACACTAGATTGCTTTTTTTCAGAAAGACGTGTAATCCAGGGATTTTCTACTTACATTATTTGTGTAATTAGAAAAATGCTATGGCTGATGTCACTGTATTAATCTCCAGCAAATTGGAGCATTTGATCACCTACTGACATTGAAGCCTAAAAGATTCTAGGGCACATTTTAGTTAATCCATGATTTGGATATGGATAGAGACCTCTTTAATGTTTTTAACGAAGTAAACACTAAGGGGCAATGTGTGATTATGGGAGATTTCAACTTCCCGGATATAGACTGGAGGACGAGTGCTTGCAAGAATAATAGGGGTCAGATGTTTCTGGATGTGATAGCGGATGGATTTCTTCATCAAGTAGTTGAAGTACCTACGAGAGGGGATGCCATCTTAGATTTGGTTTTGGTGAGTTGTGAGGACCTCGTAGAAGAAATGGTGGTAGGGGACAATCTTGGTTCGAGTGATCATGAGCTGATTCAATTCAAATTAGATGGAAGGATAAACAAACATAGATCTGGGATTAGGGTTTTCGACTTCTCGAGGGCTAATTTCAAAGAGTTACGGAAATTAGTTAGGGAAGTGGATTGGACGGAGGAACTTGGGGATTTAAATGTGGAGGATTTAAGTCGCGGCTGCGGAAATTGTCGGAAGCCTGCGTCCCAGGAAAGGGGAAAAAAACCATGGGCGGGAGTAGTAGGCCAAGGTGGATGAGCAAGCAACTCAGAGAGGGGATTAGGAAAAAGCAGAAAGTTTACAGGGAGTGGAAGAAAGGCGGGATTAGTAAGGGAAGCTACCTTAGTGAGGTCAGAACGTGTAGGGATAAAGTGAGGAAGGCTAAAAGCCGCGTAGAACTGGACCTTGCGAAGGGAATCAAAATCAATAGTAAAAGGTTCTACAGTCACATAAATAAGAAGAAAACAAAGAAAGAAGAAGTGGGGCCGCTATACGCTGAGGATGGAACGGAGGTTAAGGATAACCTGGGCATGGCACAATATCTAAATAAGTACTTTGCCTCGGTCTTTAATAAGACTAGTGAGGAATTTAGGGATGATGGAGGGATGACGAACGGGAATCTGGATGTGGTGGTGGATATTACCGTATCTGAGGTAGAGGCCAAACTTGAACAGCTTGATGGGACAAAATCGGAGGGACCGGACAATCTCCACCCGAGGATATTAAAGGAGCTGGCACGTGAAATTGCGAGCCCGTTAGCGAGAATTTTTAAGCAATCGGTAAACTCGGGGGTTGTGCCGTACGACTGGAGAATTGCTAACGTAGTTCCTATTTTTAAGAAAGGGAATAAAAGTGATCCGGGTAATTATAGGCCTGTTAGCTTGACGTCTGTCGTGTGTAAGGTCTTGGAAAAAATTTTAAGGGAGAAAGTAGTTAAGGACATGGAGGTCAATGGTAATTGGGACAAATTGCAACATGGATTTACTAAAGGTAGATCGTGCCAAACCAACCTGATCTCCTTCTTTGAGAAGGTGACGGATTACTTAGACAAAGGCAATGCGGTAGATCTAATTTACCTCGATTTCAGTAAGGCGTTTGACACGGTTCCGCATGGGGAACTGTTAGTTAAATTGGAAAAGATGGGGATGAATGTGAAAGTTGTAAGGTGGATAAGGAACTGGTTAAAGGGGAGACTACAGCGGGTCGTGCTGAAGGGTGAACTGTCAGGCTGGAAGGAGGTTACTAGCGGAGTCCCTCAAGGATCGGGTCTTGGACCGACCTTATTTAACCTTTTTATAACTGATCTTGGCACAAAGAGCGAGAATGTGTTAATAAAATTTGCGGATGACACGAAGCTGGGGGGTATTGCTAACACGGAGAAGGACCGGGATGCTATTCAGGAAGATCTGGACCACCTTGTACACTGGAGCAATAGTAATCGGATGAAATATAATAGTGAAAAGTGCAAGGTCATGCACTTAGGGATTAATAATAAGAATTTTACATATAAGTTGGGGATGCATCAGTTGGAAACGACGGAGGAGGAGAAGGACCTTGGGGTATTGGTTGATAGCAGGATGACTATGAGCCGCCAATGTGATATGGCTGTTAAAAAAGCAAATGCGGTTTTAGGATGCATCAGACGAGGTATTTCCAGCAAGGAGAAGGAGGTGTTAGTGCCGTTATATACGGCGCTGGTGAGACCCCACCTGGAATATTGTGTGCAGTTTTGGTGTCCCATGTTTAAGAAGGATGAATTCAAACTGGAACAGGTTCAGAGACGGGCTACTAGGATGATCCGAGGAATGGAAAATCTGCCTTATGAAAGGAGACTCAAAGAGCTTGGCTTGTTTAGCCTGGCCAAAAGAAGGCTCCGGGGGGATATGCTTGCTCTATATAAATATATCAGGGGGATTAACGTTAGGGAGGGAGAGGAATTGTTTAAGTTTAGTACTAATATAGGCACGAGGACGAATGGGTACAAATTGGATATTAGGAAATTTAGACTAGAAATTAGACGAAGGTTTCTAACCATTAGGGGAGTGAAGTTCTGGAATAGCCTTCCGAGGGAAGTAGTGGGGGCAAATGACTTATCTGGCTTTAAGACTAAGCTTGATAAGTATATGGAGGGGATGTTATGATGGGATAGTTTAATTTGAGCAATTGATTTTGGATTATCGGCAGATAAGTCTGCTCAATGGTCTGTGGGAATGCTGGATGGGATGGGAACTGAGTTACTGCAGAGAAATCTTTTTTGGGTGCTGGCTGGTGAGTCTTGCCCACATGCGCAGGGTTTAGCTGATCGCCATATTTGGGGTCGGGAAGGAATTTTCCTCCGGGGCGGATTTGCAGGGGCCACGGAGGTTTTTCGCCTTCCTCTGCAGCATGGGGCATGGGTCGCTTGCTGGTGGATTCCCTGCAGCTTGAGGTCTTCAAATCTCATTTTTGAGGATTTCAACAACTCGGTCATGGGTTCGGGGTTGTTATAAATGTGTATTGGTAGGGTTTTGTGGCCTGCCTTGTGCGGGAGATCAGACTAGATGATCATATTGGTCCCTTCTGACCTATGAGTCTATGAGTCTATGAGTAAAGCATGATTAATTTGCCTTTTTACAATATTGCTAGAAAACTGCAAATGGAATTCAACATACTGTTTCCAGACATTTCTATTGTCATTTTATATGTAAAATAAATGTTTTTATTGGCAAAAGGCAGTTTAATGGATTAAGTTTAACATTTGTAAAAAAGAAGTCCAAATCCATACTCCGCTCATAAGAAAAGTGAGCTTCATTGTCTCAGATAAGCCTTTCATCACAGATAATGTCTGAGTTTTCTACTTATTTTAATCTGCATCATCTGATCAATTTATATTTAATCATGATTTAAATCAGCAGTCAGAAAAAATTTGATTTAACTAATTAGTTTTAATCTTGTTTTTCAATTGGAATTCAATTAATAATTCACCAAACCAGAATTTAAAATTTGTTTTTATTAGTTAAATAAAACTACCTTAAATGTGCTGGATACATAGGGGGGAAAAGTAAGTTTATCACAACATGTTTTGCATTTAAAACTGAGTTTTTTTAAACAAAGAAAATATTTTCTGCAGCTAGTGAATTGAAGTGGTTCTTTCTGCCACCATGTCCAAGGTTTTAGAAATAGTAGATCTCATCCTCTCCCAGTAGCTTTTTATTCATAGATTGGAAGAGAAAAAACAAGATTTCCTGCTTTTTCAAATCCCATTTGGTTTCTCAGCTTTGAATGAAATAGTCCAAATGAAGAAAATATTCTCTCTGCACCTCTGGAAAAGGTTAATGTCAAAAGATGGTTTAGCCCTTCAACAAACTCTGGCTCCAGTTGTTTGGCCAATGACTTCCACCAGCTCAGTGATTTGTTTAGCAGCAAACAAGTACTGCTTGAATGGTTTATCTCCAGACCTAAAATTTATTATGGTTGGTATGATTAATGGATGCTTATTAGATGCCGATGTCATAGCCGCATCTCGGTTTTCTGCAGTTTGACAGCTCCCGTGTGTTGAGCATATTCATGAGAAAATGAGGCAGATTGAGTGCTTGATCGATCTGCTTCTTCACTACTTGCAGTTTAATTTTGTTGTTGGGCATTTCCTTCTGCAGTGTTTCTTCAAATTCTTTCCAAATTTCAATAGCATTAGCAATACAGCAGATATCTTTCAGCAATTTTTGGATTTGGAAATTGCTTTCAGTACATCTTGTAATTTCTCTTTAGTTTAGATTTATAGATATTAAGGTCAGAAGGGACCAATATGATCATCTAGTCTGACTTCCCGCACAATGCAGGCCACAGAACCTCACCCACCCACTCCTGTAATAAATCTCTAATCTATGATTGAGTTATTAAAGTCCTCAAATCATGTTTTAAAGACTTTAAGGTACAGAGAATCCACCAGCAAGTGAGCTGTGTCCCATGCTACAGAGAGAGGTGAAAAACTTCCAGAGCCTTTGTCATTCTGTCTTGGGGGAAAATTCCTTCCTGACACCAAATATGGCGATCAGTTAAAACCTGAGCATATGGAAAAGACTCACCAGCCAGACATCCAAGACAGGATTATCTGTAATAACTCATAACCCACCCCATCAAACGACCCAACACCGACCATTGGCATATCTATCGCCAGTAGTCAAAGATCAGTTAATTGCCAAAGTAGGCTGTCCCATCATACCTTCCCCTCCATAAATTTATCAAGCTCAGTTTTGAAGCCAGCTAGGTTTTTGTCCCCACTGTTTGAGAGGCTATTCCAGAACTTCACTCCTCTGATGGTTAGAAACTTGCATCTAATTTCAAGTCTAAGTTTCCTGATGGCTAGTTTATATCCATTAGTTCTTGTGTCCCCATTGGTGCTGAACTCAAATAATTCCTCTCCCTTCCTGGTATTTATCCCACTGATGTATTTATAGAGAGCAATCATATCTCTCCTCAACCTTCTTTTGGTTAGGCTAAACAAGGCAAGCTCTTTGAGTCTCCTCTCATAATGCAGGTTTTCCATTCTGTGGATCATCCTAGTAGTCCTTCTATGTACCTGTTCCAGTTTAAATTAATCTTTCTTAAACATGGGAGACCACAACTGCACAGAGTATTCCAGGTGAGGTCTCACCAGTGCCTTGTTTAATGGTACTAACACCTCCCTATCTCTATTGGAAATACCTCGCTTGATGCATCCTAGGACCGCATTAGCTTTTTTCATAGCCATGTCACATTTGCAGCTCATAGTCATCCTGTGATCAGCCAACATGTCCAGGTCCTTCTCCTCTGTCACTTCCAACTGGTGCATCCCCAGCTTATAGCAGAGATTTTTGTTATTAGTCCCTAAATGCATGACCTTGAATTTTCTATTATTAAAATTCATCCTATTTCTATTACTCCAGTTTAGAAGGTCATCCAGATCTTCCTGTACGATCATCCACAAACTTTATGAGCACATTCCTACTTCTTGTCAGTAAGGTCAGTAATAAAAAAGGCTAAATAAGATCGGTCCCAAGACTGATCCCCGAGGAACTCCACTGGTAACCTCCCTCCAGCCTGACAGTTCACCTTTCAGTATGACCTGTTGTAGTCTCCCCTATAACCAGTTCCTTATCCTCCTTTCAATTTTCATATTAATCTCCATCTTTTTCAATGTAACTAATAATTCCTCATGTGGAACCATATCAAATGCCTTACTGAAATCTAGATCCACTGCATTCCCTTTGTCGATAAAATCTGTTATCTTCTTTAAAAAAAAGGAGATCAAGTTGGTCTGGCACAATCTACCTTTTGTAAAGCCACGTTGTATTTATCCCAATTACTGTTAACCTTGGTGTCCTTAACTACTTTCTCTCTCAAATTTTTTTCCAAGACCTTGCATGCCACTGAGGTCAAATTACAGGCCTGTAGTTACCTGGATCACTTTTTTCCTCTTTTTAAAAAATAGGAACAATGTTAGTAATTCTCCAGTCATACGTGCAGCCCCTGAGTTCACAGACTCATTAAACATCCTTGCTAATGGGCTTGCAATTTCATGTGCTAGTTCCTTTAATGTTATTGGATGGTGATTATCCAGCCCCCACCCGATTTAGTCCCATTAAGCTGTTCAAGTTTGGCTTCTACCTTGGATGTGGTAATTTCTACCTCCATATCCTCATTCCCATTAGCCATCCTATCATTATCCCCAAAATGATTATTAGCCTAATTAAAAATGGAGGCAAAGTATTTATTTAGATATTGCGCCATGCCTAGATTATCAACCTCCACCCAATCCTCACTGCTTAGTGGTCCCATTTCTTTCTTTGTTTTCTTCCTAGTTATATGGCTATTGAACCTTTTACTATTGGCTTTAATTCCATTTGCAAGGTCCAACTCTACTTGGCTTTTGGCCTTTCTCACTTTATCTCTACATGTTCGGACTTCCAAGAGGTACCTTTTCTTGCTGATTCCTCCTATTTTCCACTCCTTGTAGGCTTTCTGCTGTCTCTTAATCACCTGTCTGAGTTGCTTGCTCATCCAGCTTGGTCTACAACTCTTGCCTATGAATTTTTTCTCCTTTGGGGTGCAGGCTTCAGATAGTTCCTGCAACTTTGACATAAAATTATTCCAAGCCTCCTCCACCTTTAGATCCATTAGTTCTTTAGTCCAGTCCACTTCCGCAATCATTTCCCTTAATATTTTTAAAAAGTTAGCCTTTTTGAAGCCAAAGACTCTAGTCACAGGTTTATTTTTGTTTATCATTTCATTTAGTTTAAATTGAATTAGTTCATGGTCACTCGACCCAAGGTTATCCCCTACAACCCGTTCTTCTATGACGTCCTCACTACTCACTAATACAAAATCTAAAATGGCATCCCCTCTTGTTGGTTCAGTAACTATTTGGTGAAGGAATCCATCAGCTATCACATCCAGGAAAATCTGGGCCTTATTATTACTACTAGCACTTGTCCTCCAGTCTATATCTGGGAAGTTAAAGTCTCCCATAATCACACAGTTCCCAGTAGTATTTACTTCATTAAAAGCCTTAAAGAGGTTTCTATCATATCCAGATCAGATCCTAGTAGTCTGTAGCACACCCCAAGCAATATCCAAGGGGAAACTCTAGTAGTTTTCTTCCCCAATGTGATTTTTGACAAGCCAGACTCTGTCTTATCAATTCCATCACTTTTAATTTTTTTACAGTCTACCTTATCATTGAGATACCATGCTACTCCACCAACTTTGCCTTTATATCTGTCTTTCCTAAACATCACATACCCTTCGATACTTGTACACCAGTCATGACTACTATTCCACCATGTTTCTGTTATCCCTATATAATCTAGTTTCACTTTCTCTACCAGTAGCTCTAGTTCCTCCATTTTGTTACCCAGGCTCCTCACATTGGTATACAAACATCTTAATTTTTGCTAAAACGAGAGTCCCGTAGCACCTTAAAGACTAACAAATTTCTGTGGGCATAAGCTTTTGTGGGCTGCAAACCACTTTGTCAGATGCAATTTTTGCTGTTTGGCTTCGCTCACATTCTCTACCTGATTTGGCACAATCATTCTACCACCAGTGTCACCTATAAGACTGGTATCTACACTACCCTTTCTTTTAATGTCCATTCTGCTCCCCACTACTGTGTCCTTTCTTACTTCATTTTCCTCCCTCTCAATGCTAAAATAAGACATGGAGATTACCTGGGCATCTCCCCCAACTCCCTAGTTTAAGCTCTCTTAATTAGTTGTGCCAGTCTCCATCCTAGAAGTGCATTTTTCTACCTACTCAGGTGAGTCCATCCCAAGAGAAGAGTCCTCTGTCCATGAATGTCTCCCAGTGACCATACATCCCAAAGTCCTCCTTATAGCACTACTTCCTGAGCCATCTGTTGATCATCAGAATCTTGTCATGCCTTTGTTGTCCTCCTCTAGGGACAGGCAGACTCCCATTGAAGATCACCTGAGCCTCAATTTCCTTAAGAGTTTTCCCCAGCCAGGCATAGTGTCCTTTAATACATTCCTGTGAGAATCTAGCTATAGCACTTGTACACACATTCTTTCCTGTTCTCATTAGGATCCTCTTCAGCCTGAGGTCCACATCCCGTATATTAGCACCCGGCAGACAGCACATCTTTCTGTTCTCTGGATCAGCACTGGTTTCAGGCCTCTGTGTTCTTCTCATCAGGGAGTTCCCAATTATGTAGACCTGCCTTTTCCTGGCAATGGTGCAATTCTCTGGTCTATCGCCTGTTCTTTCTGGCTGCAAGTCATCTCATCTACTATTCTCCTTTGCAATCCTCTGCAACCATTTATGTATCCTCCTGGGGCTATTATTTGGTGGTATCTCCATGGCTCATCCACTCTTTGTATAGGACTAGCTGCTCTTCTCTTCTTCCTTGCCCTCTCACCTTCTGTAACCACCTGCTGTGCCCCTTCTTTATTTTCCAATTCTGCAAACCTGTTTCTGAGCTCTATTTCTCCTTCACTAGCCCATGTGGAGAAAGCTGAGGTACGCAATGCCTTTTTTGCCTCTGTCTTCACAGACAACGTCAGCTCCCAGACTACTTCACTAGGTGGCACGGAATGGGGAGGGAGTGAACATCCTGCAGTGCTGAAGGTACAGGTCCATGACTATTTAGAAAGATTGGACATACACAAGTCCATAGGGTCAGATGCAATGCACCCGAGAGTGCTGAGTGAGTTGGCTGATGTGTTTTCAGAGCCATTGACTATTATCTTTGAAAACTCGTGGCAACTGGAGGAGGTCCCTGATGACTGGAAAAAAGCAAATATAGTGCCCATCTTCAAGAAAGGGAAGAAAGAGGATCCAGGGAACTACAGACCGGTCAGCCTCACCTCAATCCCTGGAAAAATCATGAAGCAGGTCCCCAAGGAATCCATTTTAAGGCACTTAAAAGAGAGGAAGGTGATCAGGAGCAGTCAACATGGATTCACCAAGGGCAAGTCATGCCTGACCAACCTTTCTATGATTGATTTCATTGCTTTCTCTGATGAGGTGACTGGTTCTGTGGATGTGGGGAAAACGATGAACGTTATATACCTTGACTTTAGCAAAGCTTTTGATATGGTCTCCCACAGTATTCTTATCAGCAAGTTAAAAAAGTATGGGTTGGATGAATGGACTATAAAGTGGATAGAGAACTGGCTATAGCCAAAGGCTTAACGAGTAGTGATCAATGGCTCCATGTCTAGCTGGCAGCCGGTCACAAATGGAGTGCTCCAGGGGTCAGTCCTGGGGCTGGTTTTGTTCAACATCTTCATTAATGATCGGGAGAATGGGGTAGATTGCACCCTCAGCCAGTTTGCAGATGACACAAAGCTAGGGAGAGTGGTAGACACCCTGGAAAGGAGGGATAGGATACAGAAGGACCTAAACAAATTGGAGGATTGGGCCAAAAGAAATCTGATGAGGTTCAACAAGGACAAGTGCAGAGTCCTGCACTTAGGA
>ML675616.1:50967477-51014721 GCA_007922155.1 Mesoclemmys tuberculata
CTGCACTTAGGAGGGAAGAATCCTATGCACAGCTACAGAGTGGGGACCGATGAGCTAGGCAGCAGTTCTGCAGAAAAGAATCTGGGGTTACAGTGGATAAGAAACTGGATATGAGGCAGCAGTGTGCCCTGGTTGCTAAGAAGGCTAATGGCATATTGGGCTGCATTAGTAAGAGCATTGCCAGCAGATCGCGGGAAGTGATTATTCCCTTCTATTTGGCATTGGTGAGGCCGCATTTGGAGTATTGTGTCCAGTTTGGGGCTCCCCACTACAAAAAGGATGTAGACAAGTTGGAGAGAGTCCAGCGGAGGGCAACAAAAATGATTATTGGCCTGGAGCATAAGACTTATGAGGAGAGGCTGAAAGAACTAGGCCTGTTTAGTCTGCAGAAGAGAAGATTGAGGGGGTGATTTGATAGCAGCCTTTAACTACCTGAAAGGAGTTCCAGGGAGGATGGAGCTAGGCTGTTTTCAGTGGTGGCAGATGACAGAACAAGGAGCAATGGTCTGAAGTTACAGTGCGGGAGGTGTAGGTTGGACATTAGGAAAATGTTTTCACTAGGAGGGTAGTGAAGCATTGGAATGGATTACTTAGGGAGGTGGTGGCATCTCCATCTTTAGAGGTTTTAAGCTGCGGCTTGACAAAACCTTGCTGGGATGATTTAGCTGAGGATAGTCCTGCTTTGAGCAGGGGGTTGGACTAGATGACCTCCTGAGGTCCCTTCCAACTCTAATATTTTATGATTCTATGTTCTTTTCCTTTGCCAGGTTCTCACATTCAAATGATTCCACTGGCCACTTTCCTCATCCAACATTCTCCCCTCAGAGATTGTTGGTCCTGCTTCCATCTGGAGGTCTGGGTTTTACCTTTCAGCCTCCTCATTCCTTTGTTCCATCATCTGCTTGAGCCCCCTTCTAAACTCAAGCAGAGTTTCCACCTGCATCTCTAATCCTCAAATCTTATTTTCCATCAGCTCTATGAGATGACACTTCATACAAACAAAGCTCTTTTGAGGTATTCCCTCCAGGATCATGTACATCCAGAAGCTTTCACAGTCAGTCATCTTCGTTGTCTCTTCCACTGCTTGAGTGACTACCATTATCGCCTCTGAATCTGTCATAGCCTATCCCCCTACTTCCAGTCAGTGAGAGACACAAAACCAAAAAGAACCCTCACAAAAGCCCCCAATGATCACTCTAACAATATCAGAACACTACACACTCCATCCCCAAGTTCCCCTTGCAAACTCTCACTCAAACTCCCCCATTTTCAGCTCTGTTTGTTGGCTCGTGTGCTGATTCAGCTGTGCCCCGCCTCATTGAATGGTTACCTTTATAGACCCCCTAATTAGGGAAGCCACTCCCCCTAATTAGGGCCAGCTGATCTCAGCACACCACTCAGTACCAGCTCTTGCAAACTGATGAAAAAAACAAAACAAAACCTCTGTGTCTGCAATAGTTCCATCTATATTTTATAATGATTTTCCCCACAAAGTGTCATCAGGATAGGCCAGTTTTTAATAAGTAGCTGAAAACAGTCAACCACTAACTTCCATTGTACATTTTGGGGGAGAATTAGTTCTGACCCTCCTTCCTTCAGTGAAACAAAACCCAAATTATTATCATTGGAGAATTTTACAATTTCAACATTTCCCCTTATTCTTGGAGTACCTAAGTCTTTGGCCAAAAGATATATCAATTGAGGATCTATATAATATAAATTACAGTCTCATTTCTTTATCCTCTTCTAGATTTCTTCCATCTTTGCTATATTTGTAGCAAACCACAGACAACACTGATTTTTTTATTACAATTTCTAATAACTGCTACTTCTTTTAGGTATTATGCTGGGTGGGTATTACCTAATGTGGATGTTGTTACTGTAAGGTAGACAACCCCTTTTTCTGTACTTACACAAGCACGTGTCTGGTGCTTCAAAAGGGTTAATTTCACCAAGTTGAAAACAATTATGAGCAAATAGACTGGAGGAAGAATTTAATCAGGAAAATATAAATGACAATTGGGAATTGTGTAAGAACATTTTACTAGATGCCCAAAAAGCCAAAATGGAGGAAGAAGGCTCTATTGGTTAAAAAAAAAACTGAACTGTTTTAGAGGGAAGTGAAGGCAACTAAAATATATAGAAAAAAAGGGGAAGTTGACAGTAATGAATATAAACCAGAAGTTAGGAATTGTAGAAAATTGATAAGGGAAGCAAAGAAATGAGAAATCGATGGTCAACAGAGTTAAAGACAATAAGAAGGAGGTTTTAAAGTATATTAGGAACAAAAATATTCCTAATAATGGCACAGATCCATTATAAGATGGAAATGATAGAATTATTGGTATAATGCAGAAAAGCAATAGGCGCCTACTCCATGAGTGCTCCGGGGCTCAAGCACCCACAGGAAAAAAATGAAGGGATGCTCGGCACCCACCAGGCCTGGCTGCCTTGAATCAGCTGTTTGGGGCACCATTGAGTGCTGCTGAACAACTTATTCACATGCCACCGAACAACTGATTATGCGGTGCTGTACACTGCTAAACAGCTGATTCATATGGCACCATGTGAATCAGCTGTGTGAATCAGCTGTTCGGTGGTGCATAGCAGCACTGTCAGTCAGATGATCAGTGGTCAGCCCTCAAATGCTCTGCCTCTTCCTCCAGGTCCCCTCTGCCCGCCGGTGCCCACCAGCAAGACCCAGATTTGATGCCTATGCTGACAGAAGTGTTCAATAAATATTGCTGGTTTATATTTGGGAAAAACAGATGATGTAGTCATATCATATGATAATACTCTTTCCATTCCACAAGTATTTCAGGAGAATGTTAAACAGCACAGCTACTAGTTAGACATTTATAAATTAGCATCCACGAGTTTAAAAAGAACTGGCTGCGGAGTTTGCTGAGCAGTTAATGTTGCTTTTCACTCAGTCTTAGAACATCACAGAAGTTTCAGAAGGCTGGAGGAAAGTTAATGTGCCAATATTTAAAAACAGTAAATGGGATAACCTGGGTAATTATGGGCTTGTCAGCCTGACATCAATCCTGGGCAAAATAATGGAATGGCTGATATGGGACTTGTCTAATAAAGAATGAAAGGAGGGTAACATAATTATTGCCAGTCAATATGGGTTTATGGATCCTGTAAGACTAACTTGATACCATTTTTTAAATGTAGTTACAAGTTTGGTTGCTGAAGGTAATGATGTTGATGTAGTATACTTAGACTTCTGTAAAGTATTTGACTTGGTACTACATACCATTTTGATTAAGAAACTAGAACGATATAAAATTAATATGGCACACATTAAATGGATTAAAACCTGGCAAATTGATAGGTCTGAAAATGTAATTGTAAATGGGTGTTTTTCTATTGGGTCCCACAAAGATTGGTTCTTGTTCCTATGCTATTTAACATGTTTATCAATGTTCTGGAAAAAACCAAAATCATCACTGATAGTTTTCAGATGACACAAAAATTGGGGGAGTGACAGGTTATTGATACAGAACAATCTGAATCACTTGGTAAGCTGGATGCAAGCAAACAATATGCATTTTAATATTGTTAAATGTAAATGTATACATCTAGGAACAAAGAACGCAGGCCATATTTGCAGCATGGGGGACTCTATCCTGGGAAATGGTGACTCTGGAAAGATCTGGGGGTCATAGAGAATAATCAGCTGAACAGGAGCTCCTATTGCAATGCTAGACCAAAGGGGCTAATGAAATCCTTGGATGCATGAACAGGAGAGCGTTGAGTAGGAGTAGAGAAGTCAGTTCACCACAGTATTTGGCACTAGTGCGAGCACTGCTGGAACCCTGTGTCCAGTTCTGATGTCCGCAGTTCAAGAAGGATGTTGCTAAATTGGAGAGGTACAGAAAAGAGCCATGAGAATGATGAAAGGATTTGAATGGATTATAGTGATGGACTCACACAACTCAATCTGTTTAGTGTAACAAAGAGAAGGCTAAGGGGTGACTTGAATACAGCCTATAAGTTCTTGCATGGGGAAGAGATATTTAATAATGGGCTGGTGAATTTAGTGGAGAAAAGGTATAACAGGATCTAATGGCTGGAATTGGAAACTAGACAAATTCGTACTAGAAATAGGGCATAACTTTTTAATATTGGGACAATTGACCAATGGTGGTGATGGAATCTCTATCACTGACAATTTTTTAATCAAGATTGGATATTCTTCTAAAAGATATGCTGTAGGAATTATTTTCGGGAAATTCTATGGCCTGTTTTATACAAGAGGTCAGACTAATTGATCACAATGATCCCTTCTGGCTTCAAAGTCTATGAATCTATGACTATTTACTGTATCATTGTGTATGTTACTCATCTCTTAAGATGCAGATTATTGCTTTTCCCTTCAAGGTATTCCACACACTGTTCTTCACATATACGTGAGAAATATATGAGAAGAAAATATGAATTTAACTTGAATGCTTTCATTTGTCAATGAAATGTTTGCTTTGAACAAGCCAAAAGGGAGCGTTCATTACATGTGTGAAGTGAGCAATCTTTCTCTCTATGGAGTATTGCTGGAATTTGCTGAACTTGATTACAAAGTTATTCATATTCTTTTGAGATGATGAACATTTGTTTTTTGGATACAGGTAGTGTACTGTCTGACATATGTTTGCATGCCGTGCTGCCACTGGTCCCGATAGATGATGGAAATTCATAATTGCTTATGCCTAAACTAGACTCTGAAAAAAAATGGAAAACACAAGTCAATCTTATATCCTCTCACCCAGTATTATAAAGTGCACTACTTAAAAAAAAAAGGAGTTAAATTTAATATTCTTAAAAATGATTGACATAATTTATTCTAGAGGTCCAGCTTTATAGGGAAATATTTAATAAAATCATCATGTTTATTATTATTATTATTATTATTCTATTTTAACCCTTATCTTTATCCACATGCCGAACAGCAGAAAAGAACTCCAAACCATCAAACTTTTTAATTTTAAAATTCTGAAATGACTGACAATACTTTACTTTACATCTAGGATTTGCTTTTGATTATACTGAAAAATAAAATATTATTTTAGAAATCCAGAAGGAGAATTTAAAAGTATAGTTAATGAATACTCCTGAATGTAACATACCAATCATATTTTAAACACTGAAGCTTTCTGAAATGCATAATCCTCCCCCAAAATACAAGTTTGACAGGTAGTTAATTTCATGCCAATTATCTAAATTTTCATTTACTGTATATTTCATAAAAGGACATAGTAGACCTTCCATAAAAATGCTTTAAAACAAAAATAAATATAAATAATAAAACAAACAAACAAACAACCCCTCCCCCAAAAAAAACTCATTAGTTGATCCAGATTGTTGTGATATGTCCAGATCATTTTCTAAGTCATTGCCCTCTAGTCGTCTTAGTGTATGCGCAATGTGCCTCAGGTGGCACATGACCAGGATTTGTCCCCGAATTTGGTCCACTGGTTGGATCATTAGCTTCCCCAGCTTGGGCCAAGATGAGCAGTTTTCATAATGTTGTTTTATTTTTACCTGGCTTTGCATCTCTTTTTTCACAGTTTGCATTTGGCACTGTGATGGAGTGTCTGCCCCATACTGGTTGCTAAGAGGTTAATAGGGCTCTACAGAGGCTGCATAGGAGGTAGCCAGTTAGAGATGGGCTGAAAGGAGAAGCCAATCAGGACCCAACAGGCTTATATAAGAAGAGCAGTAGAGGCATCACTCCCTGGAGCTTGAGGAGGGAGGATTAGTTGTCTTACAGGTTGAAGACAGTGAATACCCAGAGCGGAGCAGAGCTGCAGGAAGGAAGGAAGGAAGGAGCGAGCAAGCGAGCGAACGAGCGAGCTGGGGGAGCTCAGAATAATTCCTGGCTGACTGCAGGGATTTGCAGGCTGAGGCCTTGAGGCAAGGGTGGAGAAGTTGCTGAGGGCTGTGTGGAGATGGCCCAGGGAAATGCACTGAGAAGTTGGAGGGGATGCTGCAAGTGGCTGTCTTCTATAGGGATCCTAGGCTGGGATCTGGAATAGCCTGCCTCTCCTGCCCCTCCTACTGGGGGAGTGGCCGAACAGTAAACTGCACTTGCTACTGAGGGAAGTGGTAGGATGAGGATTGTAGAGACAGCCCCCAGAAGGGGGTGACCAAAAGGGGGGAGCATGGAGGGCTGTGGCATGAAGAGGATGCTGCAGACCTGAGAGACCTGTGGGTACAGGATCGAACGAGAGGACTGGCAAAGCACCTCAGAGGAGGGCCCACTGTCTAGCCGAGCTATCCCCAAAACAGACAGCAGGAGGTGCCACAGTGGTGAGTGAACTCTGTCACAGGCACCTTTTCCTTTTTACCCAAGATTCAGGAATTTTGTGGAAATATTCTTAAATAAGGTCTTTTTTAATTACCTGCAGCCATGGCAGATTGGCACTAGAGAGACTACTCTGAAGAATGATAGATAACTGTAATGAATAGACAGCAAAAGTGAAACTAAAAGTATTTATTTCAGCTAAACTGAAACAAAAAATAATTAAGGTAATAGCTTTTGTGCACAGCAACAAACTGCAAGCACTGCTATTTGAAAAATGTGAATACTAGCATTCTCTCCACTGTAAAGATTGAAGATTATATAAAAATGATAATGCAATATAT
The DNA here is from genome assembly GCA_007922155.1 of Mesoclemmys tuberculata. Classification (NCBI taxonomy): domain Eukaryota; kingdom Metazoa; phylum Chordata; order Testudines; family Chelidae; genus Mesoclemmys; species Mesoclemmys tuberculata. The sequence goes on from ML675616.1 coordinate 50,974,126, forward strand.
AACATTGTACTATATTTATAAAGCTTGAGTTGACCTCAAAAGATAATGTTTTACCACTTATTTCTAACATAACTTTAAAAAACCCAGCCTTTAACTCATAAAAATTTGAGTGGCTCATTAATGTAGCATTTATTTATTTAATTATTTGAATAGACTATAATACATTTAGACCTTAGTATACGTTGTCAGAATTTCAAATTTAATTTTAAACAGGTTTATTGTTAAAAGGAGAAAATATATGTAATTTAAATGAAAAATCAGATTTAAATGTAAAAAATGATTTTTATATACCCTGTTTATAACAGATGGTGGGAAACATTTAAAAATGTGCCTGAGTGAGTTAGGAGCCTCATTCTCATTGTAAATCAATGCAATTTAGCTTCAAAGTCACTTGGGTGCTTGAGAAATTTACTTAGTATCGTTTGATTATAAGACTTTTGGGGGCAGGAAGCTTGTTCTTTGTTTTATATTCAGCATATACAACTGTTTGCAAAGCACTGTGTGCATTTCTGGAATTACAATAATCTATTTCTGCTTAACAAGGATTTCTATATGGGGAAAATACACAGGGGTGGCCAAACCATAGCTTGTGAGATGTATGCATCTGTTTTGCAGTTAAAATGCGACTCCCCGAGCCCCCTATACCTCCCACATTCTCTGCCTACCAGACTGGGGTGGGAAGCTCAGAGCTTCTGCCCTGTGGCAGGGTGGTGGGGCTAAAGGATTCTGTCCAGCAGGGAATGGGGTCTTGGGTGGTCAGTAAGTTTGGCCACCCATTACATAGTGAATGATGAGCCTTGAATTTTTTTCCAGATCATGGGTGTGTCATTCATACATCATGTGCACCCAAAATTAAATTGCACAGTGTGTGTGAAGGAGGGTGTATGGGCTTTTTAAAAACTGCTCCCTGTCCTGTACTACCTTGATCTGGGCAACAAGTCATGCTGGGCAGAGAGCCTGTCACATACCATAAACCTCTTTCTCATAACCAGGCAAGGCCTTGGGACGAGTAGTAGCTGCTGCTGCTGAGGATTTCCAGAACATACCTGGAAAATGACTAAAGGTATCCGAACGAGGGCTGAGGGACAGGAGGAGAGAAGATTACACCCCGGAGTTTTGTTTGGAGTTGTCTTTCCTGGGTGAAGGAAATGACCCAGGGAGTCGAAGCAGAGCCTGCAGCAAGCATAGGTGAGCTTCCTTTCAGGACCCAATGGATGGGGCTTCCAGGAGAGGATGAGTAGAATCACCCATTCCTCACTCCCAGCTGAATGAGGAGGTTTGTTATAATAACCCAGGTGGAAGAGCCTATGTTCAAGTAACTGAGCATCTGGCCAGGGACTTCTTAGTTTAGACAATTTTCTTCCCATATACGGTTCTATGATGATTGGCCCTCCCAAAAGCACTTGGAAGAAAGAACCCAATGAGCAGGCAGTTTATTTCTTGTAGCCACTGGCTTATTTGGAACTCTGGATATCGTGACAGAGTGGGCCTTAGCCATGAAGCACAGCGAGAAAAAACTAAGAGAGAGGTTGAACTTGATGCTGAACCAGAATTTCAAGACTGTGTGCTTTGGTTACTCCTACTGGGTGATCCCTGAGATTTCTTTTTTAAATTTGTAATGACTTGAAACATACAGACACTAAGGGAACTGAGTGAGAGTTTGTAACAGCATCTAGAGTGGCTTTAAGGAGGGTCAAAATAGTGACCTGTTCAGCATTATCTGTAAGGGAAGATTACTTACATTAGATGCAAAATGTCTTTGAGCATGGAAGATGAAGTATTCTCACAATATTTCTTTGAATTATGGATAGCTGAACTTTAGTACTTACGTTTTTAAAAAGTGGAAGTACTGTCAGTAATTCATACTTTTTCTCTGTGTGAGAATGTTGCTTAGGAGAGCCATGCTTTGGCATTGGCTCTGCCTAGCCTGGTACAGTACAACGCCATAGGGACTCAAGATAGAGCAGTCAGATTTTGCAGATGGTCTAGGTCTTGCTTCTAATAACCACCTCCTTCAGCATTGTCTAAATCTCCTCCATAAGAACCCATTAATATCACGTGATACCGGTGAGGGAGGGGGGACCAGTCAAGAGGGCAAACTGAAATGGAGCAGCTCTGAGCCCCAGATTAGCTCAGCCTCTTCATCTATGTAACAGGCAAGTGGAAGAGTTTCAAGCAGCTGATCGGCCTCTCTCTGACAACTGGAGCCACTGAGAAGGCAGATAAATAAACGGTAGATATTCTTCTTAATATAGCTGGGCCAGAAACACTAGCTGTATATAATAGTCTACAGTTAAGCCAGGAAGAGCAGGATAGTTGAGATAGTGCTGCAAAATTTGAGGAGCAATGCATTTCCAGACAGAAAGACTTTTGAAAGATACAGCTTTCATATGAGAGTTCAAAAAGAAGGATAAACTTGAAAAATTTGACTGATCTCAGGCTTCTGAGACAATCAAATAATTATGGGCTGCTCACAGATTCCTTAATTAGAAACTAGATTGTTATGGAGCTCAACGACATAAAGCTGAGAGAGTCTGCTGGAAGATCCAGACTTGAATTTAGAAAAGTTAATCAGAAGTTGCAAGGCAATTACTCAGCCTAGAAGGAAGCTGTTGGAGGGAAAACAAATATCCTGAGGCGGTGGACAGGCTGACACCCCTCTAAGTCCATGGTTCTCAACTGATCTCTTCCAGGGGGTGTCAACACACCTGGATGCTTGCCTACTTTTACAACAAGCTACATAAAAAGCACTAGCAAAGTCGGTACAAACCAAAATGTGATACAAGGACTTGTTCGTACTGCTCTATATACTGTACACTGAAATGTAAGTACAATATTTATACTCCAATTGATTTATTTGAAAATTATATGGTAAAATGAAAGTAAATCATTTTTCAGTGATGATGTGCTGTGACACTCGTATTTTTAGGTTTGATTTTTGTAAGAAGTAGTTTTTAAGTGAGGGGAAACTTGGGGATATGCAGGACAAATCAGACTGTTGCAAGGGGTACAGTAGTCTGGAAAGGTTGAGAGCTGCTGCTCTATGCTACAGAAAAAGTGCAGAGGCAAAATAGACTTGAGAAATCTGGAAAAACAAAACAATCAAAAAGAGCTTATAGAAGGCAACACACAGTGCTATACATGATGTAATGGTAGACCTGGGCCATAACAAAGTCCTGCTTCTTGGAAAACGCAACAGCAAAAAGCTTAATTGCTTTGCAAGAGCTTGCAAACAGGAATAATATGCACAAAGAGAAACAATGTGCACATCCAATACCAAGAAAAGAACAGGAAAGGCACCATTGAAGAATTCTGTATAGGAAGTATACAGGAAACAGCATCACCATGTGACTGGACTATTACTTTAGAAACTTCATGACTTTTATGTTGGACACTGGTGCACATGCAAATGTCATGACAGGCTTTAAGGATAAGGCAAGGTGTATTGAAAAGACAAAACAAAACAGGTTAAGCTCCGATCTTACACTAGGGTGTTGGTTGATGTAAGAGTCTGATGTGAAGGTAAAAGACAATGCGGAAAGGATAATATTTGTAAATGTGCAATGGAAAAAGAGTACCATTATAAAGGTTGAAAACATGTCAGACCCTGTGCTTTATGCAGAGAGTGTGCTCCTTAGAGGAACAGGGGATCACACACATTGAGGACCAGTTCCAACATGTCTTCAAGGAGATTGGAACTGTCAACAGAATATAAGATAGAGTTGACTGAGCCCAATAGTCCCACATTCCATGCCCTTAGTAATGTAGCTTTCGCCTTAGGCAGAAACTCAAAAAGCAATTGGACAGTGTCATGTGGACTGGATTGGGGGGGGAGGGAGATTTGTTTGACATTAATATGTCAAAATCATAACAATTCATGTAAGACATGCCATGTCAGGTACTGTTAGAAAGGTTATAATGTGCTGAGTAAGAAGATAATATTTGTGTTCATGTGTGATGAAAGTTATGGAGATCTTTGATATACCTGTATTTCAAACTGTGCTGTAGAAGACACACCTCAGACAGAGAGGCCGCAAGACAATAGCCCGCTTAATGGCCCATCAAGCCCTTTAGAAAAGCACAAGACCCAGGAAGGAGCCATGGGCGTACCTGAAGAATTACCAGGATTGGCTCATGTGACTCTGGACTCCATTTTGGTTGCTGTAAAGTACCACAAGCCACATGGTCAGAGGCAGAGGATATATAAGATCAAACCACAGAAACCATTTTGTCTTTGTTCCTGTCTAGCTGCGGACACACCTCTGGATCAACACACTTTGCAACTGAACTGAAGGACTTGCATCCAGTACCTGGATGGGTCTATAACAGAGGAACTATACAAGCCTGCAACTCCACAATTCTTTCAAAAACCTGATGTATATGGACTTTTAAATAATTTGTATGTATCTGATTGCTTTAATCCTTTAACATTTCTCTTATTGTTTTTTCTTTTTATAATAAACCTTTAGTTTTAGTTACTAAAGGATTGGCTGGCAGCGTGGTATTTTGGGTAAGATCCAAACTTATATTGAACTGGTACTGTGTCTGGTCCTTTGGGATCAGAGGGAATCTTGAGTAAAGAGCATAGAGTTTAAATGACTGGTCTCTTTACTGGACCTAGTGGCAGTTGGGAGCCAGAGACTGAAATGCAGTAAAGGGAGCTGTGTATTTGCACAGTGGCTTCTTGATAACCAGTGTGAGGGAATCAGATGCACTGTTAGTGGCTGGTTGGGAAGTCTGACTTCAGCGTCACCCATTGGAGCTGGGAGAATTTGCTCTCCTTTTACAGCCTGTCCTGACCCTGGCATTATCAGTGGGCTACCCTGGGCACGGACGGGTCACAGACAGTTTAGCTGCACTAGACATGACAAAGAAAGTAGAAGAATGGACAGAAGAAAAATGGACAGAAGAAGAATGGTCCATTTAGTAATTATTGAAAATAAAGATGGAACGCTTTGCCTATGTCTAGACCCAAAGCAATTAATGTTTAAAATGGGAAAATTTTCCTTTACCTACAAGGGAAAAAATCTTTGGATAAATGGCTGATGCCAAATATTTCCCCCCACCAGATGCATCAGCTGTATCTTGACAGCTTCCCTTAGAAAAAGGTAGCACATGTGTGCCTTTTGCTTTTTGCAGACTACCTTTTGGGGTGACATTCTCCATCTGAAGTGTTCCACAAACATTTGAAGGTACCAAAGTACATATGGATGATGATTTGATCTGGGTACATATGCTAGAAAGAGGAACATGACCAAAGTCCTTACTGTCAGTTTAAAGGAAGATTTTCTGTAGTGGATGGGATTCTGTTCAAGGGCACAAGCCTAATTGTTCCAGAAGCATTACAGAAAGATATGCTAAATACATGGGGAAGGGAAAAATGTAAAAAGAGGGCTAGAGATCATTTATATAGGCCTCAAATACAGATATAGAAGAAATTATTAGAGCTTATGAAACATGCCAGAAATACAGATCTAGTCAAGCAAGAGAGCCCAGGATGACTTTAGCTCTGTGATATAAAGCGGGCATTGATTTGTTCACATATACTGGAAAAAACTGGGCTGGTTTGGGATTATTTATCACATTTTCCACAAATAACATTGCTAGAAGACACTACAGCAAACCGTGTAATTATGCGCATAAAGTTGATCTTTGCTCGGTATGGTATGCCAGAAGTGGGAATGTCAGATAATGGACCACAATTTGATGGATGAGTTCAGACACTTTGCTAACAATATGGATTTAAGCACATTACATCTAGTCCTAGATATCCACAGTCTAATGGTGTAGTGCAGGAGTGTCAGACATCTGGCCCGCGGGCCACATATGGCCTACCAACATTTTTCGTCCAGCCTGCATAGTGCTCTCTGTGCACTGTCATGAGCTGTATACTCTGGCAGCAGTGCACAAGGCCGCGAGATCTACATATTCTGCCAGCAGCTGTATGTGCATGAGACAGCACTCCAAAAGGCGGGAGAGGGGCCAGTGTGGTCTTGGAGCATCACTCAAAGCGCTGCTTGGGCACGACTGCGCTCCAAAAGGCAGGAGAGGAGATAGTGTGGTCTTGGGGGCAGCACTGCTTCTTCACAGTCCACTCACTTCAAAACATGCACTACTTTCAGCTGCAGAAAAGCCTTCCTACCGCTGCTCAGTTTACCATTTTCTCCCACTTCAGTTGCTATTGCCACCCATACATCTTTCCAAAAGAACTGTCCCCAAAATACAGTGCCAAATAGCTCTGGAAAGACAGAAGCCAATTGTTATATTAGATTTGTTCAGACTGAAAGATATATGCTCCTTCTCTCTCTGGTGCCTAGTAAAGGCACATCTCGTTCACTGCACCATTTTGGGGTTACTCAATTCTCCTATAGAACAAGAAGTCTTCAAAATATCACTGTAGCCCTGCACAGTAAAATGCCATCAAACTGTGATAGTCCCACACATTATAGGAGGGTTTTACAGCTGAGACAAAGAATATCCTATGGCATCACAGAGCGCTGTGTATGCGCTTGTGTAAGCTTGGCCTTGCACATATATACTCAGCCTTGGTTTTTTATACAGCCTTGTGTAGGGCCTTGTAATTATGTTATTGAAGAAAAGAAAAATAAAGAATGTCATGTGGTTCAAGGGAAATGGAGAAATTTGTATTTCTTTGCCGAAGTGAATGGAAAGTCAATGTTTGATTTGTATGCAACATGTAGCTGTTGCCAAAGAGTACAATGTTCGGAGGCGCTGTGCTACCACATATGCTGAGAATTATGATAAATATATTGGGAAGTTGCGTGAGGACAAAGTTTCTGAAGTGGAAAAGTTCTTGAAAAAGGAGCACTCCCTATTTACAAATGACCATCAAGTAGGTGAAGATGCAGTTAAGGCAAGCTACATGATTGCATATGAACTAGCACAGTTATCAAAACTTTTTTCAGATGGGAAAATTATAAAGAAATGTATGTTAATGACTGCAGAATTAATATGTCCGGATACATGGCAAGCTTTTGCAAATATAAGCTTCTTGAGAAACACAGTCGCTGAGAGAATTGGTGATTTGTCAGAGCCTTAACAATCAACTAAAGGACAGAGTCAAGCCCTTTATTGCATTTTCGATTGCAGTTGATGATAGTACAGACGTTACTGATGTGGCACAGCTTGCAATTTTCATCTGTGGTCTTGATAAACACATTCGCATAACTGAAGAGTTTGTAGAACTGGTTCTGATGAAAGACACAACAACAGGTAACGATATCTTCAGTAATTTGGTGGAAACTTTGGACAAATTAGGCGTAGACAGGATGCAAGCTGTGAGTCTGGCTACAGACAGAGCACCACAAATAGTGGGTAGAAAAGCTGGAGTTGCTGCATAGTTAAAGGAAAAATTGCTTGCTGCCAATCCACAATATCAGTTTTGTAAATTACATTGCATTTTACACCAAGAAGCACTGTGCAGTAAAACACTGAAACTGAATAATGTTTTGGATGTGGTTATAAAAACGGTTAATTTTATACGAGCAAGAGACCTTAACCACAGGCAGTCCAACTGCCTTCTGGGAGTAACTGAGAAACCCCATGAGTTACCCAACGAACATCAGTGTGATATGGTAAGTTGAGGGGCTGTACTGAAACGCTTTTACAAATTGCGTGGTGAAATACAGTTGTGTTTGAATCAGAAAGGAAAGGTTATGCCCAAACTGCAGGATAATGAATGGCTTCAAGATCTTGCTTTTATGGTGGACATCACGGAACACCTGACCTGTCTCAGCACAAAGATGTAGGGGCGCAACAAATTGGTGACAGATGTTTTTGACAGCATTAGTGCTTTCGAGATTAAGCTTCAGTTTTGGGAAAAGCAACTTTCAGATGATAATCCCGCACGCTTCCAACTTCAAAATCTCAGCATAACACAGCTGAGTTTCATGGTGATGCTCTCATAAAAAAGTACAGCAGCAAAATTTCCAGCTTAAAAATGAATTCCAAGCAAGGCTTTTCTGACTTCAAATACTTTGAGAAAGACTTCGCAATTTTCTGTAACCCATTTTCTGTCAATGCACACGAGGTCTCAGAGGAGCTTCAGATGGAAATAATCAAACTGCAGTGTGATTCTGTTCTGAGGGATAAGTTTTCCAATGTTGATGTTGGAACATTTTATCAGTATGTAGGACCAAATTATCCCAGGCTGAAGTCTTTTGCTTCCAAAATTCTCTCCATGTTTGGGACAACGTATATCTGTGACCAGCTCTTTTCTGTAATGAACATCAACAAATCAAGATTTTGTTCTCAATTTACTGACGCAAACCAGAACACAAATTCAAGCTTGCCACAGCCCAGTCCCTTGCTCCAGACTTTGATAAAGTCATCCAAAGTAAGAGGTATTGGGCATCAGGAAGCAGCCGTAACAGTAAATAAAGTACTATAATTCTTAATCATTGATTGATTCTTTTAATCGTAAAATAGTAGTAGTTGTAGAAGTGAATTTACTGCAGTTTTTATATTGCTGATATCTGTCAAATAAAACATAATACTACATAAAAATGGTTGTGCCTAGTATTTTGATTTGTGGTATGTATGGCCCACCTGAAGTGCATTTAATTCAAATCTGGCCCACCATAGCAAATGAGTTTGACACCCCTGGTGTAGTGGAAAATAGCATACAAATAATCAAAAGACTGCTTTAAAAATGCAGGAGACTAACACAGGCCCTTTCTTAGCATTGCTGTATAGGGCCGCCTCCTTAAAGCATGGGTTGTCATCTGCAGAAATTTTGTTCAACAGAAGACTGAAAATGAGAGTGCCTAATTTTGTAGGAATCGATGTACCTGCTAAAAATCTCTGTAGAAGAAAACTGACAAGATAAACAAAGTTTATTATGACAGAGGGTCATGAAAACTTGAGCCTTTGCAGAAACATGATCATATGCATATATGCTAAACTATTGTTTATTTACTGACTATTTCTGTCATGAAGTGGCTCCTAGGTCCTACAAGGTTATCACTCTTGAGGGACAGATGTGCAGACAGAATAGAGGACCTCTCCAAATCCCCAGATGAAGGGAGGATAGCAAGGGCAGCAGAGTCCAAGGATGCAGTGATGGAACCAGAAAGGGGCATGGAGGAATCCACAGAACAGACTGCACCAGTGAGCATGGGTGGCATGGACCACCATAAGGCAGAGATAGAAGGGATGACGTGCAGGTTCACGAGACTGTGCAGGGTACCTCAAAGACTCAGAAAACAGTTCGTGAGCAAGCAGGTTTCTTTCTTTCTATACATACTGTTGTGTTTTATGGTTGCTTATTTGGAAAGGGGCTATGTGAGGATACCTCTGTAAGTGTGCCAGCCTTGGCAGTCAGCTCTGTCTAGTCTGGCACAGCACAAGGAGGTTCATTGCGACACAGGGTATGTCTACACTGCAATTAGAAACCCTTGGCTGGCTCGTGCCAACTAACTCGGGGACTGTTTAACTGCAGTATAGATTTCCAGGCATGGGCTACAGCCCAAACTCTGGGAGTCTCCCACTTTGCAGGGACTAGGAGAAAGAAGTCAGGGATAGTCAATTATTTTTTGTCAAGGTCCAAATTTCTTGGTCAAGGTATAGTCAAGATCCAGACTCCAGAGAAAATAATAAAAAAACTTATAACAATAAATAAATAAAAAAGATTTCAGGGCCCATTCAAGAGTGTCCAACAGTCAATATTTGGCCCATGGTCCTGCTATGTCTCCCCCTGGTCCAGGTCTTCCTTCTAATAAATAACCATCTCCCTCAGTGCTGTCTAAGTGCCCTTCATAAAAACCCATGAATATTATCTCTGCAGTTCTGAAAGCATGTGTATAACACAACTCTGCTGGAGGAATCCTGCACTCCTAGCTGGATGGATGTGAGGAGAACAAGGGAAGGAGAAATCCTCCCTGGGGGTTTGCATCTGCTCCACAGAGGCTGCTCGATCCAGAAGCGCTGTCTGATCCATACACACTCTACCCCTCATGCACACTGCTCTACAGTGAGCTTAGTCTGAGAAGGGCTATGTGCTACGGCAGTGGGGCACCTACCCAATATATCTCCCCTTTGTGCACACATTCCACTGCCAAGGGGTTGTTCTGCTAATTGACAGGGTTAGCACAAAGAACACAGACACCAGTAGAAAGAACAAGGTTGCTTTATTATCTCTTTCTAAATATTACAGGAAATGAAATGATATATACACATAAGCAATAGAAAGAATAAGTAAGGTAATGCACCTGATCATTACTACATAAGATCAACTATAGTGATTAAGAAAGATACATCACCAATTGCCCTATTAATACATTACCATCATCCAGATCCACAGTCGCTGGGGAGCCCCGGTTGCAGCAAGGATTTGGAGAGCCTGTCCCAGCAATTGGGAAGCCCTACGCGGTGCGTCCACTCATAGGTGAGGTCTCCAAAGTCGCTGCAAGTGGGTCCAGCTTTTATAGAGTAGAACAAACAAGTATACATGACTGTGTGCAGATCACCTGATGGATATCTGCTTCTCATGCAGGGGTCTGTGATGGGAACCTGGCCATGGCTCCCATCCCAGACCCCGCATGTTCCTCTAATCTCCTTAGGGCTTCAATAGCAGGCAGAAACTCCTTACAAAAGCAACAAAGGAAAAGATAGAAACTCCTTATCAAAAGCAAAGGTAGAAAACTCCTTATCAACAGAAACTTCTTACTTTAACAACAAAGGGGAAAGACCCCTCTCATAGGTTAAAATACTCTCACTCTGTCAGCAGAGGGAGAGGCTCCTTTCATGTGTTAAACATAGTAACCTTATTATTACGAATTGATACATTTGGAGTGAGCAAGCATATACAATAGTAACATTTATATACAAAGATTCACTGGCATAAACAAATATGACTCCCACCGCGCAGAGGCCGATCCAACTAGATACAGATAATCCTTTCATATCAGGGGTGCATGGTAGCTGCAAAGGAGGTGGATGAATAGTCTTTTTACCCTAGGAGCTGTTTCTAGTTGGGAGCATGCTTACGGAGCTGTGGGGAAAAGTAAAGCCATCCCAACTACTACACTACTTAAAAACAAAACAATCCAGTAGCACGAAGGATGAAGACTGGAAATTCAAATCTTGTTTTGTTACAGGGTGAAACCTATTTTTCTGGTTTTCTCTATATGAAGAGAGTGAGAGGAAAACTGATAAATGGGTGGCCAACAAAATTATATGACAATATGCTTATATTGTCAAGTTAGGAGAAACTGGATTTTTTTAAATACAGACTCAGGATGCCCTTTTACTGGTGGATGTATACTTTTGCTTTTAGTGGAACATGGAGAATGAACTTCTCAAAACAGTTTAGTGCCCTAAACGTCAGGAAGAAGACAGAGAATAGTTAGAGAACCTATCTAATTACAGGACGAGAAGCTAGTAAAGTTGGAAAGAAAGGTAAAGTTAAAAGATAATGAAGGTCTGTTCAACTGAAAATTATTACTTTCCTTAGATAACATACACGTCTTCACCCAAGTGCTTGGCAGCTTAGTTAAATTTGTTACCTTTCCTAGGTAAATTACAATCAAGATTTGTGGGATCTGATACTTTTCTGTTTGTAATACTTAATATAGCTACAGTTAGGCATGGGAATGCTGCAATTTCTTCCCTGAAACTAAATCTTTTGAGCCCAAATCTCCTCTTAATTATATACTGAGGCACTACCTTCATTGCCCTTAATTTCAATGGATGTGCACCAGTATAAATTAGAGAAGAATCTGGCCCATATGACTTTGCAGTGCCGCTAGTAGTACCATAAATATGTGGCTTAAGCTCTCAGATGGTAGTATTTTTGTGAACAGAATTAATAGCGCTTGTTGAAATTTTTCAAATTACGAAAATTTGACAAAGGACAATATTCATGATTTTTTTTTTGTAATTTTTTTCTATTTTATAAGCAATTCTAAAAAAATACCCCTATGATTCTCTGTAAGGTGAGTCTAGATAGTTGCCTACCACGAAAAATATCACTGGAGCAGGTCAGAAGGAGCAAAACATCATGAGTTACACCTCACCAAGTTTTTTCCAGAACATTCTTTCTGATCAGAAAGGTTTATGGGAGGTTTGGAGGTGCTACAGAGATATGAGGCTGTGCCTCCATTAACCCTGTAGATCTCCATTAATGGGAGCAGGCTGCACCGTCCATATGGTTAGAAGAACCATCTTTTAGGAACTTTATTTGTTCATCAGCACTCCTCTTCGCAGCATAGCTCCAGTTGGAGCTGCACTTCCACTGGCCAGGGGCTTGTTTACATATGAAAGTTATTCCTTAAGGTGGCATGTGAATTTAAAAAGGAATAGATATTCTTGAATAACATGTGTGGATGCTGTTGCCCTGGAATAAATGTCCATGTGTGCAGCTATTCAGGAATAATTTCAGGTGTAGACAAATCCTAGTTCTCATTGTGGCAGCCAGAGTGAAGAACCTGTCAATTCACAGATGTGGAATCTTAGAAGATTAGGGATGGAAGGGACCTCAGGAGGACATCTAGGAGGTAGCTCAGCAGGACCAAACCCATTAAATCATCCCAGCCAAGACTTTGTCAAGCCGGGCTTTAAAAACCCCGAAAGATAGAGATTCTACCATCTCCCTAGGCAACCCATTCGAGTGCTTCATCACCCTCCTGGTGACAAAATTTTTCCTAACATCCAACCTAGACCTTCCACACTGCAATGTGAGACTATTTCTCCTAGTTCTGTCATCTGCCACCACTGAGAACAGCCTACCTCCATCCTTCCTGGAACCCCCTTCAGGTAGCTAAAGTCTGCTATCAATTCCCCTCTTACTCTTTTCTTCTGCAGACTAACTAACCACGCCCAGTTCCCTCAGCCTCTTCTTGTAAGTCATGTGCTCCAGCTCCCTAATAATTTTTGTTGCCCTCTGCTGGACTCTCCAATCTGTCTACAACCTTTCTGTAGTGGGGGGCGCAAAACTGGACACAATGCTCCAAATGTGCCCTCACCAGTACCAATCACTTCCCTCAATCTGCTGGCAGTGCTCCTACTAATGCAGCCCAATGTTGCCTTCTTGTCAATAAGGACACTGTGACTCATATCCAGCTTCTTGTCCACTGTAACTCCCAGGTCCTTTTCTTCAGAACTGCTGCCTAGCCAGTCAGTTCCCAGTCTGTAGTAGGGCATGGGATTCTTTTATCCTAAGTACTAGACTCTGCACTTGTCCTTGTTGAACCTCATCAGATTTCTTTTGGCCCAATCCTCCAATTTGTCTAGGTCACTCTGTATCCTATCCTTACTTTCCAGTATATCACTCCCCCAAGCTAAGTGTCATCTGCAAACTCGCTGAAGGTGCAATCCACCCCATCCTCCAGATCATTAATTAAGATGTTGAACAAAACTGGCCCCAAGACCAACCCCTCAGGCACTTCACTTGATAGCAGTGCCAACTAGACATCGAGCTGTTGATCACTACTTGTTGAGCCTGATGATCTAGTCAGCTTTTTATCCACCTTATAGTCCATTCATCCGAGCCATACTTCCCTAACTTGCTGGCAAAAATACTGTGGAAGACCATATCAAAAGCTTTACTGAATTCAAGGTATATCATGTCCATCACTTTCCCCACAGTCCCAGAGCTAGTCAGCTCATCATAAAAGGCAATCAGATTGGTCGGGCATGACTTGCCTTTGGTGAATCCATGCTGACTGTTCCCAGTCACCTTCCTCTCCTCCAAGTGCTTCAAAACGATTCCTTGAAGACTTGCTCATGATATTTCTGGGGAATGAGTTGAGGCTGACTGGTCTGTAGTTCCCTGGTTCCTCCTTCTTCCCTTTTTTGAAGATGGGCACTATATTTGCTTTTTTCCAATCGTCCATGACCTCCCCCAATCACCATGAGTTTTCAAAGATAATGGGCAGTGGCTCTGCAGTCACATTAGCCAACTCCCTCTGCATCCTTGGATGCATTGCATCTGGCTCCCTGGACTTGTGCATATTCAACCTTTCTAAGTTGTCCTGAACCTGATTTTTGCCACTGAGGGCTGCTCACCTTCTCCCATATTGTGCTGCCTGTTGTAACAGACTTCTGTAAAGCCTGTAATGTATGTGTGCCCCGAGGTCATTTTATGAGTAATTGCATACCAACATAGAGGGTGCCCAAGTAACAATGGCAAATGTCACAAAAAACAAGCTGTTTCCAAAAGTTTGGCGATCAGGAAGTCAAAGCTGATCAACAGCATGAGGCCTGTTGACAGTCAAAAAAACAGATAATCTGTCCAGCAACAGTGGTCACCCCAAGACTTGTAACTAGCCACTGGAGGGCAAAAAGTTCCCTCACAGGCATGGGACTTGCTGGTTGGACAGTAGCCAAAACGTCACAATTGGTTTAAGAAAGCAATACTTTGTGGTGGAGATATAAGGTTGTCAGAAGAGAGGCAAATTGGACAAGCCACGCATCACAATGAGTGCACAAGAACTGCACCGCATAGAGGGTCTGATCAGCCATCTTGCCTCTCCCCAGCTCGCTGCTCAGAAAAGTAAGATAGGGCAGTAGAGCTGATAACTGGGTGTGAATGCAATAGAGGTTCCACCTGGATGAAAACCAGTAACCTGGGTGTGAAGGCGATAGAGGTTCCACCTGGATGAAAACCAGTAACCTGGGTGTGAATGCAATAGAGGTTCCACCCAGACGAAAACCCAGGAATGTAACATAAAGAGTAAGGAAATTTGGCCATAAACTTTTATTGTTTTTGTTGTAACTGAGTTCATCCATCTATGTGGTATTAATCAAATGTTGTTTAGTTGTAAGTAAGTCTTTAAGTATATGTTTAGTGTATTTGTGTTAGTATGATTAGTTGTTAAAATCGTAAGTTTTAAGTTTAAGGAATTGTAAAAGGATAAGTGGTTGACAACTTGTGACAGAGAGAAAACCCCCAATAAATAGTGGTTTTGAATTGAACAGAGAATGTGTGTTATTGTACAAATGAATGATGAATGATAGATTTATGAGCCGTTGACCAAGTCTTGGACTAAGACAGGTTTCAGCTGCCCTCATCCGTCCACAAGTTGGTTGGGTGAATAGCAAGGGGGGGCCTGTCTGAACCTAGTGACTCAATGAACAGGTGGAGTGACTGCAGGCACAAGGCTACCCTTTCCCCTTCCCTAACTCATGAGCCTTTGTAGCTCCGTTGCTCAATAGAGCTCCTGTGACTTCAAAGGATTCTCTCTGTGTCTGTCTGTCTGCCTTTCCTCCCCCCTCCCGCTAAATAAGCGTTCCATTATCGGATTCATTCACCCCATCAGTATCATGGGCTGAATAGAAACGGTGCAGACCCCTCAGTCAGTCAAACTTGAGTAAGTTGTATGACTGTGTGTGTAAGTGTGTTTTGAGAAATTAATCCCTTTAGAAAACCCAACTGTCTCAAGCAAGGGATAAAAAGAAAAGAAAGAAAACCCCACAATAAGCCATAAAACTGTCACCAAGCCATAAACGGAAGTAGACCTGATAAGAAATCCTTCTTCCCTCCTTTGCCCTCTCTTCTGCAGACACCCCCGTCTGAAGCGAGGAATACAAACGAACCAAGACAGGAGTTTTTTAACCTCTTGTCACCACACTGCCCAATGCAGTCTGGGACCTGACCTTGTGTGTGAAGACAGATGCAAAAAACCCACTGAGTATTTCAACCTTTTCTATATAATCTCTCACAAAGTTACCTCCCCCATTCAGTAAGGAACCCACACTTTCTCTGACCACCTTCTTGTTGCTAACATATCTGTAGAAATCCTTCTTGTTACCTTTCATGTCCCTTGCTAGCTGCAGCTCCAATTGTGCTTTGCCTTCCTGATTTCACTCCTGCATGCTCAAGCAATATTTGTATACTCCTCCCTAGTCATCTGTCCAAGCTTCCACTTCTTCTAAGTTTCCTTTTTGCTTTCAGAGCACCGAAGATTTCTCTGTTAAGCCAAGTGGTCACCTCCCATATTTGCTGTTCTTTCTGCACATCGGGATGGTTTGTTCCTGCACACTCAATAAGGTTTCTTTAAAATACAGCCAGCTCTCTTGGACTCCTTTCCATCTCATATTAGCCTTCAAGAGGATCCTGCCCATCAGTTCCCTGAGGGAGTCAAAATCTGCTTTTCCGAAGTTCAGGGTACGTATCCTGCTGCTCTCCTTTCTTCCTTTTGTCAGGATCTTGAACTTGACCATTTCATGGTCACTGCTGCCAGATGGCCATCCACTTCTACTTCCCCCACCAATTCTTCCCTGTTTCATCAAGAGGCGCATGGCCCCTAGTAGGTTCCTTCAGCACTTGCACCAGGAAGTTGTCTCCAACACTCTCCAAAAACATCCTGGATTGTCGGTGCTCTGCTGTATTGTCCTCCCACAGAAGTCAGGGTGATTCAGGTCTCCCATGAGAACCAGGGCCTGTCATGTGTAAACTTCTGTTAGTTGTCTGAAGAACACCTCATCTACCTCCATCTCCTGGTCTGGTGGTCTATAACAGACTCCCACCATGACCTCACCCTTGCCGCTCTCTTCTGTAAACTTAACCTAGATATTCTCAACAGGTTTTCCTCCAGTTTCATACTGAGCTCTGAGCAGTCATGTTGCTATTACATACAGTGCAACTCCTCCACCTTTTCTTTCCTGCCTGTCCTTCCTGAACAGTTTTATACCCATCCATGACAGTGCTCCAGTCGTGAGTTACCCCACCAAGTTCTGTTATTCCAATCACATCATAGTTCCTTCATTGTGCCAGGACTTCCAATTCTTCTTGCTTGTTTCCCAGGCTTCTTGTGTTTGTGTACAGGCACCTAAGACAACTAGCTGATTGCCCTACTTTCTCCACATGAATCAGGAGGTCTCCTCCGTATGCTTCCTCTTGGTATCCTGCTTCCCCACATTCCTCCAGGCTTAAGTCCCCAGCGAACCTCGTTTAAAGCTCTCCCATCCCAAGTACAGGGCTCTACAAGGGATGGTGCTATATACATTGATGGCACATCCTCTATCCTTCCTTAGTTTCAATGTTCCATCTTTGAGGAAGTATGATAAGAAGAGGTAACACTATCCCAACCGTCACAAAGAAAGGTGTGAATTCCATGAGCAGGTGGGCTTTTCTCTGCAATGTGGGAGAAGTGGCACTTGGTGGCTTCTGCAAATCCAAATATAGCTTCTGTGCAACTCATGTCCACAATATTTCTTCTGTACACGTTCCTGGTTACACTCTCCTTCTGGATGATACCAGAATGTAGTGTTCTAGGGGCTCAGAAACTGAAATGGGGAGATTATCAATGGAACTTTGTGTGTTAATTACAGCAGACTTAATTCCCTATTAATCACCTTTTTTGTTTGTTTGTACTGCACAAGTGTCTAGCAGTCAATGCTCCATTGTGGTAGACACGCTACAAACATATGACAAAGAGGCAGTCTCTGCCTCAAAGAGCTTGCAGTCTAAAGACTACAATTGCATCCTGTCTCTTCATAAACTTTGTGCCAAGGGTGTTGGCACATACCAAGCCTGTGAACGGGTTGGCTTTTCTTTGGGGTAATAACTATTTCAAAGAAGAGGTTAGATGCTTCATGGGTATGTTATCTGTAGCCTTTTTGATGTGGTTACTGTTCTACGGGTTAAAATGGTTTGTGATTAAAATCAAACTCAGAAAGGTCCATCAAAAAGTGCATAGCCATTGCAGAGCAATGTAGATTGAAGAAAGTGATTATTGTATAGTTTTATAGATAAACTTGTTTTGTGAAGTGTCTAATGTACATTTGGGTGTTGCATACATCTAAAAATAAACTTTTGACACTTAATACATTTTACAGTATTTTTGATCTGTCCAAGTCAAATGATCCTATTCAAAATGTATCATGCCATAAGTGACACTGGTAGAAGGCCTCAGTTTTGACTGTCTTAAAATACCCAGAGGAGCTGCTTAGAAGTGCAGCATATTAACCATGGGTGTTACCATGGTCACTTATTTTATATAGTGCAATACATAATGTCTTTGTGCAATACCAGTTAGCTCAACGTACATTTCAATTTCTGAGATGACTTTATGACTAGTTTGAAGAAGGTCTGCAATTTAAATCTATATGTGCTGCTGAAAGATGAAACTACAATGAAAGGATTTAGACTCAAATTATGTAGCTACAACTCCCTAACGTATAAGAAAAGAATTATCATAAAGCTTGATCTAGCAAATACTCTGTGTGCAAAAGTCCCATTTACTTAAATGAGTTTCATGCATAGGGTACCTACAAGAGCCTGTATTTTTTCCATAGAAAGGAAATTCATCATTCAGTTTAATAGCAGCCTAATTCTCTTTCTATTAAAGTCAATGATAAAGCACTTAATGTGGTACTTTGCAAATCTATAGAGATGGATCTGGTTATAAAAATATTTGTATTTAATAGAAAATGTAAAATTGGGCTTGTAGCAGGTGAGGGTCTGCTTGTTGATTAGTACCTTACTCAGGAAGTAGTCCCACTGAAGTCTTATGAGAAGGGAATAGTACATCTAACATTGCAAAGGATATTCTGACTCTCTCCTTTAGTGCAAAAGCCTATGAAGGTCAGACAGCTGGGGCAGGAAATTAACAGGACAAAATCCCAACATCAGCACGTGCAATAATATCTTCCAGTTTTAGGTAAGTATGTAGTCCCCAATGCTGTAGGATCTGAGTGACTCACAACCAGAGTGATATAATGTAGTTATCCTCACAGTATCCCCTTGAAGTAGGGCAGTAGTAATATCCCCATTTTACAGCTAAAATCATAGAAATGTAGGACTGGAAGGGACCTCAAGAAGTCATCAAGTCCAGTCCTCTGCATTGAAATATCACCAAGTAAACCTAGACAATCTCTGGCAGGTGTTTGTTCAGCCAGTTCTTAAAAATCTCCAGTGATGGGAATTCTACAGCTTCCCTGGGAAGCCTAGTCCAGAGTTAACTACCCTTATAATTAGAAAGTGTTGCCTAATTTCAAAGCTAAAATCACCCTTGCTGCAGATTAAGGACATTACTTCTTGTCCTACCTTCAGTGGACATGAACAGTTGTTCCCCATCTTCTTTATAACATTGGAAACATAGGCACAGAGAGAATAAGAGACTTCTCCAAGATTTCTCAAGAAGCCTGCGGTGGAGGAGGGAACTGAACTCAGGTCTCTAAGGGGCTAGCCTAGGACTCTGAGCAGCGCCATAACCTTGTTAATCATGTGATTATATTTCACCCAGACACTTAGCAAGCAGTGTAACTTCCCAGGCCGAACTGGACCCAGATGCAACCATTAGACCAAGAAATCATGGTCTGATAAGGAACAACTAAACCACAGTGCATCTGGTGGGGAAAGTGCAATCTTGCAGTAACAGCCCTCCAAATCAAATGATGTCAATTGAAACTTGTGGTAGGAGAGGGCAATTGGGAGGCAATGTATCCCAGTGGATAGGGCACCAGATGGAGGCTCAGGAGACGTTGGTTCAATTCTTAGATCCACTGCTGGGTGACCTTAGGCCAGTCACTTCACTTCCCTGTACGTCAGTTTTCCCATCTGTAAAACAGGGATGATGACACTGATCATAAAGTGCTTTAGGATGCACAGATGAAAAGTGCTACGTGAGGGCTAGATATTATTATCCATGGTATAAATTGTAATTTTCATTGGAAAGCAGATGATTTCCATGAATGTTTTGTTTCACCCAAAAAAGTTTTCGTGGGATAGTTATAACCAGTCCCACATAGATTTTAAAGTTTAGGGAGTGAAGGCACTCTGGAAAGGCAGCAATCACTAAACATAGATCTGATGGCTGACTTGGTGTGGTCATCATGGAACAAAAGTCCCGTGGCATTGTATGACCCAGCGTGGGATGAAATTAAGCCTGCAGAAGGGGGGTTGCATTAAATCAGGAGATACTGATAGGGTCTGCATGAGCAGTAGGGTGGCTGTAAAGAAATCATTATGCTAATTTGGGAACTTCATAGACCCCAAACCATTAAATTGGATTGGTGGATGCCACTATCTGCAATTGAGGGTATTCTGTGAGAATGTTTCTGAACCAGAATCTTCATAGTCTGGTGTTGGGAATCAATTCTGGTTTATAAAGCTGGATAAATTATTCATTAAACTGCTGATCTTTGCAAAGCCTTTGGACGCTGCACATAGCTGCACAGTAGAGCTGATCGCAAAATGCCAATTGTTTTTGTAGGAAACATTTAAAAACACCTTTTTACAGCATTCCAATTTTTTTGGTTTCTCAGCAAAAAACTAAAAGTAGAAAAATTTTCAGTTTCCAAAAAACAGCGTTTGGAAACTGAAAATTTTTCATTTAAAAATATTATTTTTGTTTGTTTCTGTGGTTTATGTTGAAAAACCATAATATTTTGACCAAATCAAAATAAAATTTTAAACAATCCACAAAAAGTTAATTTTGGTTGAAAATGTCAGCAGATGATTTGTCCAGCCCCCCCCAACTCCTCCCAAAACAAACACCAACAATGTGACCAGCTCTTCCTTTCAGGCTAATGAACATAAACCCAGTGTGACAGGGCACACTAGAACTGAAGGGATTGCAAAGCAGCTCAGCCCGGATGACCCTGCCCAGCCACACTTGCAGAGCATGCTCCAGAAAGGGGCTGACAAGGCAGGGAGAAGGACCTGCTGGACCCAGACCGGCTGCAAATAGAGTGTGTGGTGTGAAGCAACCAAGGGAGGGCCACTTTAAGGTGCTTTTAGGTGCTAGACCTTTGGTAACCCTTAAAGGGCCCTGGGCCAGAGCCTGGTGGAGTGAGAGCCTGGGTTCCCCTCCAATCTCCCTCCACATTAAGGAGGGCCTAACCCCCTGACCACGAGGCGACACTTCCAGCAAGCCCCAGCCATCACACCCAATACTAAAGGTGTTTCAGAGAAGACTCATTCAGGCATTGTCTCAAGTGCCTGGCACAAATGCCTAGTTCAGGATGTCAACACCACTAGTAATCACCCTTAACAGTTGCTGATCTTCTGGTAGCACTGGAGAAGTCCACTGTATGTCAGCCGGCATCATTTGAATAGTTTGGAAAAATGGAACCAACAGGGAAAATAGTGAAGAAACCATTTTATTGGGTTGTATCCTCAAGAGTGGATCCTGTTTTTAACAATCCTGGAAGAAAACTGTCAAACCTAACAAAGACATAACAAAACAAAGCATGCTGCATTGCTGCAATTCCAGAGTTGTCTAGGGTAAGACAAAAACCCTGCTGCCAATGAGAGACCAGCTGCAGCCAAAACAAGATACCAAGAGTGCCTGAGATCGTAGAGAAGGAAAACAGTCCGGATCTGACCTTGCAGTGTTGGAAGACTTTTATGAGAGAGGAAGAGAGCTGGGCCATGGAGGCTGTAATGGTGTGACGCTGGCCTGGTGCCTGCTAAGGAAACCATGCTTTCTTTAGGGCTACTCAAGTCTACGATAAAGACATAACTGTGATGCGACATACTAGTAATCTCTGCCCGTCCAGTGGTTGAGTTGGTTGAGTTGGACGTGCACTGACTGTTCGGCACGCCTGTAAAATAGGAAAGATATAGCATAAGGAGAACTGCAGAAGGAGGATCAGAATTCAAGAGGACAATATTTAATGTGGGAGAGGCTCAGGTATATAGGCCCAGGGTTTGCTTTGCTGGGGGGGAAAAGAGCTGAGCCTGAACACAATACTGGTGATTCTGTGGGTCTGAATCTCTTATTCATGTTAATGAGCTCCTTCTAGTCTGACTTGCGCAGGCTGAGTTGGGTCTCACTTGTGCCCACATATGAGTCAGGTTGGCAGAATCTGGCTTGGTACATTAAATAAAGCATCGTTTTGTACAACTCTGCCTGCTTGTTTGATCACTCACTAATAGTGAAGTATTCACATCAAGGAACAACTTTCATCTCTGATTTGTTGCATTCAATTACCATAAACTAGCAGCAGCAAGAGCAAACAGTGGGATGAGGGATTCACTTGTCAGACTTGAGCTTCTCCAAACATTCTGTGAGCAGCTGATTGTGCCCACATTCCCATCTGCATTTTTAAACATTCTTATGTCTTGTTCATTAGGAACAGCATTATTGTTTATTTTCCATGTGATGAACAGTTAGTCGTGAGGGTAATTAAGGTGTGACAATCTCCTGGTTCTTATCACAGTTCCAACCTGGCATCCAACGTTCTGCCTCAGTAGCTTTTTGAAACTCCTGCAAATGACAGACAAACAGTCTATGCAGGTTGTTAGTGCTAATGGGGAGGATTAATATGACTATACCTAGCACAGTATGTTAATCCACTTCCATACTGCTAGTGGCTGGTTGGCTTGAGAGGCTACATCCCTAATATTCATACTGTTATTAAAAAATAAAGTTGAGGAACAAAATAAGAACTCCAGTCATAGATGGATAGATAATGTTTCTTTCTTATTAGCTATCCATTTCTAATGGATCTTTTTTCTTTTAACATGGACAAAATGCCTCAGTCTGACTGTCCTGGCTGACTCCTGTCATGTACAAAGCAGCAATACTTAGGGAACCTTTTCTTTTTCAATCCATATTAAAGGCCTGCACCCCCGCTAAGGTATTGCATTAGATTGCAAGTTACTCTGGGCTGAGACTGTGTCTTCTAATCATGTACAGCACCAATCACGCTTTTGGCACTGAGGAAATTGAGTTGTTATATTCTATTTGCTTTCTTACTTATCTGAGAGGAGGATATTGTTGCTGACATATAAATTGAACAGAATATTGTTGTTGACATATATAGAATTGTTTTGATACAATCACTGATACCATTTTTACCTGCATAATCTCATTCTCTTCTTTTAAACTACAGCAGAAATGCTACTGATATTTTAGTAGGAAGGTAATGCACCTCTGTCATATAGTAAACAGCTGCCATGCTGAAAGTTCCCCTTAAAGCCCATAGAAATATCTGACAATCTGCCTGATGCTGTATTCTGCACCTCATTGCCTTTCACTTTCATATATATAATCGTTTGTGCTGATCAGCAGGCTCATTGTCTGTTTCACTATAAATAGTTGCATCTTTCAACCTCTCTAATTTAAAAAAGTCGCTTTCAAAACACCTTCAGGGAGAAATATCTTGAACTTCCTGAATAAAAAGGCTGAGTGGAGAATGGTTTGGCAATGTTCACTACAAAAACTGCCATGTTAGAAAAAGGTTAGTCGTTTATAATGAAACACTGAATTCTATCTTGGATTTTTTTTTGAGGAGTTTTGTAACCAACATCAATGAGAGTGGGATCAGGTTGCAGGCTGCTTGGTTTGATCATATAAGAATTTTGGCACCTAATGTATTTTTCAGTTAAATGGGTGACAACGGGGAGTATCTCCATTAAAGTAAAATTGTAAAATTTAATTAAAAAAGATTCATGCTGTTACATAATGTGGGCCCCCACTTTGTAGGCTATTGAGTAGAATAAGCTGGATTTGACTCAGGAGAATTGCTCCGGACTGACACTGTAACTGAGTACAGAATTTGGTTCTGTTCCCTTTCAACTAAATGAGAAATCCACATATATTCTGATATATGTGATACTCAAAATATTCATAAGGCCAGAAAGGACAGTTATAATTTAGTCTGGCATCCTATTTAGCACAGGCCATAAAACTCCTCCCAAAATAATTCCAAAAGCATATCTTTTAGAAAAACACCCCATCTTGGATTAAAAAATATATCTGAGCACTACACAAAAGCTTAGTATCTCACACAGACAGTTCCATTGATTTCACTGCCCAGAGTTTAATGGTTAGAACCAGACCCTGCCATAAGAAGCGCCATTGATTTCAGTGAGACAACTGCTGGACTAAAGCAGTGCTCACCATGAGTAAAAGCATCAAAATCTGGTCCTAAGTGAAAAAGTGAGCAAGGTTTGGCCAATTATCCTGGAAGATGGTGGTAGCCCTGCTTTGACAGGTGTGAATCACTTTAATTATTTAAAAATACAGTGATTTTACCGACTGCAATACAGATCTAACATTGGCAGGGGCACTTATAGCCGCACAATAGCTTCGCTGGACAGAGAAACATAGGTGATGATGGTGGGGCACAGAGGTGGTGAAGAGAGAAGTGGGCACTGGGAGCAGGAATAGGAGAGACAGAGTTAGGGACTAAGCTGGGTATTATGAGGGTGGTGGTGGGTGCATTTTGAGTCAGTGCCAAAAGGGACAGGATGAATTAAAGGGCATTTGGGAGTTATCAGTTAATCCTACCGGGGTGGTAAAAACACGAGTCCCTGGAGCCTTGTCTGAATAAGCAAAAGTGGGGAAAATTTTTGTTTGTGAAAGACTCCAGTGTACACACAACCTAGGAGAACATGGGTAGCCAGGCACATAGTCAACACAAGTATTTTAGACTAATTATGTATTATGGTGCACTTGGCAGCTGTGCTATAGGAGCATGTGAGGTCACTGTTGGGTTTTGTGTGACAGGGCAAGTTTGGTGAAGTTGGCGTTTGTATTGCATTTGGGTACATATTATTTTGGATCTCTGTTGGAGGTGAAAACCGTATGGAGTGGGTTATCAAAAGCAATATGAAGCTGGAAAGGAATGCACAAGTGTAGCAAGCCTCTCTGGCTTGCCGCCGAGCCTGGGTCTGAGGAGGGCGCACTCTGCCCCCGCTGGACAGAACTGGGCCCTGCGAGCCAAGCCACCCGGAAGCAGAGGGGCAGGGACAGAGCCCAGGAAGGAAGTATAAAAGGCAGGCCCAGCAGCTCAGTCAGGGGGAAGCTGCTGCCAGAGATAGACATGCCTCCCCTGAGGCAGTGGCCCAGGCCTGACCCGGATCTCGAGACTGTTCCAGACAACCCCACGGCTGACCGAAGCATGTGGGACTGACTGGATCTACCCAACCCTGACGACTGGTGGGAGCGCCCGGAGCCAGGAGACCAGGTAGAGCTGACAGGCCCAAGTGGCTGGAGAGGGCCGCCCCGACCCCAGGAGGGAGGTGGGCTGCCGAGCCCCACCAGCTGGGGACAGGACCCTCAGCCCGTAGAGGGAGAGAAACCTCCAGAGGCCGGTCCCGACCTGGACAAGTTACCTGGTGTGGAGGACCCCTCCCCAGTGTGGGGAGACCCCAGCCACCCAGGGGAGAACTTGGGACCCTGCGACCTGGAGGAGCTACCCTTGGCTGATGGCCTCCAGGAGTTCCCAGACCTACCACCTGTAGACGGCGAAGGCCTAGCCGGATGCCCACTCACCACTTCCCCTCGTGCCCCGGAGGGCCCACATGGATGCAGGTACTCCGGGGTTGGGTGGGAGGAAGTGGCCCAGGAAGGCCACAGGTTGTGGCTAAGACAGGGGCTAAACCCAAGTCAGCGTGTTGCGGCCGGAGCCCCGCTGACCCAGTGGCAGTTACCTCGTGCCACTGGTAGGGCCCTGGGTTGGGACGCAGTGGAGTTGGGTGGGCCTGCGTCCCTCTCCCCACTTCCTGTCCGTAGACAGCCAAGGACAGGAAGTGGCCGTGGCAAGGGGCCGGGGCAACCGACTCCGTGGCAAGCCCACGGAGGAGCTAATTCCCCATACAGAAGGTGCTGGGCCCAGCCTCGGAACCTGAGTATGAGGAAGGGCCAGGATACTGCTGACCAGGACAGGTCGGAAGTCCTACAAGAAGTCTTTCTTCTTAAATTCTTATTTCCACGCTTTTAAGGTTGTGTGGGTGGGGGTGTGTGTGTGTGTGAGGTGTGTCCTGCTGCAACCTCAACTGTCATAATATGTAGTTCTTACTTGCTAATATAAAGAATACTTTGAACTGCCACTTCACTCAGACCGGGAGGCTTTTTTAAGTTTGGTAGCTGAAATGAAGTATGCTGAGGTAAGAATGATGCCACTGCTTTATACAAAATGTGCAATTATATTTTTAATTTGATTTCTAAGGATACAAGAATATCAAACGTAAGAATTTAAGAGTTCTTAAATTCTTTCAATGATCAAAAATTAATTTGAATCAGAATTCACATTGTTGAAAACATTGGAATAAACTAATTATATAAAATACCCCAAATACGATAGCTATTCATTCAGACAAGACCAGCTTTCATAGATTCAGGTAAGGCCAAAAGGGGCCACTGTGATGTTCCGTTTTCAGTGAGGGAGAATCCACCATAACCCTTCCAATGGTTCACAGTGGCATCCCGAGGTGGGCCAGGCCCCAAATTGCCAGCCTGTGGGGCAGCGCCGGGCCGGCCCTTCATGATACATAAGGGGGGTGCAGGAGGCTCTGAGCGGAGCAGAGCCTCCTGCACCTCCTGCCTTCTGTGTAGTGTTGGCCCAGAGCTCACTTACCTGCCGCTCCAGTCCTGTGTCCGCTCAGATGAGGCGGCCTCACCCTCCAGCCTGGCGGGGGCAGGCTGGGCAGGACCTTCATGATGTGCGGGGGGCAGGAATGGAAGTGGGAGCAGCCACCTTTCAGCCTTCTGTGCCCCCTCCATCCGCCTGTTGTGAAGGGCCAACCCAGTGCCCTCCACCTCCAGGCTGGAGGAAAGGGGGGACTGTCCCCATCTGAGCCAGCACTGGGCTGGGTTGAAGCAGCAGGTAAGCGTGGGGGGCATGCCAGGCTGGGCCTTTGCGATGGGTGGAGGAGGCAGGAGGCTGAGGGGCAGTTGCTCCCGCTTCCGCTCCTGTGGCCCCCCCACGAGTCATGAAAGGCCGTCCCAGCCCCTTCTCCAGGCCAGGGGGTTAGGCCACCCCATCTGAGCTGGAACCGGGCTGTGGGGCTGCAGCGGGAGACACAGGCACCATGCGGTAGGTAAGTGTGGGGGAGTGGAGGGGCCAACGGAGCCAAACCTGCCTTTGAGCCCCCCACACTCCCTACCCGGTACAGACGCCCCTCCCTAGAGTAGCTGGGGGGCGGTGCTGGGACCCATCCTGACCTACACGAGGGAGGGGGGCCTGCAAATGTAGGCTTGGCTCCCGGGTGCCAGAGACCCTCCCTATATCACTGATGGTTCATTACCCTCACTGTTGAAAATTTACACCTTATTTCAAGTCTGAATTTGTCTAACTTCAGTTTCCAGCTACTGGATTTTGTTATACCTTTGTCTGCTAGACTGAAGATCCTTCTGCCACAGATCTGCCTGAATGCTCCCTATACTGATCACTAACCAGAGAGCTGTGAGGGAAAGACCTGCTGGCTGCCATTTTCTTCAAGTGACTGGAGTCTGAATTGAATTCAGGCACTGTCCCTGGTCTGGGGTCACATACCATGAGGCCCACACTCAGGACGCAGATCCTCCATCTAATCACCCTCTTCTGAGAGCTGAGACATCACTGTCCAATGGTCCCATCCCTGTTACCAGTACTGATCCCTCAAACACCTCCTGTAGCTTAAACACTCCCTCTCCCAGAACTCCAGTTGTGTGGGTGTTCTGGGTCCACAGGTTAACTCTTCAAGGGCATGTGGTAGTTGCTACATACACAGACTTTGCACAGGATTCTAAACCCGCATTGCACTTGATCACATGTGAAATACAAAGATGTATACCAAAATAACGAACTTTACATGCATTTCTCTGTTTCCTCACACTCTACAGCATTCTTTGCTCTGGGGTCAGAGTCCTCTACTACCGTGCCTGGCTTGTCTTTTCAATCATGAAGCCTCTCTCTCTCAGGTCAGTTTGCTTTGGTCTTCACTGGACCTGCAACTAAGCCATACTCCTCTGCTATGAAAGCGTGCCCATCTCTTCCCCTTTTCTCTAAGTCTCTCAGATTTCTACTACCAACATGGTTCCTTTGGCCTGTTGCTGGTAACCTTCCACTATCCAAACCTCAGCCTCCAACAAGTAACCTGGAGGAAGTAGCTTCTCCCAGCAGCTATTGAGCGGTCAGAGACTGACTGCTCTCCATTGAACCTACTCTGGGAGAAACATGCATACAGCCTTCTCAGCAGTGGTGGATACATATAGACATAGAGGCATTCTCTGGTACAACAATTTTCATACGAATAACTTCACAATGACAACCAGAATTCATAAGTTGCATTTGTTCCCTAAGTAGGGAATTTATATTTTTGTAAGTTTGATACTTTTTATTTAATTTAAACATCTGACCCCTGCATTAGCAGTGTAATTTCTAAACTGTTTTGGTATGATCACATAGGTACAATCTGTACTAGTTATAAATATCTGGTTCATTTGTTACCTTTAAACAGAAGCTTGGCCAGATGTTAGAAATCTGACTTCTTTTTGTTGAATAAGTCCCTTTAAATATTGCTCTTTCTCCTATTAAAATAAACATGACATTAACTGCAGTTAAGTACACAGCTAAGAAAACAATTTTGATTGAAAGAAGGTAAATCTCACTAATTTTCTTGCATCAAAAACAAATATTTGAGTGCTACAGTTTAGTATTTCTCAGGTTATTTGAGATTTTTAATTAGAGTAGTCTCTCTGAGGCCAGAAAGTTTCATCAGATTTGTTTGAATTTCCTGGGTAATACAATTTCATTTCATGTCAAATTTAATAACACATGTTCCTAAAATAATTGTGATAATGTTATAAGAAAAATTGCATTGTGCTTTCAGGCAGTCTGAAACATAATAAACAAATAGTATGTTGCTCAGCTGACTTTTAGAGGCTATTTCTATCTCAGACTATTTAAATATGCAAGTAGAATAAGAGAATCATAGAAGAGTAAGGTTGGAAGGGATCTCAGGACGCCATCTAGGCCAACCCCCTGCTTAAGGTAGGACCAATCCCAACTAAATCATCCCAGCCAAAGCATTGTCAAATCACACCTTAAAAACCTCTAAGGATGGAGATTCCACCACCTCCCTGACAACCCATTCTAATGCTTCACCACCCTGCTGGATAAATTTTTTTCCCTAATATCCAACCTAGAACTCCCCACTGCAACGTGAGCCCACTGCTCCTAGTTCTGTCATCTGCCACCACTGAGACCAGCCTAACTCCATCCTCCCTGGAACCCCCTTTCAGGTAATTAAAGGCTGCTATCAAATCCCCCCCTCATTCTTCTCTTCTGCAGACTAAACACGCTCAGTTCCTTCAGCCTCTCCTCAGAAGTCATGTGCTCCAGCCCCCTAAACGTTTTTGTTCCCCTTGCTGAACTCTCTCCAATTTGACCACATCCTTTCTGTAGTGGGGGTCCAAAACTGGACACAATACTCCAGATGTGGCCTCACCAGTGCCAAATAGAGGGGAATAAACACTTCCCTTGATCTACTGGCAATGCTCCTACAAATGCAGCCCAATATGCCGTTAGTGTTCTTGGCAATTAGGGCACACTGTTGACTCATGTCCATCTTCTTGTCCTCTGTAACACCCAGGTTCTTTTCTTCAGAATTGTTGCCTAGACAGTCGTTCCCCAGGCTGTAGCAGTGCATGGGATTCATCCATCCTAAGTGCAGGATTCTGCACTTGTCCTTGTTGAACCTCATCAGTTTTTTTTTTTTTTTTGGCCCAATCATCAATTTTTTCTAGGTCACTCTGTATCCAATCCCTACCCTCCACGTATCTGCCACTCCCCCCATCTTAGTGTCATCTGCAGACTTGCTGAGGGTGCAATCCATCCCATCCTCCAATCATTAATGAAGATATTGAGCAAAATGGGCCCCAGCACTGACCCCTGAGGCACTCTGCTGACAACCAGACATTGAGACATTTATCACTACCCGTTCAGCCCGATCATCTAGCCAGATTTCTATCCATCTTATCTTCCAACCTATACTTCTTTAACTTGCTGATAAGAATACTGTGTAAGACCATATCAAATGCATTGCTAAAGTCAAGGTATATCACGTCCAGTGCCTTCCCCACATCCATAGAGCCCTTCATCTCATTATGGAAGGCAATCATATTGGTTAGGCATGACTTGCCCATGGTGAATCCATGCTGTCTGTTCCTGTTCACCTTCCTCTCCTCCAAATGGATTTCTTGATTCCATGATTTATCTGGGCACTGAAGTGAGGCTGACTGATCTTTAGTTCCCTGGTTCCTCCTTCTTCCCTTTTTTGAAGATGGGCACTATATTTACTTTTTTCCAATCATCCATGACCTCCCCCAGTCACCATGAGTTTTCAAAGATAATGGGCAGTGGCTCTGCAGTCACATTAGCCAACTCCCTCTGCACCTTTGGATGCACTGCATCTGTCCCTATGACCTTGTGCATGTCCAGCCTTTCTAAATAGTCCTGAACTTGTTCTTTCAGCACTGAGGGCTGCTCATCTCCTCCCCATGTAACGGTCTTGGAGTGCATTCCATATCTGTAACTGTTTGTGCTTTTGGAGTGGATTCACTGAGATTGGAAGGCCCTGGAGGCTATAGGCATAGATATTTGCTAGGTAAGGCACAGGTATAAGTTAAGTTAGTAATGCAATGAGCCTATAAGCTATTATCTTTCAGGCATTGATGCTTAACTAAGTTAGTTAAGGCATAATGTTCCAAAAGCTTTAGCATAAGTAACTAACCAAGAGTAACCCTAGATCATATACCTCAGGAGGGAATGCTGTAATGGCTAAATTGCTGATAGGTAGCCACAAAGTGCTAGTTTATACTGGCTTGGAGTATTTTAGTTTAGGGACATCAGTGGATGTCTGACCACAAGAATGCTATGGTAACTAATTGAGATATTTGCTAATATGTTTGAGGTAAAAGGATTAATAACATATGGGAGAAAGACAGCCCAACTACAAATAAGGTAAAGAGGCTGAAACCCCTACTGAATATGCATTAGGTACAGTGGTTGTATCCTGGACTATGGGCCTTAGCAGATGCCAGGAATACGACTACTGGTGGTGATGATGATGAAGAAGGAGGTGATGATGAGGAAGACAATGATTAAGACTTTAGTTTTGCAAAGGACGGTGTGAGCATATGGATGTCCAGATGTACATTCTGTATTGTCTCTCTCTACCTTGCTGGGTTAGAGAGTCTGTGACTTTGCTAAGTGTATTAAAACAAGTAGTATAAATATAGTGTAATTTCCTAAATGTGAGAGTTGCAATCATGCACATTGGGGCTCCCAACTGAATAGTGATTTTAATAGTCCTGGGCCTCGTCTTAATACTAGGCCTCATCTATCAAACCTCAAAGTATTAATTGGGAATTTTTAAGCAATCAATATAATTAATATATAATCAATAGATTAGGCAACAGCCAGGTGTCAAAAGTGCTTCATGGGTCCCTTCCATGGACTCAGTCTGACATATGCTGAACCCTCTGGTCCCTGATCTAGAAAAGCACCAAAACTCACATTTAACTTTAAGCATGCTAGTAATGAAAATCATGATTGGTTTTCAATAAGAATTGAGAGCTGCTTTGAACACCCTAGCATTAGGATAATTGGTTCAGTAATAATGGCCAAACAGTGCTTCATTTCATCAGTGGCAATTGCATCTAAGCAATCATGCCTTTCAATGTGAATTGGGCACTGAACTCCCCTAGATACCTTTGAACATCCTGGTCTACTGTAACCTTTTGTGATTATCGGAGAAATGGCAGTTTAAAATTCTGATTCTGCATTGGGTCTAATCCAACTACCACTACAGTCTGTGGGATGCTTCATCTCTTCAGTGAGATTTGGATCAGGGCCATGACCTTTGCTCTTGTGTAAAATCTAGTTAACTTTCATGCTTCAGTCCTGTAACAGGACCCAGTTCACATGGGTGCCAGGGCTCATGCAACAGCAGATTCTGATGTAGGACTGAAACTTTAGATTATCAAACTGAATGAATTTTAGGGTTCCTAAGGAATTTTCTACTGGCTCAGATTGGCAGAGACCCTGGTGGTTTGTTGCCTTCCTCTGCAGCATGGGGGTTGGGTCACTTGCAGGTTTAAGCTAGTGTAAATTATGGATTCTCTATAGCTTGAAGGCTTTAAATCATGATTTCAGGACTTCAGCAACTCAGGCAGAAGTTACGGGTCTATTACAGGAGTGGGTGAGGTTCTGGGGCCTGCGATGTGTGGGCAGTCAGCCTAGATGATCACAGTAATTCCTTCTATCCTTAAAGTCTACGAATGTTTAAGAAGCCTCCTGATTACTTATTAACCATGAATATGTAGAAGTGTAGATAAGAGTAACTAAAATATTAATTTTCTCTTCTTGATTTAACAGGAAGTTTTCCATACAGAAGGAAAGAACTATTTTGACCCCAAAATATTGAATGCTCAAAATCTGTTACCCATTTAGTTGCAGAGATCAGATCTCTCTTAACGAAACAGCCTTTTTTCAGATTTTCTGCTGCTGTTCTCAGCTCTTCATCCTCCATGCTGCAGAGTGTCTTGATTATTTAATTACAAATTGTCACAGTAGTTAAAATTACAGTTGGGCAAAAATGAGTTTCTGAGTTAGAAAGAAATATGAACAAAACATACCCATTTCAGAAATTAAGGACAATTATTCAGAGGCAGTTGCTACAGCAACATCAATTGGTCACAAAAAGAAAATGGATAAATAAAAAATACAGCACCCTGCATTTTTTTTTGGAGGCATCTCAGCTCTGCTACAACCCATTTCTTCCATTTAGCCTGCTTACTGAGGGTTCCCCCACAGTGGGGGAGTCCTCTGCTGTAGAGCTAACTCTACTGCCTTTATGCTGCACAACTCCTTGCACTTCCCTCACCCTTTTTTCCCAGCACATGGAGCCACACCAGTACTAGCTGTGAGAAGCGGGTACATATCAATTACCTTTCACTCAATTAGTTTATGCAACATTAAATGATGCAATCTCTTCTCATTCTTTAGATAAACTACTGTCATATTGCTTGTACTGCTTTATAAATAAAAAAAAAAAGATTGGAAAACAATGTAAAGGAAACTGTATCCACTGGATGTTTCTAAAGGTAATTCTCAACAGTGTGTTGATATTATTAGCACTGAAAGACACATCTTACATTTTAGAGTCTCAAAGTTGTGGTCTGGGAAACATCGATATATATATGTACTTTTGTATAGCATAAGTATTTCATTTTAAGATGCCAAAATGACTTTGCAGGTTTATGGATCCCCAAATCAATATAGATTGTCCCAATTTTGCATCTGTTCTTGAATGCTGAAACCCTATTAAACTTGTAAAATAATTATTGTGCAGAATGTGAATTCACTGTACTGTGTGATATCAAATTATATAAACATGTGGTAGAGAGAATCCATATAACACACTTGTGGGCAATGCAACCATCCCAAACTCATGCCAATACACCCTTTAAATCAATGGCTCCTGAACTGTGATCCATAGGTCACCACTGATCTGCAAGGCTTTTCCTAGTGGCTTGTGGCAAGAGGGTGGACACATGTGGCTGACTCTCCTCATTTCCATCTCCTAAGTCTCATAAAAATAAGCTTTAGATACAGTCAGTACTTTCTTAGCATTAGTTTTGCAAGTAAGCAATTGCTGTAGTTGCCACAGGTATGTTATTCAATCACCATTAGCAGGGGAGGTGGTCACTGCAGTTATGAACAAACCTATTTTTCTATTAAGACATGGTCCACACTATGAAAAAGCTTGTGAACCTCTGCTTATCCCACAATGCATCATGAAATTGCATACACTTATAGTGTGACATCTAGGCCCCATTGAAATCAATGGAACCAGGATTTCACCCTGATTAGTGGCTTTAAATCTGAGTTGACTGCTGTAAATCAGCAATGCCACCCAAAGCAACAATGCATAACTCATTTTTAAATGAATCTGTGACTGATCACTGCTCCATTTTTATCTGTAAATTTAGTGAAATTTAATTTCATAGACTCATAGAAGATTAGAGTTGGAGGGGAGCTCAGGAAGTCATCTAGTTGAACCCCCTGCTCAAAGCAGGACCAAACCCAAATAAATCATCCCAGCCAGGGCTGTGTCAAGCTGGGCCTTAAAAACCCTCTAAGGATGGAGATTCCACCACCTTCCTAGGTAACCCATTCCAGTGCTTCACCAACCTTTTAGTGAAAAAGTTTTTCCTACTATCCAAACTAGACCTCCCCCACTGCAACTTGAGACCATTGCTCCTAGTTCTGTCATCTGCCACCACTGAGAACAGCCTAGTTCCATCCTTCCTGGAACTCCACTTAAGGTAGTTAAAGGCCACTAACAAATCCTCCCTTCTCTTCTCTTCTGCAGACTAAACAGCATCTCCTCATAAGACATGTGCTCCCACCCCCTAATCATTTTTGTTGCCCTCCGCTGGACTCTCTCCAATATGTCCACATCCTTTCTGTAGTGTGGGCCCAAAACTGGACACACTACTCCAAATGTGGCCTCATTAGTGCCAAATAGAGGGGAATAATCACTTCCCTCGATCTGCTGACAATGCTCCTACTAATGCATCACAGTATGCCATTAGCCTTCTTGGCAATAAGGAAACACTGTTGATTCATATCCAGCTTCTTGTCCACTGTAACCCCCAGGTTCTTTTCTGCAGAACCGCTGTCTAGTCAGTCAGTCCCTGTCTGTAGGAGTCAAGACATCCAAATTTATTTATTAAATACAGTAAAGAACTGGGCCAGCAGATCTACACTTGGGTCTTTTCCTGGTTGAAAGCTAATCCCACAGAGCTCTATAGTCAGTAAATAAATCGATCTTTTTGTTGAAGAAACTGGCTGTAGGTATTCAATCCTAGGTGTAAGTACCATCATTTTCACAGCGGTAAGCCTTCCATGAATGGAGTAAGGTACCGATTTCCATCTGTCCAAATCATGTTTAATCACATGTAATTGTGGGGAGTAAATGAGCTTTGTCTAACTCCACATTGCATGTAATTTTTAAATATCAATATAAAAACCTCTCTCTTCTAGCTAAATTGATGAGATCTTGTCATTTTGCCTGGCATATTTTCACGTAACAGAAAATCTTTTTATCCCATTAATAATGTAGCTTGACACATAAGTACATCTGTTTAAAAGTTCCACCAATGAATCTCAAATATTTTTATCTTTGTACTTTTTAACAAGACATTATGTACCACTCCGGATATGATGCCTTGAATTCCACAATGTTAAGTGACTTACCAGAAGGTTGACAGGCAATGAAAATAAAGAGATGTTATGGTGTAGAGAGCTTCTGTGTTGCCCTGGTAATATCGATCCATAGCCCTGCTCTTCTGGCACAAAACAGGAGGAAATCTGCTTTAACAGGATACGTGGGTACTTCTCTTGTGCAAGGAAATGATTGAGTGGTGTACAACCAATTCAGCAACTCGATGCCAGCCGTACTCTTGGCTTCCAGCACAGGGGCCATGCCTGGGGGATGTGACTTTGTGTCTCTCAGTTTAGCTATCTTTGGCTGCTGGAACACCTCTTGGAGTCATAGCAAATGGACGTAAATTGAGCAACTTTTGAGCCGCTCTAATTTATGTCAGGGACCAGACTGGTGCCTGGTTAGCTCCAGTATCTGGGGCCACAAAAGGTGACTTAAAGGTGACTTAATTGTGATTATGTCAACTTTGAGCCTAGCACTGCCCTTGAGCAGTTCTTTTTCTCCCTGTGATCAAGGATGTGATTGAGCTGGCTTCTGTGCAGGGGCCCAAGTGTGCCTTCTCTTCTTCTCGCTTGCCTTCCAATACAGGGTTGGACACACAATAATGCAAAGAGTGCAGGGGGGATGGTATATTTGGATTTCCTAAGTTATTTAATGTCGTTCCATATAATAAATCTAAAGGGGAATTAAATCATTATCAGCAATAGACAAATATAACTCACAGAGGTGTATCTTAGTCTTTTGCTGAAATTGTCACAGATATAAAATCATAATGTTTAAACATATGTTACTTTTACTACTTTAAACCCTTCCGTGGTGCTTGCAGTTTCAAGATGATCTTGTAATTTTTTTAACCAGTTGCTGATTGGTATCAAGCAGTTTAAACCTCGCAACTTGACTGTTACATCACTCTGTTCATTGAGTATTAGAACATGTCCATGTTTGTAGGCATATTACTAAAATGTTCATGAAATGCAATTTAGTTGTTATTATTACAGACTTGGACAAATTACAAAGTAACTTGGAATATGTCTATTAAAAAACCTTATGTTCTAGCATTATTAATACAGTGTAGAAATGTTGGGAATTTTAAAGCATATTTTCCTGAAGTACACACAATTACCATTAACTGATTTATTATATTAATCTTGTTTTATGTGAGAAGTACACATAATCTGATCCATTTTTATTTTTGACAGTTTCAAATTATGTAACATGGGTCAGCTGCTTTTCTATGGTTTCTTTTGTATTTCAGTAAGTGAAATAAAGTTATTTCTCCTGGGCCTTATAATCAAATAAATTATGACTCTCAGAAATAAAAAATTATCAGATGAACACTATACACTTCTCTAGCTTCAGAACTATTATGTAATGGTGCTCAGATGATTCTGCTTGTTATTTTCCACTAATAAACTCTATTGTGCATGCAGTTTCAGTGCAATTACCTGGGATATTTATTAACTCTCTGGAAAGATAAAAATGTCTATTAAACCATGGCTCCCCAACATGCTTATGAGACTTCCAGCATAATGCTTGTTGAAATTCACAAGAGTTCTGTGTTCAAGAAAGACTATGAGCAGTATCTGAAGACTAACATTTTGGGAAGCTGTTCTGTGCGCAAAAAACCTCTATTCACATATAGTGGAGCTCATTTCTATATATTTAAAAAAGAAACTATTTTTAATATCTGTGCAACAAATGAAAATATTGTTACACTGAATATAGAATAATTCAGTACTTCTACGTGAGAAAGTGATGTTAAAGAATCAATAGGTAACTAAGATTTAAAATAACCTTCTTTCATAGTGTATGTGAATTTTTCAAATATATTGTTATTTGGTAAATGGCCCTGGTCTTACTTCCATTGAAATCAATGGTATAATTCCCATTGGCTTAAATAGAAGCAGACTCAAGCATACTGAGTTTTTATTTTGACTGTAACCAGCATCATGTGAACTACAGTTGCTATATATAGAGGCTACTATGTGTGCCTTTTGGATTCTGAATAACTCCTTTCAGACTTAAAAAACGAGAGTTCTGTAGCCCTTTAAAGACTAACAAATTTAATTCATGCAGGCATAAGCTTTCGTGGGCTTTATCCACTTTGTCAGATGCAGGGAATGGATATCAGATAGGGTGTGTATATATATATATAGACAAAGGGATGGTGCAACAATGAGTGAGGTAGGTAATAGCAAAGTCCATACAGTTAGAGTAGCTGAGGGCTATTCACAACCATTGATTAGAAGGTGAGAATGTGTGAACAGTGACAATTGCTTCTTGTAATGAGAGAACCATTCCATGTCCCTATTCAGACCCAGTCTGATTGTGTCACGTTTGCAGATCAGTTCTAGCTCTGCAGTTTCTCGCTGAAGTCTGTTTTTGAAGGTTTTTTGTTGAAATATGGCAACTTTCAAGTTGGCTACAGAGTGTCCTGGGAGATTGAAGTGCTCTCCAACTGGTTTATGGGTGTTTCCATTTTTTATGTCTGATTTGTGTCCATTTATTCTTTTGCGTAGTGACAGTCCGGATTGGCCAATGTACATGGCAGGGGGGCATTGCTGGCACATGATGGCATATGTTACATTAGTAGATGTGCAGGTGAATGAGTTCCTTATGGTGTGGCTGATGTGGTTAGGACCTGTGATGGTGTCACTAGAGTCAATGTGTGGGCAGAGCTGGCAACGGCGTTTGTTGCAGGGATAGGTTCCTGGCTTACTGTTCTTGTTGTATGGTGTACAGTTGCCAGTGAGTATTTGCTTCAGGTTGGGGGGCTGACTGTAAGCAAGATAGGTTGTAGATCCTTGATGATGTGTTGGAGAGATTTATGGTGGGGGCTGTAGGTGATGGCTAGTGGTGTTCTGTTGTTTTCTTTGTTGGGTCTGTCCTGTAGTAGGTGATTTCTGGGTACTCGTCTGGCTCTGTTAATTTGTTTCTTCACCTCTGCAGGTAGGTATTGTAGTTTTAAGAATGCTTTATAGAGATCCTGTATGTGTTTGCCAGACAGAGGCCTGAAGGATCAGAAACAATCAGTTTGTATCTTAAGGTTTGGCTGTAGACAATGGATCGTGTAATGTGTCCAGGGTGGAAGCTGGAGGCTTGAAGATATGTATTGTGGTCAGTTGGTTTTTGGTATAGGGTGGCATTCCTTTATTTGTCATTGTCCTTTATTTATTATTGTCATAATGTGACAATCCTTTATTTGTATTGTAGTGTCCAGGAAGTGGATTTCTTATGTGGACTGGTCCAGGCTGAGGTTGATGGTGGGGTGGAAATTATTGAAATCCCAGTGGAATTCTTCAAGGGACTCTTTCCCATAGGTCCAGATGTTGAAAATGTCATCAAAGTATCACTCACTTAAGTTATCCTAACTCTATACTAGAGCTGGTGGGAGATTTTTCATTGTACCTTTTTTTTAAAATGGAAAAATAGCTGGGTCAAAATTTTCATGGAAAGTACTTACCATTTTTTGACCAGTGCTACTCTACATGTCACCCTTCTGTCTAGCCAAAGAGGCCACTTGAGGTCAAAGTACTAGATAGCTTAATTTAGGTACTGCCCTGATTTGGGGTAGAGTTGGAGAGGACCACAGGGGAAGTGAGGGAGGGATTGTGCACAATCCTTTTCCTAGCAACATGCTTTGTGAAAGGAGAGCATAGGAGAGGCCTATTGCAGCATGGGGAAAGAAGACCTGGCCTTCCTCCTTCCCTGCCCCACTTGGGGTGGTTGTGCCCAATTGGGACACACAGAAGAAGGCCCTGAGCTTCCTTGACTGCAACAACTGAGATTGTCCCTTGCATGGGAGAGAGGCCCCACTTGTGTATCCATGCAAGGTCCATAGATAATCTGGCCCATAACTCCTATATGATCAAAGGAAATCCCTTCTCTTAAGGAAAGTTGCACTAGATTACAGGATCCAGGTAAATGGAAATCACCCTGTGTTTGATATTCATCAGCCCATCAGACTCTTAACATCAAAATAATTTTTAGTGGTCACCAGGCATTCAGCAGTTAGTCAGCCAGGCTGAATGATTTAGGGTTTACTAGACTCACTAGGGATGACATTATTAATCTATTTTATTGTATTTTATTTTTGTGGGCACTTTTTCTGTCTATGTGCCCCAGGCTTGTTTAACAAAATATCAAGTAATGGTCATGAGGCATAAAGATAAATTTTAAAAATGAAGATAACTACTTGCTTGGTATTTCATCAAACTGGGTTACATTATACCACATGTTAATGTAATGAAAGTGTTTTAAACTTGTCTATTGAGGCTAGGCAGTTTTCAAGTATGATGTTAAACAAGCAAACAAATAAAATCAAATCTGAATTTGAGCAAGTAATTGACCATTACAGTTGAAGCTAAAGTATCAAAAGATCATGTGTTACTTTTCCCTGCATTGGCGTGTTCCACTTTTGAAGTTGTCATGAAATGTTCAGGACCTGTCTCTCTCTCCTTTGACAGAGCAATATATTTTCATGTGCACCTATATCTATATCTATCTATCTACATAGATTGACAGGACTAGGGTCTGAAGTCATTTGTTTATAGACTGAGAAGTAGAATGGGCAATGGCTGTTCAGACTTCCCATGCTGTATGCCTGAACCAGGCCGTAGACAGACCGCTTCTAGGGGAGATAGGTTAGTTCAGCCTCCATGCCCATCAGTCCTTGGTCTCTGCTTAAAGTGCTAACCAGACAGTTGGTACGAACTGTCCCAATAGTTTTTAAGGTATGGACATCTTTCCACTGGTAAATGTATTCATGCTAGAGTATTTAGCAAACAAAATTTGCTAACATTTTTTGTTCTGTTACAGATCTGAGCTATCCAAGAAAAGTGTTGTTACCATTCCTCTCAACCATTCACCCCCACTGCAGTATATACAGTACATATTTTGGAAGATGAACATCCTACCTCAAAAAAGTGATTTGGTAAGAATGACAACTGTACTTTACATATTTTGTTTTGCATTTTCAAAGTTTATCATGCTAAATTTCAAAACATTTACAGCTACATTTCTCTGTGAAGAGTCTGTCGCTGCTTGTAGATAGATACTTTGAAAATGTTTGTTTGAAACTAAATATTTATGCTATTTTATAATAGATAGATTATATTTTAAACAATATAATCATTCTAAAA
Organism: Mesoclemmys tuberculata; assembly: GCA_007922155.1. Classification (NCBI taxonomy): domain Eukaryota; kingdom Metazoa; phylum Chordata; order Testudines; family Chelidae; genus Mesoclemmys; species Mesoclemmys tuberculata. Next base: position 51,014,179 of record ML675616.1, read on the forward strand.
TGCTTAGACAGTAGATTTAGAAAGAAGAAATAATTAATGTTGCTCTAAAGTTAGAACCATGTTGTCAACTGGTTAGTCTCTGATCATGTGTTGGAACTAAAGCATCTAAAAACAACAAAGAATGTTGTTACAAGCTTGTCACAGAGATCTTTTTCAAACATAAATTTAAGGCTTGTGTAAGGTGCTGGATTGTCGGAGCTGGGGACGAAAGTTGTCTGGTTTTTGTTCATAGAACAGGTACAGCAGCAGTGCAAACCACTGCAAACTCATTTACCCTTGCCCTGGAAAGATCACCTTATTGATGAAAGGGTGACTAGTCTTTGTAGAGACTATTCAGGGTGTGAATTGTGAGGTTTATTTTTGTGATGTGGAAACCTGTCTTCTAGCAACTAGACTGTGGCCACCAACTCTTATCGTGTGGTGGCTTCTGATTATCCTTTTTAATGTCATAATGATAGTTATGATATATTTTGTTTTAAAACGAGTTTGTTAGCAGTATTAAGATGAACACCAGCAGAGACCCCCTTTTTTTAGTCAATCAGT
>ML675616.1:51019721-51040244 GCA_007922155.1 Mesoclemmys tuberculata
CAGTAACTTACATTTATAACAGCACCATTAAAGAAATCATTCCCAGATGCTTTGGAAAACAATTATGAGGACACAAAGTTAAGTAGGAACGATTACAGATGTGATATAAACAAATTTACTGTCTCAAATCTAAATCACCTAAATCTAGATCTAAATCACCATAGCAAAGAATTCTAAAGATAATGGGCATAACAAGGAAATGACTTGGTCTTGAGACTTGGACTATACCCAACATATCATAAGGGGTTTGATGTACACCAAAGAATATGAGGAACTAATTGCCTAGTCTGGAAGCTTTATATTATAAACAGACAAAAATAAATCTGAATTTAAGATAAAGCCAATAATGTTTAAAAAACAATAGATTTGATTTTGTTTGCTTGTTTAACATTATACTTGAAAACTGCCTAGCCCCCATAGATAAATTTAAAACACTTTTAATTCATTTACATGTTGCATACTGTAACCAAGCGTAATGAAAAACCAAGCAATTAGTTATCTTATTTTTAAAATTTACCTTTATGCCTGATGATCAATTACTTGGTTTTTTAAAAGAAGCATGGGGAATGTAGGCAGAAGAAATGACCACAAAATAAAATGAAATAGAATTAAAAAGAGAATTAAAATTTTAAAAAAATTAAATAATAATAATATAATTTTAGTAGAATATAATATAATTATATTTATATATTTGTATTTAAATATTTATTATAATTATAAATATAATTATATTATATACATAATTATTATATTATAATTATTTTAATGATATATTATATAACCTATAATCATAATCATAATATTGTTATATTATAAAATAATATAATATAAATAAATAAATAAAATAAAATAGAATAGAGTAGAATAACATAGATTGTTAACGTCAATCCTAGTAAACCTTAAATCATTCAGCCTGGCTGGCTAACTGCTGAATGCCAGCTGACCACTAGAGATTATTTCAATTTTTAGAGTCCGCTGGGCTGATGAACACACACACACACACACACAAGACCAGGGCCATTTACCAAATAACACTATATTTGAAAAAATTGTATACACTATGAAAGAAGGCTATTTTTAAAGTACATCTTACAGTTACCTACTGATTCTTTAATATTGTTTTCTCATGTAGGAGTGCTGAATTATTTTACATTCAGAGTAATAATATTTTCATTTGGTTGCACAGATATTAAAAATAATTCCTTTTAAAAATATATATAAATGAGCTCTACTCTATGTGAATAGAGGTTTTTTGCACACAGAACAGCTTCCCGAAACATTAGTCTTTAGACACTGCTCATAGTCTTTCATGAACACAGAACTCATGTGAATTTAAACAAGCATTATGCTGGAGGTCTCATAAGCATGTTGGGGAGCCATGGTTTAATAGACATTTTTATCTATCCCAAGAGTTAATAAATGTCCCAGGTAATTGCAGTGGAACTGCATGCACAATAAGGTTTACTAGTAGAAAATAACAGGCAAAATCATCTGGGTACCATTATGTATTTCCAGTAGAGATAGTGAAGTTTTATTGCCGTTATATAAGGCACTAGTGAGATCTCATTTGGAATATTGTGTGCAGTTCTGGTCTCCCAAGTTTAAGAGAGACGAATTCAAACTGGAATAGGTGCAGAGAAGGGCTACTGGATGATCAGAGGAATGGAAAACCTGCCTTGTGAGAGGAGACTCAAAGAGCTTGGCTTGTTTAGCCTAACCAAACAAAGGTTGAGGGGGGATATGACTGAGCTCTATAAATATATCAGAGACATAAATATCAGAGAGGGAGAGAAGTTATTTAAGTTAAGTGCCATTGCTGACACTAGAACAAGTGGATATAAACTGGCCTTCAATAACTTTAGGCTTGAAATTAGTTGAAGGTTTCTAACCATCAAAGGAATGAAGTTCTGGAATAGCCTCCCAAGGGAAGCAATGAGGGCAAAAAACCTAGCTGGCTTCAAAACTTAGCTTGATAGGTTTATGGAAGGGATGGTATGATAAGATTTCCTACAATGACATGTGGCCCATCTGTGACTGCTAGTAGTAAAAATCCCCAGTTGTCAGAGATGAGGCACTGGATGGGGTTACTATGTTACTCTGAGTTACTATAGTGAATTTTTTTCCAGTTGTCTGGTTGGTCTTGCCCACATGCTTGGGATTCAACTGATTGCCATATTTGGAGTTGGGAAGGAATTTTCCCTCAGGTCAGATTAGCAGAGATCCTGGGGGGTTTTCACCTTCCTCTTCAGCATGGGGCATGGGTCACCTGCTGATTTAAAATAAAGTAAATGATGGATTCTCTATACCTTGATGTCTTTAAATCATGATTTGAGGACTTCCATAACTCAGAGGTTATGGGTCTATTACAGGAGGAGGTGGTTGAAGTTCTGTGGTCGGCCAGGTGCAGGAGGTCAGACTAGATGATCATAATGTTCCATTCTGGCCTTAACATCTATGATTGTATAAGACACCAAGAAACTGGATTGGGATCCCAACAAGATCACATACAATGGGACTGAGCACTGTATTGATTTGCCTTTAAGAGATGGATGGACTAGAAGGGGCAGTCTGTCTTGTAGGCAGTTGAAGCCTCATAGAGCATGGTTACATTTCTAGATCTGGTTAAAAATGTGAAGGAGAGAGGAAGTGTTGAAAAAGATGCAAATTTTGCATGGTTTGCAACAGACCCATTTTCCTTAATAGACATTATTTGTTTATCAAAACATGGATTTTTTTTAAATTATGCAACTCAATAGTCTTCCATGACTTTTTTTAGGAAAAGGGCCATTAAAAATTAAGTTAAAAAATCTGACCGGCTGCACTTGTAGTCCTGTAGGAGAGTGACCCTGAGGGGCTGCTTTAAGAACTACAGTGTTTTGTTTGATTGACTAAAGAACTGTGCCTAGAGTATAGCTACCTTTCCTTTCTGCTAGCCTTAGTAAATCTCTCCCTTCTAGTTAGGCATCTGAGTGTTTACTGTGATGCCATCAGATGCTACAGTCTAGAAGGCTTAGGAGTTGAAGTACTGGTAGTGCCCACCTTCATAGATTCGTTACAATATGATTTTTTAAAATTACAACTCAGAGTCAACACCACCCATATAAAACTGTACCCTGGAGATAGGAACTAATATACCATATGGCCATGAAAGAGAAATATAAGAGAAGAGAGACTCCATCAGATGTTCAGGTTAAATCAAAAGACATTGTTATCTCAGTACTGAGTTTTTTATTAAAAGGGAGATTTATATGGCTGAATACTGGAAGTGTAAGTCAGTTAGATCCTCAGAAGCTTCTGAAAGGTCGGACAGAGAAATGTACGTCACTTACATACATATTAAGTTATAACTAAATCTCTGGTAAGAACTATCACCCCACAAATAAGAATGAAATGCAAATGTTAAAAGGCCAAGCCCAAGCCCTAAGAAATCTGCACAAAATAGGTAAACTAACTAGATAAGCAGCTTACTAGTGATGTAACAAAGGACACCTACTGAGAAACAAGAGCTAAACTGTCTTAGGGAAACAAAATGCTAACTGAGCCCTGGAGTAAACATTGAATTGACTGGGTGGGTGGCCCCCCGCCCGAGGGGCTCCTGCTAACACCAAGATTAAATCTGGACCTAAATCCTTTTATCACTTCTTCAAAGCACCACACTCGCACATAATTATATATTAGCTAGAATAAAGATAAGAGCCTCCTTTCTCCATGGCCATTCACAATCCTTGAGTCCCTCCAAGTGTACTCTTAGTAAGAGGCAGTAAACAAAACTTAGACTGAAACACCAAAACCTGTGGGGCATGGACTTGCATTTGGACCCTACCCACTATTTCAACTGATTGGAGAGCATGTGAAACACTGAAATATGCCTTTTACAAATTCTGTAAGAGAGAGGGAAGGCTTTTGGTTTGGGTTTTCTTTTTTTTTTTTTGGTCAGATTTGAGCTGGGGTATGCAAACCTTAGACTAGACAGCAGGAGGCTAAGGAGCTGCTCTGGGCTCAGCCAACTCAACCCCATCACATGTGCAAGGCATGCACAGGCTGGAGCTGGCATTTAAAGGGGAGCAGAGCAGCTCACTTGTGGGCAGACCAGAGAAGAAAACAGATCTTCAGCCCCTGAGGACAACCATTGCATAAAGGCCCCTCCCAGAGGAAGGGCCAGATCCTGATAATCCTGGAGAGGGAGTCGCTCCCCACTCTCTCTCTTACTCACTCAGTATGTTTGTGTTAATTTCCCTTGCTTTTTGTTTATGGACTACCACAGAAGGGGAGAGACTTGGAAGTGAGGGCTAAGTCACAGGAAGAGGCAGGCCACTGCAGAGGCAGAGAAACCATTGGCAGCAAATCCCAGTGGGGAGAGAGATGCAGTACTGTGTCTGGCCAGGAGGAGGTGCTAGTGATGAGCTGACACCTTCACAATGCTACATCTGGTTTCTAATAAGGAGAAATGTAAGATGTACTATAGAGATTTACATGTCAGGAAAGCAAAAACAAACAGGGGCTAGAACGCTAATAAATCTAAATCATTTATATGTCCTAGTGGGCCACAGGGCCTGTTCAGAGCAGCAGCTGAAGAGGTCTTTTCCCTGAAGTTCTCCACGGCTGGGGGATGGGTTGCTGACTCAGGCCCTGATCCAGCAAAGCATTTAAGCACATGCTTAAGTTTAAGCACATTAATGGTTTAAGGCCTTATTGACACTAGATTCCAGCTACTTGTGCAGCTGCTCCTGTACAAGCCCCTAGTATAGACTGGCAACGACACTATTGGCACCAGTAGAGCCCTCCCCCTGTTTTAAGCTGATGTAAACTGAACAAGTGCAAATTTGCAGTTTCAACTGCTTCATTTGTCTAGAGATGGTTCCACCCTGGTGCTGCTACCCTGCTGACAGGTCACCAGTGATGTCTGGGCAATTACTCCCTATCGACACCACCTCATTGACTTCAGCGCTCTCATGCTTAACTTGAAGCATGTGTGTGTTTTATTGGAATGAGGCCTCTCTTATGTTACATTTACCTGATATGTATCTTCCTGCCATCCAGACTACCATGTCATTCATTTCTTTCATCTTCTCTTCAAACCTTTCCTTTCTGCTTTTGCCTACGGACAACACTAACAACCCCACCCATCTTCCCTTCCCTCCTTATCGTAGCTCTCAGATCACCCTTTCCAATATCAAAGAATAAATATTCTAATCTTTGCCTATTTTTAAATCAGTTCTTTCTTTTTTCTCGGTCATTTATTTTTCTACTTGTCCTGTAGGAGTGTCTTTGTACCCAGCTCTCTAAATTGTTCTAATTATTTTACATCTTGCTGTTAAGAGTTTTGTGATAACTCATGTGTGGGGGTATGTGTGGGCTGTTTCTTTGAGTTAAACCCTGGAAGTATATAGGGATTCTAAATAGAAGGAATCATATCCTAAAAGTTATACACTGTTATGATTACTGATTAGAAGTAATCTGTAAAACAATTATTTTTGCAAATGTGACCTTTTAAAGTTTTATTAACATGTTTGTCTGATGTCTACTTGAGTAGAATTGGGAACTATGACTTCCGTTTTAGTGTCTGGGTGAAGTCTGGTTCTGGTAGCGGCACATTTGATTGACTTCTGTGAGAGCTGTGGATTCTCAGCACCTTTCAGGATTAGACCATTGTGTTAATTTCCCTGTATCTTTATAGATAAGTATAGTATCTAGAAGAGATGAGTAGGTGTATGTTTAAAGAAAAGTACATATGATGTGAGTGGTTTTGAACAAAGTATCTATAGGATTATCTATCTTCAACTTTGTGCATAGTGAAGAATAGAGACAAATGGACAAAGATCTCTCTATCTCTGGCTTGGTCTACACTTACCTCAGCGATTCAGTGGCAGTCGACGGGAGTTATGTACACAAAGAACTTGCGTAACTCTCGTCGACTTCTATGCTTCTCTTCTGCACGCCATCTTCACTGCACTGCGCTGACAGGGACACAGCGCTACACCACTTGTGGGTGTGGATTAATAGTGTTGACTTCTGGATTGACTGAGCGGGTCTTCACTGACCACTCAGTTGATCCAGATAAGTTGATCTGACGGCAGTGACTTTGCTGCCATTAGTGTAGACATAGCCTCTCACTCACTCACTCACTCTGCATTATTTTGAAAATTGTGTCCTTTAACTTGTTTCACACATCTGCAGAGTAATAGTATATAACTGAAGTAGTTTATAAAATGAACTACATCAGAAAATATGGTCTAATGAGTCTTAACATAAAATTACAACTAATTTCACTATTAGCAAAGGAAAATATATCTACTTTTTAATAAAAATGTGTTAATAAATAGTATCTAAATTACTTGGTGTCTGTTTAGGTGGTGATTAGATGGCTTGAAATAATTACTTGAATATTTACAGAAGGCTGATCCTGATCCCAGTGAAATTGATGGCAAAACTTTCAATGAGTTAAGTGGGAGAAAGAAAAACTGGACTCTAATTTATGTTTATTATGTAGTGTCATTAGTGACATGCAGAAAACATGGTTGAACTTTTTATTAAAATGAGCAATAATAAACCAGACTGGGAAAATCTTTCTATGTTTCATTATTATAACTTGCTAATTTTCAAGGGAAAAATTTGGTCACCTTTTTAGATAACCATTTTTCTGTTTCAACAGAGGAAATACTTAGGCTGTAAGATCTTTACGGGAGGGACCACCTTTTCCTCTTGCATATACAGAGCTTAGCATCCTGGGGCCCTGATCACTGATTGGGACTTCTAGGTGCTAAGGCAATGCATATTATAAATAGGTAATCAGAGAAGTTTCTCTTAGAATCTGTCTGGATCTGATACAAGGTTGGATGAATCATTTATCATTTCAGAGGAGTAAATCCTAACTTCAGTGATCTCTCTGGCATGTCCACAGTGTCCACTAATCTGTTTAATTGCTGCTAAAAATAGCAATGATCTGTCAGCTTCAGAGAGATGTGTAGAAAAAATTTAGTTGCATGCCAGTGTAAACACAGTTGTTTAAAGAACGAACACAATATTATGATCACTTAAAGTGTAGCCCTCAATCAGGACCAGGATCCTACTGTGCTAAATGCCGCCCAAACACACATGAAGAGCTTATGATTGAAGAAGCTAAGTGACATAGGAAGCATGGGGGAAGAGTGAGGAAGATTGAGGCATAAAACCAAACTCCTCTGGCTTCAGATGACTGGAATCAGTGCCTAAGAGACCACCACTTGCCAGAGAACTTCCTGGCCCTTTTTTAGAAGGAAGAGGCCTCATTTCTTAAAGAACCATCAGATAATTTTTGCTTCTACAAGAAGACTCTGCCAGACTCCAGAAACTAACTCAAAGCAATCTTTTGAAGATGCCTCAACAAGCTCTCTGGTGGTGAGACTGAATGGAATAACCATTGTTAAAGGGCTTATGTTAAGTGCATTAACTCTCTTTCATAACTGAAAAACAGCTGAGCTTTGAAGAAAGAGCAGTTGACTACCTGAATAGAATGAGAAGTTGGGGGGGTCATGTTGCCCAGATCTAAGTTCAAAGGAAACTCTCAGTACATGTAAGGAGGCTCTGCCATTTCCTTAATGCCCTCTTTCCCAGGACAACAGTGCCACCCACCTGCCTCAGTGGGTGGGGAGACTTGATGGGGCTGGTGGCAATTGGAGTTGGGATTGGATCCCAGTTGAACAGGGGAGAACACATGCTGGGGGATGTGGAGTCTCTAGTCCCTCATTGGCTAGCTTGGGAAGGAAGGGAGCTGATTGGTCCCTTGCCCTCCCCTTTTATTAATTTAAACTCTAGCTGTGGCCATTTGAAGCCTCATTTTGTGCTGTCCCAGCAGCCCCATGAAGCACAGGTAGCCTTAGAACTGTGTCTTGCAGATGCTGCCTGTTTTGGGGATTAGGGAAGAATATTTTTCTTCCCATAAGGGCCAAATTGGCAGAGAGCTAGGAAGTGTTTTGCCTTCCTTGCTGCATTCTGGAGGTGCAGTTAAGTTAAACAGGATTTAATAATTAGTGAAAATACTTGATAAGGATATTAGTTTGTCACAACTTGCAGCCGATTTCTAGTGTGGTTAAAAGGAATGGTTTCCAGAAGTAAAAGACCTGATACTTTACTCATAGACCTTGTGTACCTGGGAGAGGGAAAGGCCTTGTAGCCTTCACAGGGCCGTGGTCTCTCGTCTTAACACCCTTCATGGGGCTGGCTGGGTGGTAGGACTCATACAAAGCTGAGTCCTAGGGTAGGCTGAAAAGCATCTACCCTGAGTTGTGGGTTATATGGTAGAACCCCTGCACTGAAACACTTAAAATGCCTGATAGGTGAGACTGTGCGTGTCAGGGGTGGTTGTGCCCCTCCCCTATCTTAAGTTTAATAAAGTTGAGGCCTCCTGTTTAAAATATATCACTGTTTGTCCTCCTTTGCTGCCCTCTCTACATCGAAGTTGCCCATCTGCTGGGCTGGGATACCGTGTGGAGGGTGCAGGCTGGAAGTGGCTGTAATGCAGGAGTGGATGAGCTGCCATATATTGGCACCACTGCTCCTTGCATTACCCCAAATGGGCTGATCCAAATTAGTAAGGGTTTCAGAAGGTACATTGAAGCTACTCAAATTGTCAGTTATATTAGATCCACTAGGTCTAAATAAGTGTGGCAGCTTTTGCCCCTTAAGTTTTGCCAATGTTTGACTGCCCCTATACATTAGTAAAAAGTCCAACTGACTTGCTTTGCAGTAATACTTAATATTTTGGCCAACCAATCTTTGAAGCTTTACACTACTTTTGGTAACTTAAAAGAAAAATATATCTAGCACTTCCTGTTTTCGTCACCAATTCCTACCATTCATTCCCTGGTGTAATGAGAATTTTAAATAATGGGAATTTAAAAGTTTCCTAAATTTGCAAAGTGCCTAGCACATCAAGGTCTTGGTCCTGTTTGGGACTGCTACCCATTTTGTTATATGAACAATAATTTTTAGCAAAACAAAGTTCCTGAACCATAACTTCAGTTTTTTGATGGTTTGGATGTCTGGAGCTTGAAGATTCAATCCTTTTTACAGCTGATTCCAAATGAATATATGGATTTATAATCTTTTAAAGTAAACCACTTTTTTATTAGCACTGTCTGAAAATACATCTGTTATATTCAAGCTCAGAGGTTCAGGCAGTGATGAACAATACAGTGCTTTCAGTAATGCGTTGTTTCTATTGTGCAAGAAGCATATTCTGAAGATATAAGCTGTGGCTGTGTTACCATGGCAGTAATCATTTGACCAATGCTGCTTTTTTAAAAGCTTTCTAATCTTTTTTTTTTTTCTAACCCATTGGTATCTAAACAAGCAGGAATCTTTTTTAAAATGTCCAATTTTAAAGTTATCATATTGGCTTTTTTCTTTCTAACCACAAACTAAAATAAAACCTAATAGCTTTTTTGTCTTGTACAGAACTGAGCCTGACGTTTATAGGCACAATTTTCTTATCCTAGAAGAACCAGACTGTGTAATTCTTCAAAGTGGCCTCTGGTCAAAAAATAGAAGAGAAAGGGATGAGAGGGAAAGTAACCAGCTGTATAGATACAAATAAAAATAATACAAAAGATTTTTCTTTTGAGGTACAACACATGCTGAAGAATAGATCCTGCCATGGGAACACTTGATTAAATCTCAGCAGTTCCCACCTTTCCCAGGTGGGTGTTGTCCTGTCAATGGTGGTGTTTCAATTGCAAATACATACAATGAATGAATGAACTGCTGTTTATGCTGTAGTTGCTCCTTGCTTTGCTAGGCTTTTAAAGCCTATTTTCAAGTAGCCTGTTCATTATTGGAGTGTCTTCTTACCATGGGGAAAACATGCTCCAGAATAATTTGTGGTGGGTCCTGTACTCACAAAATACAAGGAACATGCTGTCCTTTTTATAGGAGTGGGATGCTTTCATCAACATATAATTGGAATAAGGCTGAAAATGGTTCACCTCAGTGGCTGTGTGATTGGACCCCGGGCTTTGAGTTCTGCAGTGGCTTGCATTTGCTTTTGGGTGTTTTGATCATTGATAAATAAGGATAGGCAGGGATATAAAATAATGCTCTGAAGTGTCCCTATCCTCTGTTTGCCAGAAGCTGGGAATGGACAACAGAGATGGATCACTTGGTGATTACCTGAAACACCTGGCATTGGCCACTGTCAGAAGACAGGATACTGAGCTAGATAGACCATTGGTCTGACCCAGTATGGCCATTTTTATATATGAAACAGTAAGGACCCAGTACTGTCAGCTAACTCATGCTGATTAGTATCTTACTCCACACTAAGGGCATAATCAGCACCAATTGAAGCACCAATGGGAGTTTTCCCCTTGACTTCAGTGACTGCTGAATCAGCTTTACAGTTCCACTGATTGCACATGTGTTAGATTCTAGCTAATTCTCTCTCCTTCCTATGTGGTAGGAAAGACAAAGGAGCCTCCGTCTGACTTCTGGAGCCTGCCTAAGGGCCAGGAAAGATTGCAGCCCCTGTACTCAGTCAATGACGCTGCCCATTGGCAGAGGGGTCCACCTGTGCGGATCCAGTTGCAGGATCAGGACCTAAATAGGAATGGACAATCTAAAGGTCAGTAGATTCAGCTCTATATTTCTAATATTTATAGCACTCTTCCACCACTAAAGGTAGAGCAAAGTTGGAAAAAGCTGAAGTACTCAATGCTTTTTTTGCCTCTGTCTTCACAGACAAGGCGAGCTTCCAGACTACTGCACTGGGCAGCACAGAATGGGGAGGCGGTGAGCAACCATCAGTGGTGAAAGAACAGGTTCAGGACTATTTAGAAAGGCTGGACATACACAAGTCCATAGGGCTGGATGCAGTGCATCCGATGGTGCAGAGGGAGTTGGCTGATGTGACTGCAGAGCCATGGGCCATTATCTCTGAAAACTCATGGCAAACTGGGGAAGGTCCCAGATGATTGGCTAAAGGCAAATATGGTGGACAAGGAAATGGTGGGTTTTACTGAATAACAATGTAGGACCATAGCACAATCTAGAGTTTAATGAATGATACAATTTTTTTTGATTACTCCCAAGCTTCATTGACAGATTTATTCATGTGAGGTACAAAATATCCAACACACAAAAAAGCTACATTCAAAGAACATTACACTTGCAAAGTCAAACATTTACAAGTTAGGTTGTCTATGTAACCTTAATTTTGCACCCTTGCACATCTGCATTATAATACACTCTTTAATTACATGATTACATGTTTTTTCCACAAGGTCCCTGTTGAACCTGACTTAGAAAATTTCAGTTTCAAGATTTATAGTACAGGAAAGTTATAAACTACTGAAAAACAGGGTTCTGTAATGGGAAGTGTCAGGCAACCTTAACAGGTGGTGCTACCAGCCCTGTCTATAATAAAGGGGAAGTATATTACAAGTATTCTTTCCCTTTGTCATTTCTAAATTGTAATAATTTTTCATTAAAAATAAATGGCAGTCCCCTTGCTCCGTTAAGAAATGGTAAATAAGTGTTCCTGATTGAATAATGAATGCTGCAGGAAACAATGTACTTTTCTTCATTGCAAAATGAGAGCTAAGATGTGGGTAATTTGCAGCAATCATAATAAAGTACAAGTGTACTTTTCAAGCTCATGCCTGTGGTCAATCTTCTTTTGCCCTTCGACACTATTGTGGTAAGCTGACAGCAGGCAATTAGCTATGTAATTACTCTCTCTTTTTTGTGATGTTCCACCACTTTGAATCATAGAATCATAGAAGATTAGGACTGGAAGGGACCTTAGGAGGTTATCTAGTCCAATCCCTCGCTCAAGGCAAGACCATCCTCAACAAAACCATCCCAGTCGGGGCTTTGTCAAGCTGCACCTTGAAAACCTCTAAGGATGGAGATTCTAACACCTCCCTAGGTAACCCATTCCAGTGCTTCACCACACTCCCAGTGAAAAAGCTTTTCCTAATATCCGAACTAGACCTCCCCCATGCAACTTGAGACCATTGCTCCAAATTCTGCCATCTACTACTGTTGAAAACAGCCTCGTTCCACCCTCCCTGAAACCCCTTTTCAGGTAGTTAAAGGCTGCTATCAAATTTCCCCCTCATTCTTCTCTTATGCAGGCAAAACTAGCCTAGTTCCTCCATTCCTGCAGAGATAGGCATCTCCAAAGGAATTTTTATCTGGAGGTCTCTGAGCCATAGTTTCTTCTTAGGGCTTGTCCTGGGCAGTGCCGCCCTATACACATTGGGCTTTAGGGTCAGTCCTGTCTCTGTGAACCATATTCTGATACCCTTCTTTATGTTAACCTCAGTAAGGCTATCAGAATGAGGTGCTTCTTCGTGTGAGTTAGGTGACAGAACTTAACCCAAAGAAATTAAGAAAATGTGGTTTGTGTTTATTATATATTTTATTTCTCTGGTGGCAAGCCGAATGTGCTGCGCACCACCCAGCAGAACTCATTCCCATTTTGACTTCAAAAGGTCCTGTTGCCTTTGTTCACTGCAATTATAATGTGCAGTGACTGTCACTGTGTGTTAAACTGTTGAATCGACTTTACAAAAGAGAATGATATATGAAAACAAAAGTTATACTATCAACCTTAATACCGGCCAATGGTTTTGGGCCATTCATTATATTTTTTTCTCCAGTTTTTGTACACCGTTACTCCAGGAGCAAAATTATGACTTGAGGGGAAAATGTCTAATTAAACGCATCTTTACACAACTTTCATTTTCAACCAAATTTGACCTAACTTCAAAGCCACAAACATTTGTCAGTTCATACGTGTAACTTCTATGGCAACTGTTCCGCTTCTTCCCCTCCCCAACATTCCAGCATTGTGTTCACGGCTGATCCAGCACCTGTGGAGGTCAGTGTCAAATCTTCAGAGCAAGGCTGCCTTTCTGAAAGATAAGCTATAGTCAACGGCAAATTATTGGGCTTAATACAGGAGTATCTGTGTGAAATCAATGGCCTGTTATACAAGTAGTCAGACTGTAATTTAATGCTTCCTTTTGCACTTAAATTCTATGAAAGGATTGAGCACTTTGGGAGAAATGGAAGCTTTGGCACTTGTTTTTAAATAGGAACAGGGCTTCATCTCTAATGTATAAGAAACTGACTTAAAAGCAAGTCTCACTAGACAGTTTTTCTTTGTTCAGACTGAGAGAAAAGCAAAATGTAAATCTGCAGTTTAAATAGTGAACAGGAAAAGATGGGACTATTAAAATTATGTTCAGTGTAATAGACTAAGTTGGTGCTGGAAGGGGCTTGTTGCTTTTCATTTTAAAAGCATCTGGTTGTTGATTTCCCTCCCCTGGTGCAGGGAAGTGGAAATTGCACTTCTGTGATGCAGCTGGGATTCATGCCCCCCCAACTCTGGGAGAGGGCAGGTGATGTTCCAGGATTCTGCCAATGCAACTAGCTTTAAAATCTGGTCCATAGGAGCCCAACACGTAGAGGCTTCGTGGGAGATGTGGTGAGTCCATGCATCTCCTCCCCACCTTGTTCACAATCCCTTAGCCAGCTTGTGTGAGGCTGTGCTGTTTCTTGCAGAGAGCACTTGTTTTTTCCTAATTTCACTGCCTTCCAATTTATTCAGAATAAGATGCTGGTATTATCATATCTAGAGCACTCCATAGTATAGCTCCTGGGTACGGTGGCAGATCTCAGTTGCCATGGCCGCTGACGTATTGAAGCTCACAGTCCCTCTTTTAACTGAGGGGGAGGTTGGAGATAGGTATTTTCAGGTAAATCTACTTGAATCTGGAGTTCACTTCCTCTCTTGGTTCATTGGAGCCTGTATTTGCCAACCTTCAGATCATGCTGCAAAGCATATATCTTCCCTTTTAAGCTTTTCCTGGAATAAGGGCTGAGGGGATAGTATTGGATGTTGGGAAAATCTCTTGGTGTGGAGGATTTCCCATATAGGACACTGCTCCTAATTGTTTAGTTTACTTCTGTACATGTGTGCCCAGAGCTGTAAATGGACACACTCAGGTTTATTCAAAGATAACGGGGGTGGAGAGGAAGGGGAAGGCAAATCCAAAATTGTATTGAATGGGATGGTCCCCGTGTGAATGAGATTGACGGTTGGTATAGCTAACAGGCCTGATTCTTTGCTGTGCCTCGCTCTTGCTAAGCACAGGAGTGGGAGTTGCATGGTTCTCTGATTCTCTGCCTGGCCCCAAGTAAGGTTAGCTTGGGGGCTGCTGTAACCGACACTAGTGGGCAATGGTCCCTAGGAGCGCATTCATCAGCTGGAGATGGCTGAAATGTTTGAAGTAGGCTCCCTAGTCCAGCTCAAATCCTGTTTAACCAAAGGTTTTAGCCAGCATACTAGATGAATGGGGTTATATTGTGTGTAGTGTTAGTGCATATGGCTAATGGAGTAAGTGAGATAATACTGATACGGCAAAACCACCGTTCTCGTGTAATCATGTAGAGCACTGCAGTTATCCTGACTCAGCTGAGTCCTTATCTATTGTATCTGGACTTTCACTGGGCTAGATTTAATATTTGTTAGCACCATGTATGTATGGGTTACATGAAATAATTTCAGTTCTGGACAATATTCAGAATTTCATTAGAGCATACCCAATGTGACAGGGTCAGGCCGGATGGCTATGAGAAAGTATTAGCCCCAGGCTCAACAAAGCCCTATTCCCTGGGTAATTCAGCTGGGGCTGATTAGGCAATTAGGCCACCTGGGGCTGTTTAACTAATCAGGCCACCTGGGGCAGTTTAGGCAATTAGGCCACCTGGGGCCAATTAAGGAGCCCCGCCCCAAACACTTAAAAGCCTGCAGGGGCAGGCAGGTAGTGTGGGTTGTGGAGTTTGGAGAGAGGAGGTGTGGAGGACGGAGTCATAGTTATAGTTTGGAGTCACAGTTACAGTTTACAGCTTTGGAGGTTTGCAGCTCGAAAGCCTGCAGTTGGAGTTGGCGGCTTGGAGCTGGCAGGCTGCAGCCTGCAGCCTGCAGCCTACAGAGGCTTGCAGCTTCCACGGTTGCTATCGCAGCCCCGAAGGGCAGAATACCTGGCTGGGGAAGCAGGGAGCGGACCATGGACTACCCCGAAGGGAAGGTAGCAGTACAGAGGGGCAGAGCGGGTCCCAGCCCCTCCCTTGACCCTTCCCCAGCTGCACCACCGGCCAGGCCGGGAGAACGCGAGACCCACGAGGGCGGAATATCTCTCCCCCTCCCCGCCCCACCTTGTCACACTGGTGTCATCAGTGGGATCTTCGCGCAGCAGCTGCACGGGGGGGGGCGACCTTCCCCGGTCTCCACCAAAATGGAGGATGTGGTCAAGGCCCTCGTACAGGCCACGGCGGCCCAGCAGGAGGCCACCAGGGTCCAGATGGCAACCCAGCATGAGGCCATGAGGCTCCAGCAAGAGACTACTCAGTTGTTGGTTAACCAGGCCAGCCAGGACCGTGCCCTCCTACGGGAGGTGGTAGCCCAGCTGAGAACCCTGTCGACCTGAACCCCGGGATCGGATGGGACCCGAACCCTATGGGCCACCAATTTTCTTCAAAAAATGACGGCAGAAGATGATGTGGAGGCATACCTCCTGGCCTTCGAGCGGATAGCCACCCGGGAGGCCTGGCCACAAGCTCAGTGGGCGGGGATCCTTGCCCCCTTCCTGTGTGGAGAAGCCCAGAAGGCTTACTATGATCTGCCTGCCGTGGCGGCAGCAGACTACGCCCGGTTGAAGGCGGAGATCCTGGCCCGCTTGGGGGTGACAATGGCCGTACTGGCTCAGAGGGTATCATGAGTGGAGATACCAGGAGGGCAAGCCCCCCCGGTCACAGTTATTTGACCTTGCCCACCTCGCATAGAAGTGGCTACAACCCGAGACCCACCGACCCGAGGAGATCCTGGAGGTCCTCGTCATCTACCGGTACATACGGGGATTACCGGCCGATCTCCGGGCCTGGGTGGGACAGAATGACCCCTCCTCCTATGATGACGTGGTGGCACTGGTCGAGAGGCGAATGACGGCCCGGGGCCTCTCCCAGCCGACTAGAAGGGACCTGACCCAGGACAGGCGACCGACCCTGACCCCGAAGTCCAAAGAGCCCGAGGGCCCACTGGAGGTCACCGGAGGACGGGGTGACTCTGGCCGAGAGGGCGGAGCCAAGCCACCTAGCCCTGGGACCAAAGGGGCGACTAGGACCCCCTACCGGTGCTATGCCTGTGGGGAATGGGGTCACATAGCCGCCCAGTGTCCCGGCGCCGAAGAGCCAATGCAGTGCAACACAGGAGCCTGGGCTGACTCCTGTGGCCTAATCCATCTGGTGGGGATGGCCCTAACCCCCCATAGATATACCAGACCGGTGAAACTGAATGGGGTGAAGACCCTGGCGCTGGTGGACTCGGGGAGCGCCATTACCCTTATCTCAGGGAAGTTTGTAGATCGCAGCCAGCTGGCACGAGCTAAGCGCATGGGGGTGACGTGTGTCCATGGGGCTGTAAGCTACTACCCCACCATCCCTGTGGACCTTGAAGTACAGGGGGGTGTCACCCGGGTGACGGCAGGGGTAGTCCCCCGGCTCCCATACCCCATGCTCATCGGGAGGAACTTTCCGGAGTTTGGGGCCCTCCTGCCTCCAAAGGCGGCCGAAGGAGGAGAGGGGCCTGAAGCCGCTGGGGTAGCCCTTTTTCCCGCCCCCCGCCCCCCAGTGTTCTCTGAGATAGACCCAGACCTATTTCCGGCCCCCGGGAAGGGCCGAAAGACCAGGGCCGAACGGAGGGCCGCTAAGGCCTTGGGGACCAGAATCCTAGCCCAGGGGTCGAAGCTGGCGTTGGTAGGGAGACCGACCCGGGCAGCAGCTGGATGGACGGCCCAAAGAGAGGGGACCCTAGCTGATCCCGAGTCGAGCCACAATGAACTGGAAGCCAATGCGGGGGGCAACCACCCCGAGATGGAGCCTTTAGGAGAGGGACGAGCAAGCTTCGCCCGGGACCAGGCCAACGACCCGAGGTATGTCACAGCCAGAAAAGAAGTAGTGGTGGTCAATGGAGTCCCGGTGGAGGGAAGGACCCCAGGCCCGGGACCCTACTTCATGATAAAGGGGGACCTGTTGTACCGGGCCACAGAGACGAATGGGGAGAAGGTGCTACAGCTGCTGGTGCCCCAGAAGCACCAGAATGCCGTGCTCAACTTGGCTCACAGCCACCTCTTTGGAGGGCACATAGGCATAGAGAAAACCCTGGCTCGAATTTTGCGGAGGTTCTTTTGGCCAGGCGTGTACGAGGACGTGCGGCACTATTGCACCACCTGCCCTGAGTGCCAGCTGCATAGCCCCCCGCCACGTCTGCGGGCCCCCCTAGTGCCGCTACCCATCATAGAAATCCCGTTTGAGAGAATTGCGATGGACCTAGTGGGGCCCCTGGAGAAAACAGCCAGAGGGCACCAGCACATCCTCGTCGTCCTTGATTATGCCACCCGGTACCCTGAGGCCATACCCTTGCGGAGTGCCACATCTAAGGTGATCGCCACGGAACTAGTGAAGATTTTTTCCTGAGTGGGGCTACCAAAAGAAATACTGACAGATCAGGGGACCTCATTTACATCAAGATTAATGAAGGACTTATGCACCCTACTGCAGGTACGAGCTTTACGGACCTCCATCTACCACCCCCAGACGGATGGCCTCATGGAGAGGTTCAACCGGACCCTCAAGGCCATGATACGGAAGGTAGTAAGCCGGGATGGGAAAGACTGGGACACCCTGCTACCATACCTTATGTTCGCTATCCGGGAGGTTCCCCAGGCCTCCACAGGGTTCTCCCCCTTTGAACTACTATATGGGTGCCACCCCCGGGGCATTCTGGACATAGCCAAGGAGACATGGGAGGAGGAGCCCGCCCCGGGGAGGAACGTCATTGACCATGTGCTACAGATGAGAGATCGGATAGCCCGGGTCACCCCAATTGTGCGGGAACATTTAGAGAAGGCTCAGGGGGCCCAGCAAGCCCATTATAATCGCCAAGCCACCATTCGGCGATTCCAGCCCGGAGACCGGGTGATGGTACTGGTACCTACCGCTGAGAGCAAGCTGCTGGCCCAGTGGCAGGGGTCCTACGAAGTGATCGGGCCCGTGGGGGAGACCAATTATAAAATCCGACAACCAGGACGCTGGAAACAAGAGCAGGTCTACCATATCAACCTACTAAAGCCATGGAGGGCTCGAGAGGTATGCATGGTGACCCAGGAGGAGGAGGTACCACGGGAATAAGTAAGAATATCCCCCAACCTGACACCAAACCAGAAGGCCGAGGCATTGGAGATGGTGGGCCGCTATCAGGATGTCTTCACGTCAAGCCCCGGTCGGACAACAGAGGTGGCCCACGACATCATCACCAACCCTGGAGCCAGGGTTATGATGAGACCCTACCGGGTGCCCGAGGCCAAGAGGCAGGAAATCAGAACGGAGCTGAAAAGGATGTTAGAAATGGGGGTCATAGAGGAGTCCCACAGCCAGTGTTGCAGCCCAATAGTATTGGTGCCGAAGCCTGATAGAGCTACGAGGTTCTGTAACGACTTTCGCAGGTTGAACGAGGTATCCAAGTTCGACGCCTACCCCATGCCCCGTATAGACGAGCTGGTGGACTGGGTAGGCAGGGCCCGCTTCCTGACGACCCTCGACCTAACCAAGGGGTACTGGCAAATTCCCCTAGCTAAAGGGGCAAAGGAGAAGATGGCGTTCTCGACCCCAGACGGACTTTTCCAATATACGGTCCTTCCCTTCGGCCTCCATGGGGCCCTGGCCACCTTCCAGCGACTGATGGACAAACTGTTGTGCCCCCATACTGACTATGCCGCGGCATACCTAGATGACATAGTCATTTACACCCCGGACTGGGAGACCCACCTAAGAAAGGTGGAAAAGGTGCTGGATACTCTGAGGCAGGCTGGCCTCACCGCGAACCCAGCCAAATGTGCTATTGGTCTGGTGGAGGCCAGGTACCTCGGGTACATCGTGGGGAGGGGGACGGTAAAACCCCAACTGAACAAGCTGGGGGCCATCCAGGAGTGGCCCCGGCCCAACCGAAAAAAGCAGGTTAGGGTGTTTTTGGGCGTAGTGGGGTATTACTGGCGATTCATCCCCCACTTTGCTACCAGAGCCAGCCCCCTGACCGACCTGATAAGGGCACGGGGCCCAGATATGGTGCGGTGGACCCCAGCAGCCGAAGAAGCCTTCGCAGACCTACGTACAGCTCTCTGCAATAACCCCATCCTCCTCGCCCCTGATTTCACTAAAGACTTTATTTTACAGACTGACGCCTCCGAAGTAGGGCTCGGGGCGGTCCTGTCACAGTTGGTGGGGGACGAGGAGCATCCCGTGATGTACCTCAGCCGGAAGCTCCTCCCAAGGGAACAAAAATATGCGGTCGTGGAAAGGGAGTGCCTGGCAGTCAAGTGGGCAATGGAGGCCATCCGGTACTACCTACTGGGACATCACTTCACCCTGGTGACTGACCATGCCCCGCCACAGTGGATGCAGCGGAACAAAGAGAAGAAAGCGCGGGTGACCCGGTGGTTCCTGTCCCTACAGCCGTTCCAGTTTACCATCCAGCACGGGGTGGGCTGCCGCCACGGGAATGCTGCTGGGTTGTCCCGGGTTCACTGCCTGGCGTCCCAAGTTGCCCAACCCAGTGGGATTGAGCAGGGGGGGAGGATGTGTGACAGGGTCAGGCCGGACGGCTATGAGAAAGTATTAGAAGGCATGTATATTAGCCCCAGGCTCAACAAAGCCCTATTCCCTGGGTAATTCAGCTGGGGCTGATTAGGCAATTAGGCCACCTGGGGCTGTTTAACTAATCAGGCCACCTGGGGCAGTTTAGGCAATTAGGCCACCTGGGGCCAATTAAGGAGCCCCGACCCAAACACTTAAAAGCCTGCAGGGGGCAGGCAGGCAGTGTGGGTTGTGGAGTTTGGAGAGAGGAGGTGTGGAGGACGGAGTTATAGTTATAGTTTGGAGTCACAGTTACAGTTTACAGCTTTGGAGGTTTGCAGCTTGAAAGCCTGCAGTTGGAGTTGGTGGCTTGGAGCTGGCAGGTTGCAGCCTGCGGCCTGCAGCCTACAGAGGCTTGCAGCTTCCACGGTTGCTACCGCAGCCCCGAAGGGCAGAATACCTGGCTGGGGAAGCAGGGAGTGGACCACGGACTACCCCGAAGGGAAGGTAGCAGTACAGAGGGGCAGAGCGGGTCCCAGCCCCTCCCTTGACCCTTCCCCAGCTTCACCACCAGCCAGGCCAGGAGAGCGCGAGACCCACGAGGGCGGAATATCTCTCCCCACCTTGTCACACCAAGTTTGCCCACAGCAGTGGTGTTTATACTTGAAAGAATTCTATCTAATCTATTTAATTTGTTGCATTGAGGCTAATCTAACTGATTTCAAAACTATAATCAAATTAACTGGTGTTCTCAATATTACTAATTAGAACTTTTTTACATTTGCCAAAGGCTCAGGAGCAAATTACACACACACACACACACACACACACACACACACACACACACACACA
>ML675616.1:51049255-51109365 GCA_007922155.1 Mesoclemmys tuberculata
AAAACCGCATTTGCTTTTTTAACAGCCATATCACATTGGCGGCTCAAGTTCTCCTTGGCTTGAGTAACCAGTGGTCCCACACAACTTCCCTTCATTGGCTGGTGTAGGTCTGGTGAGTGTTCCCTCTCCCATTTCAATCTACTTTACCCAGTGGACAAGTGACTTACCTAAAGCCACAGAGAGAATCAGTACCTCAGCTGAGATTAAAATTCCAGATTTAAATAACTGGATGCAGTTGATCTGCTCAGAACACGCCACTTTCTATGACTTTTAAAAAGACATTCAAATAAATAATGATCTGATTCGAGATTGATTCCCAAACTCTCAGAAAGGGTATACACGCTTCCTTGGCATTCTCAGTGCACATTACTCTTTCCAAGCGTTGCCATAAAAATGGACTCTATAGGGGCATTTTCATATAAGCAACAAGGCTCCTAACTGAAATCCCAGTGTGTGAGAATGCTGCTCTCAGTATAATCTATTCACCAGCTCATTGTCTTTATAAAAATTATCATAATGATGATGTGCTCATTGGATGAATGGACCATTCTGAGCACCATTAATTTTCCTATTGGGTGCCTCATTCCATTAAACTGTGTGTTTGACCTATCCATCTCATAGCGTAATGGGAATAGGGCTAATGCTCCATTTATATTTATTTTAATTTCAGTATAATTCTTTTCTTTCATTCTGTGTTATGTTACTCTAAGTGCATTAGGTGCCTTGAGGGATCAGTTTTTTTATGGGGTACCTTATTCTCATTTTTGGGCAATAAAACCACGCAGGTTTCTTTAGCAGTGTTCTTGGGCCAACTGTTCATGAGAAACTATATAATAACAATGGAAATTTGCTCTGCCAACAAATGAACGCTAGGAAATGTTCAGCAATTGATCTCCATGAATCAATGCTAAACGTAGCATAAAACCTACTGTAGGCAACAGGAAAAAATGTTTCTAGAATTGTAACTGGGCCTGCTTGGGTGAAGAGCCGAGTATCTGCAAATTCCATTGGCTTCAGTTGGTATAAGTTCTTTCTGGATCTTACCAGCCCACAGACAGCACTGGGACTGAATCTCAGTTTTCGGTAATAGTCCTAACAATGAAACCATCCTGTCAACACTAGTAATTAAGCTACTGAAACAGTTAAAACTATTTTAACATTTAACAAATATTGTAACTAATGCTGAGCTGACATATATCTCTTGCAATCTCAATGTATTCAAATTTCATTTGAATCCTAGTGAAGCTAATTCACTTGCATGGGGTGTAAGACAGTATAGAATCTGGCTCACTTTGTTTTTGGTTATGTTGGGCTTTTGGCTGTATTGATTTTCTATGGCTATTTTAAAAGTGATCTGCAAATGCTTTTTTTAATGTGTAAACGTCTGAAAGGTTTTTATTCCCTCCTTTCCCCTTTCATTATTTTATATTTTCTTTCACCCTTTGAAGTTTTAAGAATGTCAGCTCTGGTTTTGCTACAAGACTAATGGGGTGTCTCATTTATGAATTGGTTCCCCTTTAATGGCTTAAGGTACGTGTACACTGCAAAGAAAAACCCACAAAACTGAGTCTCAGAGCCTTGATCAACTGACTTGGCTCACAGGGCTTTGGCTCGGGGGCTAAATATAGCAGTGTAGACATTTTGCCATGGGCTAAAGCTTAGGCTCTGAAATCTAATGAAGGGGAGGGTCTCAGAGCACAGCCTCCAGCCCGAGTGGGAAAGTATATGCTGCTATTTTCTGCCCTGTGAACCCGAATCAAGTGACATAGACTCTGAGATTGGTGACAGGGATTTTTCTTTGCAGTTTAGACATACTCTTAATTGAAGAAGTCCTTTCTCTCAAGGGTCTGAGGCATCAGATTTTTAACAAAAATAAACAAGAAGCCAACTTTTAAACATTTGGACTAAAATATCCCTTCTCAGCTTGCAGTCTCTAATCTCTTCTAATGACATCATGACACTAGTTTTCAGTTTATCCATGCATTTCTAGAGTAGACAAGACCTGAATTTTGAAAGTTTTGACACCCCCCCCAAATACCCCGCCACCAACAAAAAAAAAACCCACACTCTTTGATGTAATCCTGAAAGTTATTTCATTTTGAATTCTTTAAACATCATAAGGAAGTAAGAAATGATTTGAATCTGTTTTGTTTTTCTTTTTTGTAAGTCTCCTTTAAGACTGTATCTAAACTGGCCAAACAAGACACGTTATTCACCTCCCATGGCTCATTGGTGCAACTCCACTGGTGACAGCAGCATTGGAAACTGTTCTGGAGATAGTGCACAGGCAGAGTTTGACACCATAGGTAAGAAATCCTTTTGCTGCTGCTGGTGATGGGACTGCTTTGGGGAGAATTAAGCCCATTAGACAAGATCTAATATTCCTGAAACCTGATTCTTTTTGTACAATGTACTGTCATGGAAAGGTAGGAAAGGCCATAAGGCCAACAAGAAAACATTTTCCAGTCTACTGAACATCTCTGGCTGAATAAGTTTTTGCAACACCCATCCACCTATTTTCTAGACCAATGAAGAGGGTGCAAACTCAGATTGCCACCTCACATAGGAAAAACCATGAGAGAGGCCTGAAAAGAAGAAAACTCTGCCATCTTTCTCCCTCTGAGTTCCCCCAACTCTCCAGAGCACTTGAGTAATGTTTTGTTCCGATATGATGTTATTTATCATATATCATCGTTCCTTTGTTCCTGAATTATGCAGGCTAGGAAGCAGCAGGAATGGGAAGACAGCTAAAATGAATGGGTTGGAGTCAGTAGTCATCACTGTTAGGTGATGATGAAATTATCATGTTTGCTACGGTGAATTTAAACATTTAGGGTCAAGCCTGACCCTGGCCAGCAGGGACGATGGGAGACTCTCCAGGAGCTCTCAGGGGAGATTCCAGTGGGTGGGCCTGAGGGATGGCTGGTGGGGCATAGAAAAGCAGCAACATGCAATCAGTTTGTGTGCTAGCTTTGTGATTTCAGATCATGTGATAACCAGGTCAGGATCTGGACACACACCACCCCTGTTTGGGGCAGCAATACACAGAGCATCCCAACAGCGTCCTGCATACTACTTTGCTATAGAGAGTTTTGGTTGTGTGAGGAACGATATGATGAGCCCATGGTGTCAGCGGATGTGATGCAGTAGGTATCTAGATACAGCAGTCTAAATAAGGATTTTTATATATTTAGAATCTGTCTGAGCTTTACAACTTTTTTAATTTAAAAAATCCTGAGTATTTGGCGCTTTTACAAGTACACAGAACACAGCACTTTAAGTGGGTTTATTACGAAACCATATATTAATATAGAGAAGGACTGCTCCTGTGTTTTTTGTGGTGTAATAGCTGTCAAATCAGTAGTAAAACAAAACCGATATATGGAAAAAAACTAATTTCCATGACCAGCCCAGGCTGGCTAAATATATGTATGAAGGCCCTGGTCCCTGTTTGCCTCAGAGGATACACATTATTAAAAAGTTATGATGTGTGCAGATAAGAAAATGACAGCAAAGAAACTACTATGGCAGTAGGAAGGCTGAGATTGCACTGGATAATTTAATAAAATCTCCCACTGTTATTAGCACTTGTTCAGATCCTCAGATGTTAGAGTGTAGCTGGGGCTACTGCCAGTGATGATATCCCAAACTTCTAATAACCAGTTCTATAAAGGCAGGTGAAATTTAAGAACCTATTCTGAACTTCAGACTACTCTCCGCCGTGAAATTGACTCTGCCTTGTCAATTTCGGCGGCGGAGGGAGAGACTCGGCATCGCAGCGGAGAATCTCCGCGGTGAAACTTGAAACCCCACCAGCGCCCCGCAGAGCGCGACGGGGGGGTGCTAACTACCGGTTCGCTACATTTTTTTAATTTTAAGAACTGGTTTGCGCGAACCAGCGCGAACCGGTTGGATATCATCACTGGCTACTGCTGTCCATTGATCCTTTATGTCTAACCCTGTTCAAAGCAGAGGTCTATATGACATAATTCTTACAACATCAGAAGCTGCTATTACTTTGTCTATGCTGTTATTATATATAATTACTATAACAGTTATTGAACTGTTAACAACAGGAAATCTTTTACGCACTTTTGAAAATCTTACCCCTTGCCTACAAAAGTAACTTTTTCCCAGGTCCCATTTTCAAAAGTGAGCTAGGCTCTTCTTCAGAGCGATGTTTTCAAAGGCATATAGGCATATAGTGGGATTTTCAAAAGAGTCTAAGCAGGTTAAACACTTGAAATCAACAGGAATTAGGCACTTAATCTTCTTAGACACTCTTCATATCTGGTACCTATTTGCATCTTTAGATGCCAAAACACCTTTGAAAATCAGGCCGTAAATCACTTTTGAAAATAAGACTTAGGTTCCGAAGTCACTTGGGCCCTTTTGAAAATTTCACCACGGCCTAAAAGAAAAGTAAAAAAATATATATTTAATCGTTTAAACACCAACATTTTTGGTAATTGTGCTACTTTTGCCATTGTTCCATTTCATTCTCCATATTTTTACTTTGTTGACAAATGGACAAAACAGTTTTACTGCTGTTCTATTATTTAATAATCCCATTGAAAGAACTATACTGCAGTATTTATACCGTATATAAAACATATTGTCATGGAAAAGACACTATCCTGGTGAATCTTTCTGCGGATTCTGAAAGTGGTAGTCTCATGGCAAGAACTCCTTTGTTTGAGGTTTTCGAGAAAGAGAAGGAGGAGGAGTGGGGAAAGAAACACTCAAATATGTGCCTGATCCCAATATCGATTGAAGTCAATGGAAGATTCTCATCTTCCATTTGGTTTTGGATCAGGGCCTTTCAAGTTCCAGAAGTCCCAAGACCCAGGCTATTTCTCAATATTATAAGTGTTAGCTTTAATACCCATATGGTTTCACTCTATCCTGAAACTTCTTTCTCTTTCATGTGTGTTCTATACAGTGGCAGACATCGCCCACTTGACTCTTAGATTCAAACACTCAGCTATATCAGACCTAGGTATTACCCAGTGTTCCACATATTAGCATTAGTTGAGCAGGGTACATAAACACATGTCAGACTTCCAACAGATGAGTAATCCCACCAAAGTCAATGGGATTATTCAGATGCTTAAAGTTAAGCATGTGCATAGGTATCCTGCTGAATCAAGGTCATAGTAACTAATTTTAATTTTAACACTATTCTCCAAGGCCAAAAATTAATTGAGAGCCCAAGTCCTCCCTTTTCTCCTTTGCCTGGGTAAGCGATGTTTTTACACAGCTCCCCTCTGCTTCAGTTGATACTATGAGAACTTCTTGCTCCTGCTTCCATGCATTTTAACCAATGTACTTAGCATATATTTTTATAATAAGACATGGGCCTGAGCTATGAAGTTTGGCTCAGGATTTGAACTCCACCAGTTAATTTCTTGGGGATCCACAGAAGAACTCAAGGAGATTCTGGGAAGAAAGGTCATAAAGATAATGGAGGAAATAGTGAGCTAAGAGGTCTACCCCTTTGATGAATAGAAAAGAGAAAGGGGAAGTAAGATGTGATAATTAGAAGAAGTTTGTGAACAAGCTCATATGTAGTGCTGAGTAAATAATTGATATTTTTAGTGGCCAAACAGAAAAATAAAAATCAATAAAAATTGAACCATTTTGGACCAAAACTTAATTTTTCTGGTTTTTCTTGAAACAAAATACTGAAAAAACTTTCCTTAGGTCAAATGACACATTTTGACTGTCAATTTGGATCAACATTTTCAAAACAAAATGCTGATTTGAAACAACTGGTCATTTTGATATTTTCGAAATGTTTGTTTTCCGTGTTGTGTTCTGTTTTTGTTTTGCTGAAATTATTTGCTGAATTAAAACCAAATAGTATGTGGCCCCCCAAAATGTATTTTTTTGAAAAATTTATTATTTTATGAAAATATTTCATTCAGGTCTAGTCATTTTTGTACTCTTGGAACCCAACCACCTTTTTTGATGTCATTCTGTTTGCCATCTCTAGGAGACTGTGCTTACAGGAATTATTTTACTTGGCCAGAAATGCTGACTCTATGACCAATGCTGGTCCTTGCCCTCTTGAGGTAATATTTCTGGAAACGTCACTGACATCCCCCATGGTACAATCTGGATTTGTTGAACAATGATGTTTCCCTTAATTCTCCAGAGTTGGGTGTCTTTTACACTGCTCTGCTAGTGAAAAATCAGCCTCTCTGGGCTCTGCTCACACAGCCATCAGCATGTAATACACACCCAGCAAAAGTTACGAGTGCTCTCCCAGTCACTCATGAACTGTGTACAGGGGGGAAACCTGCAAATCCCCCCCGCCTCAGCCTTGCACCACAGAAATGTGCATCTTACACTGCTCAAAACACACATGATCAGACTAAGCTCATTAATTAGTTCATCATTTCATCAAAGGAAATGATTATGCCACACCCTTTGTTAACCTGAGTAGAGATTCCCAGAAACTTCAGTCAAAAGACACTGGTTTAGATAAAACATTAAAATAAAGTTATTAACTAGAGATAGATTTTAAGTGATAAAGGCATAAAAGTCAGAACTGGTTACAAAAGAAATAAAATATTGAAGCACAATCTAATCTCTAAACTTTACCAAACTAAGCAGGATTTGAAGCAACTTTCTTAGCTCACCAGATACTGCAGGCTGTTCTTAGTTTGCAGGCTGGATCTCTTTACAGCCTGGGACTACTCTTTTAGTTCAAAGATGTTTCTTTGTCTAAATGATCTTGCTCTGTGAGCAGAGGTGGGGGGGAGGGGTAATGAAGATGCCATTGTCTCTTATTTTATACCCTCCTCCTCTCCCTGTGGGACAACCCTCCTCCACAGGGATGTAGACAAAGCAGTCTCCTGTGTATGTGAGATTCAAAGCACCTCTCAGGTGAATTGTACATTTCTTGCATGCACCTTCTATGCATGTGACATTTGGGATGACATGGAAGGCCTTTTTTACAGTTCTTTGTAATTTCCGAGTAGCTACTCTTTGGGTGTTCCCCAGAGTTACAACATGTTTCAGTAACAAACAGAGCAACATCTCATGACTTCATTTACAATGATGATGCACACATTTTAACAAGATAATGTTCAGTAGCTCATGAGTTTTCAAATGATACCTCACAAGGCATACTTTGTACAAAATACATCATAACCCTATACAAATGGTGAACATGGGGTACAGATGGGGTACAGGGTGTCAGTCAAATTTAGAGAGGTGGTGAGTATTTTTTGTGTTGTACGTAGTAGATAGCAAGAATACTAATACTCATACATTACTAATTGTAGCATTAGATTTTAATGGTCGGATTCTCAAAAGCATCCATTGACCTCAGTGGACAGTTAGGCTAATGCAGAGTGCTTTTGTAAATCCTAACCCTAATTTTTAAAAGGATATTGCTTAGCAGGGTAAAACTTGAAAATATTAGACTAGCCCGCAGAAAATGAGGTAGTCACTTCCATATATGACTATCCTATAATAGCTACTATTTCTTTTTTCCATCAGATTTATTTTAATTCTCCTACTCAAATACAAGACATGATTGAAAGACCACTAGGCCATAACAAACAAGTATTGTGTGTGTTAATGGGAGAAGGCAATGTTTAAGAATATAATCCATAGAATCTTCCAAGCACTTAAATTAGTGTGCTGCATTTGTTATGTCTAATGGGTGGAAAACCAATTAATAAATCAAAACTTTTCCCTTTGTTGCTAAATATGGAATTTACCTCCAACCATTACAAAATGTTGCAACTCATTTTGTTGTAAATGAGTCAAAAGAATATGACAGACACATTGTATTGAAAACGAATGGTTCTTCTAAAGCAGGGGTCGGGAACCTTTTTGGCTGAGAGAGCCATGAACGCCACATATTTTAAAATGTAATTCCGTGAGAGCCATACAATGTTTAAAACTAAACATATGTGTGTGAGTGTGTCCTCCTCCGCAGTGAAATTAACAAGGCGTCAATTTCACTGCGGAGAGTGTGCCCTGCTCCCGCTGGGCAGTGAAATTGACAAGGCAGAGTCAGTTTCTCTGCCAAGAGTGTGCCCTGCTCCCCAGTGAAATTGACAAGGCAGAGTCCGTTTCACTGCCGAGAGTGTGCCCTGCTCCCCAGTGAAATTGACAAGGCAGAGTCCGTTTCACTGCCGAGAGTGTGCCCTGCTCCCGCTGGGCCGTGAAATTGACAAGGCAGAGTCAATTTCACTGCGGAGAGCAGTTCCTACTTCAAGGATTTTCACCTATCGCGGGGGGTCTAGGAACCTAATACCCGCGATAAGTGAGGGATCACTGTACATGAGAATGTTTTATATTTTTAACGTTATTATCTTTTTTATTAAAGATTTGTCTGCGAGCCAGATGCAGCCATCAAAAGAACCACATCTGGCTCGCGAGCCATAGGTTCCCGACCCCTGTTCTAAAGGATCCTTGCGTGGGCAGGGCTGGTGGCCCTCCCCCACTGTCAGTCTCTGAGGGAGGTCACACCTCCTGGTGCCTGCACCTTGTGGGGGGTTCTAACAAAAGGGGGAAGTTTCTAGCCCTCAGTAAGGCAAGCAAACAGTTTAAGGCCCCAGCCCTTAGGCAGGGCAGGCCAATCACCGGGGAAGCAGTCTCTAGCTCTCAGCAGGGTGACTAAACAGTCCAAAGCTCTGGCTCTTAGGCAGGGCAGGCAGCAGGCTCTGCCCTTAGCAGGTGATCACCCCTATGTCGGGGTAGAAAGTGGGTAGGGGGACACAGTGTTACCAGATTTGCCCATCACTTTGAGGTCTGCTTATTTATTAGGGTTACCTTCCTGGAAGAGGGGTGTGATTCTATTAGTGTGCTGCTTGTGTTACTTGTGTGTTCATATGGTTACAAGTCCTTTCCCAATGGAGCTATCCTGCAGGACCTAAGGTTTTCAGATTCAGATAAACCCCCCACAGATACACACAACCATTCCAGATTAACTGAGTGCGTCTGAGCAGACCGGGCTATCAGCACTCCCAGCTGACCCCTTATACGTCCCTGAACTCAGCAGGCTGGGTGACACAGCACTGTCAGCTGTCACCCTCATGTGCCCGTTGCACCGCACCAGAATGGAGCGCACTTATGAGCAGGCTGGGTCCAAACAGCACTTTTCAGCTGTTCCCCTTATGTGCCCCCTGGACTCAATCAGGCTGGGACAAACAGCACTTTCAGCTGTCACCCTTATGCACCTCTGGACTCCGTAGGCTAGGCAGAGCAGCACTTTTCAGCTACCCCCTTTATATGCCTCTTTGAAACACAATTGTTCTAGCAGTAACCCCCTTGATAAGCAAACCCCATGGGATTTTGGGCATTACAGGGATCTTTGGCTTAGGTAAAAGAAGCGTTGCTGCAGAGCAAGGTAGGGAAGCCAAGAACACAAAGGAGTAAATGCATTTAGAGAGAGAGAAACTGGCAACCAGCTTGATTACAATAGTTAGTTTATTGCCAGGTGTATAAAATTTATGATACTAATAGTGATGCCATACAAGGAGAGAAAAACAATCTAACACTTACAATACAACACAATTAGAGTAGGGGTATTGGAGAAGGCTAGCCCAGGTTGGCTTACAAAAGTAGAAAGTTATACCTGGATTAAGGGGGGGGGGGAGGGAGAGAGAGAGAGAGAGAAGCTCAGAAGTTCCCAGGAGACAGGCTGTTCAGCTTAGGGTCAGGAACACTTGAGGGAGAGGCAAAACCCACAACAGGATCAGCCAGGAAAGCATTTGGATCCAGGCATCAGGAGAGCAAGAATGAGGTTTGAACTTGGGTAGGGGTTTTTTGTAGAACCAGGTTTGTTTGTGGGTAAACAATGTCTCAATGAAGTACTCCAGGGTGGTTTTCTCTATGCTGGACAATAGGAGCTGATCACTCCCAGCTATGGTCAATGTTCCTTGGGGGAGCTCACAATGCAACCAGGCAGATTCAGTGTTTTGCATATCAGTACTAGAATGGTCTGATAACTGCGGAGCTGGATGGGTGTAGGTGTGAGTTCATTTACATCAGGAGCAGAGATCTCCCATAATGCAGTGTGTCCCTGCCTTGCCAATCCCAGAATTCAGTGCGGTTCCTGTTTTGGAGTTTGGTTCTCCATTCTTCATGCTAATTCTTGTTCCATCTTCAATGTAAATGAGGCTTCAGTTCTCCATTCAATGTGTTAATTGAGATGCCTCTTTTTACATCTTCTATGTAGATGAGGCATGGGGAGTTGTCTCAATCCTATCACCCTTGTTGGTAGGGTTTTAGGTGTGACTCCCACAGCCTTTTCATAGCTTTTGTTTCTGGTTCAAGCAGAGGCTGGGAGGGATTCAGGTGAGCCAGAGAGAGAATAGGGGTTTTTCACCCTGGTTCCCCAAGAACACAGAGCTGCCAGGTAACAACAGGCCCACCTGACTCCACTGTGTCCCAGCCCAGGGTTCTGGCAGTGACAGGTTGTCCCGTCACTGGGTCAGCAGGGATCCAGCCAAAACGCGCTGACTTGGCTACAGGCTATAATGCATCTGGACAGGTGTCTGGCTCCCCTGGGCTCCTTCCTCCCCCCCTTTCCCTAAAGTACCTTGTCCCCCGAGTCGCTCCCTGTTTCCTTGGGATACTCTGACCGAGGGAAGTTCCACAACCCTTCAGGCTCCTCACTCAATGGCAGGTCCAGGAACTCTTTGGAGCTGTCCGCGGAGGGCAGCTCCTCTAGGTCACAGGGTCCAGGGGTCTCCTCTGGGTCGCAGGGGGCTGGCAGCTTGGGTGGCTCCTCAGAGTCACAAGGTCTAGGGGTGTCCTCCGGCTTGCCAGGCTCAGGTAACTCCCACAGTTCTTCAGGGACCCAGGTAGTTGGCAGCTCTGGCAACCTCTTCTCATAGTAATGGTCTGGTCCAGACCCAGCCCCTTGCACCAAGGGAGAGACTTTCTTCTCCCTTAGCCACCTTTCCCTTACTGAGCAGGAAGGCCTGTCTTTTATACTTTCTGTCCTGCCTTTCTGCTTCCAGTCTGTGGGCGGGAGGGTGTTGTATTTCCAGGCTCGGTCCTCTGGACGGGGTTTGGCTCTCCCTCGCTGTCAATCTCCGAGGGATGCCACACCTCCCGGCTACAGTTCTAAATAATTTGTCTTGCTTGGCATGTACTACTACAGATTCAAAGCATGCTGTAATTGTCAGTATTAGTCTCACACAATATCAAGAGCTGAGTCTCACACAATGAGAGAATTACATAGCAGTTCCAAACGTGGCATATATTTGCCCACTTTGCATGAAAAGAAATCCTTCATGGGTGTTTTTTATTTTAAAAATGTTGTAATTGAAAACTCCTATTTCAATTAATCTAACTGCCAAAATTCACTTTCCTTATTTTCTTTCTATTTTTCATGTTAAACTATACACGAGGAAATAGACACTTTTTACTACTTTATGTACTAGCCTTGCAAACAATGAACAAAATACAGTGCAGAATAGGACATTCAGCTCTTGCTTTCATTAATTGTATGTCAGTCAGATAAATTGCTGTTGAATTTCAGTGTTCATTTGATTTGAAAATAAGCCCAGTATCAAAACAGTATAATGAAAAATTAAAAATTAATCCCAGTACAAAGCATTATGATTTAGAAGCCTGAATTAAATTGAAACACTCATTTATTTGTATCCATAATAGAGCAGGGAAGCAGTAGGAAGTTACACACAGTTGGAATTTTACAATAGATTAGCATACAACTGTGAATAAGCTTAAAGATAACACCAGGTATCGCATTTAATGGACTAGATGTGACAATTCTTATTCAGTTTAGAGCCTCTAAAACTGGATTATTATGAATTTCTTCCCTAGCAATGATGTCAGTTAAACAGATGCTGCTTTAAAAATAAAACAAAACAAAACAGGGGCTCGGCTAAGAGCCCGATCTATTTGGTCTTCACTTAAGCAACACTCTCATTAAAGTCAGGAGCAGTATTGTCTGAAAAAGACTACAGAATGGGCTCCAGTAGAAAAATGGCGGGGTTCTTCCCTGTTGGCCTAGCCTGTTGGTGCTAAAACCTTGCAGGGACATGCTAATGGAGGCATCTATGCAGTAATCGACTAGGAAGAACTGTCCTCAGGTTCTAGCAGCAGTCAAGCCTGGACAAGGTTTCTGCTGGAATTTTTGTTGTATTACTTTTTGTGAGGAAGAGGATGCGATGTGTCTGGCCTATATTTTAGAGGAGGGCAACACAAACAGCTGGACACACGTTTCTGAAAGGAGTCCATTGTACAAAGATTAAATCATACAAAACTATGAGCCATATTGTGCCATTACAATTTTAGGCAGAATGCCTTGATTTCAATGAAGACTTATGCAGGGCCCTTCAGAACTATCCATTTTTATACAGAACTTCTTAACACATTTAAGATCTCACCCAGCAAACATTACCAGGCCTTGTCTACACTATAGAGTTTTGTTGACAAAACAGTGGAGATGTATACATTACAATGCGCC
Source organism: Mesoclemmys tuberculata (assembly GCA_007922155.1). NCBI lineage: Eukaryota > Metazoa > Chordata > Testudines > Chelidae > Mesoclemmys > Mesoclemmys tuberculata. The sequence continues at coordinate 51,061,719 of ML675616.1, forward strand.
TTCCATTGATAAAACTCTTCTGCTTTGCAGACAAAAAGTGGAGAAGTGGAATTTCAAAACTTCCTGGGCCTTTAAAGAGGGAGGGGCAGATATCTGTGTACCTGGGTGCAGGGCAGCGGACTTCGAACTGCTGACCAGAGTGGTCAGAATGGGCATTGTGGGACATCTCGTGGAGGCTATTTACGGTGACACAATGAAGTGCGGTGTCTACACTGACATTTTATCAATATACTTTGCTGCAGAAAGCTCTATGCCTCTTGTCAAGGTGGTTTTATTTTGTTGGCAAAGCAGGAGAGTTTTGTCAGCTGAAGGAGCATTGTAGTATGTAAACCTCCACTGTTTAAAAAATCTGTAGTGTAGACAAGGCCTAACTCTCCTTTGTTCTGTGACTGCAGAGATGTTAATGGCTTAGTTGATTTTGAATGGTTACTTGCAACACTTGTTAACTCATAATTTTAACAATCTGTTCCACCTTGCATTTAGCTGTAATACTGATTACCTTTCCCAGACTTGAAGAAGTTCTGTGGAGCTTAAAATCTTGTCTCGTCCACAAACAGAAGTTGGTCCAATAAAAGATATTACCTTCCCGACCTTGTCATTCTCATATGATGGGACCAACACTGCTACAAGAACACTGGAATCAACTATATAGGCACATGATTGTGGATGCAAATTTCTGCGCACAGGTACTTGTGTCTGCTAATTATGGAAGCAAAGGGAGACAGTTTTAAGTCCTTGCCTCTTATTATCTACACTATGGTAGCAGTTAGAGCTTTCAAGTTGGAATGGGACCCCATTCTGCTAGGCCCATTACCAATACAAGCTCTGATCCGGCAAACATGTTACACACGAGTCAATTTCATATGTGAATAGATTATTGAAATCAGTGGGATTACTCACGTGCTTAAAATTATGCAAAAGCATAAGTGTTTTCAGGGTCGAAGTCCTAGAGTAGGACAATCTTTGCACAAAGGGCTCAGTCTAAGGCTATGTCTACAGTACAGCTTATGTCGGAATAACTTATGTCGCTCAGGGATGTGAATAAACCACACCTAAGCGACATAAGTGACCCCGACATAAGCGCTCATGTACACAGCGCTATGCTGGCAGGAGAGCGTCTGCTGTTTATGGGAGATGGTCCTGTCAGCATAGAGCATCTTCACCAGGTGTGCTGCAGTAGTGCAGCTGCATTGGTACAGCTGCACTGCAGCAGCGCTGTACATGTAGACATGGCCTAATTTAAGACAGGATGTAGTTGAGAGTACAACAAACAGAAGGAAAGAGCAGGACGGGAAGATAAGAGAAATAGGAAAAAGATCATCTGTTAATATAGGCCAGCTATGTGCACAGGTTGTAGATACAATTAAAAAATCATAGTAATCAATCAATATAAGGTGTGCTCAGTGCCATTTCAAGTGAAATAATAGTGGTGTTATGCATGATATATTGAAGATTGCCAGGATTTCCATTCCATCCTCTCTGGAAGTCATTGAATTAATTCTTTCCATATTGCACCAGTAGTTTAGTAGAAGTTATCCATTCAATGAATTATTTATTTTTCATGTTTTTTCAAGTTTACAAATATCGAGCGAGAAGTCTAGGTACTTAGAGGAAAAAATTAAAAAGTATATACAAAAATCAAATGGAACCCATTTAAAGAAAAAAAAAACTTTCTGTAGCTCAAACACTTTCTTTCCTCAACCATTCAGTACTCTTCCCAGGGAAAAGCCTTGGAAAATACATGGGCTTTTCGGCCTGTCTGAAGGTCAACAGATCCAGGCTCTGTTGGACCAAGCTAGATTCATTTGTCTAGCTTTAACTTCCAGCCATTGGATTGTGTTATACCTTTCTCATCTAGATTGAAGAGCCCATTAAATATTTGGTTCCCAGGTAGATACTTTTAGACTGTAATCAAGTCACCCTTTAATCTTCTCATTGTTAAACTAAATATAATCTATCACTGTAAGGCACGTTTTCTAATCTTGTAATCATTCTCATGGCTTTTCTCTGACCCATCGCCAATTTATCAACATCCTTCTTGAACTGTGGATACCAGGACTGGGTACAGTGTTCCAGCAGTGTCAAATACAGAGGTAAAATAGCCTCTCTATTCTTACTCGAGAGTCCCCTGTTTATGCATTAGCTTTTTGGCCACAGCATCACACTGGGAACTCATATTCAGCTGATTATCCACATTACCCTCAAAACTTCAGAGTCACTGCCTCCTAGGATAGAGTCCTGAATCTTGTAAGTATGGCCTATGTTGTTGTTGTTTTTTTGTTTTTTTTTGCTAGATGTGTACATTTTCATTGAGCTATATTAAAACACATAATTTGTTTGTGCCCCATTTACCAAGTGGTCCAAATTGCTTTGAATCAGTGTCCATTCCTTCACAATTTGTATGTCATCTGCAAACTTTATAAGTGATTATTTTATGTTTTCTTCTAGATCATTGATATAAATGTTGAATAGCATAGGGCCAAGAACTGATCCATGGAAACATACCTTCTCGATGACGATTCCCCACTTATAGTTACATTGTGAGACCTATCAGTTAGCCAATTTTTAATTCATTTTATGTGTCATGTTAATTTTATATCATTCTAGTTTTTTAATCAAAATGTTGTGTGGTAGCAAGTCAAACAGCTTACAGAAGTCTAAGTATATTACATCAACACTATCAGCCTTATCAGCCAAACTTGTAATTTCATCAAAAAGAGATCAAGTTAGTTTGACAGGATCTATTTTCCATAAACCTATCTTGATTTGCATTAATTTCATCACCTTCCTTTAATTCTTTATTAATCAAGCCCCATATCTGCGGCTCCATTATCTTGCCTGAGATCGAGGTCAGGCTGACAGGCCTATAATTACCTAGATTATCCTATTTTTCTCTTTTAAAAACTGGGACAACATTAGCTTTCTTTCAGTCTTCTGAAACTTCCCCAGTGCTCCAAGACTTATTGAAAATCAACATCAATGGTTGACCAAGATCCCCAGTCAGCTCTTTTAAAATTCTTGGATGCAAGTTATCCAGATCTGCTGATATAAAAATGGCTAATGTTAGTAGCTTCTGTTTAGCATTCTCCAGAGACACTAGTGGAATAGAAAGTGTGTTATCACCATATGAAGAGATTATATCGTCTGTTTTTCCCCAAATACAGAACCATTTTTTTCATCATATATATCTGCCTTTTCTGCATTATTATTAATTCTACCATTTCCATCTATTAGTGCACCAATATCATTGTCAGGATTCTTTTTGTTTTTAATATATTTTAAAAAACTCTTTCTTATTATTCTTAACTCTGCTGGCCATAGATTTCACCTAGTCATCTAGATTCCCTTATCAATTTACTACAATTCCTAACTTCTGATATATATTCCTTACTATCCCCTTCCCTTTTCTTCCATTTTGTTATACATCATTATTTTATTTTTTATAGCTGCCTTCCTTTTCCCTCTAAACCAGATCCGTTTTTTAACCAGTACAGGTTTCTTCCTTGGTTGTGGAATTATGGCCTTTTGGGCATCAAGTAAAGTGTTCTTAGAAGATTCCCCATTATCATAGAAAGTAGTCAGAGTTCAGATGGGGACCTATTACTGAAAAGGACCTGAGAACAGACACAGCCCACTTAAACAGACAATGTTTTCTTTGACTTCACCAGCCAAAGAGTTCATCGGTCCCTTAGGGGAGGATCTATTAATGGAGATTCTCTATATCCTGGTAAGGAGGAGAGGATGGTAAAAGATAAAATATGGGTAAGTTCTGATGAGAAACAGTCAAATGAAAAAGGAGTCCCATTCAATTACATCACATAATGGCAAACAGCTAAAAAGTGGCCATTTTTTAAAGTGCTTATATACAAATGCTAGAAGTCTAAATATGAATATAGGTGAACGTGAGTGATTTGTATTAAATGAGGATATTGATGTAATAGGCATCACATAAACTTGGTGGAATGAAGATCATCAAAGGGATACAGTAATACCAGGGTACAAAATATATCAGAAGGACAGAATAGGTTGTACTGGCGGGGGAGTGGCACTATATGTGAAAGAGAGCATAGAGTCAAATGAAATAAAGATCTTAAATAAATGAAACTGTGCCATAGAATCTCTATGGGTAGTAATTCTATGCTTGAATAATAAGAATACGGGAGTAGGGATATATTACCGACCACCTGACCAGGATGGTGCTAGTGACTGAAATGCTCATGGAAATTAGGGAGGCTATAAAAATAAAAAGCTCAACAATAACGGGGGATTTCAGCTATCCCCATTTTGACTGGGTACTTGCCACCTCAGGAGGGATGCAGAGATAAAATTTCTTCTTAAATGACTGCTTCTTGGAGCAGTTAGTCCTGGAACCCACAAGAGGAGAAGCAATTCTTCATTTAGTCCTAAGTGAAGTACAGGATCTGGTCCAAGAGATGCAGATAGCTGAACCACTTGGTAATAGTGACTATAACATAATAAAATTTAACATCCCTGAGGTGAAAAAACAGAGCACCAAAGCAGTCTACCCTGGTAACATTTAATTTCAGAAAGGGGAACGACACAAAAATGAGGAAGTTAGTTACACAGAAATTAAAAGGTACAGTACCAAAAGTGAAATCCCTGCAAGCTGCATGGAAACTTTTTAAAGACACCATAATAGAGGCTCAATTTAAATGAATACTCCAAATTCAAAAACCATAGTGAGAAGACCAAAAAAGTGTCACTGTGGCTAAGCAACGAAGTAAAAGAATCAGTTAAAGGCAAAAAGGCATCTTTTTAAAAGTGGAAATTAAATCCTATTGAGGAAAATAGAAAGGAGCCTAAATTCTATCAACTGAAGTGTAAAATATAATTAGAAAGGCCAAAAGAGAATTTGAAGAACAGCTAGCCAAAGACAAAAAAGTAACAGCAAAAAGCTTTTTTAAGTACCTCAGATGCAGGAAGCCTGCTAAACAACCAGTGGGGCCACTGGATGATCAATATGCTGAAGAAGCACTGAATGAAGATAAGGTTATTGCAGAGAAACTAAATGAATTCTTTGCATCAGTCTTCATGGCTGAGGATGTGACGGAGATTCCCAAACCTGAGCCATTCTTTTTAGGTGACAAATCTGAGGAACTGCCCCATATTGAGGTGCTATTGGAGGAGGTTATGGGACAAATTGATAAATTAAACAGTAATAAGTCACCAGGACCAGATAGAACCCACCGAAGAGTTCTGAAGGAAATAAAATATGAAATTGCAGAATAACTAACTGTGGTATGTAACCTAACATTAAAATCAGCTTCTGTACCAGATGACTCAAGGAGAGCTAATGTGACACCAATATTTTAAAAAGGCTCCAGAGGCGATCTCGATAATTATAGGCCAGTAAGCCTAACTTCAGTACTTGGCTAATTGGTTGAAACTATAGTTGAAACTATAGTAAAGAACAGAATTATCAGACACATAGTTAAATTCTATTTGTTGGGGAAGAACCATGTGAAACCAAATAAATTCTACTACCCTCTTACTGTAGACTTATTTTTCTTCTGCATTAATAGCATTGCAGCAAATTGAGAGAAGATTATTCCCCTCTATTCAGCATTGGTGAGGCCATAATTGGAGCATTGTGTCCAGTTTTGGGCCCCGCACTACAGAAAGGATGTGGACAAATTGGAGAGAGTTTAGAGGAAGGCAACAATGAGTACGGGGCTGGAGCACATGGCTTATGAGGCGAGGCTAAGAGAACTAGTCTTGCTTGGTCTGCAGAAGACAAGAGTGGGTGGTGGTGGTGAATTTGATAGTGGCCTTCAACACCTAAAGGAGGTTCCACGGAGGATGGAGTTTGGCTGTTTTCAGTGCTAGGAGATGACAGAACTAGGAGCAATGATCTCAAATTGCAGCAGTGGCGGTCTAGGTTGGATATTAAGAAAAACATTTTCACTAGGAGGGTGGTGAAGCACTGGAATGGGTTACCTAGAGAGATGGTGGAATCTCCATCCTTAGAGGTTTTTTAAGGTGTGGCTTGACTATGTCTTGGCTGGGATGATTTAGTTGGGGTTGGTCCTGCTTTCAGCAGGGGGTTGGCCTAGATGACCTCCTGAGGTCCATTCCAACCCTTATCTTCTATGATTCAACAAAAATAGAAACCCATTTGCCTTTGTTTTTTCTCAGGAAAAAAAATAGAGTAACCCACTCTTTCCTCCCTGGGTTACTCGGGAGCAGGCAACTCTCATCTCTGCCCGGGTGCCTGATGCTGTCAACAGTAAAGAACATCCTGAGCATCCCAGTGTTGATGCTGGATAGGTGGTTTGGATAGGTGGGAATCCTCTATCTACCCCTCTGCTGCAGTCATTTTACTTATAAAGGAAATTAATCTCGGCGGTGCCTCCATTTGCCTGGCCCTGAACACTTTCACTGGCATGCATCGGGAGCCTCCAGGATTAAACCTGAGCTAATCTATGCAATGGGTCTAACTCAAAAGAACCAACTATAAACAATATACAACCAGTATACACTTAGATCAGAGTTAACAGACCTTTACTTAACAAGTTAAAAAAACATGACCTAACAGATTGAGATTCATTAAATGTCACAACCACTTTAAATTAGCAGGGGGCATGTCAATAAATTGATTAATACATGCAGTTTAAAGTAGTAAATTAAACTTAACCAACTTACATTTACACTGGCCCCATTTACCCTTCTCCAAAGGGTGCACTCCTTTGAATTTCAGGGTTCTAGATGCTTGCGTGGGCATGCTTGAAGTTCTTGAAGCGGGGGACAGTATTCAGGTGGTCCAGTAAAACTGTCTCAGCCAAGGCTACCCAGGACAGAGCAATTCTAACTTGGGATCATTCTAAGCTGCACCACCCCATTGAAGATGGGAGTTGTTGTAACCACAGGTCAGTAACTCTGGAAGCTGGTCTGTCCATATGACCACTTCATCACTTCTCAGACCCAGGGAAACCCCTTAAAGACTCTTCATTATCCCCCTTGCTGCAAACAGTTTCCCAACCAGAGGTGGTGATTACTCACACTGCCTTCACTGCAGGCCCACCTCAGTCAGTTCTGGGCACAGCAACAATCTCTGTTCAATGACACCCAGCAAAAGCCTTCCTGCTTGCTCAAAGCAGGAGGTCTTGGCTTGGACAGAGCTCCACAAAGCAATCTCCACTCCTCTCACGATTATCTCAGCTCCCTACCAAGATGGAGCCTAGTGCATGCCCCCCTGCTTCTTCTGGAAAAGGAAGTCTTTGCCCCAAGGCATCATGAGAGTCTCCAATGCTGGACTGCAGCCTTCAGAATCTTCTCGACTGGAACACTCACAATTAAATTCAGTGGCCCCTCTAGTAGAGGGCACCTATACAGGATTTTAACTTGATTAAAATATATTACTATATACTGAGCTGTAGCTAAAAAAGCATAGAATTAACCCTTTTAAAATTCTACTTTCAGCTGCTGGTGGCTAATTAGAATTTGAAACTCTTTATTTAAAATGCTTTTGATCAAATTTGAAAAATAGCTAGGGAGTGTGTGTAGTCATTTAATTTTTTCAAACTATTTTTTACTTGAACAACTACACTGTTCATTACAATAGAACTGATCATTCTGACAATGCAACTGCAACTCTGTATAGTCCTTATGGGAAATGTCTATGGGTGTTGGAGCTCAGTATAGATTTCTGGAGTGTATGGGCAAGTCTACACTGAAAATGCTGCATGGAAGAAAATGCAGTGCTTTCATGAAGGTGCTATACGCCAATGGGAAAGAGAGCTGTTCTGTTGGCATAGATAATCTACCTCTCCGAGAGGTGGTACCTATGTTCATGGGAGAAGTGGTCCTGCTGAACTAACGCTGTCAGGGGGTTAGTTTGGTATAATTACATCACCCCATGGTGTGGATTTTTCACACCCCAGAGTGGCATAGTTATACTAAGTCTGTAGTGTAGACCAGACCTATATGATATCAGAATGAATCTACTCAATATGCTCATCACAGTGAAAACTAGATCTGGGTAGAGTGTTCTTTATGAACAATTTATTTATCTATCTCATTCATTTAGCTCTTTTTATATTCATAACTTGTCCACAGATCAGCATTGCCACCATTTTTTCTGCAGCTGTAATATGTGATCATATTTCAGCCTGTGGATTACTATTAAGAGCCAGATTCTTCCACCCTTATACGTACGGAGTCATGACTGTGTGGAATAAGATACCACTCAGCATGAATAAGGATGGCAAAATCTGGCCCTGTATTGATTAGTTTTTATTGGACTCAAGTCACATGGCATGTTTCTGTCCCTTGATTAGAGGAGTATAAATCTTAATCTGGTTTCTGGTGTAAATAATAAGACTACATTTATTTGATGTGAATATTCTGCAATTTTCACACTCAATGCACTGTTTTGGTGAACATTCTACTGGTTAACATCTTCACTGGAATATTATACTGAACTATGTGCATGGGGGTGGATGCGGGGGGGAAGGGGGAAGGGCATACAACCACAGATGAAGCAAATCTGTTTAAAACATTTGAGTCGATGCTTGCAGTTCCTGTCCCCCTCCAGTATTCACCCAGCTCTATTGGTAATCAGGCTCTGCATTGTCAAAGTGAAAATGTAACTGACCAGCATTTCCAAGGTACTGAGTAGGTACAGCTCCCACTAAGTTAAAGAGAGCGGGGCGTATTTAGCTCCTCTAACTCAAACCTTACGGATACTATGGTGCTCTTGAAAGTGACCTTTAGATGATTTTAAAAAAAACAACAGTTCACACCCTATTTGCTTCTTTATAATATATGTGATGTATTGAAAACTGTGTTCAAACGATAAGCTATCATTTTAAATTCTATGGGGTTTTCTGTTCCTGCTGGCAAGCTAAAGGCCTCTGAGCGAAGCATGAGATTAGGGTCTTCAGCAATCGGTTTGCAAAAGAGCTAGTCTGGAGCAAGGTAAATTGAGCTGTGCTTCTTTGACTTGGGTACCAGCCTCCTATGTCTCCCTTTATTTGGCTGTATGTCAGATTTCTGGATTCTAAGAAATATATTGTTACTCTGCACTCTTTCAGAAAGAGGGTTATGTTTACTTTCTAACTTTCTCTGTTTGTGCTACAAACATAAAAATATACAAAGAACAACTAATATGTTGTTTTTATTTGATCAGGTTTTTTTCTGCTGGAGTTTTTATTTTTAGGAATAACCAGTCTGGTCATGTTTGATTTGCTGGAGTACTCTTTGTAGATTTCAGATATAGACAAGGAGCTTTGTTTCCCCTTAGCTAAAAAGGCAGAAGAATGGAATTTTTAATAAAATGTGTCCTTCCTTCCATGTGTGTGTTAGGCACTGAAAATATATTTATGGAACAAATAAAAAAACCCTCCAAAATTTCTAGCAGATCTATTGGAAACTGAACAATTGAAAGAGGAAGGCATTTTTAGTTCTTGGAAATTTTACAGTTTCACTAGTTCTCAAGTCAGTATAGTCTTTCAGAATTGACAAGACCTGAATTTGCAATGTAAAAAAGAAAGAAAAAAGTAGAATTTAAATTCTTGTTTTGCTGGCAGTCCTTTCAGCCTTCCTTTCTTCATATTTCATGCAGTATTAACAAAGCACATATGAACACGCATAGTCCTTTTATTTTTTTCCTTTAGTGGTTACCCTTAACTCTCCCTGTTGTGGCCAGGAATTGCAATCACATTGTACTCTAGAAAGATATTTCAGGCTGTTTCAGTAGACCTCTATTAAGGTTGTCATGACAACTTCTACCAAGAATTTCCTTGCTTTTGTTGATTCCCAGTTCAAACCTAACATTATTTTAAAATGAAGTATACCAGAAATCATGGGAGGCTAAATTTAATGGAGCTTTATTGAAGCCATAGATCTATTAATTCTGACTGCCACTATTGACCTATCCCAGTCTAAGTGCTTAAAATTGGTAGTTTCAGCGCAGCAGTATAATTATGGCACCTAACAGTTGCTCACTTGGATGCAAAGTGCAGCTCAGGGTCCAAAATGGTCCATAAAATGTTGCCCAAAAAACTCCCTCCTGTTCACTAGATTTTAGATTCAGAAGTATGACCTGCAGAGACTAATGAGTCTATAATGTCAGATCCCTGTCTGCTATTCTTCTCTACTGTCTCTATTAGTAACTTGTTTTTCATTTTATTTTCAATGCTCAAGCAGTGTATGCAAAATAGTTGTCTTGAGGACTCTGTAAGTTCCTCATGCAGCCTTGCGGGTCATAGAGTTCATTCCCCTTACCCTTGAAACTTACTGTTAATCTTTCCCTCTAATTGTATTTGTGGCTTGTGTTAATGTGGAACCTCTTTCGCTCCATATGTATTTACTGGGCCTGATTTTTCACTTTCATTTAGTCCCCTTTACACACCTATAGCTGTGCAAAAGGCTTCAAAGGTGCCCTAAAGTGGTGGAAAAGAAAGCTAGTGTAAATGAGAAAAAGACCCACTGTTGTTGCCGAAGAACTTTATCATGTAACCAAATAAAGGAAACTGAAATAATGCAAATGAATGGATTGCTTCTCAAATAAAATTTGGTTCCCTTCTCAAAGCTGTACTGCAGTTCAGAGCTATTGCTGCTTTATGGCTTTTAAAATGATAATTTTTTCCATGTTCGGATATAACCTTTTCATTTATTTTCTCTCATTGCTGTGGCTGTTTGTAAGCAGGCTGACATTCTCATGGGCAGTGACATTCATGCTTAAAACTTTATATACCGGTATATCAAGTTGTCTTTATCAGAGTGCTATACTTTTGGGGGACATTTTCATTCTGCCATTTGTTTCAGTTTCACCTAAAAAACAGCTTTGTATTTTTGCCTGCTGCAGAGCTCTTTCCCGTCATTGACTCCAAGTATAGAATTGTCTGTCAGTCATTTCACTGATTAGCTGGACAGTCACCTGGATCCCTTTCAAATCAGCAAGCAATTCTGAGGGGAAATGTAGCTCCTATGTTAGATGACAGAAGGGAAGTGTTTAGAGAAAAAGTGAATCATTTTAAATTTTAGGACCCGTATTTGCAGTTAATTGGTTAGGGAACCACAGTTGTCTTCCAGAAATGGGAACATTATTTTCTCTTCTATTATGTCTAGGTTCAAGTATACATAACTTTCTCCAGTAGACAGATAAGCTATTCTCCTCTTTAATTTTCTTGTAGCTTTTTCTCTACAAGTGAAACTCACTCTGTCTGGAGCACACTTTAATTTTTCATGAACTTCAGGGAAACTTATATCTGAAGTTTTCTAATATTTCTTAGCATTTCCTCCAAAATAACATTATAAATTGGTGAAATCTGGGCTCTTCAGAAAACCCCTTTGCTAAAAAGAAAGATAAATAATATGCAACTCAGACAGGAGATCTATCTTTTATACAACCGTTTCTCCAGCTGTCTTCCCACATTATATGGGATTTACATTTTTCTGTTTCCTGATCAACAATGCTTCTTATGGAACGAAGTCACCATAGTAGCTCAATAGATAACTGTCTGAGATTGTTATGAGATAAAAGTGTATAGTAAATGATAAATCTCAGTGATCTTTACTCCATTTCCCCTGCTTAGCAACTGCAGAATGATCTTTTTTGCTGAAATAAAATGTGCATGTTCAGATTGGAGAGGAATGAATACAGGTCTTCTTAGCATTAGTTTCTCAGAAGGAATGTACATTTTTAGTCCCTTGAATTTCTCAGTTTTGAATGAAACATGAAATTATAATTAACGGTAAATTGGGACTTCTGTTTCACTTGCAATACGTAGCTTTCCAAGTTTTAATGAAAAAATGTATGAATTGTGCATAGAGCTAATTGCCTGACAATTCAAAGGAAAGCAGAGTTGAGACCTGCAAGAACATTTTACTAATTTTCTACCTTATGTCAAAGAACATGGACAGGTTCTCATTTATATTTCATGGCCTTTTGCACCATTCTGCAATGCAGTTTGCACCCTCATTAAAGCACATTTACACTACCAGAGTAGGAGCCTTAGCCCTGGTCCACCCTTAAAACTTAGATTAATCAACCTACATGACTCAGGTGTGTGAAAAATTCATACCCCCTGAGTCCTATAGTTAAGTTGACCTAACCCCTGGTGTATACCACGGCTAAATTGATGGAGGAATTCTTCCATCAACCTAGCTATCGCGGCTCAGGGAGGCTAATTACCTATATTGATGGAAGGGGTTTTTCCGTAGATGTAGGAAGCATCTGCACTAAGACTCTACAACAGGACAGCTGTTTGGTTCTTGCCAGTCAGACTCACAGTCTCTTTTCCAGAAAGCAAACCTTATCTATTCTGATTTTCTCTCAGATCCTGCAGTAATACCATTTAATCACAATCTGCTGCATTTGTGTACAGTAACACATAGATATAATTTAAACACCTAAGGAGTTTGTTTTTCTCGTGATGCTCTATATACATAACCCAATCACACTTTCCATGTATTGAAAGGAAAATAGGGTTATTGGTACTACTAAATTGTATTTACATGTGTAGGATGGAAAATGTAAACCTACAGATGGTTGGAGTTATGCCTGATCTATTCTAATGTGATCCTTCCACATAGTTTTATCCTCTAAATTCTGAATAACTTTATCAAACCATGTCTGATTTTCTACGGTCGTGTTTATGTGGGGAAAATTTGCTAATTAAACCTATATAGATATACTGGCATATCTCCAAATGTGGACACTTTAAAACAACTTTCTAAGCAAATAAACTAAGCCACAAAAAGACACACTTATACCAGAATAAGATTGGCCACACAGGGGGCTAGAGCACAATAACTATATTTGTTTAAAGACACATCTGAGGTTATATAAAAAAATCTTTCCTATATAGACAAGGCCTAAAACACCGTTCTAGATGTAGCCTATAGGACTAGCCTGCTTGCTTGCATATATCTCTTTCCTTATAGATTTAAGTATGGTTGTTTTATTATAATAGAGTCATAGATTTATATTAAAGTATAGCTGTAATGCAAGGTACCCTACTGGACACATCCTGCATGAAAGCTAAGGCAGTTAGCATACATATGTTTGGGACCTTTGGCCCAGATAAGTAATGATGAATTATAGGATAAGACATATATGGTTATAACCTTCACCCTTCACATAAACCTGCGAGGTAGGAGGGTCCTGGAGTCTGAGCCTGGAAAGCTATGTTGTACTTAAACAGTCCCAGAGCCCAGGCCCCATGAGCCCAAATCAGCTGGCATTGGGCAGTCACGGGTATCTAATCTCAGTGCAGACATACTCTTTGTGACTTTGCAGTGGGCACAGCCAGTTTCTGTGCAGCTTGGTGGTGTGTGGCAGAAGCTGCTCAGAAAAAATCTTTTACGTTGTCAGCAAAATGGTGGCAATCAACAAGTGACACCTCCTCAGCTTTCCACCCCTAGCCCAGGCTCTTTAGGGTTCCACTCTCCCAAGTCTGAAGGCATCCTCCTGAGTTATTCTACCTCAGTGGAGGGACAAATTCTGACAGTAGTTGGTAGAGTATTTCTAAGGGTTAGGTCAAGTCAAGTGTTGGACTGTGGTCATTCCCTCACTGATCATGCCCTCTTGCACTTCAGTGCAGTTTGAGCTGTGCTAGCAGGAAAGAAATGCAGCTTTTCTTTTTCTTTTTGAATTCAGCCTGTATCACTCCTTCATGTACTATCCACCAAGATTACAAGAAATTTTTGGCAAATGGGTTCCATGCCACATTAGCACTAGGCATTTGAGAATTTGACCCATACTGAATACATACATTTTAGTAAATAGCATAAAAATAGATTGAGAATCTTCTCCTTAAGATGATATACTGAATTTTTTTCATCTTCCCACACCTTATAGTATCGCTCAATTCATTAGGGTCAGAAACAAGTTCAAATTCCCAGCTGCTTATTATTATGTATTATTATTTAACTGTGATTTACATTGTAGAAGCCGCTTCCACTTGATTCATATATATCTGAGCAGTTTGGAAGCAACCAGCATTAATCCCTCTCATACTGTAATCAGACATTTGTTGGTTGGTAATGGAGTAATTTTTGCAGAAAACAATCTCTCTTTTTTTGCTTCCCAATATCTTGTTTTACTTTCTAACATTTTCTGTTTAAATTAAACAAGGAAGATTGATGATGACCCATTTTTGGGTGTATGTGGGGGAGGAGAAAGAGGAATCAATTGTGACTATAAGAGGCAGTTGGAAAGCATTAGGGCAATTTGCCTGCATCTTCACTCCTGTTGTTGCTGAGGGGGAAAATAATTGTACCAATAACTTCTTATATTTGATTACAGAAAGCTTTCAATGCATACATTAGATTTTGCTGCATAAATCTCAGTTAACCTAATCTACCCACATACTAGGAGTCTGGCATATAAGATTTCAAATCTATTTCTGTATCAGGCAACTTTACTTGTGCATGAAAATGCTCCAGGGAGAGATGGCATCTTGCATGCCACAGCTATCCTTGGTTTATGAATCATGCACTTTGAAAATATTTATACTGGATTTGTTTTTTGTCTTCCACATATTCCTATGCATTTCAATGGTGTTAAGGGGTGGATGAATCTGTCTGTGTATACACATAGATTTACAGTACAGTGAAATGTCTCAGAAAACCTGTATCTTGAGAAATGACAATCTTTTAGTAAAGCATATTGAAATTCTAGCCATAATACATGGTATATTACATTTTTTCTTCTGTCTCTTGCACCTATACATGTTCATTATTAAACACGGAAGTATGAAGTTAGACAAACTTCATGATGCAATAAGGCTATTCATTTGCATAATGTGGATTAAAATGAGTTACATGTATTTAGTATTTGCAGTAAGACTAGGTATGGTGCTTGTTATTAATTTGATGCTATTAATTTGATTGTGGGTTTTTTGTTTTTGCCCTAGTTGCATTGGTTAATGTAATGCACATAATGATCCATTTTTAGATTACATAAATATCAACTGGTCCTTGGTAGAGCAAAGAATGACTAAAATGTAAGTTGTATTAATGTCCCTCTCTGCTCTCAAATCCAGGCTTCTTTTCAAATCAATTTTAATCCTTTATCCTCTGCTGGGGTTTTTTGTTTCATTGTTTTTGTCATGGGATTCATCAATGCAGAAAGTAAATAGATGGTGCCAGTATAAAAGCTACTTGACTATCCAAAGTGAAATCACATAGTGGTAAAAATGCTTCAAATTCATGGAATTATTTTAATTGTTTCAAAGTAGCCTTTGCTATTACTACTTCCTAATAAACTGTAGACAGAAAAATGTATATGTGTCAAGAAAATAGTATTTGAAGTGTGTGTCTCATGTGTCTTTTTTAACATAGACACTTTGGGGGCGTTGTCCCCTTAATTTGCATGTGCAGCTTTCTCACTGAAGTTAATGAGACACCAATTTCAAGTTATACAAAAGGATCAGAAAGGAAATATCAAGGAGAGAGACCACTCATGAGGTGCCACAGGGAAGACTCCACAGGCAATTTCAGGCAATTAGCTCTATGCACAACTCATCCTTTTGCTCATTAAAACTTTGAAAGTTACATATTGTGCAGCTCATCCAACATCACACAGCTGGGGAAAACTGATGGTTTTCTTTCACAGCCTGCTGAGAGTAAATCTTTCAGAAACGAAAGGACTCAGAATAGATGAGGATGTAAATAGAGTAGAAGGGCAGATCTTGGACCATAAAAATAGTTTTTATGGCTTGCTGATGCTGACTAACTACCATAAACTTCTACTAAACTAACTAACTAATTAGACAGCACAGTTATCAAATCAAGATCATAACTGAAGTTAAGTCAATAAATCAATGGATTTACAATGATACTGAATTAAATCCCTAAGTAGTCAGGTCATTAAATTAATGCAACCAATAATCAAATCATGAGGTTAATATAGCTAGCACCTGATTGATTCTTACAAATAGTAACCACAGGAATGTAAGGAGGTACCTGTCCATTTAGTTCTAATTCCTAATTACAGCTCCTTGCCCACAGCAAAGAAATCCATTGCACTGTTGAACATTTTAGAACCAAAACTGTTGGGAATAAACGCTGGCAAGCCACGTTAACATGTCCGGACATTTCCTTGTCCTTTGACAGCACTCACCCTGCTTACGTGCTATAGCACATCCGTCAGGGCCAATCTTATCAGTATCCCTCCCCTCTTGTGAAACAGCACAGAGCCCTCTCCTCTGGACATCAGGCACGTAGTAAACAGGATCGTAAATGATCTACCGCCTGAGCTCCACTGTATGCATGCTATATAATAAAGGACCCCGAGAAGCCTCAGGACGCTTCTTTGCCGCACTCCCCGTCCTCGCCTGGTCTGTCGTCGCACAAAACCAAACTAATTTATCTCTTAGCCCTCAAAGTAAATTGAGATTCCTCCCAGCAGTTCCTATATGTTTAGTGACTATCCTGTTTGCTTCCCTACCAGCCTCATACACTAGTAGTTAGCAAGGAGTAGTTACTTTCTTTTATAGAAAAAATGAGAGTCCTGTAGCACCTTAAAGACTAACAAATTTCTGCAGGCATAAGCTTTCATGGGCTGCAACCAACTTCGTCAGATGCAGGAAGTGGGTCGCATATTACGAAGTGGGTTGCAGCCCACGAAAGCTTACGCTCACAGAAATTTGTTAGTCTTTAAGGTGCTACAGGACTCTTGTTGTTTTTGATGTACACAGACTAACACGGCTACCCCGCTGGAACTTTTCTTTTATAGAACACAGCTTGGTTTTGCTGATACTGCTCCCTAACCCAGGGAGATACTCTAATTATTTTAAAAATGAGACTTGTGTATGGTTTAAGTTTAAGGAATAAAAACTATTATTAGTGGTGCCATCTGTCATGCTGGCTGGATTGAGGAGTGGCATTTATTATATCATTTAAGAGCAATATGTCAAAATCATAATAATTCATATGAGATATGCTGTGTCAGGTACTGTTAGAAAGGCTATAATGTGCTAAATAAGATGATGATGTTTGTGCTCATGTGTTATATGTGTGAGGGAGGTTATGGATATGTTTGATATATCATTATTTCAAATTGTGCTCTGTCTGGGCGACACCCCAGACAGGATGGCTACAGCACTAGCCTGCTTAATGGCCCATTAACGATATTCACAGGTACAATGGGCCCAGGGGGAGAAGCCGGGGATATACATGGTGAGTCACCAGGACTTACTCATGTAACCCTGGATTCCATCTTATTCCTGTAAAATTCCACAAGCAGCATGGCAAAGGACATAAAAGCCAGCTGCCCCACATCCATTTTGTCTTCAGTCTGTCTTCAGTCAGTCTTCACCTATCTCTGGATTAACTCATCTACACCTGAACTGAGTTTAAGCTGGGAAACAAAGGACTGAGACCCATCCAGGTATTGTACAAGCCTGCAAACTCCAAAATTATATTAGAAACCTGATATATATGGACTTTCAAATCAAATGTATGTGTCTGATTGCTTTAATCCTTTAACATTTCTCTTATAGTTTGTTTCTTTCTTTTACAATAAACCTTTCATTTTATTTACTAAAGGATTGACTGGCAGAATGGTATTTTGGATAAGAGCTAAACTTATATTGATCTGGTACTGTGGCTGAACCTTTGGGGTCAGGAGAAACCTTTTTGGTAAAGAGCATAGAGTTTTAAATAACTGGTCTCTTTACTGGACCTAGTGGCCGGTTGGAAGCCAGAGACTGAAATGCGGTAAGGGGGGCTGTGTACATTTTTATTTTGGCTTCTTAATAACCAGTGTGGGGAATCGGAAGCACTGTTTGTGGCTGGTTGGGAGGTATGACTTCGTGTCACCCACCTGTGCTGGGAGAATCTGCTCTCCTTTTATAGCCTGCCCTGACCTTGGCATTTTCAGGTGGCTACCCTAGGCATGGACGGATCACACCATCCACCATGTGAAGTTTTACTGATGTTCATATGTGTGTGCTAGCATTCAAATACACACATTCACATTCATACCCCAAGGACAGAAAAGTGAGGACATCTCCTTCTTTCAGAATAAAAGAAAAAAAGATACTTAAGGTAAAAAGAGAGATTCAGTCTCTTCAAGTTGTATGGTCTTTGGACTCATGTCAACAGGCAGGACTGCAGTGTTGGGGATGAGGCATTGGTGTGGCTTGTTGGTATCTCACACCAGTGGGGTCTTTCAAGCACTTAGATTGCTCAGGCTGGTGTGGCCCATGGTAGTCTGTTTCCTCTTTCTATAGGACCAGTCTTGGCTAGTAGGGGGATGACCTTGCTAGGTATCATGTTGGAGCATCATCAGAGGAACACAGTCTTCTGCATTCACTTTGACCTTTAAAGTTGCGATATTTGCTTGCTCCACCATATGGCACCAAGAGGTCTTCCAAGCAACTGAGGGACATCACTCATCTCTGACCCCACAACATGGTCCAACCCTGGTTGAGCTGGGAAAGACTGTCCAATGGTCAGTTTGGAAAGTCCATCTTATACTAGCAGCTCTTTTACAACGTCCATTGTTACAACTTCAGGCAACATGTACTTCAAAAACAGAAAAGAGTGGGACAAACAGGAGACCATTTTGAGGAAGCTTCACTAGTTCCCCTTTTGGAGTAAGGGCCAGAGGGCACCAGTTGGCATCAGGTATATGGTAGAAGGCACTGACACATTCATGAGTCAGTGAACAATCATTGTCATTCACCCACTTTCATACAACTTCCTATACTCTCTTAGCATTTCTTGAAAGAAATAAAGAGGCCCCAGGGAAACTGTCATGTTACCCTTTCAACAGACAGAAGTGTTGGGGAACTAACTGATGTGACTTTGACTGCATGAAGGGTCATGCCTTACTCCTACCAACTTTTAAACTAGAGGAAGAACACTACTTTGAACCTTCTCAATATGCATTACATCTTGTCAATATCCTCTTAAATTTTAATTTTATTTTATGCCAAGACAAAATTCTCATTTGGGCTATTTCTCTTACACCCTGCTTAGAACTGGGTGGATAAAAATTGATAACTTAAAAAAGATCAGATTTTTTTTATTTTAAATAAAATACTGGTTTTTTTCTTAGAAATAAACATTTAAAAGTCCATTTGAAATTTTGTCAATTTATGTCAAGACCTACATTTACTATAGTTTATTACCTTAATTTAAATTAAATAAATAAAATAATGAGACAATACACGTTTGTTCCCAAAGTTTTAAAGAAAGTCAACTCACTGGCTAAACACTTGGAATTAGGGTTTGTTGAAGTGCGAAACCAGCTTGTGACAGTAGTAACCTCTTATGCAAATGAAAGGAGACTATTTTCTTCATTTCTGTTTATTCAACTAGTTCAGTTCAATGACTAGCTCATTCCAAGTTAAGAAACCAATTCACAGTTGAAGAAGCAGGAAAGCTTGTCTCTTTCAATCTATGAATAAAAACTAGATGTGTGGATGAGATCTACTAGTTCTAAAATCCTGAAGGACATGGTGACCAGAAATAATTAGTTCAGTTCACTAATTACAAATAATACTTCCTTTATTTAATTAATCAGTTTTAAACATAAAACACATTTTGATAAACTATTTTTATGTATCCAGCACATTTAAGGTACTTTTATTTACCTTTATAAAAATAATTAAATGCAGTTTTTGTGCATTTTTAATTGAAGTTAAATTTCCATCCACATAGAGCTTAACACAAATCACAACTAAAAATATAAATCATCTAGTAAATAAGAAATGCATACTTCCCTTTCTAACATAATAAAAAATGTAAAAATTAAGATTCTGAATATATGTAAATTAAGCTATATAATTGTTTAAATGTATGTAGATGTAGTGTATCCACCCGCTGGGTAAAAAGAAGCATCAAATTTAGTGTAAAGGTATAGTAGCTGAAAATCAAAATGTTTTAATGGTTACCAACCAATGAGAATCAACCTTTCTTTAGGAAAATGACTAAAAAGTACAAATGCAAAACAAAATTAAAATAAATTCTTTAAATCAAGGCTTTCTGCCTGTTGATTTAAATCATGATTACAATTAGTAATTTAAATCACTTTGGTTTGAACAATCCACCCCAGTTTAGGGGTTATGTGTGACAGATATGGGAATTGCCTGCAGTAGCCTTGAATAACCTTATTGAAATAAGTTGAAGTCGTTTTGGAGTCCATTGTGTTAAAATTGCAGAGTTATATACTATTGTGGAATCGTATGTAATTTCTCTAGGCGGGAGATATGATGAGTGTAAACCCTGGAAATGTTAGGAGCTTCAACCGAAACAATGTGTCAGACAAGAATGAACCTTTGGGACAAAGTCAAGTGGGTTTCCCAAGAAATCTCTAGCGGAAGATGCACGCAAATGCTCCTCCCCATCCCAAGTGGAGCAAAAACCCAGCCTTTTGAAGCTAAGCTTTGAGGAATGAACCATTGTCTGCTCATCACTTGTTACATGAGGGCAAGATCAAAGGATCAAGCTGTAGAAAGGAAATAATGGCCCTTTGATGGTGGTTCTTGTTCTGAGCAAAAGCAGTTATGAACTTGTAAACACAGAAAACCCCTGTGTGGGGTTTGAAGAGCTGACTCCTACCAGAGCCCTTTTTGGAGTTGGGGGTGACCTGTGGTAAGCTTATCATCATGTGTGTGGGGTCTTTTATTGTTTTCTCTGTAATGCTTTTCACCTTAAGAATAAATGAGCTTGCTTAGAAAGAGCTGTGTGCTGATTTATAACTGCAGGCAATTAAGCTGGTTATAGCCTCTGGAGAGAAAGCAGTGTGCAGATGCTGGCTGTTTAGGCCATCTGGCTTGCTGGGAATAATACAATGTAAGCAAGGAACTGTGCAGCCAAGGAAAACCCTGGGTAGGAGGCAGAGAGACATGGGTTTCCACCTGAAAGAAGTGACTGCTGGGGAATCAGATACCTCAAAGTGGATGCCCTTGGTGGATGATAAAAAGGGAATATATGTGCAGTTGCCCTTAACTGTAACAGTATTATCTGAGGGAAATGGTGGTGAATTAATTAAAAATATAAGAGGGGCCAGTAGGATGAACCACTACGAGAAAAAACTTGGGGCTGCTAATAACATGTAACTTCATTTTTAGGAGGACCATTGCGTTCAACTGTCTCTCTTTTTGTGTTATAGAGCTACTGTATACATTAAGGATGTACAAATTCCTTTAATTAATAATCCATTTAAATGTTCTAAAGTAGAATGATTAAACAGTTAAACATAAAGGGGGGAGCCTTGGGGAGGAGCTGAGCCTAGCACGGCTCCCTTCCTGCTGTGCGTACAGAGCTGTACCTGGGCAGCTGTCGCTCACAGGGACTCTCACTGGGCTCTGTGCCTCCCCTCATCCCCCAGGGCAACATTTAAACTAATTAATAAATGGGTAAGACAATTGCTTACTCTTTAAACATTTAGCCACTTACATTCCTAGTAGACATGTCAGCACCAACACTCAGCTGGTTTTGACTGACACCAGACTAGTGATTAGGCCATAACATTTTGAGTGACAGCCTGGCATATATTACTAACTATGTGATCTATGACAGAGTATTTGTGGAGGGGTTAAAATGCATAGACACACAACAGGAGGAGAGAAACAGTCTGAGAATTAGAACAAAGAGCTTTTCTCTGCAATTCTGATAATGGTGTGCCAACAGCTATGATTTATCATCTGCACATTCCTTTACCACTTAATATCCCTATTCAAGAGTGTACAAACTTATTAATAAATTGGACCAGCAGGTATATGTATGTTCCTGTGTCTGGAATTCAAATTTTCATGTCCTCGCAGAAGCTATGATTATATAAATCTGAACCTCAGATCCAGTCCGGACACCTGTGCCTTCAGATTAGGTGCAAAAGGGGACAGAAAGTCAGCTGAATTGCATATCGTTGTTTGCTTCACATCAGGGGCATAGCCAGAAGTGTTTTTCTGGCAGGGCCTGTGATTAACTGGGGTGGGTTTGGGGCCACTTCCTTCTTCCAGTCACTTGACTGGAAGTCGGAAGTTCAGGAAGCGACTGGGCCGAGAAAGGGTAAACTGCTGGACACTCCAGTTACCTTGGCAACTGGAGCTTCGTGCAGCTTAGTGACCGAAAGCTGCCTGACACTCCAGGGTAGCTTAAGCAGAGCATTGGCAACAAATTGGGTGGACCTGCTTTCAAAGTGGATGGGCTGGGGTCCACCCAGGCCCACTGTAGCTATGTCCCTGCTTCACATCTGTTTAAAGATGGCGGATTGACTTTCCTTTGAGAAGTCTAATGTAGTGGATTGAGAGCTGACAGGGAGCTCATTGTGACTTTCTGACTCTCAATCATTTGTCCTGGACATAAGCTGAAGCTGCAGCAGGGCAGCTTTAACTTGTGCCACAAACATAAGGTCTTTCATAGACTTTATGCTAGTTGGGAGTTGGGCATGTAGTAGAGCCTTCATTCCTCTCCCAAATTCACCTTGCCTCTCTTCACAGTGGGCAGTGGAGTACTGGCTCAGGAGATGGTGGAGTTGGCACAAGAGGCAGCAGATTCATTTCTGCCAACTTTAAGCCAGTCGAGGTGTGCCTTATACAGTGAATACTCCAGGGGCAATTTCTATCCAGCCAAGTTTTGTCATAAGTGGCACAAAAGGAACTGGAGAATCTAGTGCAATGGGAACTGGACAATCTGGCTTGGAATACGTACTCCTATGAATGTTTGAAGATCTTCAGATGTGAGGGGTAGGGTTTCCAAATTTCTAATTGCCAAAAATCGAACACCCTATCCTATCCCCTCTGCTCTGCCTCTTCCCGTGAGGCCCTGTCCCTGCTTACTCCTCTTCCCTCTTGTTGGGGATCAGTCCCTGGAGTGAGGGGCTGGGGCACAGTGCGGTGGAGGGGAGGTCGGTCCCAAGAGTGAGGGGGTGGGACTCAGTGGGACACAGTGAGGCAGGAAGGTCAGTTCCTGGAGTGAGGGGTGGAGGTGGGGGCAATCGGTGCACAGTGGGGCAGGGGAGTCAGTCCCCAGAGTGAGACGCTAAGGGGTGGGCAATCGGGGCACAATGGAGTGGGGGGGGGCAGAGAGGATCCCCCCTCAGAGCAGCTGGCACTCATACCTACTTCTCTGCCAGAGAGGCTGGAGCTGGTCTGAGAGCCAGCAGGTCAGCCACTGCCCCTGTCAGTAGCTAAGCAAAAAGGAGCTCTTCCAGGCTCCAGCAGCAGCTTCTTCTCCCCCCTCCCCAGTGGCAGAGGTTGGTTACTGTGGGCAACTGGACTTTTAGCATCCAGTCAACAGTGCTGGAAAAGGGAACCTGGCAGGGTCATCAGGTTCCCTTTTCAACCAGACCTTCCAGTAGAAAACTGGACACTCTCGGAGGCGACCCATGACTCCATGGGCAGGGGAGGTATCAAGATATCAAAACTTATGGAGTGGTGGCCTGGCAACTTTGATTCCTTGAAGGAGTCTGTGTCTAAACATAAAATCACTACTACCTTCAGACTATCTTTTTTTCTGGCGATGTTACTTCCATTTCAGTGGTGCTATATTCTAGACATGCTGCATCTGGACAGTGGCAGTTGCCAAGATATCTGCAGGTAGATTATGGTATTGAGTGAATTTTACCCAGTCATTTTTAAATTGTGTTCCTGATCTAAAACTGAAATTCTTCATAGAAATGGGCAAATTGAAAATATCTACTAAGCAGGGAAATTAACAAAACATAGTATGTATTACTAACCAACCCTTCCGACTCCTTATTTCTGCTTGTAAAAATTGCATATTTCTGCTTTTTAGAATATGCTATTTTGCTATGTTTTCTAAAAATAATTTTTCCAGACACTGAAAACATTTGATATTGCCAACATACACTATTCTTTATTTAACATTATTATTGTCTTTTTCAGATTAGTGAGTAAAGGTCACGATTTTGCTCCAGGCTATTGAATATTGGTTTCTGCATCATAAGTCATGGTAATGCTTAGTGATGGTAACAGTACTCGGTAGCATTTCTGTGACTAGAATTTTTAAGATGTACTTGGTAGCTTCTAATTTTAGAAAAGTGAAAGTGATGATCATGGTTTGATTTGTCTTTATTACAGGTGTACCGTGCAATTTAGATCTTGTCGGTATTGCAAATTAAAATTGTCCTGTGCTATTTAGCTTGGTTATATGATGTTAATGTTGTTGCTTATGCACTACCTGTCACATGGACTTGAGTGCTCATCTGAGGCTCATAAGCGTTGAGCTATCTTTGGTGACAGCTACAGTAAATGTGCTCTGGGGAGATGGCTTCAAGAAACTGGAAGTTCTTTAAGGTAAATGTTTTGTGGTGCTTCATGCTAATGCATGCCGAATTATTCCGCATTATATTTAAAGCTCACTATTTGCAGTTTGTGGGCTGCCACTTTGCAGCCAACAAATAATTCCCTTTCAAGAATGCTTTGTTTGTTTTACCAAAACTATATATTCAACAGATAGCCAATCTTTAGTGTACAAGTCCCAACAAGCTTACTGTGCTAGGGTTATTTCACAGTAAAAACTGCAAAAGCCAGTACTTCAGCTTATAGTCTATGTATTGGACCTAGGCTGCTTGGGTCTGGTAAAAACAAATGGAGAACATTTGATTGCAGAGATTGTCAATGTTCCCCTGTGGGAAGACCAGCTTCACTCCTGCAAATGGTCATTGGGCCCTTATATCCAAGAAACCATCTCTTGCTCACCAGTTATTGCTAAGGAGGCTGTAGTGAACAGAGCTGGGTGAATAACTGATTTTTCTGGTTCTCTGGCAGTTCTGAGAAATGTTCAGGTGACGTTAAAGTGAATTTAAAAATTTCAAAAAATGCTGGTAGATTGAAAGCCCATTTCGAGTCAAATGAAACATGTCATTCAACCCAAAATGTTTTGTTTCCAGGCACTTTTGTTTTGTTTCTGGGGATCCCCACTACTGAAGGTTTTAAGAATACCTGGGATGAACATCTGTCAGGGACCTTTCATGGTTCCTTCCTGCCCCACACTTCTATGATTCTATGATTTTTTTAAAAGGCCGGATTCACAAAATGGAAAAATAGAGGAGGAGGGGTAGAAACACTGCCCCCATTTAACTTTTAGCCCAGGGTTTAGGGCACTTACCTGGGATGGGGGAGGCCTCGGTGCTACCTGATGTGGAGAATGAATGTGAATTTGAGTTTCCTGCCTTTTTAGGTGCGTTCCCTAATTTAATGGGCTAGAGGGTATTTGTGGTCTCTCTCTCCTGTTGAACGAAGAACATAAGAACGGCCATATTAAGTCAGACCAATGGTCCATCTAGCCCAGTATCCTGTCTTCTGACAGTGGCCAATGCCAGATGCTTCTTAGGGAATGAACAGAACAGGTAATCATCAAGTGATTCATCCTGTCAGCCATTCCCAGCTTCTAGCAAACAGCAATTGTTGCCTATCTGCCTAATAGCCATTGATGGACCTATCCTACATGAACTTATCTAGTTCTCTTTTTACCCTGTTATAGTCTTGGCCTTCACAAAATCCTCTGGCAAGGAGTTCCACAGGTTGACCGTGTATTGTGTGAAGAAATACTTCCTTTTATTCATTTTAAACCTGCTACCTATTACTTTCATTTGGTGACCCCCTACTTTTTGTGTTATGAACAGGAGTACATAACGCTTCCTTTTTTACATTCTTCTCACCAGCCATGATTTTATAGGCCTCTATCACGTCCCTCCTTAGTCATCTCTTTTCCAAGATGAAAAGTCCCAGTTTTATTAATCTTTCCTTACATGGAAGCTTTTTCATGCTCTTAATCATTTTAGTTGCCGTTTTCTGTACCTTTTCCTATACCAATATATCTTTTTTGAGATGGGGCAGGGTGACCAGATTCCAGATGTGGGCATACCAGGGATTTTTGGAGGCAATATGATATTTTCTGTCTTATTATCTATCCCTTTCCTAATGATTCCCAACATTCTGTTAGCTTTATTACTACCGCTGCACATTGAGTGGATATTTTCAGAGAACTATCCACAATGACTCCAAGATCTCTTTCTTGAGAGGTAACAGCTAATTTGGACCCCTTCATTTTATAAGTAAAGTTGGAATTATGTTTTACAATGTGTGTTATTTTGCATTTATCAACAATGAATTTCATCTGCCATTTTGGTGCCCAGTCACCCAGTTTTGTAAGACCCCTTTGTAACTCTTTGCAGTCTGCTTTGGACTTAACTATCTTGAGTAGTTTTGTATTATCTGCAAATTTTGCCCCACTGTTTACTCTTTTTTCCAGATCATTTATGAATATGTTGAACAGCACTGATCACAGTACAGATCCTTAACGGACTCTGCTATTTACTACTTTGAATTCTAAAAACTGACCATTATTCCTACCCTTTGTTTCCTATCTTTCAACCAGTTACTGATCCAGAAGAGGACCTTCCCTCTTAATCCATGGCCTCTTTCTTTGCTTAACAGCCTTTGTTGAGGGACCTTGTCAAAGGCTTTCTGAAAATCTAAGAATATTATACCCATTGGATCACCCTTGTCCATATGCTTGTTGACCCCCTCAAAAAATTCTAGTTGACTGGTGAGTCATGATTTTCTTTTACAAAAAAACATGTGGACTCTTTCCCAACAAATTGTTTGTCTATGTGTCTGATAATTCTGTTCTTTGCCATAGTTTCAACCAAACCTCCTTCACTTTTTATAATATGCTTCAATAGTCATTAGGCCAGAGAAAGCATGTGTGAATGACTCTGATGGCTAAGGTACTCATGTGGGGTATGGGAGTTCCAAGGTGAAGTCTGTTGTCTACATCAGGCAGAAGGGAGAATTTGAACCTGGGTCTCCCACAGATTTGATGAATACCCAAAGTACTGAGCTAAAAGTTATAAAATGATCTCCTTCTCTGGCCATTTTGTGGATTTAGCTCCAATATTTTTTTCTGGCCAAAACAATTCAAGGAATTTGTGTCAAATTTACAAATAATTTGGGATCATCTATACTGTGAATGAATTATTCATCTGAAAAATTACACTCAGCTCTAGTAATGCAGCTACTGTGGTGTCATCTGGACCATTCAGATTTGCTTTGATTCCTTTTAGTCAGGTTTTAGAACTGGGTGTTTCATAGAAACAGTGGTGGTCTTGTTGGTCAATCTTTTCTGAGCTTTGGACAGTGCAGTTTACCATGAGGCTTGATGTAATTATCCATAAGATTTTGTTAAATATTACCTGTTTTACTGTTTTGTATTTGTGCTCGTTATCATAATATTTGAGCACTTGGTGTGATGGCTGGATGGGGTGGATGGAATTCTTTTGAATGAGGGTGAAGGTCTTCAATCTTTCCTTTCTGGGATAATCAATAAAGAGCTTTTTGGCAGTTGCTCATCTGATTCAAGAAATGTCTGGGATTCCGAAAGACTATTTTGACACTTCTCCTATTCAACATTTATGTAAGGTCCTAGGGCAGATTGACAGAAAAGTGCATAAACGACTGAGTGATTACAAGTCCGTGGGACGTAGGCTCCTTAGTCACTAAGGCATTTTTGAAAATTTTACCATCTTTCATTCTCATCTGACCCAGATGGTACAGTTGATATTGTTTCAGTGCCTAGCCATGATATGGGCATGTGTAGCAGCTAGCTGGCTGAGGTAGCAAATGATGCAATTGCACTGGGGAAGCATTTGGAGTATGTGGCAGGAGATGTTCCTGCTCTCTTTGTAGAAGGATTTTTGTCTACTCTTTGTCCAAGAAGTTCAGTTTGGGGGTGATCTTAAACTCTACTGTTTGATGGAGTTCCAGGGGATGCCAATGGCCAAGAATATCTCTGTTTATCTGAGTCTGGCTAAATGTTTGGCCTCTTTTTTGGATCCAGACCAAACTACCACAATGCATGTTTTTGTGCCTTCCAGAATGGATTGTTTCAATGTGCTCTACATGGAATTGCACATAAGGACCAACTGGAAGCTGTAGCTGGTTCAGAATGTGACTACCTGTTTAGTTCAGTGTTAGTTAAAGGGAACATATTATACTTCTTTTCCCCAACTGCACTGACATCATTTTTACTTTAGGATGCAATTGAAGGTCCTTTGATCAAAAGGGCCTGTTTAGCCTGCATCCTGGCAGTCCGAGAGTTCACCTCACTCCCCATACCTAATAGTGGCAATTCATTGTGGTGCACAAGATAGACTTAATCACGAATCTCCAGTTGTTTAAAAGGGTCTAAAATTAAATGTTGTTGATAAGGTGCATGTTTATAAAAATAAGGTTCAATAAGAGCCAGATTTTACTCTCAGATGTATGTATACCTGGCTCAGATGGGCTTCAATGGGAGCACTCATGCATCCAACGGTGGAATTTAGGTAATAAGATAATCAAAAGTACCTCTGCTGCATGTGGGAGGGGTAAATCCACTCTTCAGTGCCGAGCATGAATGTCTGGGCTGGGATCTGGAGAGGTACTTTGAGAAAAAGAAGGAATCATTCTTCCCTGCCCCAGGCTGAGGAGCCGTTGCAAAGCCACTTTTTGCACTCAGATTGCAGAAGCCTCCACAATCCAAATGTGTCACTTTCACTCAGTGCAGGAGGGTGGTCTTATGAGTTTAGCAGCGTATCTTCCAGCTCCACCCCACAACCTTGAAGTGAATTCTGCCCCTACTCCTCCTGCATACTTATGCAGTGAAATTGCCCTGGTTGTAATGCCAGAGACACTTTTGGCTCTGTGAAAGCACAGGAAGGATTCACTTCTCAGTGAGTTGTGAGGTACAGAGATTTTGTGAGAGGTGATGGAGGAGGAATCTTGTAGACAACAGGTAGTGTTTTTAGATTGATTATCAACCCAGAGAAAATTGAAATGGCATTGATATCAGTAAATCCAGGAAAAAGAGCTATTGGTTGAGCTGCTAGGATAAAGAGCAAAAGGAGATGATATGGACTGAAAGATTGGAGGATTCCACAGATTTATATTATTGGACAGAGATTTTTTTTTATATTAACTACAAAATAAGGGTTTTGATGGTTGTTCATGTTGCTTTTTCTTTTTCTCACCTCCTTTCATTTCCACAAACAACAGTGGTCAACAAACAATGTCTTGTATACTTCTAATTTATGTGGTTAAAGAATCCAAAATAAAATCCTGTAACTTTCACTCTGTAATACAAAGCTTAGTATTTTCCAATTAGTTTAATTGTATCAATTGATGGATAGTTCAGTTCAGCTGCTTTAATAAATCTAGACAAAAATGTGTCTAAGTAAGTCTGACAGCTCCATGATTCTTCAAGATGGCATGTGATCTGAAAACATCATCTGGATGGTAACCAAGGTAATTTAGCATGTTTTCATTCCAGGTTACTGGGAAACAACTGTAGCACTATAAAATGAAGAAAATTCCCTTTATTTCTGCTTCAGAAAAAGAAAAACTACATAACAATGACATTACAAAAACTGAAATTGTTGCACCACTAGGGACAGAAACAAATTGAGAAGAGTGGGTGTTGGTTACGAGGTGCATAAAAAACCCCATAGATGTCACTTTGGATTTATTTTGGCTTAACTATATTAGATTTATTCTCAACTCCTATTAAAATGGTTTAAAATTGACTAACACCATAATGTTTTAAAAACCTAATATAACATCCTTTGTTTTGTGGTTGCATGTGCTTTGTACCACTACAGGAAAGATATGGATTCCTTTTCTAGGTCATGTGCACCAGAACCCCAATCCAGTTCCCTCTGGAGTTAATGAAAGGCTCCCCATTTACTAGTTTAGGGCCCGGTTCAATTCCCACTAAAGTGTTTGAGAACTGTGCAGTTAGTGTGCTTATCCTCGGGTAGGTAGAGAAGCAGGGAATGCCTAATTAGGACTGCAGCAGTCTTTCTTAGTTCAGTCCAACTAAGGGAGACACTGTTGGTCTACAAAAAGAACCTCAAACATCCCTTGCTACTGTAGAGAAAAATTGGGTGCTTCCTCTAGACAGCCACTTTAAAAAATAAGCAATCACCTTCCTTCACACACAACTTTTGCCACAAATGAATATGGCCTTCTGACTCCATTTAAGTAAGACTGATAGGACCAGGACCAGGATCACTGCATTACTCTGCTTTTGCACTGGAGCCAATTGAGTTACACTGGCATAAAACACAAGTAACTCAATAGTGAATAAACCCATTAAGTCTATAATATCTGCCTGCTTTTATATAAATATAGATCATTTGAAATGGAACCGTACGTACCCTACAAATATTCTGCACCCCTCCAAAATGAATAGACCCAGAAAAAGGGAATCCTGTTTATGATCATTTTAACATAACCATACACACACTTTAAAGTTGTACCATTTCTTTTCCCTGGTACATACCGCTTTCCACCATACTCTTAAAAACTGGAAAATAACTTTCATGAACTAACCCTCTCCCAAGGCTATTGTCTCACCGAGAATGACAGGAAGCACTGTTTTCAAACCATACCAGACCAAGGACTGATTTGTGTAAAGATCAGTACCCTGCATAAAGCAAATATAACACAGCTGGTTCTTCTAGCTACAGTCATTACACTGCTGTAAGCAGATTATGGTAATTATAATGGATATTGCAGGAACTTGCCTTCTAATTGAAATGAAAATGAAATTTACAAACAAATATGCAACAAATCATGCTTTCTGCAATAGTTGAAAAATAAAATAAAAACCCTGCAATGCTGCCATATATTTAAATGCCAACAGAATGCTCAGGAAGACAAGGTTCCTTCCCCCTGGTCATTCAAAAGGGACAGATCAAACAATATAAAATGGCTTTGTGGACAGGAGGGGAGGTTCTCAGAGCACTGCTGTGTTTTTTTTTTTATTGACAGTGTGCAGTATTGCTGACAGATGAATTAAAATAAGTTGTCTTGTAAGAAGAAATATGTTTTTAAGCAGGGATTTGAATAAATGAAGGGCAGACTCCTTTCACATGCAGGGAATGACACCAGAAAACATGAAGAGTAGAAGACGGGTACCGTGGAATCAGGAGGAATTGGGGCAGAAAAGGGACCAATACAAGAGACAGGAAAAAATCAGGGCAGAGCTGCAAGCAAGGCAGGCCATTGAATGCCATATTCAAGTCTCTATTTAACTGACTTATGTAGAGTTGGAAATCCTGTTGCAAATCAATGCCAAATATTATTCTATCAAACATGTGGTTAAACTAGGGTTTTGTAATTCCAAGAGGTTTGTTGCTTTTTTTTTTTTTTTTTTTTAAGATTCTTACAGCCTGTACTTGGCAGTGCAGGAAGCAAGCCACCCCTTTACTCCCATGTTCAAATTGTGGTTGGAGGCCTGGGCGACAAGAGCAGGGGTACTCACTGGAAAATGGACAGAAGCTGTAAGCAGGCCTGGATCTCTCCCACTACTTGCTGTCCATCATAGCCAGCCAGATGTGTTTCATTTGCAGAGGGCAAAGTTGACTGTAGGTTAAGCTGTACAAGTGGAGCTTGATTAAATGAGATGGACTGATTTGTCCATGTAGTTGAAGCTGTCACTGCGGAAGAATATAGACATGCACATTGCATAAATGATACTGGGACTTTTGTTGTTAAATCCCTACCTTTCTCTTTAATTTACCACTGAACTAGATCATCCCGTCTATAGAAAAAATCTGCAATGTCTCATGCACACAGCCCTCGAATAGCTCCCCTTGGCTGGGCACTCTTCAGGGTTTGTGTTTGGGTGCCATGTGTGTTAAGCCTCTGAGTCTGAACAGAAGCTAAACATTGCCTCTGGCTGGGGTCACTATGCATACACTCAGGGTGCAGATCCTGTCTATCTAGCACCCATTCTGAGAGCTGAGACCCCACACTCCAATTGCCTAGCCTCTGGAACCAGTGCTGACCCCTCAGACTTCCTCCCTGTAGTTTAAACATACTCCTTCCCAGAACTCCAGGGTGCTCTGCATTTACAGTTGAACTCTTCACAGACACGTGATAGTGAAAGGAGACAGACTTTGTACAGGATTCCAAAACAAATTACTCTTTACTTAGGTAGCACAAGAAATACTTAGGTAGACAAAATAATAACCACACCCTCCCTCAGCAGAATCTTCTGAGGAGTGCAAGCATCTCCTGCCCCTGGCTTCTCTTGTGAATCATAGACTCTCTCCCTCACTCTGATGTCTGTAGATAGTGTCCTCCCATGCTCCTGTCCAAGCTTCTTCTGTATATCTCTGAGTCCCTGGGGTTTATATATCCCACCAACAACTTCTGGTTCCTTTGTTCAACTGCTGGGGATTTTCCACTTGTCCAACACCCTGCAGTGAAACTTAGTTGAACTGGTTTCCCTAGGCTTCAACCAACCCACTGTCCCAGTGTGCTTCCACCTCAATATACAACCTTTAAAGTCCTAATGACCCACCTTTTCACCTAGGCTGGGAAGGATGTGCTGCAGTCCTGACAGCAGATGGTTGACTCCACATCCACAATGAGGCATTCCATGACACAACAAATTCATAATAATTTCATAACATCAACCAGAATCCATAAGTTTTACATAGAGATATTCCCCAAATTGTCACATCAGCAGATTGGAAATAATAATAACTGTCAGGTTACCACTGCTGGCAATTCCCAGACTGCTGTGAGGGAAGTTGAAGCTTCTGTATCCCTGTGTGTCTTAAGCTTCCCTAGTACTCAGCAGCTCTGTTTCCTCCCTGGCCTCTCTGGCACAGTTCCTAGACACTGACTCTTTCTGCTACCTCTTCATAGAAATGGAGCCCCTTAGGCCCCTTGGACCAACACTGACCCCACAAAATACCTTAGTAGCTTAAATACACCCTCTCCCATAACTCCAGCCCAAGATGCCTACCTTCTAGATTACAATGTAACTCTCCAGAGGGACCTGGCAGCTGTGAAGCACATGGCACAGAGATAGAGACACTGCACAGATTCTAACTCTTTTATACTTAAAAGCACAAGAGAGTGTGGATCATATGAAATAACAAACCCTACATAGATTTCCCTGCCTTAGTTTCCTCATGACTCTAGAGTATTGTTTGGGCTGCAGCTAGGCTGTCTATAACTATCTAGGTACCTTTTGTTGCAGTGCAATCTTCGTGTGCTGAAAACGTGGAGTCTCCTCCCTCAGAACCTGTAACCTTCCTTCCTCCTCCTACCTATAACTTTCTGGGTGTTACTCTCCCAGCCTTCCCCCTGAGAATCCATATTTAAAACCCTGGTTTGTCATCTGTCCTCTTTTGCTCTGTGTTTGGGTAACTTTCCACTCTTTCCTACTTTGCCCCTTCCCTTCAGTAAAAGGCAGAAGCACTTTCTCTTTGCTGAGCAAACCTACTTACCATCTCTGTTGTCCATACAAAGCACCACTGGTAACATAAATTATTCCCCATTGTCTCTGGTCACAGTCTATGAAAGAAGTATTTACCAGCTGGTAGTCTATGGTGGATGCACATTCAGAGGGATCCCATAACACAGCAATTCAATGATACAACTTCATAAAACCAACCAGAATTCACATGTTGTACAGACAGAACACAAAATCATCCCACCTTGCTTTTAGGTAGCGCATCTTATCAGCAGACCTCCAAGTGCTTTATGAAGTATCAGAGTCGTTATTCCCCATAATATAGATGAGGAAACTGATGCCCAGGGAGGGAAATGAGTTGCCCAAGGTCACCCAGCACGTCAGTGACAGCCAGGAATAGAGCCCAGGTCTCCTGAGTCCCAGTCCTGTGTTCTGTCAGGTGGGTCCCAATGCCAAAAAATATACTTTGAGTTTAGGTTAGGATTTTAAATGCAGCATCAGCATCTCATCATCATTCAAAGAGTCAGTGATGGGAGCTTGTACAAAGTTTAGAGGAGGGAACATGTGCTACTCATTTAGGCCAGTGCTCTGCTGCAAACACTAGGCCAGCTATGCTAACCTCCCAAGGAAAGCCATGCTGTCCTACCTCTGTGCATTTCCAAGGTCCCTTCCCCATTAGCCACATAACTAATTCATATCCTGTCCTGCTATCAGCTCCAGCAATGCAGCTGCAGGTTCTTACCCAGTACTTGGAAGGGATCAATATCATAGTGCGGGCGAGATAATGTTGATCTAACAATGTACTTCAGTTCACTGTTGTATTGTACGGCTTCTCCTGTACAGGACTGATTTGTGGCCTTGGAATGTAAGCCCTTTGAAAGCAGGACACCTGTTATTTGTTTGGCACTGCTGTTTTAGTGCACATCATCAGGCCCGCCAATTGGGGGTGAGGGGACGACAAAGGGAGCAATTGCCCAGGGGCTCAGTGATTTTATGGGGGCCCAGTGATTTTAAAAGGGGCTTGAGCCATGGGTGGTGGGGTGAAAGCTTCCTCTCGGGGAGACTAGCTTCCTGTCCTGCCTCTTCCACCTGTGGCCCCTGGCCACAGTCTACTCACAATCCATCCCAGGCTCTGCTCACCATCATGTCTCTCCCCATGAGCCCACCTCCCCACTTGCCC
Organism: Mesoclemmys tuberculata; assembly: GCA_007922155.1. Lineage (NCBI taxonomy): Eukaryota > Metazoa > Chordata > Testudines > Chelidae > Mesoclemmys > Mesoclemmys tuberculata. The sequence continues at coordinate 51,096,097 of ML675616.1, forward strand.
CCCCTCCACACCTCTTTTTCCCCAATTGGTCTCCCCACAGCCACATCCCCCCTCCCTGCTCAGCCCCCCCACCGTCACTCGCTGTATGCATCTCTCCTCTTCTCCTTCACTTGCCCCCCCACCGCTGTTTGCTGCATTCCTCCTCCCCCCACCCCCACTCAGCCCCTCCAGCTGTTGCTCACCACCTGGGGGAAGAGGAAGTGTGGAAGAGAGGAGGGTGACTGAGCAATGCTGGGAAGGGACATGGGGGGGAGCAGGGGGAGGGGGCAGGGCCTAAGGTGGAGTGGGGGCAGGTCCTGGGGTAGACTGTGGGTGGGGCCATGGGCGGAAGGGGGGGTGGGACTGTTCTGCCCTGGGGCCTGGAATTCTTGTCAGTGGGCCTGTGCAGTATCATGTAGGCTTAAAGTGCTTCATAAATAATAAACTGTTTCTAAAGTCCTTGCTTTTCATTTCAGCAAGTAGCAATATAGCCAAGCTGAATAGGATCATTTGAATGATTAATCCCTTCCAAATGGAGATATTTAAATGATAAACCTTGTCTTACAGTGTCAGTAAGGCTTTACATGGAATGGTATTTTTTTCCGAGTGATATCAATGGAAAGAGAAAAGAAAGATAGATAAGGTTTTATTTCACCGTATTTTCCATTTCAGTGTCATTTTGCTTAGTTCTGGATGCTTTGCTCTTTAGCCTTCTTTCTTAAGGGCAGCTCTCTTTGCTCACAGATTAATCAAGAAGAGTTTTTTTTATATCTATACAATAGTATATCCCTGTGTTTAGAGGGAGAAGGAGCATTATTCTATTGTGGTAATGTTTCTTTTCAATGTTATTCTTTGGCTTTATTTTGATCATTTTGCTCTTTATTCTGGAATCCTAAAAGAAGCTCTGTTTGCTCACAGACAGGTTTTTTTTTGTGCTACTGAATTAATCAATGTTTTGGAAATCCTATTTTAATCCTTATACAGGCAATACCTGGAGCATTCTGTTTCTGTTGGCCTGGAGTCAGTGATAATGTTAAAAGTGCCTTTATTTTATATGCCCTTGATTTCTCAGTGCTTGTTTAACTGTTCATAAAATAAACTACAAATACATAAAATGGCCGTATATCGAAGATACACTGATAATCTAAAAGTCACACTGGAATTCCATGCCATTTTTCCATCAAAATATTTATTTATAATTAAAAGCCAAAACTTTAGAATTTCTGGGAAGTTACAGGAACTACATAATTCATTCCTTGAAGTTAAGTCAACATGTTCTGTAGATGGCTTATTGTTTGGCTAAAGGCCTACTGGTCAGTTTAATTTGAAATGGATGTTATTACTTGAATTTTTTATCATTGTTATAATTTACCTATGAACATCTTAATTAGGCTTTAAATATCACAAAAATTCATATATTGTTACTCATGTACTCATCTCATACATATTTACTTGTTTTTGCCTAAGATCTAATTTGTAAAATCAGATACTTTAATATTCAAATATTTCTTCTGAGATCTGTTTATTCATTTAATTAATGAGAGTTTAAGAGCCTTCACACTTTTCTCAGTCCAGCAGACCCAATGACATTTCTTTTAATGTACCTCCTAAGGTTGCAAACCAACACGGTAAGGCATACGTCCTTGGGACCATATAGCTATCTTTCCTTCAACTACTTCAACAAAAATGATTAGAGGGCTGGAGCACATGACTTATGAAGAGGGGTTGAGCAAAGTGGGCTTGTTTAGTTTGCAGAAGAGAAGAATGAGGAGGATTTTGATAGTGGCCTTCAACAACCTGAAGAGGAGTTCCTGGGAGGATGGAGCTAGGCTGTTCTCAGTGGTGGCAGATAACAGAATAAGGAGCAGTGGTCTCAATTTGCAGTGGGAGAGGTCTAGGCTGGATATTAGTAAAAACTTTTCTACTAGGAGGATGGTAAAGCACTGGACTGGGTTACCCACAGAGGTTGTGGAATCTCCATCTTAGAAGTTTGTAAGGCCAGGTTTGATAAAGCCATGGCTAAGATGATTTAGTTGGGTTTGGTCCTTCTTTGAGCAGAGAGTTGGCCTCCGGAGGTCCCTTCCAGTTCTAATATTCTGTGATTCTATGATACTTGGAAACAATGACCATTCAGTTTTATATGAAAATATTTTTTCGCCTTTAAATTCTTAAAACTAACAAAAACATCTTAAAAATGTATTGTTCCCAATAACAGTCCTGATCCTTAAAAAGCACATCAACTTAAATATGTGTTAGTTATAATTACCTAATCAAAACCAAGCTATTTTTGTCATCTCATTATGGTTTCTACTTACAATAATAAATTATAAGTTATTCAAGAAAGTCCTTGATTATTTTTAATCTAGAATCAGAAATGTGCTGTTTTTCCTATTCTTGCCTACTTCAGTTCTACCTATATAAAGGATTTTGTTAAATGGCAGTATTTCTTCTTAATTCTAATGTGCTGGTTTCCAGAAGCAAGTAAGAAATGTTGTATGCTGCACATAGCACAGTTAGTAATGTGCATTCACCAGATTGGGTGTCTTTCTCTAAAGCATTGATGCAGATATCTGACTTTGTGGACTACTGTCATGGCCTATTATGGCAAAAATGTTCCTTCCTATGCCTAAATACGTAAGAAAGTGATGTTATAATATTTATTTATTGACAGCGGTATAATGAGTTCCTTTGGGCTATCTTCTGAAGCAGCTTGTGGGTAACATGAAGGTTGAGTAGAAGATATGATAGCATTAGGAGTGTGAAGATAGAGAATAAAGCAATTACATTAATATTGTCCTTTTAATCCAAAGACACAAAAAGTCTTGGCACCTTTATAAACTATCTAAGACTCTTCAGGAATCAGACCCTCAGATGATGCAAATTGGTGTAACTCCATGGGTATTCTAGCCCTCCTGTCTGTAATGCAACCACCTGTAGAACAGCAAGGGCACAACCATTAAACAGTATAAATCACAGTAATGTGGTTCTACATGAGTCATGCACAGAAAGTGAAAATGATTATTTATATACTACCAAAAGCATACTAGGCACTTTTACATACAGAGATGAAAGGGGCTTGATCCTCTATTGCTTTCTACCTTGTGTTGTCATTTATACCTGTGTAAATGGAGTGTGCACAGTGTCTCTGGTAGCATTTTGCACCCACAGGTGTAAATGAATCTGACTACAGAAGGTACAAAGTAATGGATAATCAGGTCCAGGCACCCTTCCCAGGAGGGTTTACATTCCAAAGTGACAGCACAGAGACAAGAGTTGGTCGAGGAAATACAATGAAAGCAAGGGGTGGGTTAGTGAAGCTAAAAAAGCATTCTGGTTAGTCCCATGATTCCTTTCTCCTTCACTTGATATTATTTTCCCAATGCTACTTGGAAGGAATCTGGAAATATTTCTGCACCAGCAGCTATCTTCTTATCAGTCAAAGTCTGGGATCCAGTTTTAAAGACTACATCATTACTTCTCTTTTTCTTTTTTGTACTTCTCAATTTCTTGAAGAATATAGGGCCTTCATCACTACTTTCCATCTTGGCCAACCTCCTACTGCAGTCTTAGCTTCTTCCCATGTCATTTGGATAACTTTCAATTCTGCGTCTATTGTACATTTCCATGTATCTTTGGTCTATCATGTTGCCTCTTTCCCTGGCAGATTCCAGTCCTATGCCTGCCTTGTTATGCTACTAGAGTTTTTCCTCCATGTATGTATGTCCTAGCCATCTCCATTTTCATTCTGTTATTTCCTGTCCTATTGTTTTTTGTTTCATCCTCCTCCAAAGCTCTTCATTTGTGATTTTTTTCTGGCCAACTGATACTGGGGGATTTTTTTAAGGTAGCTGTTTATGAAAATTTGGAGTTTAGATAATAAGGTCTTGACAGATCTCCAAGTTTCAGCACCATGTAATAAGACCAACTATAAATCATCATTACTACTAGGTAACAATTTATCTGATTCTGTTAGTTCTTCCCCCATGAAAATTATAACAGCATTCTGAAAGGCTGAATGTTATTTCCCAATTGTCAGGTTAAGTCAGACACTGTCACTGATACCCCTTATATTATGGAAAATGCTATGATGAGCAAATTTTAACGCTTTGGGATTTTTTTGCCCCTCCCTTAAAACTGACAAACTGGCAAAACTTTGTATTTCCCTGCATTCTACAGTAAAATAAAAAAAAAATAAAATAAATTGCTTAACTCTAAAGATTTTGTAATGAATTGAAAAATAGATTTATACCTGATTGAAAGAGACTTTGTTTTTAATCTGTACAAACTCTGAGAAGTGAGTCTCATATTTGTAAAAGTGCAAATGCCAGGGATATGTTTAACATTATTTGCAAATACTTTCAATCCAAAGAAAAGAAGTTAGCTATTTGCAAATTGCTAGACCAATCACAATGACGACCAAAAAAAAAAAAAGTTACTCACTTTAAAAAAAGTTTTACAACTAAAGGCTAATAAACCAAAATAGTGCCCTGAACTCTGTTAAAATCATTATCAAAATCCCTATTTGGCATTAAAAGAAAAATAAATATTCAGGGCTGGACTGGCCCCTTGCAATTTGTCCTGAATAGGAGGCATTGAATAGTGCATAGTGCCAGGACAAGGACCAAACTATGACTGTGCTATGATCTATGACACAAATTGCTCTCCATGCAAAAGTAATTGACAACAATCTCTTCCTGCACTGCCCAGCCAAGTCTCTATCCACACCCATCCCTGCCCACCCACTCCCTGCAGCAGCTGCTCTCCCTCCTGCATTCTGATCTGTGGTCTAGGTAGCTCACACAGGAAAGTAAGAGGGTATCTTACACCCATGTAGGTGAGGGGTTTAAGACAAATTCATGATTGAACCATCAGTGAATTGGCAATTTAGTAGCTGAAAATACCTTTTCAGACTGACATAAAGGATTTCAGCTGGAAGTTTGCTTAAGTCATGAGTGTGGGATCGGGGGATAGCATTTTCAAAAGCAAGAACTTAAACTTTGTGCAGAAAATGTACCTGCACGCCTATACAAGCAGATGTATGTGCACACAAATTGGATAATTCTATGTCTAAGTACCAGTTTAGAGGTGTTTGGTTCTCACATACATTTGTGTGGCTCAATTGTCAGGAGTAGAAATTTTGTGCGTACATCTGAGGTTTAATATTGGAATGAACATGTGTGACCCTTTTGTGCCTAGGGTAGCCACCTAAAAAATGCCAAGGTCAGGGCAGGCTGTAAAAGGAAAGCAGATTCTCCCAGCACTGGTAGGTGACACTGAAGTCAAACTTCCCAACCAGCCACAAACAGTACTTCTGATTCCCCACACTAGTTATCAAGAAGCCAAAATACAAATATACACAGCCCCCTTTACTGCATTTCAGTCTCCAGCTCCCAATCAGCCACTAGGTCCAGTAAAGAGACCAGTTATTTCAAACTCTATGCTCTTTACCAAAAAGTTCTTCTGACCCCAAAGAGTCACCCACAGTACCAGATCAATATAAGTTTAGATCTTACCCAAAATACCATGCTGCCAGCCAATCCTTTAGTAACTAAGACTAAACGTTTATTATAAAAAGAAACAAACAAACAATAAGAGAAATGTTAAAGGATTTAAGCAATCAGATTCATACAAATGATTTGAAAGTCCATATATATCAGGTTTCTAGAAGATTTGTGGAGTTTGCAGGCTTGTATAATCCCTCTGGTATACCTCCAGTAACTGGATGGGTCTCAGTCCTTTGTTTCACAACTTCAGTTCAGTTGTAGATGAATTGATCCGGCGGGAGATAGTTGGCTGAAAGCTGAACACAGCTGAATACAAAATGGATCCCAGGCCTCTACCTTTTATGTCTTCTGGCCCTTGCCATGCTGCTTGTGGAATTTCACAGGATCCAAAATGGAGTCCAGAGTCACATGAGCAAGTCCTGGTCACTCATCAGGTATATCTCTGGCTTCTCACCCTGGCCCCCTCGCACCTGTGAATGTCTTAATGGTCCATTAAGCAGGCTATTGTTATAGCCATCCTTTCTGAGGTGTTACCTAGGCACATCAGAATTTGAAATACAGATATATCAACCGTATCCATAACTTTCATTACACATATAACACATGAACCTAAATATTATCATTTTACTTAGCACATTATATCCTTTCTGACAGTACCTGACAGGGCATATCTCACATGGATTACTATGATTTTGACATACTGATGTCAAATAATATAATAAATCCCCTCCGCCCACAATCCAGCCAGCGTGAGACCCCCAACGTGAGATTGGTGTAGAAGGGAGTAATCAGAGCTCACAAATACACCTCAAGGGCCCCCCTAATCCAGCCAGTGTGACATGTATAAGGATTTACACTAAGACATCTTAGCCTGCATGTGGAGTATTGGATAAAGGGCCAAGTTTTCAATAGTTGGCCTTCTGTTTTGTGGTCACTGATTGTGGGCATGGACATCTGTGGGCATAAATTTTGCTCCAACTACTGTCACTTTATTTGATGGCACAATCAGGTACTTACATGTCCAAATGACCTAAATTATGAGTATAAAGAAGAAGGTCCAACTGAACATTTGTTCCAAAGTATCTGAAACATACTTGAAGCTTTAACTGAATCTTGGTTGGACTGATCACATGATGCCTGTACCTCCTCATTATTTCCAGCTACTTAATTGCACTAAAGGCAGTTTTCTGTGTAAGCAATTGTGACAATTGATGCAGGGATGGATGCTACATGATTGTCAATGGGAGGGGTGCTCTCTTAGATAATCTTAGTGGTCCACTATGAAAAAGTTTGAGATCTTCTGTTTTAGAGCACTGTAGTAATTAGCATGGCAGAAGGTCAGAGAATACAAGGCCCATGTTGGTCTTCGTTTTAAAAAGTCCTCCCTCAGTGTTTCTCTAATTGCCAATAATTTCAGCTTGTGGACTGAAATCCTACCCCCAGAAATCCTACTTGTGATGTTATAGGATGGTGGAGCTCTCTGTTGGAAAAACCGTACAGTCCAAAATGGCAAAGTCTGCCTTTATTTTCCCTACTACTTTATAACAGAAGGGATATCTGATACCTCTTCAACCTCCCGAATTGTCCAGTGATCTAGTCTATGGAGTCTTAGGAGGACTAGGATTGTACCTAGACCCACACCTTGTCTTTAAGACTTCATACCCCTATCCCTCGCCAAAAGTCGAGATGACACAAGAACAGCCCTTCTGCAGACATCTGGACAAGCACAGTTCCCCTTACAACAACATCTGTTTCCTAAATCCCCAGCTGCCATCGTCATTGACAGAGAAGGGAGAGAATTCCTGCCTTCATAGAAAAACCCTACACAAACCTGGTTTTTCAGGCTTTGCAAAGAGCGGGTGGATTTAGTTCAAAGAGAGGAATGCCATTTTCTATAAAATGTTATTACAAAGGAGTGGCTTACATGGAAGCTAAAAGTACAAGATGTAAATCCTCACAGTGCTGATCTGCTTTCACATTTGTGCACATTTGCATTTGTCCAGATTCACCAAATGAAGATTATCCACTAGAAAAAAACTGTAGCCTATTCACAGCTTAAAAATACTTATTTTATATAATAGTATTTATGTTACTGTAAAAACAAAAATGATATCAGTAAAGAGGTTGTAGAAGAAAGATTCCACCCCTTCCAGACAGCAGCACACACAAACATTAGATAAAACAAATCACAAAATCTCACACAAAATATTACATGCTACCTTCTGTGGCAGTAAATATTGCATATTTTTTGCATATGAGGATAAAGGTGGTCAATTTACAATGCTGTCATCCATTTTGATGCCCAATGGAGTGTCCTCATTTTAAGAAAAAAATCTACATACATTCAAACCTATGTTTACGTACCATTAATATGAAACATCCTATATACCATCATGAATAGAATTACTTCTACAGACTAAGTGCATTAAGATGTCAAAGGGAGTGAGTATGAACTTGTGGTATTGCTCATCTGAAGAATAGAAGGGTCATCAGGTGCTCAAATACCACCAGTGATGAATGCTGTATAAATACATAGATTAAATATATGAGGATTAAATAATATACTGTTGCTCTCAGAGACGGCCTTAATATTTTCAGGGCCACAAGTTGCTGGATGTGGCAGGCAGGATGGGTAAAATTGTCTTCCATTCTGGTCCAGCTACAACAGGTGGAGCTTAGGTCAGAATACTTGCTGCCAATGAAGTATTATGTGGTGTTGTGACCAAATGCACCCCTATATTCACACCCTATACCCCATTGTGATAACGTTGTACAAAATATGCATTGTGAGATATCATTTGAAAACTAATAACTTGCTGGTCAATAATATCATGGCTAAATGTGTGTAGCAACATTATATGTAAAGTTATGAGCACAAACTGAAATTATGACTGAAATGTAGTTACCAGAGATGTGTGGGGAGGGGGTAAACCTGTTTTTCAAGGACAAACTGATGCCTCTAGCTAGGGGTCCTTAAAGTTGATTGGCAATCACCAGTCAAGTAGCCATTCTTTGGCAAGGAAGTGGGGCTGAAACAGATTGAGCTGCATTTTAAAAAATAACAACAAGGAACCTCTTTCACCACGAGACTCCATGTCCCTGTTCTCACAGTGTGAATGAAGTGTATCTAGGGGTAACCCTCAGGAAAATAAATTTCAAGGGGCGACTGGACTATAAAAGTGCAGGAGAAAACACCCCAGGTATTCTCTTTCTCTCTCTTTGTCACCTAAGGAACTGGCTTTTGGACTTTGGGAGGGGTTCTGCTCTGAGAATTTGTTTGACCCTCCTGCTTAGGATCATGTGGTAAGGATTTTTACCTTGAACCAAGTCTAGCTGGTTAGGTTTTAGTTATTAGAAAGCATTTTATTTTTATTTCTCTTGGGACCATGTCAGATTTTAATACCTTGTACTTGTGTGCACTTAAAACCTATCTCTTTGTAGTTAAATGCATTTGTTTTATTCTTTAATCAAAGCTAATCCAGTGTTGTGTGTAAACTGAACTGTTTGGGTAACTTCAGTTAAAAAGCAAACTGTTACAAGAACCACAAACGTGTAATATCTGAACTGGCTAGGGGAGGGCTAGACAGTGCGGGACACAGACTTCTGGGAAAATTCAGGACTGGGATTGTGCTGGGGTCACCCTGCAAGTGGTAATCCAGGTTGGTAGAAGAGTGTGACTGGAGTGTGGTTAGCAGGCTGCAGCTGTACACAGACACTCAGTGTCTGTTTGACTGTTTGGTTGTTTGACTGTTTGTGAGTGGACCTGGCTGGGAGCTACAGCAGCAAAGCATTGTGAGGCACCCAAGGTTGCAGGGTAGGTGGTGACACAACCCCTCACTAGTCTGCATTGCACCTCAGAATGTAATAGATATTACATAGTTTGTACTTAAACCAGTCTTGTTTGTGCTTGTGGATGCTAAATGTCTGTCTGTACTCAGCCATGTGGATGTTCTACTATGGCATAAACAATTTAAGTTCCTTGTGTAAACCATCACATTCCCTCTAGTGTGTTATGAAATTTGCAAGACTTCAATTCCCACCTACAAAGCAAAACTAATTATTACCTCTAGAATGCCCAGTTCAACTTCCATGGAATGCAAGGTCATTACACAATATACTTTAAAAATAATGGGCCAGATCTTTGGTCTCAGCACGTTGTACTCAGCCTGGAACCTGAAAGGGCAGGGGACATCCATGCTATTATGCCACCTTTGCACTCCACCAATCCTAGCGGCATCCTAGAACCATTTTTACCCCCACAGAAAATCCGACTAGCCTCAGTGCTTCTCTGACTTATGCAATGACCCCCCTAAAGGCTATTTTGTCAGCCCAAGATCCCTGGAGCACATTATCCTCTAGCTAAACCTGAAACATGTCCATCTGTCCTCTATCACACACTTGCACACTCAAAGAATGAAGGCTACACTGGAGCTGTGGTGGGGAGGGAAAGGATTGAGTAGCATAGTCAGTTACACCAGCTTTACACGGATAGCTTTACTCACGGATATCCCTAACCCAGAGGGATTACTTGGTGGCTCTCGAACCACCTCAGCTTTGATTTCTATTCCCTTTGAAGGTGCACAAAAGTTGCAGGGTTCAGGATGTGGTCCATAATCAGTAGTACTGAAAAGCTCTGATATTGCATAGACCCTATCACCCATTCATATTTAGAAGGTAGCAATTACTTTTTTTATTTCATACCCTAATATATTGTAGCTGGCATTTTCTCTTCTTTGGACATTATTTATCGTTAGAGATTAATGGCCGAATTTTCAGAACTACTCAGTACCCAGCAGCTCCCGTTGTTCACAATAACAAGTGTGTGCACTCAACACTTGGAAAGTGTGGCTAGAACATTACAAATCTTCCAAAGCCTCTTCACATTAATATTCGTCAGTTGATAAGTGCAGTTTTCGTTGGGATGATTTAGATTTTGTTGTTGTGTTCTTTATTTCTTGCTAACATGTAATTATATTTTTAAGGTATGTTGATTTCTTCCTTTCCTTGGTGTGGGTCTGAGATGAGTGTTTTAATCAGTCATTTTTATTGTTACTGCTCGGGTGCTATCCTCATTTTTCTTGCTGTGGAAACGGATGTTTCATTACCATTCTCTGCTGTTTTGTCCCTAAGTATCTTCTGTTCCTTTAACAGCTAAAATAACCCTCATTGCCAGGCTATTGCATGCTATAGAGATGGGTCCAAGCCATTAAATTCAGATGAGATTTTAAGCAACTTGCCCAAAGTTTGGAAGGTCAATGTTCTGTGATTTGCATCAGCAAGTATGACTATAAACAGGAATAGAAAGTACATTTTGCATCCTGGTTCCGATTTCGCACATCCTCTATTCCAGATCCATTGCTAGTATGTGACCAAGAGGAATGCAGCGTGGCACCCTAAGGAAAAACTAACAGCTTATAAACCAGCTTGCTAAATACCACTGTTCCTAGGTTTTTACAATAATTACTTCAGTGCCATTACAATTGCAAGTGCCAAATTAGGATGAGAGCAAGGTCTTAATAGAGCTTTTAGCCTTAATTTCTATAGCATATCTTATACTCCCTGGCCAAGAAACCTTCCTCTCTTAGCAGTTTTCTATACCTCATTTAATGGAAACTAATGTATGACTCCTGCAATTTAAGGGAAACTAATATATGACTCCTGCAATTTCTGAACCATTACTGTAATATACAGCATTATATTGTTAAAAGGGTTATTATCAAGGTCCCATGTTCACCATGGCAAGGGACCTTGGACTCTGTGATACTCCATTAAGTGACTAATACTGTCAGAACAACATTCCTTGTGTTAGTTAATTTAATAGTAAATTAATTGTAATGTTCGCCTACATTTCCAGCATGCTGCAAAATTTGATATTGAAAACGGATAAGTGCAGCATAGAAGCTGTTGGGAGGCAGAGGAGATTTAGTCTGCTGTGTAGGGGGTATTTGGGACATTCTACACCTGGGAAAGTGTGGACAGCCATGTGGAATTGTGGGATAAACATGTTATTAGGATGTTCGTGCTACTATGATTAACAATTAAATAGTTAACAATGTTCACATTTAAATGATCATGATTTGATTTCAATGGGAACACCCCATTGAGATGAAGGAGGCAGTTCTCTCTTCTCACAGCTATTATTTCAGGCTGATATCAAACAGCACTGCTTCAGTTTGGATGTCTGGCAAAACCAACAGGGCTAGGAATGCAACTTTTAAAATAAAGGCTTTGAGTATTTTGTGGCAATAAGTCCATTCTCTGGCAAATTCTGCACCTGTAAAATCACAGAGTCCATAACGCGATAGGAATAAAGGGCCACATCATGCTCTGCTCTGGTAATGTCTGTATGAGAAGTACAGATGGCCTAGGAGAATGTGGAAGGAGAAGCTCAGGGTTTCTGATTTAGACCTTGACTACATCACAGTGTTAGACCGTTAGTCATCTGGAAACGGACTTAATCAACTTGTCTTAAAATGTCGGTTATCAGTTTAGCTGCCCACCTAAAGGCACTGCACCAGTATAGTGAAATCACTACAGCTTTCTTGTTTAGATAGCACCTAAGGCTACTATAAGGGAGGGATCTAGGGATAGAAGAGGAAGAAGTAGGGGCACCAACCCCCCTGTGCTTTGACTACACATTGCTTCTTGCCTTCCCCCTGCCACTGCAGGTACCCCATCTAAGGACATGTATGCCTTTAGTTCTCTCTCTGCGCAGTGCCCCCCTTCCTGAGGAAAGGGAAGCAAACCTGGGACAGGACATAACAGTCCATTGACTTCAGTGGAACTGCAGTGCATAAGCAATGTATAAGGAATTCAAGAAAGGAAGAAAGAGTTTGGCACCTTGTGGCATCAATCAAAAACTCAAATATATGTAAAAGAACATTTTGAAGGGCTCTGGGGAATGGTTCCCATCCGCTGGAATGGAAAGTTTGTGCTGTATTCCCCACCAACTTGTGACTTTGTTTCAAAGGTGCTTTAACATCCATCCATCGCTAGATTGACAGCAGAGCTGGGGCTCATGATGCAGCCATAAAAATATAGCCTATACCGCAAGAAAGCAGGTCAGGCATACCAACCTTTGAGGTTTCATTCATGCCAATATTTGTTCAACGTGTACATCAGCTGTCTGCAGTCCAAGTGAGAGCCCTGCTATTCATTTACAAACTGCTCCACTCTTCAACTAATCCCTGCCCATCACATCAAGCCTAAGAAGCTTTTTTAAATATCTGATAATATTGGGAGAGGAGAGAGAGAGAGAAATAAAAAAAGCCATTTTTAGATTTTTGTTTCCCCCATGGATTTTTGTTCAGCACAAGACAAATTCTTCCCAGATCACTCAGCCTACTTCTCATTCATCTTTCTTAGTGCAGGTGGAACATTTGCCAGCAGCATTTTGCACTATATCTGTCAATATCCTGTACAGCAGGGCATTTGAGAGGGCTCTGTGTGAAGTGCATGACTATAGTGAAAAAGAGATGTCCTAAAAATCAGCAAATAGATCCCTTGCTGACTGGTAATCCATGGAAAGACAAATCTGGGCTTATCTCTTTAGCTGATAAAATGCACTTTTAAAATTGAGGCCTGAAAGTGCATCTCAAAGAAGTCAAGAGAATGTAAATTAAATCCCACATTTCAGCTGCCTGTCTTTTTTTGACATGTTTTAAAATACAGGGTGAAAATGAATGTTCAGCGTTGGAGGGTGGTTTGGGGGACTGATGCCAGCATTGGGGGCAAGATGTTTATTGGACCGCCAGTACTGAACACACTGTTTACACTTGTTCTGGGA